>CM019719.1:21212583-21865083 GCA_009760885.1 Achatina immaculata
GCCTATAGATAGGGTAGGTTAATTTCCAGCCTATAGATAGGTTAGGTTAATTTCCAGTCTATAGATAGGGTAGGTTAATTTTGAAAAAGACGCACCCGTCTCGGTGCCAGGGAAAAAGTTCCTGTCTTGCTGTAAAAAGAAATTGGCTGTCTTCTCGAGGCTGACAAATGAAACAATTTTGGCCGTCTTCTCGAGGCTGACAAATGAAACAATTTTGGCCGTCTTCTGGAGGCTGACAAATGAAACAATTTTGGCCGTCTTCTCGAGGCTGACATTCATTCATTTGCATGTCCCTTGCGGAACTTTGCCTCCCAAACAGCACTCCTGTAGGCCTCTCGGTTGTGAGCAAGATGGCCTGCTGCTGTTGCATCCTCGAGGCTGACAAATGAAACAATTTTGGCCGTCTTCTTGAGGCTGACAAATGAAACAATTTTGGCCGTCTTCTCGAGGCTGACAAATGAAACAATTTTGGCCGTCTTCTCGAGGCTGACAAATGAAACAATTTTGGCCGTGTTCCTGAGGCTGACACATGAATAAATCAATAAATGTGCTGAGATAAGTCATGTCACTTACAGAATCTTTGTAAAATAAAAAAGGCCCACAAACATTTGCCACAAAAGATGTTCACCTTTGATGAATCCCGCTGTTGCTTGATGATTTCTGGGGGGGGGGGGGTTCTGTGCCCCCCAAAAAAAAGAACATTGCATCTGTTCACCTTGCCACATAAATGGAACTTCGATTTAGCCATGAAAAGTAACCTTTCAGCAAACGAATCATTTTCCTCGATCTTGCCTCGATAGAGAATCGACGTCTGATTACTTTGTCATTATTTGTTAAAGCATGCACGTGTTGTAGCCTGTGGGCGAGTGCAAAGACCCGTTCACAAGACACGCTGCAGTGTTGTCTTCGGTACCAGCAGCTCGCCCCCGAGGTGATTTTCGTGGACTGCATTGACAAGCTTCGAGGATTGCCTCATTGTGACAGAATCCTTCCGTCTCTTCAAAGCGGCAATATTATTGGCAGATCGTGAGTCTAGAAGGTGGTACTTTCCCTATAGTGTACAGAAACTTTTCTGTACTGCTGTAACACTGCAATTTTTCGACAATTTCGTCACGAAAAGTGAGTTTTATGCTCGTGTTTCCGCCATCTTACAGAACTACCTGATGTGTCTAGAATAGCGTGCGCAGCGTGTTTTGAAACTTTGAAAGTTTATCTACAAATGTATACTCTTACATTTAGCACAAACATTCTCCATCAAGCTCGTACATTTGTTTTTACACTGGGCTCTGAAAAATATAAAGGAACTTATGAAATACTCTTTATTTGCACATAAGGGGTGCTAGTTGGCTAAGTCGATAGTATACTGTTCTCTCATGGCTAGACGGCTGCTCGTCTTACAGGAGCCCGTGTTCGAATCCCAGGTAATTCTCTTGTGATTTTTCTTTCTCTCACGTCTCACTAAAGTGGTTTGTCTACGATTTTTTCGAGGTCTAATCATACAAAATTGTGTTCTCTTTCTTTACCGTACCAAAGCCTCGTAGTTTCCTATATACAAAAACTGTTCCTTTATTTGCACAATTACTGTTACTTCAATATTAGATCAGTGTTTACTTAAGTTATTTCTAAGCTAATGTTTTAATATCAACCATTCTGATGTAAAAGCTTTATCAATCATTATGTAAAAGACCAAGAAATAAAGCATCCTTTTCTTTTTTCGACTTTTACTTGCAACATGAAACCGAATATTGTTAATTGGTTACATTAATTTTCTATGCCAGTCGGAGGAGCCAATTAATACAGAATATGTACCATTCTAATAATTTTTTTGCTATAGCTGTATATGTAACCAACATATTTAACTATTTCTAGCTGGCTAATGTTAAATATTTCTGTTTAAATGTATTTTGGCCTATAACTGTGAAATACTAGAGTTACTAAAGTTAAGTTACACTCTTAAACACGCCCGAATAGATTACACACTCTTCATGCTAAAATAACACCCAGGAACACTTTTACTCAAACCTGGCACAACAGCAGCATAAGTCGAACGCCTTCTATACACATGGAGGTTTTATTAGATGGAACAAGATGATGGTGATCGACGAGCTGATGTGCACAAATGTGTGGCATGTAATATCTCTCAAGGTTCAGAATAACATGAAGAAACAGTTCCGGCGGCTACACTTCGCCGCCATACGAATTATCAATCTACGTTCTTACCACAACTAAACTACACGAAGTCACGGCACGAAACCTAACAATGTTTGCTCTCATGACATTCTATAGCATAGTCCCTTGTAAATTAGTATAGTATAGTAATTATTATTATTATTGTTCTTCTTATTATTATTATTACTACTGGCATATTTAGTATAGTTTATTATTACTGATAGTATCATAATTATTATTACGAATGTTCTTCTTATTGCTATTACTATTGGCATATTTAGTGTAGTTTATTATTACCGATAGTATCATAATTATTATTAGTGTTCTTCTTAATATTATTACTATTGACATGTTTAGTATAGTTCATTATTACTGATACGTAGAAAGTAGGTCAGAAACAAAGGAAAATTCGAGAGGAACACTCCCACGACATTAGTAGTAATATTACAACAGGACGCCGACAATAAAGTCAGATAAAGGGGACTTACTCAGATAACAATAGAACAGACGGAGACAGATGGGCACTGTGTAAACAGATCTGGACTAATCCACCCTCCTCCCCCTTTGATATCGCAAACACCTGATACGTGTTGAGAAAATTTTACTGACGGATTTGACGCAACAGATTGACACGGGACGCATATTTGCTAATCTTAAGACGCAATTTGCACACAGTTTTGAACAAAGGGGAGTTGACCGACTTGACAAGCTGACCAATGACAAGGAATATGGGTGTGTCCTATTGGACAACTGACATATAAGTCAGGCAGGCAGTTTTAGAAGACAATGCAGAAAACACAGAAGACACACAGAGGACAAGAGAGATACTCGGGAAAAGCAATTTAGAACCAGAAGTAGTTTTAGGACACACCGAGGATGTGTTGCAAATGATTTTGAAGATTTGATACTTTTGAAACTTTGTGTAAAGTGATTCAGATGAGGAGTTGACCACGTGATGCAGATCTAATATAGCACAGAGTTCAGTATTGTTCTCGTATCACGTGTAGAGCTTTTTGAAGCTGAGAAAATTGCTGAAGTTATGCATCTAGAATATGCTAGAGTTTGATACTGTGAACAATGATTATATGCTTCAACGACGAAACTAATGAATTTTATGTCCTGTTGCATCTTATTCCAAGTGATGTTGCCAACAATATTTGTCAGAATTAAATAAATTCAGTGAACTTTTAATCGGACTTGGTCTAGAAAATGTTGTAATATTTGTGAAACCTAATCTAGACAACAAGAATCAGGTTATGTGTGAAGATATTGTGCGCATTAATCAAAGAACATTACTTCAATTCATCAATATAATAATAATTTAGAACATCTTCGTCATCAATAATATAATAATTCACAAATCTGCTTTGTTAGAATTCTAACTCGAGACTGTCTGGAAAACTCAGCTAGCCTGCTCAGCATGACCCAGGTAAATCTCGTGCAAGGTAAGTCAAGGACAGATAATCTGACAACAAGATTACTGGCGACTTCGGGCCATAGGCCTTAAAATTAAATCTTTCACAGTTATGTCATTCTATCTTTTCCCAAATACTGTAACATTGTAATGTACATCATTCTATTGATGTAAAAGTTCTAAGTGACTGCTAAAAGCAATTTTAAAGCAAGCAATAAAACAGTATTCTAAACCAAGAAGTTTTTTTTTTTGTGATTTTTTTTTCCCACACCGTAATGTTCTAACCAGAAGAGAAAGAAAGAGGTAGCAGGCGTTATAAATGATGCGAGAAAAATATAGCAAACAATTTAATAATTTTATCATTATTATACTCACATATATGTCTTTATTTTTTTAATCTTACAATAATTACTATTTATTTCTTTGCTCAAAGCTTCTGGTGTTTTTCCTTTCCATATTAACTGGTGTCAGATGAAGGCTGGACCCGAAATGTCTATGTTGTTGTTTTGTTACCAAGTAAAACTTGACGTATGTAGGTGGGTAGGTAGGTAGGTAGGTAGGTAGGTAGGTAGGTAAGTAGGTAGGTGGGTATGTAGGTAGGTAGGTAGAAAGCAGCTGTAGTATTTACTCTGTAATAAATGTGCATGTACTGCAGTAATGTTTAATACACAAATCTTTACGAGTAATAAAAACAGAATGCACCACTTAAACTTTACTGGAGATTAATGTCCTTATAGACCAGAGATCTAAACAAGAGATCTAATTTAAATATTTCTATAAAAAGCACATTCCCATGTCTTGAAAATTAAATCCTGGATCAGCCAAAAATAGGTCACTATTTTTTTATTTATAAGAAAACTTAGACAAGGCTGTTAAGCTGTTCTATGTAAGAAAGGCTGAAAGACAATGGCTGTATCGGCCCTGATAAAGTGATTCTGGTCTTTGGTGGTAAGATGGAAGCAAAACATGGCGTCTGTGCTACAGAAATGATATAGTTATGAGACGGACGCTGCCCATTCCCATTTCAGTACTATGTTTGAACTTTAACTCTTTCATCACCATTTCAACAGCAGAGGAAAAAAAATATACAAACAC
Organism: Achatina immaculata; assembly: GCA_009760885.1. Lineage (NCBI taxonomy): Eukaryota > Metazoa > Mollusca > Gastropoda > Stylommatophora > Achatinidae > Lissachatina > Lissachatina immaculata. The sequence continues at coordinate 21,217,262 of CM019719.1, forward strand.
ACATACGCAGACGCACACAGACACAGACGCACACACACGCACACACACGCGCGCACATACACATGTACACAGACACACACACGCACACAGACACACACGCAGACAGACACACACACACGCACAGGTACACGTACACACACGTACACACACGTACACGCACACGTACACACACACGCACGCACACACGTACACACATCCGCACGCACACGCACACACACGTACATACAACCGCACAAACACGTACACACATCCGCACACACATATCCGCACACACGTACACACACATGCACACACACGTACACACACGCACACACACACGTACACACACGCACACACACACGCACACACGCGCACACACACGCACATACACGCACACACGAGCACACACACGTACACACGCACACACACACGTACACACACACGCACACACACGTACACACACGCACACACACGCACACATAAAGGTAGCAAAAGAAAAGTATAACAAATAACACAAATATTTGCTACTCTGGTGAAGGCTTGACTAGAAATATCGATGATATTGTTTTGTTACCAAGCAAAGCTCGCTTCCATCCTTTTATTACGTCTTATTCAATTTCATTTGGTTCTTTTCACATTTAAAATACAATTTAAAAACAAAAGACCATAACACTGGGATTAATGAAAACTTAGATTTTCGGCATTTCTATGAAAAGTCAAAACTTCAGCAAAGATTCAATTATTTGATTTGATTAGATTTTAGATTTCAAACCAGTAGATTTTATCCCAAATACCGGCGCCTTCCTAAATGATAAGGATTCTCTCAGCTGCTACGGAGTACGTGAACCTGTTTTGAGATTCTAATTCTACGATATAGATCAGAGCACGTATGTATTTCTCTAGAGTTGAATAATTATGATTCTACAATATAAACATGCGGACAAAATGTAGAAAATTGCCAAGGTCTTGATAAAATCCCTCACTTATCTTACAGCCGTGAACGTAGATGAGCATCACATTGACTTATACTTGAATGTATAAAATCGGAAAAAAGTAGGAGCAGCTTTATTACTTAACGATTACAAAGTTGTGACGTTTCGGCGTGAGCCTTAATCATACAAAAACATACAGGACGAAGAACTAGAGAGAGGAGATACAGTATAGATTCACATGAATACTGTTTTTAAAAAATTTTTGTTTTAAAGGAGTACTTAGCTGTAAATTGCAAGGTGTGGCTTGTCCGGCGGTGTGTGTCAGGAATGGATCTGGTAGGACGTGGAAATTGTTTAAATAGAGACCTGTGACATGTGGTCGGTGGGTTGTAACTGGGGGTGGTGGATGGGGAACCGGGGAGGGGAGAGAGAGTGACGCACTACTGGCCTAGCTAGGAGAAATTGAAACAGGTGATTGGGGAAGAGGGGTTGCAGAGAAAATAGCGGGGTTGCAGAGTGATGCTGTGAGGAAGTTTGAAAAGTAAGAAGGGGTGGATTTAGTGGAGAGGTACTATAATGATTGAAGAAGATGATGTTACGTGTAACTAAACAGCGAGTTTAACCCATGTGGTTCCAGCGTCCCATAATTTTGAATGCAGTGGTTCTCAAGTGCCAGGCGGCTTGTGTCATCTGCGTGACATTGTTTAATGGCTGTTACCAGAAAATCAGATTTGCCTCTGTGGTTGGGGCCACTGAAATGATTTGGGACTGGTTTCGAAGCATGCTGGGCGATGTCGTACAGATGTTTTTGCATGCGGTCCCCTAATCTGAGGCCAGTCTCACCGATATATGTTATCCTGCATCTTTTGCACACGATGACATATATCACATTTCGGGACTCGCATGTGAATCCCTCATGAAGAGTGAGGATAGTTTCCCCATCCACCACCCCCAGTTACAACCCACTGACCACATGTCACAGATCTCTATTTAAACAATTTCCACGTCCTACCAGATCCATTCCTGACACACACCGCCGGACAAGCCACACCTTGCAATTTACAGCTAAGTACTCCTTTAAAACAAAAATTTTTTAAAAACAGTATTCATGTGAATCTATACTGTATCTCCTCTCTCTAGTTCTTCGTCCTGTATGTTTTTGTATGATTAAGGCTCACGCCGAAACGTCACAACTTTGTAATCGTTAAGTAATAAAGCTGCTCCTACTTTTTTCCGATTTTATACATTCTGGTATCACAGCTTTACTGCAGTGCTTAGTGTATAGTTGTATACTTACACACCAATTATTGTGTTACTGACCTATACTTGAGATCATTTACAATCTTCTTCTAAAGTAATCAGTTTCTTCTATGAACATCACAATAACTCAAACTTGAGATAATTTACAATCTTCTTCGTAATCAGTTTGTTCTGTGAACATCACAATAACCCAAACTTGAGATAATTTACAGTCTTCTTCTAAGGTAATCAATTTGCTGTAAGTCATTAGGCAGCATCTGTGAAGTTTCACTGGACTGTGTGTGGGAAGCGGGGACGATCTCTTCGCGCTGAAAGTGTTAAACATAACGTGGACATAACTAGGCTGAATGTGGTAAGTATGAGAACAGTTTAAACTAGCTCAAGTTGTCTTTACGTTTTTTTTTCTGCTTATAAGAATATTTCATAAGACTTTCATCTGTTGATGGAGTCTGCTTTGTGTTGGATCTTGTTCTATATCGTTTATGTTATGATTAAAAAAGTAGTCCTTGGTAACCTGGACATCAATTGGGCTTCGTGTTGCTGTCAACGTAAACATCAAGACAGGCGTTAGAATTTTAAACACGTGACAATGAGAAATCACTATATCTGTATTTTGATATAAGTAAATGAGACAACGGCGTTGTTAACAGTAAATGAAAGCAGTTTGCAGAATTTGGCGAATAACGTTATCAGAGAGAGAGAGAGAGAGAAGAGGTAGAGAAAAAGAGAGAAAAGAGAAACAGAGCGAGGGAAAGAGAGAGATTGAGAGAGAAAAAAAGAGCGAGAGAGAACAGGAGAGAGAGAGAGCGAGATAGAGAGCAAGAGAGAGAAAAAGAGAGAGAGACAGAGAGCATATGAACGAACAGTTTTATTTTCAAAGGTTGAACAATTCGGCACTGTGACCCAGATAACATTCTACCTTTTATAACTAATTTACATTCCAGGCATTCTTTCAACGTCAGTTTAGTACTATATGCACTGTATACGTGTATAAACAGCCCGAGTATATAATAATATAAAATAGAGCTAAACAGCGACAAGACAAATATTAGTAATATTAAACAGAGTAAAAGTCACAAACAACATCCACTGATATTGGAAGGCACGTATGAAAGTATTTAACTTCCCTTATCTAAGACGGCAAAAAAATGACATATATCAAACTGTTTCTACGATTTTCATATGAAATCTATATATTGCTGTTTATAAGTACTTTGTTTCATTGTGAAGGTCAGTATCGAAATGGAAGTGTTTTTCTAAATTGTTGTTCCAGAGAGGGCACTTTATGGCTCTCCTGCTACACAGGCGTATGTGTTACAAAACAATGGCCGTTACAGTAATGGTAGGCGAGAAATTTTTCATAGGGGAGCCTGGGGGGAGTCTGTTTCTCAGTTCGGCCCCAGCAGTTTAAGAAAAGCAGTGTAACTTAAATATGTGTTCATGATCTTCATCTAGTGTGATCTGGCAAAAGTTATAACTTTGCAGTTATATAGGCGAATGTGGTAGCTCCAGAACAGTAAAACAACAGGAAGTCTTTGTTCGACTTTATGGCCGGATCTTGGTTTATGTTCAGTCTTGAGTGTCACTCATATTTGCTCAGTCCCAGGTATAAACATAATGTTTACCAAGAAGTAGAAAAATATTTTGGTCAAATACAGGAAGAAATAAAATCTTGTTGGTAGAAATGCAGACGAATCCACTGACAGCAATTATAGAGGAAAGACGCTGGCGATGGTTGGGACATGTGTTCCGAATGACTGACAACTCACTACCAAAAATAGCACTAAGATGGACACCACAGAGGAACAGAAGTAAGAGTAGACCAAAAGAGATATGGATAAGAACAACAGAGATGTTGAGCAATAGAGGGCTCACCTGGGCAAGAGCAGAAAAAAGGCAAGTACAGGCGTTTGTGGAAAACCCTTGCGGAAGCCTCATGTGCCTTGGGCACTTCATGTTCAGAGAGAGAGAGAGAGAGAGAGAGAGAGAGAGAGAGAAAAAGAGAGAGAAAGAGAAAGAGATAGAAAGATAGAGAGAAAGAGAAAGAGAGAGAGAAAGAGAGAGAAAGAGAAATAGAAAGAGAGAAAGAGATAGAGAAAGAGAAATAGAGAGAGAGAAAGAGAGAGAGAAAGAGAGAGAAAGAGAGAGAATGAGAGAGAGAAAGAGAGAAAGAGAAATAGAGAGAGAGAAAGAGAAAGAGAGAAAGAGAGAGATAAAGAGAGAGAGAGAGAAAGAGAGAAAGATTGATTGATTGATTGATCTTTATTTCAAAAGGGTTCAGAATTGTGCACGCAGGCCCGTCTGACATTCTGCCTTTTATCATACATCTTTCACTCTATTCCTGACATTCTACAAATATGCTGTTCATATAACAAACATAACTAACATTGAAGCTGAGAGACATAAAATAAAATATAACATTTACGTTTCGCTCTTAAACATTCAATCAGTACAGAAGTAACTACATACATTATAAATGACTATCTACTAAATAAAATTTTCGGGACTATTCAGAAAACAATTAATTGTATTCGGTGTCTGTAAGAGCAGTTTAAGATAACTTTTAAGTTTTATAATTCATGGAGGCATGTAGTCGACATCAAATAGATGTTGGGAAAGCTTGTAGTTGTAGGAAGGAGAATAATTTATATTTTTTATATAAGATGGGAGGGTATTCCAAAGATGAGCAGCAGAATAACTAAAGCGTTTCTTGTAAAGATCAAGTCTAGGTTTTGGAAGACATATGTTGTTCAAGCGTTGGCTGCACTTTGGGCTAAATTTGAACAGGTTCTGGTTCTAAGGACTGTAAATGCGTCTCAAACAGCCTCTGGCAGTCAAGTCCAGCTCCTGGCCTTCCCGTGGCAGAACTGTTTAAACTGACAGGAGAAGGGGCGAGGGCGAATATCTGGCGCCTGAAAACCAGATACTTAGGGTAGATGAGTGGCACGTTTGGTAGCTCATCTGCCGCTGTTGGCGAGATTTTTCAGTTGCCGTGCGTGGAGGGGTGCTCCTCCTGGCCAATGAAGAAAGGTGCAAATGAGGTTGCCGCGCAGCATCACTGCGGAAAAGGTGGTAGAAAGGATAAAGCGAAGCAAACAGTCAAATCACGGCACCTCTGGCCTGGAGGTCGGCCACGTCCTGAGTGCAGTCATATCGGGTGAAATGCATGAATCGGCTTGTCCCAGAGGTTAAGACACTGTTGGCGAGACTCTTCAAATGCCGCGCGGGGAGTGAAGCTCCTCCCAGTCAAGGAAGAAATGCGGAAAAGAAATAAAGGTTGCTGTGCTTTGCCGATGGGAAAGGTGGTGGAAAGGATAAAGTGAAGTTTAATCGGTATGTCCAGTAGTATCGCTACGAGAGCTAATACATACCACGGCACCTCTGCTCTAGAGGCCGGCCACGTCCGAAATACACCTACACTGGTGAAATATGCCTAAACCGGCACACACCAGGGATGGAACTTGATGGCTAGACATGTCATGCCACCTCCGCTCTAGAGGTCGGTCACGCCTGATATACACCCATACTGGTGAATTTTGCCTAAACCGGCTCATACCAGGGGTGGAACTTGAAGGCTATGCATGTCACAGTACCTCTGCTCTAGAGGTCGGTCACGTCCCAAACACGCCCATACTGTGATAATATGCCTAAACCGGCTCAACCCAGGGGTGGAAGTCACTAGTGGCGAGGATTCGTCCTCATGGACAAAGCTCCATCCTGGTCACAACTAGGAAGGGTAGCGGCCACGACCGCAAAATGCTGAAGTCGGAGACACTGGACCAGGGCAGTCTAGTTAGGCAACCACCTCTCACCCGGCGGGGATGTATGCGTATCCTAATCACGCTGAGGTTTTCCGGTTAGAAAGTCCAACTCTGGACTGGATGGACAACACCTCTCACCCGGCGGTGATACACGGGTATCTCAAAACACGTCGAGGTTTTCCGGTGAGAAAGTCCAACCCTAGACTAAACTGGTGCAATGAAAACCACGGTGTCACGCAATCCCGCTTCTGAGACCCACCAAGAATACAGGCTAAAGCCCTGTGATACTCTGTACCCCTTGTGGTCCTCACGTGGATCTCGTGTGGTCCATTCGGGGACCACACAGGAGACCACGGGACCTAACGAGGACCACAGGCGTAAATTCGGTAGGATCACAGTGCGGTTTTGGTGGTAGAAGCGAACGAAGAAGAAGAAGAAGAAACAGGTTCCATAGATAAGACGGGGCATGCCGTGAAAGAATTTGATGTACTAACTTGGCTTTGTTGAAGAGGAACCTGTTCTTAAGAGAGAAAGAGAAAAAGAGAGAGAGAGAAATAGAGAGAAAGAGAGAGAGAAAGAAAGAGAGAGAAAGAGAGAGAGAGAAGTATAAACATAGTTCCATCCTATGTCCCAGAGCTATTTATTAGATCAACATGTTCTGGAGCTCTACCCTCGGGTAAAGTTTTGTTAAGTCACTGGATCAGTAGAAAAAAAATAATAGATAGATAGACAGACAGACAGAGAGACAGAGAGACAGAGAGACAGACAGACAGACAGACAGATAGATAGATAGATAGATAGATAGATAGATAGATAGATAGATAGATAGATAGATAGATAGATAGATAGATAGATAGATAGATAGATAGATGGCAGCTATGGTATTTATTTTGTAATAACTGTACATGTACTGCAGTAATATTTAATACACAAATCTTTACGGGTAATAAAAACAGAATGCACCACTTAAACTTTACTGGAGATTAATGTCCTTATAGAACAGAGATCTAAACAAGAGATCTAATTTAAATATTTCTATAAAAAGCCCATTCCCATGTCCTGAAAACTAAATCCTGGATCAGCCAAAAATAGGTCACTATTTTTTATTTATAAATAATCTTAGACAAGGCTGTTAAGCTGTTCCATGTACAAATTTCATACCAAAACCCAGCTCTATTTGTTGATTAACTATGGCCTACTAGAAGTAATTTTGTAGAAAATTGCTGACCAAGTAACATCAGATGTTCTATATTAGGCCTGCGTTGCTGGAGGATCACAGACAAAGACAGGAATCTATCTGAAGGTAAGTTCATTTTTTTTGTTGTTTCGAGTATTAATTTATCACAAAATGTATCAAGCCCATGTTTATTTCTGCCATAGATATTACCAGAAGTAATCATCATCATCATCATCATTGTTGTCGTCGCTATCTTTGTTTTCCTTATCATATGCCCACACGAATGTTTCTTTTAAACTTTCATTGAAAACTCGTTTATTTAAAAGGTATCCTGCTTGTAGCACAAAATCTGACACTGAAATGTTCTGGTTTCGTACTGCTTATAATATGACACTGAAATGTTCTAGTTTCTTATTGCGTATAATCTGACACTGAAATGTTCTAGTTTCTTATTGCTTATAATCTGATACTGAAATGTTCTAGTTTCTTATTGCTTATAATCTGACACTGAAATATTCTAGTTTCTTATTGTGTATATTGTCTGAAAAGAGTGAGACGTGGACCAGATGATCATAATATGTCCAGGTGCTGTCTAGTGTTTGGGTGGCATATATTTTCTTTATTTATTTATTTTCTTTTTTGTAGTGAACTGCATTAAAAAAAAACATTTCATTTTCAGCTGGTGGGGAACTTCTGCACTTTTATTTATTTGCTAGATCAATTCCTTGTGGGTTTTTTGTGGACAGCTGTCTCCCGCTCTCCCTCCCTCCACCTTCATCTGTCTCCCTCCTCCCTCTCTCTTCCTCCTCCCTCCCTCTCTCTCTCCTTCTCTCTCTATATATATATGTATATATATAGGGAAAAAGAGAGAGAGAGAGAGTTTCCACCTGACCCACTGTACACGCAATTTCTTCCTAGCGGAGACTAATGGACGCATCAATATCTTAATTAATTTGACAATGCCCGGATGAAGACAGCGTACAAGACAATGGCTGTATCGGCCCCGATAAAGTGATTCTGGTCCTTGGTGGTAAGATGGAAGCAAAACATGGCGTCTGTGCTACAGAAATGATATAGTTATGGGACGGACGCTGCCCATTCCCATTTCAGTGCCATGTTCGAACTTTAACTCTTTCATCATCATTTTAACAGCAGAGAAAAAAATATATATAATAAACGCAACCGCAATGGTTTTATCTTGAAATGACCTGAGATAAAATTTGCTTGCATAGTTCCGTGTAACTTAAATCTGAATCTCCAAAGCGAAGAATAAAACCAGACAGCTGCAGCCATTTTTTTTTGTGTAGCCAAGTATTTAAAGAACTGATGGTGGTGGAAGAGTTAAGAATATAACGGCGCCGGCTTTGAGCAATCCTTCCTAGTTCCAGAAAAAAATAATAAACGTAAGATGGAGATTATGTTGCTGATGCTGAATTTAAATGACATATACTGTGCTCGTTGCATTGGCTGTGCTGGTGATCTCTTGTCTCATCTGTAGCGGATAAATACCTCAGAGATATCCGCGATGCTCCGGTTAGGCACTATTTTGGCTATTGCTACGGCAGTCTGCGTAGATCCTACTCCGCTTGATGAATACGTGAACAGGCCGGATCCGTACTACTCTTACCGCTTAGTGACCTCAATCAACGGTTCCGAAGTCACCACACACGTCATCAATATGACGTCACAAAAATGGCTGACAGGTAAGTAGTAGTGGATGATTTTATAGTTCATTAGCTGGAAATAACTTAGTGAAGAAGATGCAGTCTGACGTACCTGTAAAGGGCCTATAGTTGACTGGTTGCGTAAGGGTTGCGGTACCACCTGTAGTTGACTGATTGCGTAAGGGTTGCGGTGCCACCTGTAGTTGACTGGTTGCGTAAGGGTTACGGTACCACCTTTAGTTGGCTGCTTGCGTAAGGGTTGCGGTACCATCTGTAGTTGACTGCTTGCGTAAGGGTTGCGGTGCCACAGCCTACCAAGATTGCTTCACCTCTCCGTTAGTATCCCTAGTAACAGGCTCAGCCAGACTACAGGGAGCTGGGATCGCTACAGACCCCAGGGTAGGGTGGTGGAGTCTGCTAAAGAACCGTGGCACGTTTTCTTGTCTTTACTACACACTGGATGTCAAGAAACAACCGTGGTAGCTGGATGTCAAGAAACAGCCGTGGTAGCCGTCTGTCTGAGCATGTCCTTCATCACCCTCATCTCTGCAAAGAAATTCCTGCTTCTAGTTCCATGGAGACAGAACAACAATAACAACAGCAGCAGCAGCAGCAGCAACAACAACAAATGGAACTAACTGAACGAAAAAGATTTTGGTACAATCAGACTATCAGGAACTTCAAAGTTTAATTAAACTTAAGTACTGAAATGCAAATGGTCAAAGGTCGATTAGATAAACAATTATTACAGCAGGAACATCTATCAGGACATTCCTCGATCGTCTTTGACCTAGAAGAGATAAACTCAGGCACAGCTTCTAGTATGTTCGTGTTGCAGAACATTGCCATCAAGCTAATACCACCGAAAAGCAAACTCAGATTTCTTTTTGTTTTGTTTTTTTTAACTTCATATGGAAACCTAAAATCTTGCACACCCTTTCATTTATTAAGTATGTAGTAGCTCCAGACAAAAAAAGGGGCAAAAGTAAAAATAAGAATGAAATAAATGATACTGTATTGTACTTGCGCGTCACCACCGAAAATCCCCTTAAGAGGATAGCAAGCGCCTCAGAATAACGAAGCGGGTTGTTAGCGTAGCGCTCGAAAAAGAGCATAAAAGTGAAGTGCTGCTGTACTTAATGAAAGCTTTAGATTCGCTACTCGTTTAATTTCCATGATCTGTCGGAAGAAATTTTGGTAGAAAGAAATTGGAAAGAGCTTACTTTATGACTGAAAAATAGTGGGATAGGTTAGAAATGTGCTATTTTTCAATTTTATGTAGACTTTGCCTAAATATCCGTCAACGTTGATTCGCATAGGCGTGCAAAATATACCAGCACTGTCAGTGCTGTTTTGGGGTGAAAAATGTAAGGAGAAGCAAAGCGGTTAGTGAACTGATTCTCAATGTCCTGAACTTAACTTCGGCATTATTCCTTTTAATCGGCTTAAAATTGCATACATGGCACAGATGTTTGCAGCACCTGTTTCTGAAAATGAAGATTGTCTACCTGTAAAGTGAGATGTTTACCTATAAGATGAGGCACAAGAGTTACATAAACCAACATACTCTCCCTGTAGAGCATGACCATCAGTCCTATGTGTAAAGGACTGCATTTGAACTGAAAACAGGTCAATGTAAAAGCAAACTTTAAAATACTGTACAAGTTATTTTCTGCTCAAATAAATAATGCATTACTAGTTGTAATCTTCCAAAAAAATAACGCAAGAAGATAAAACAACTTGAATTTTACTTAAAACTATGAAAGTACGTATAGAAAAAAAAGAAAGAAAGAAAATATCCTGTGTATTATTGAATTTAAGCAACTTTCTTCCCTCTATCCGGATCAACACACTTTACCATTGCACCAAGTACTTTACATAGCTTTTAATTACTGCACTAAAATGAACACGGGAAAAGAATAGGTTCTTCTGTTCAGCCAGTCATCTGTGACAATGTTGCTTTACTGTCCAGGGCATGCGGGGGTACGTGGCAATGATGTACATGACAGACTTGCTAGACAGGCTAAAATAAATGGCAGACCGACAATGGACAAGGGGGACATTGCTAAAGTTATACTGGCAGATTGCAGTGAAATGAAGAGCGGGAATGGAAGAACAATGTAGTGTGAAAAGACTGCTGGAGATGGGACAAATTAAGGATGCTAGCAGGAAATCCGAACTATGTGGTAGAAAACGCATCTTAAACAACCAACATTTGACAGGAACTTTTAACAAATTCTTGGATGGATGCTGCGGCATGCGGCGGGGCATATATATGTGGTCGTCCTGAATGCAGTGAAGCCGGAGTCTGAATTATGAACTTTGAACTTTGAACACGAGAATTTTTCGAAATTTAATTACAAACGAGTCATTTAAATAGAGAAGGGAGAAAGAAATCAATATTAGAAAGTACACAACGTGGTGTTTGATATAAAGAGCTTATTATTGTTCCAACAACTGTAATAAATCATTTAACGTTAATTCTCTTTCACTATAAAATGGTTTACTGTTATGTTATGTTATGTTATGTTATCCAAAATATTTTGTCTTTTTTTTGTGTAAAATTAGAAAGAAATATTTAGAAACAATTTCACATGTTCGTATACTTTTTTTTATTGTGGTGTTAATTGTCTGTGCTTGCAAACTTAAAATTTCGTGTAGTTTGCATTTATTTAAACAGACGCAGTTTCCTCTAGTCCGATATGGTACCATGACCTTTATATCATCATACCTGACCAGGTGGACTACAAGGACACAGCGTTTATGTTTATCAGTGGCGATAACAACGGAGATGCGTAAGACACTTTATGTTTTCATATTAAATCTCTGAGTAGCTATATATTAAATCTCAGAGTAGCTATATGTTAAATCTCAGAGTAGCTATATGTTAAATCTCTGAGTAGCTATATGTTAAATCTCAGAGTAGCTATATGTTAAATCTCAGCGTAACTGTATGTTAAATCTCAGAGTAGCTATATGTTAAATCTCAGAGTAGCTGTATATTAAATCTGAGATTAGCTGTATGTTAAATCTCAGAGTAGCTATATATTAAATGTCAGAGTAGCTGTATGTTAAATCTCAGAGTAGTTGTATATTAAATCTCAGAGTAGCTATATGTTAAATCTCAGAGTAGCTATATATTAAATCTCAGAGTAACTGTATATTAAATCTCAGAGTAGCTATATATTAAATCTCAGAGTGGCTATATTCAAGAGTTCTGTGTTTTGTAGGATTCTGAGAGAAGATAATGTAACCCTGTAATCAGGGGTGGGGGGGGGGGGCAGTCTAGTAAGCTCGAGGTCCAGTTCGAGACATAAAACAGAAGGGCCCTTTTTTGTTTTCTTGTTAGTATTTTTGGATGTAAATCAGGATCATTATGTTGATAGTATAATTAATTATGATTATTTTAAGCTAATAGTTCAATCCTGCCATATTTAGAACCAGTGAACGATCTAAGAAGTCAGCTTCCAACGTTTGATAGTGTTGCTAGCCGTGCGGATTGATTTAAATTGACATGCGCACTTGGACATCTTAAACCGATCGAATAAGACCAATTTCAGCTCCGTGCTTTATATGACTGGCGAGTCTATCGGGGTCACTGACAAACAGAGAGATAGACAGGTAAAGAACTGAGAGACGTCAGCTAGACCTACTCTGCCTGTGTTCTGAGCTTGGTTAAAGTGTTCTGTTAGTCCCCCGATTCAAACAGCCATGAAAGGACGCTGTTTAATGTGTAACTAAAGAAATGATTGACCGACGTTCTTATAGCCTGTCAGACATGTCAAACGTAACAACAAATCATAACAGCATTCTCCAAAAGTTGGCTGTTATTCATCAGCCTTGTTTTAGACAAAAATCATACCCTAGAGAATAATTGTACAAGCAAACACAGACCACGACGTACGGAACTAACATCAGTCGACTATTGCTTTAGACAGACAGTACTATCAGTCGACTATTGCTTTAGACAGACAGTACTATCAGTCGACTATTGCTTTAGACAGATAGTACTATCAGTCGACTATTTCTTTGGACAGATATTACTACCAGTCGACTGTTGCTTTAGACACACAGTACTATCAGTCGACTATTGCTTTAGGTAGATAGCACTATTTACTGGGCACTGAAATTACATTAGAATTCTGCGAGTGATCAGGTCACATGGTTGTGACGCCATTACAGAATAAAAGGCCACAAACTACATGGCTGAGATGAGGGAAGAGGGAATTAAGACTTAGCACTGGCCACAGGCTCTCGCAGTTTTTTTTCCTCTTTTTTTATGTGTAAGTTTGACTGGACGGGATTTCCAGCAGATAAGGATCAAAATGGACAGTTCAAATTTGGCGGACGGCAGGTAGTGTATTCTTCACATTCTGGCTGTATGTGTCCATTACTTCAGCGCGGGACTCCGAGTACATGTCGCAGTTCAGCCGAATCAGTAGGATCTTCCTAGTCTGGCTCTAGCTATGATTTCATAGTCGTCTTGAAAGCGAATCATGAAACCACCGTCAAAGTGATCCATAAAATATGACATTCTAAAGCTGAAACAAAGCATGTTTATCAAGCAAACTCTGCAACTGTTAGCTTCGTTTCTGTGAGAAATATTCCAGTAAAAGAAAGGATTTGTCGGGCTACCACATCGCCTTCACTTTCTCAGGTTATAAGAGCTAAATTGAAAGCAGTGGAGTTATAAAACACTAGAAATGGCGATGCGAGGAATACAGACGATTGTTAACTATCTTCTGGTGGGCAGTATTGTGGGCTTTAAAGCTGCTGACTTCCTTCAGATGTAGAAATATATACGCAGTGTTGGGGAAACTTCTTGCTTCTTACAACAGAGGGACCTACAGGGCGAAGCGCACCAGACTGCATTCTACACATTACTGCTTGCCACTTAACATCTCAGCCCCTTGTAAATGAGACGAACCATCAGTGGGTTAACGGGATGGAAAAGAGAACGATGAAAGACTAGAACACTAAGATGTTTAAAAGCAGCTGTTGACATATTGGCACTACATGTTGGTGGTTAATTGTTACAGTGATGTGTGATCATTGTTTGCGAAAAATAACAACAGCGCACTATATCTGCAAAAATGCCTTTATCAAATACAACAGAAAAGGTAAAAGAGATACAGAAATATTCGTCATCATCGTGTGCCGTCTTCGGAACGAAGATCTGCGGTAATGAATATTCAGTTCCCTCGCTCCCTCGTCTTGTTGGTGCACTCAGCCCAGCCTGTATCTCGTGCACTGTCACATGTTATCTTCCCATCTACATCTCTGTCTACATATCGCTGCATCTCGTGCACTATCACATGTTATCTTCCCATCTACATCTCGTGCACTATCACATGTTATCTTCCCATCTACATCTCGTGCACTATCACATGTTATCTTCCCATCTACATCTCTGTCTACATACAGCTGTATCTTGTGCACTATCACATGTTATCTTCCCATCTACATCTCTGTCTACATACCGCTATATCTCGTGCACTATCACATGTTATATTCCCATCTACATCTCTGTCTACATACCGCTATATCTCGTGCACTATCACATGTTATCTTCCCATCTACATCTCTGTCTACACACCGCTGTATCTCATGCACTATCACATGTTATATTCCCATCTACATCTCTGTCTACATACCGCTGTATCTCGTGCACATGTTATCTTCCCATCTACATCTCTGTCTATACACCGCTGTATCTCGTGCACTGTCACATGTTATCTTCCCATCTACATCTCTGTCTACACACCGCTGTATCTCGTGCACTATCACATGTTATCTTCCCATCTACATCTCGTGCACTATCACATGTTATCTTCCCATCTACATCTCTGTCTACACACCGCTCTTTTGGGGTTTTTTTCTTGATCCTTATTTCTGATAGAAGTCCACTCTGCACATGTAGTTGTTCTAATATTTGTACATTTGTTATTTATAGTCTGCATGATACATAACCTACTTTTCTGTAGATCCGCATTTCTGCTGCATTTATCATTCTAGCTTTTCTACTAAAAGTTCACGATTGTGTTACGTACAGCAGGACAGAAATAGCATTTTATAAATCTCAGTCTTTTCTGGATAGTGTAGGAAGAGTACGTAACTCTGTCGCGCCCTAGAGGCACATAGTGTTAGTGCCCATATTTTCCTTGACCTATCAGCACACCAGAGGGTGATGTGGTCGGCATCACTCCTGGCCGCCTTTCTTTCCCCAACTCTAAAATAAGTTGGGTACCAGTTTCTACAGCTGTGGCGTCTCCGGCCGGATTCGAACCTCCCACCTTCGCCATGAGAGACTAGTGCACTAACCACTCCGCCACTCAGATGTCCTTTTCTGGGCATATTCCCGCTTAAAACCACTGTCTTCATGGTGTTGAATGTGTGTCTTGTCACTCCTGCTCTTGTCTATCTTTTATAGCAAAAAGGGGCGGAGTTGACAGAGGTGAGAGATGATAGCAACAGAGTGGTCGTGAGAGGTGAGAGATGATAGCAACAGAGTGGTCGTGAGAGGTGAGAGATGATAGCAACAGAGTTGTCTTGAGAGGTGAGAAATAATAGCAACAGAGTGGTCGTCATCGCGCTTGGCAGAGAATGTAGAGAATGGATGGGAGGCAGGACTGAGCTTGGCAGAGAATGTAGAGAATTGATGGAAGGCAGGACTGAGCTTGGCAGAGAATGTAGAAAATTGATGGAAGGCAGGACTGAGCTTGGCAGAGAATGTAGAGAATGGATGGGAGGCAGGTCTGAGCCCGGCAGGGAATGTAGAAAATAGATGGGAGGCAGGACTGAAGTTGACAGAGAATGTAGAAAATAGATGGGAGGCAGGACTGAAGTTGACAGAGAATGTAGAAAATAGATGGGAGGCAGGACTGAAGTTGGCAGAGAATGTAAAAAATAGATGTGAGTCCGGACTGAGCTTGGAAGAGAATGTAGAGAATAGATGGGAGTCAGGACTGAGCTTGGAAGAGAATGTAGAGAATAGATGGGAGTCAGGACTGAGCTTGGAAGAGAATGTAGAGAATAGATGGGAGTCAGGACTGAGCTTGGAAGAGAATGTAGAGAATAGATGAGAGTCAGGACTGAGCTTGGAAGAGAATGTAGAGAATGGATGGGAGGCATGACTGATCTTGGCAGAGAATTTAGAAAATAGATGAGAGGCAGGACTGAGTTTACGAGTCTGGAACCCGTTTACGCACACGCTCACCCATATGACTCAATCATCTTCACGGACGGTTCAGTGCTGCGATGAAAAAAAGAATGAATGAGGCTTCTTTGTCTGTATGCCTGGCAGGTTGATGGCACAGAATGCAGGAATGTACGAGATCGGGCATGCAGATTGAATACTGACGTCGGTGACCCAGGAAATAGGGCAGAAAAAGGCATGTGTTGGTAATATATATCTGCAGAGGATGAAAGATGGAGGTGTGAGGAAGAGGGAAGGATGAGCCAAGTGGTTGGCTGGCAGAATTCCAGGTTGCCAGAACCAGCAGGTGACTGGAACAATTAGTTTGCGTACTCTTCGGTGGTTACTGGAACAATTAGTCTGCATACTCTTCAGTGGTTACTGGAACAATTAATCTGCATACTCTTCAGTGGTTACTAGAACAGTTAGTTTGCGTACTCTTCGGTGGTTACTAGAACAGAGAACGGAGCATGTATGGGCGTACCCCGGGTGCGATGATGCTTAATCCTAGATTCAAGATTCTTTATCTCCGCCTCTCATTTCCCATCCCTGGTTAGTATATTCTGTATGTAGATGTAGCTTGTCACTTGTTCCAAAGATTTATTTTCTTAAAATCATTTCATTGTTCTTATCTATCCCCTTTTGTTGTCCTATCTTAATCTCGTTATCTTTTATGTAAAATGCACCGTATACTTTTGTCTGACTCCTCTCCTAAAGCCAGTTTTACTGCAGCCGTTATCGTACATATCCTGCATAACAGTGAGATGGTGTCTATATATCTAAATATATATTTTATTTTATATGTTCAAATATTTAAAATCTTGACCATATTTTTGTCCTAGATCGCCAAATCTAGGAGACGGTGATGTGAGACGAATGACCTTGTTAGCCCAGCAGACAGGGTCGGTAACTGCAGTCATAAAACAAATCCCGAATCAACCAATCATCTTTCCGGTACAGTACAGGAATTTTAAATCTAATAATTGTTCTTGTTAAACTTTTATTTTGCTATCATTTAACCAGTAGAAAAAAATATAGCCTAGAAGATAATACATCTACATTTTTACACCTTTTTTTTTACAAGTACAGTATATTTCATTAATAAGGTTTATTAACCTATAATGGTAGCAATTACTGTCCTAATGACTATGACAGCAATAATCCTGAAACTAATTATCACTCTCTTTATCAGTCGTTCTTAATGGAGGGTATTCAAGATGGTGGTATGGATTCAATCTGTGGATCATTTTGTTTTAAAATTATTGTTAGATTACAATGTTCTTTCAACTGTTCTGTTACTAGCTGTATGCAGGTAAAGCAAAAAGCAAGGTATTGATATGTGCAAAATTCATACTAGTGTCTAACAGGGCTGCGAATGATCGTTTTGACAATGTAGAGAAGCCGGTACTGGGTTATACTGGGCAAACTGTAAAACTTATGTTTTAGTTACGTATTTAAGTGGAGTGGTAGAACTTACGTTAATGGCTGATCTGTCCCGTATGAATGGAACAGTAGTGTCTTCTGCTGCATACGTTGTTGGTATAAGCGGATGGCTGATGTGTGTGGCTGGTGTGTGTGGTTGATGTGTGTGGCTGGTGTGTGTGGCTGATGTTTGTGGTTGGTGTGCGCGGCTGATGTTTGTGGTTGGTGTGTGTGGCTGGTGTGTGTGGCTGGTATGTGTGGCTGGTGTGTGTGGCTGGTATGTGTGACTGATGTTAGTGTTGGCTGTTGTTGATATCAGCGGATGGCTGATGTGTTTGGATGATGGTGGTATTGGCTGTTGTTATAAACTGCTGTTGCTGATGCTGTTAATGATGGTGATAATGATGAACATTTTTTCCAGGACGACCAACATCATTCCAGTCGAACTGAAGACGCCATCATAGCGTGGACTTGGAGAAAATTCCTTGACAACGAGAGCGATGCCGACATTTTGTTACGTCTGCCAATGACGAAGGTGAGAAAGACATTGACAATTTTCATAGTAAACAAAAAAAAGGAAAATGTCGCGTAATCTAATCTCATGATAATGCCGCGAAATCCTGATATTATATAATGATTATACCTGATATAAACACTGTTCTTATTGTATATCGCTGGACTTATTAGCAGGGAAACAGCAGCCGATGCTTCGAGGTTCTGAAGCACAAACATGGTGTCGGATGAGGAGCGAGTTATGGTGGCTATTTTTGCGGACCCGGAGTGGAGCTAAATAACAGGAAAATGTTCCATGTTCTTTTAGCCACGGAGGAGAACACTGACCGTTACACTGTTAACTAGGCTGAGCCTGTAGGAGCACTAAGGGAGAAGACCATGGAGGAGAACACTGACCGCCACACTGTTAACTAGGCTGAGCCTGTAGGAGCACTAAGGGAGAGGTGAGCAGTGCCCTGATAAGCTACTGGTGGTAAACCGTCGGGCAAGCAGTCAACTCAGCTTTAGGTCACTGACCACTGTACTGCATGCATCATCATCCTCGCAAACAAGCTGTTGGATACAGCAATTACCAAGACAACGACACTCATGTTCTAGTTTTGGTCTCTCAGGAAGTGTTATAGAAGGCGTGATAAAGTAGAAATACAGACACACTTTACTATGCCAGAGCGGGTTTTCGCGCATCAAACCAGACTGAAGGAGAATATAAACCTGATACTAGGATCATCTTGAAGATGTCGGATAGGTTCTTGCTCATATCTGGTTCAGCACTTCCCCCCCCCCCCTTCACCCCACCTTTCACCCCACCTTTCACCCCACCCAGTGACCATGCTAGCACAGTCTCTATGTTCCAAGCAGATGTCACAAAATACAGCTTTAAATGATCGCAGTAAACTAAAATAAACAGTCCTACATTATAAATAAAAGTGACAATGGGAAATGACTGCCACAACAATAACCGGAAAGTTTATATTTATCCAGAGTTCTTTTCTTGGCAAGGACCCAACATCCAGGGAGGTTTATACTGTCGTTCATCCTATGTGAAAAAAGCAAATGTCCAGAATCATCAGCTCTTTAGAGATGAAATGAAACTCAATCATTAGACAGAGAAAACAAGGATAAAACATAGGACCGCCGGGTAAACTTTTTCATAATCAACTTCTGACGAGGACAAAAAGTTGCTGTTCCTTGGTTGCTAGCACTAGGAGCTGAACAGATACAAGACTGCTAGGATACTGATACATGCAACTAACTTATCAACTAACCTGTTTTTTTATAATTATTCTTAATATGTAATAAACAGGCCGCTGTGAGAGGAATGGACACTGTCAGCAAATTTGTGCAAGATCACACCGGAAATAACATCGACAAGTTCATGGTTGCTGGAATGTCAAAGGTCAGTGTTATTATAATTAGAAAAAAAATGAAACCAGTCGTCCTAGGCTTATACCCTTATATCATATAAAGATATATCTTACACGGGAGCAATCATATCTTGTCTGAGCCATGCATAACATAACTATCAGAAATCCACTTGAAATCACATACTACTGTCAAAGATTTCTTAGAGAAACCAGCTTTGATGTGGTCATCCTGTATCACAGTTGTTTTTTTTTTTTACTTGGTCAAGTGGCACCTGAAACAAACTGTTAAAGCCAGTGCAGGCAACATGAAACACAGTTTGAACATCATAGATAAAGTGAGAGAAGTGAAGAGGATTCATTGCAATCCAGAAGTCTTCACAACGCGTAGGGTACGTTTTGCCGACTAGTGTCCAAGGTTGTAAATGGCTGAAATGATGGATGTTGATCTTAACATGAGACAAATGGGGGATAATTTAGCAACAGTTAAAATTATTAAATTTACCTTCGTACATGTATACGAAATTCAACTTTTGAATATATATCAAATGTGACATAGATTTTATGACTTAATTCTTCAAATAATTAGCAATATCGTTTTTTGTGCATGTCGTGGCTTTTTTTCCCTTCATTTTTCATTTTTATGCTCTGGTTCAGTCAGCTACATAAAACAACCAGAATTAAATAATTCTGCGTAACTCAGATGTTCTTTCCTTGTCATTTTTGTAATGGGTTACATCTTGTAATTATGTGGAAGTAAAACTCACGTCCAGTGCCGCTCACATCACTTTGCTTTTGTTTCTTCTTCCTAGCGTGGCTGGACTACTTGGACAACAGCTGCAGTGGACAAGCGAGTCATTGCTATGGCTCCAACAGTGATGGATCTATTGAACTTTCAGCAGGTACTCGTGAATCAATCTGAAAATTGTACATCTCAATAATACTAAACTTCATAGACTTTAAAAAGTCAGTTGACAGCATACACAGAGACTCATTATGGAGAATTTTATGTCTATATGGAATACCATCTAAAATTGTCAACATCATTAAGGACTTATACAATGGATATGTTTGTGCAGTCAAGACAGAAGAAGGGATGAGTGAATGATTCCAGACTGAAACAGGTGTGAAATAAGGATGTATACTGTCTCCTTTGCTTTTTGGGATTACAATAGACTTCATAATGAAAAAATGCTGCACAGGTAACACAGGTATTGACTGGGTACATGGGACCCAACTCTCTCTCTCTCTCTGAACCTTAAGTGCCCAGGGCACATGGGGCTTCCGCAAGGGTTTTCCACAAATGCCTGTCTTTCGCCTTTTTTTTCTGCTCTTGCCCAGGTGAGCCCTCTATTGCTCAACATCCTTTCTGTTGTTCTTCTCCATGTCTCTTTTGGTCTACCCTTACTTCTGTTCCCCTGTGGTGTCCATCTTAGTGCTATTTTTGGTAGTGAGTTGTCAGTCATTCTGAGCACATGTCCCAACCATCGCCAGCGTCTTTCCTCAATAATTGTTGTGGACCCAACTAGAAGATCTTGATTTTGCTGATGACATAACTCTTATCAGTAACAATGTGAATTCCATGCAAGAAAAAATAGCCTGTCTTCACTGGGTAGCAAAATCTAGGAGACGGTGATGTGAGACGAATGACCTTGTTAGCCCAGCAGACAGGGTCGGTAACTGCAGTCATAAAACAAATCCCGAATCAACCAATCATCTTTCCGGTACAGTACAGGAATTTTAAAGCTAATAATTGTTCTTGTTAAACTTTTATTTTGCTATCATTTAACCAGTAGAAAAAAAAATATAGCCTAGAAGATAATACATCTACATTTTTACACCTTTTTTTTTTACAAGTACAGTATATTTCATTAATAAGGTTTATTAACCTATAATGGTAGCAATTACTGTCCTAATGACTATGACAGCAATAATCCTGAAACTAATTATCACTCTCTTTATCAGTCGTTCTTAATGGAGGGTATTCAAGATGGTGGTATGGATTCAATCTGTGGATCATTTTGTTTTAAAATTATTGTTAGATTACAATGTTCTTTCAACTGTTCTGTTACTAGCTGTATGCAGGTAAAGCAAAAAGCAAGGTATTGATATGTGCAAAATTCATACTAGTGTCTAACAGGGCTGCGAATGATCGTTTTGACAATGTAGAGAAGCCGGTATTGGGTTATACTGGGCAAACTGTAAAACTTATGTTTTGGTTACGTATTTAAGTGGAGTGGTAGAACTTACGTTAATGGCTGATCTGTCCCGTAAGAATGGAACAGTAGTGTCTTCTGCTGCATACGTTGTTGGTATAAGCGGATGGCTGATGTGTGTGGCTGGTGTGTGTGGTTGATGTGTGTGGCTGGTGTGTGTGGCTGATGTTTGTGGTTGGTGTGCGCGGCTGATGTTTGTGGTTGGTGTGTGTGGCTGGTATGTGTGGCTGGTGTGTGTGGCTGGTATGTGTGACTGATGTTAGTGTTGGCTGTTGTTGATATCAGCGGATGGCTGATGTGTTTGGATGATGGTGGTATTGGCTGTTGTTATAAACTGCTGTTGCTGATGCTGTTAATGATGGTGATAATGATGAACATTTTTTCCAGGACGACCAACATCATTCCAGTCGAACTGAAGACGCCATCATAGCGTGGACTTGGAGAAAATTCCTTGACAACGAGAGCGATGCCGACATTTTGTTACGTCTGCCAATGACGAAGGTGAGAAAGACATTGACAATTTTCATAGTAAACAAAAAAAAAGGAAAATGTCGCGTAATCTAATCTCATGATAATGCCGCGAAATCCTGATATTATATAATGATTATACCTGATATAAACACTGTTCTTATTGTATATCGCTGGACTTATTAGCAGGGAAACGGCAGCCGATGCTTCGAGGTTCTGAAGCACAAACATGGTGTCGGATGAGGAGCGAGTTATGGTGGCTATTTTTGCGGACCCGGAGTGGAGCTAAATAACAGGAAAATGTTCCATGTTCTTTTAGCCACGGAGGAGAACACTGACCGTTACACTGTTAACTAGGCTGAGCCTGTAGGAGCACTAAGGGAGAAGACCATGGAGGAGAACACTGACCGCCACACTGTTAACTAGGCTGAGCCTGTAGGAGCACTAAGGGAGAGGTGAGCAGTGCCCTGATAAGCTACTGGTGGTAAACCGTCGGGCAAGCAGTCAACTCAGCTTTAGGTCACTGACCACTGTACTGCATGCATCATCATCCTCGCAAACAAGCTGTTGGATACAGCAATTACCAAGACAACGACGCTCATGTTCTAGTTTTGGTCTCTCAGGAAGTGTTATAGAAGGCGTGATAAAGTAGAAATACAGACACACTTTACTATGCCAGAGCGAGTTTTCGCGCATCAAACCAGACTGAAGGAGAATATAAACCTGATACTAGGATCATCTTGAAGATGTCGGATAGGTTCTTGCTCATATCTGGTTCAGCACTTCCCCCCCCCCCTTCACCCCACCTTTCACCCCACCCAGTGACCATGCTAGCACAGTCTCTATGTTCCAAGCAGATGTCACAAAATACAGCTTTAAATGATCGCAGTAAACTAAAATAAACAGTCCTACATTATAAATAAAAGTGACGATGGGGAATGACTGCCACAACAATAACCGGAAAGTTTATATTTATCCAGAGTTCTTTTCTTGGCAAGGACCCAACATCCAGGGAGGTTTATACTGTCGTTCATCCTATGTGAAAAAAGCAAATGTCCAGAATCATCAGCTCTTTAGAGATGAAATGAAACTCCATCATTAGACAGAGAAAACAAGGATAAAATATAGGACCGCCGGGTAAACTTTTTCATAATCAACTTCTGACGAGGACAAAAAGTTGCTGTTCCTTGGTTGCTAGCACTAGGAGCTGAACAGATACAAGACTGCTAGGATACTGATACATGCAACTAACTTACCAACTAACCTGTTTTTTTATAATTATTCTTAATATGTAATAAACAGGCCGCTGTGAGAGGAATGGACACTGTCAGCAAATTTGTGCAAGATCACACAGGAAATAACATCGACAAGTTCATGGTTGCTGGAATGTCAAAGGTCAGTGTTATTATAATTAGAAAAAAAATGAAACCAGTCATCCTAGGCTTATACCCTTATATCCTATAAAGATATATCTTACACGGGAGCAATCATATCTTGTCTGAGCCATGCATAACATAACTATCAGAAATCCACTTGAAATCACATACTACTGTCAAAGATTTCTTAGAGAAACCAGCTTTGATGTGGTCATCCTGTATCACAGTTGTTTTTTTTTTTTACTTGGTCAAGTGGCACCTGAAACAAACTGTTAAAGCCAGTGCAGGCAACATGAAACACAGTTTGAACATCATAGATAAAGTGAGAGAAGTGAAGAGGATTCATTGCAATCCAGAAGTCTTCATAACGCGTAGGGTACGTTTTGCCGACTAGTGTCCAAGGTTGTAAATGGCTGAAATGATGGATGTTGATCTTAACATGAGACAAATGGGGGATAATTTAGCAACAGTTAAAATTATTAAATTTACCTTCGTACATGTATACGAAATTCAACTTTTGAATATATATCAAATGTGACATAGATTTTATGACTTAATTCTTCAAATAATTAGCAATATCGTTTTTTGTGCATGTCGTGGCTTTTTTTCCCTTCATTTTTCATTTTTATGCTCTGGTTCAGTCAGCTACATAAAACAACCAGAATTAAATAATTCTGCGTAACTCAGATGTTCTTTCCTTGTCATTTTTGTAATGGGTTACATCTTGTAATTATGTGGAAGTAAAACTCACGTCCAGTGCCGCTCACATCACTTTGCTTTTGTTTCTTCTTCCTAGCGTGGCTGGACTACTTGGACAACAGCTGCAGTGGACAAGCGAGTCATTGCTATGGCTCCAACAGTGATGGATCTATTGAACTTTCAGCAGGTACTCGTGAATCAATCTGAAAATTGTACATCTCAATAATACTAAACTTCATAGACTTTAAAAAGTCAGTTGACAGCATACACAGAGACTCATTATGGAGAATTTTATGTCTATATGGAATACCATCTAAAATTGTCAACATCATTAAGGACTTATACAATGGATATGTTTGTGCAGTCAAGACAGAAGAAGGGATGAGTGAATG
The DNA here is from genome assembly GCA_009760885.1 of Achatina immaculata. Taxonomy (NCBI): domain Eukaryota; kingdom Metazoa; phylum Mollusca; class Gastropoda; order Stylommatophora; family Achatinidae; genus Lissachatina; species Lissachatina immaculata. Next base: position 21,241,677 of record CM019719.1, read on the forward strand.
ATTCCAGACTGAAACAGGTGTGAAATAAGGATGTATACTGTCTCCTTTGCTTTTTGGGATTACAATAGACTTCATAATGAAAAAATGCTGCACAGGTAACACAGGTATTGACTGGGTACATGGGACCCAACTAGAAGATCTTGATTTTGCTGATGACATAACTCTTATCAGTAACAATGTGAATTCCATGCAAGAAAAAATAGCCTGTCTTCACTGGGTAGCAAAATAGGACTTGAATTAACAATGACAAAACAAAAAATAATGAAAATTCCCATTAATCAAAATAGAAAAATACACATAGAAGGGACAGATATTGAAGAAGTCAATCAATTTGCATACCTTGGCAGCTACATAGACCAGGATGGTGACAATAGAAAGGAAGTTAGAATCAGAATTGCAAAAGCAGCATCGATCTTCAAAAATCTTGAGAACATATGGAATTAAAAAGTTATAAGCACAAAAACCAAGTTAAGACTATTTAATTCAAATGTAATATCCACCCTCATTTATGCATGCGAAAGCTTGAAAACAGCTAAAAAAAATAGACAAGAAATTAGACTCTTTTGAAAACAAGTGCCTAAGGAAAATATTCAGCATCAAGTGGAACGAATTCAAGAATAATGCAGAGATAAGACAGATGACTGAACAACAACCAGTTTCATGGGTGATCAGAAAAAGGAGATGGACATATGTTGGTCACTTGATTAGAAGAAATGATTAGAGAATCCCAAAACAAGCTATCAAGTGGAACACAACAGGCCAAAGAAAAAGAGGCAGACCGCGTGAAACTCTGAAGAGGTCATTGTTAAGAGAGGCCAAATTAACAGGCGTAAAATCCCTTGATGAGGTTGAAAGACTCGCCGAAGACAGGAAAAATTGGCAAACTACTTTGCGAGCCCAGTGTGACGTTTAACGGCACGGGAAGGATATAATATATAAGATAAGACAACTCATGTTTTAGTTACGTATTTAAGTGGAGTGGTAGAACTTACGTTAATGGCTGATCTGTCCCGTATGAATGGAACAGTAGTGTCTTCTGCTGCATACGTTGTTGGTATAAGCGGATGGCTGATGTGTGTGGCTGGTGTGTGTGGTTGATGTGTGTGGCTGGTGTGTGTGGCTGATGTTTGTGGTTGGTGTGCGCGGCTGATGTTTGTGGTTGGTGTGTGTGGCTGGTGTGTGTGGCTGGTATGTGTGGCTGGTGTGTGTGGCTGGTGTGTGTGGCTGGTATGTGTGACTGATGTTAGTGTTGGCTGTTGTTGATATCAGCGGATGGCTGATGTGTTTGGATGATGGTGGTATTGGCTGTTGTTATAAACTGCTGTTGCTGATGCTGTTAATGATGGTGATAATGATGAACATTTTTTCCAGGACGACCAACATCATTCCAGTCGAACTGAAGACGCCATCATAGCGTGGACTTGGAGAAAATTCCTTGACAACGAGAGCGATGCCGACATTTTGTTACGTCTGCCAATGACGAAGGTGAGAAAGACATTGACAATTTTCATAGTAAACAAAAAAAAGGAAAATGTCGCGTAATCTAATCTCATGATAATGCCGCGAAATCCTGATATTAATGATTATACCTGATATAAACACTGTTCTTATTGTATATCGCTGGACTTATTAGCAGGGAAACAGCAGCCGATGCTTCGAGGTTCTGAAGCACAAACATGGTGTCGGATGAGGAGCGAGTTATGGTGGCTATTTTTGCGGACCCGGAGTGGAGCTAAATAACAGGAAAATGTTCCATGTTCTTTTAGCCACGGAGGAGAACACTGACCGTTACACTGTTAACTAGGCTGAGCCTGTAGGAGCACTAAGGGAGAAGACCATGGAGGAGAACACTGACCGCCACACTGTTAACTAGGCTGAGCCTGTAGGAGCACTAAGGGAGAGGTGAGCAGTGCCCTGATAAGCTACTGGTGGTAAACCGTCGGGCAAGCAGTCAACTCAGCTTTAGGTCACTGACCACTGTACTGCATGCATCATCATCCTCGCAAACAAGCTGTTGGATACAGCAATTACCAAGACAACGACACTCATGTTCTAGTTTTGGTCTCTCAGGAAGTGTTATAGAAGGCGTGATAAAGTAGAAATACAGACACACTTTACTATGCCAGAGCGGGTTTTCGCGCATCAAACCAGACTGAAGGAGAATATAAACCTGATACTAGGATCATCTTGAAGATGTCGGATAGGTTCTTGCTCATATCTGGTTCAGCACTTCCCCCCCCCCCCTTCACCCCACCTTTCACCCCACCCAGTGACCATGCTAGCACAGTCTCTATGTTCCAAGCAGATGTCACAAAATACAGCTTTAAATGATCGCAGTAAACTAAAATAAACAGTCCTACATTATAAATAAAAGTGACAATGGGAAATGACTGCCACAACAATAACCGGAAAGTTTATATTTATCCAGAGTTCTTTTCTTGGCAAGGACCCAACATCCAGGGAGGTTTATACTGTCGTTCATCCTATGTGAAAAAAGCAAATGTCCAGAATCATCAGCTCTTTAGAGATGAAATGAAACTCAATCATTAGACAGAGAAAACAAGGATAAAACATAGGACCGCCGGGTAAACTTTTTCATAATCAACTTCTGACGAGGACAAAAAGTTGCTGTTCCTTGGTTGCTAGCACTAGGAGCTGAACAGATACAAGACTGCTAGGATACTGATACATGCAACTAACTTATCAACTAACCTGTTTTTTTATAATTATTCTTAATATGTAATAAACAGGCCGCTGTGAGAGGAATGGACACTGTCAGCAAATTTGTGCAAGATCACACCGGAAATAACATCGACAAGTTCATGGTTGCTGGAATGTCAAAGGTCAGTGTTATTATAATTAGAAAAAAAATGAAACCAGTCATCCTAGGCTTATACCCTTATATCCTATAAAGATATATCTTACACGGGAGCAATCATATCTTGTCTGAGCCATGCATAACATAACTATCAGAAATCCACTTGAAATCACATACTACTGTCAAAGATTTCTTAGAGAAACCAGCTTTGATGTGGTCATCCTGTATCACAGTTGTTTTTTTTTTTTACTTGGTCAAGTGGCACCTGAAACAAACTGTTAAAGCCAGTGCAGGCAACATGAAACACAGTTTGAACATCATAGATAAAGTGAGAGAAGTGAAGAGGATTCATTGCAATCCAGAAGTCTTCATAACGCGTAGGGTACGTTTTGCCGACTAGTGTCCAAGGTTGTAAATGGCTGAAATGATGGATGTTGATCTTAACATGAGACAAATGGGGGATAATTTAGCAACAGTTAAAATTATTAAATTTACCTTCGTACATGTATACGAAATTCAACTTTTGAATATATATCAAATGTGACATAGATTTTATGACTTAATTCTTCAAATAATTAGCAATATCGTTTTTTGTGCATGTCGTGGCTTTTTTTCCCTTCATTTTTCATTTTTATGCTCTGGTTCAGTCAGCTACATAAAACAACCAGAATTAAATAATTCTGCGTAACTCAGATGTTCTTTCCTTGTCATTTTTGTAATGGGTTACATCTTGTAATTATGTGGAAGTAAAACTCACGTCCAGTGCCGCTCACATCACTTTGCTTTTGTTTCTTCTTCCTAGCGTGGCTGGACTACTTGGACAACAGCTGCAGTGGACAAGCGAGTCATTGCTATGGCTCCAACAGTGATGGATCTATTGAACTTTCAGCAGGTACTCGTGAATCAATCTGAAAATTGTACATCTCAATAATACTAAACTTCATAGACTTTAAAAAGTCAGTTGACAGCATACACAGAGACTCATTATGGAGAATTTTATGTCTATATGGAATACCATCTAAAATTGTCAACATCATTAAGGACTTATACAATGGATATGTTTGTGCAGTCAAGACAGAAGAAGGGATGAGTGAATGATTCCAGACTGAAACAGGTGTGAAATAAGGATGTATACTGTCTCCTTTGCTTTTTGGGATTACAATAGACTTCATAATGAAAAAATGCTGCACAGGTAACACAGGTATTGACTGGGTACATGGGACCCAACTAGAAGATCTTGATTTTGCTGATGACATAACTCTTATCAGTAACAATGTGAATTCCATGCAAGAAAAAATAGCCTGTCTTCACTGGGTAGCAAAATAGGACTTGAATTAACAATGACAAAACAAAAAATAATGAAAATTCCCATTAATCAAAATAGAAAAATACACATAGAAGGGACAGATATTGAAGAAGTCAATCAATTTGCATACCTTGGCAGCTACATAGACCAGGATGGTGACAATAGAAAGGAAGTTAGAATCAGAATTGCAAAAGCAGCATCGATCTTCAAAAATCTTGAGAACATATGGAATTAAAAAGTTATAAGCACAAAAACCAAGTTAAGACTATTTAATTCAAATGTAATATCCACCCTCATTTATGCATGCGAAAGCTTGAAAACAGCTAAAAAAAATAGACAAGAAATTAGACTCTTTTGAAAACAAGTGCCTAAGGAAAATATTCGGCATCAAGTGGAACGAATTCAAGAATAATGCAGAGATAAGACAGATGACTGAACAACAACCAGTTTCATGGGTGATCAGAAAAAGGAGATGGACATATGTTGGTCACTTGATTAGAAGAAATGATTAGAGAATCCCAAAACAAGCTATCAAGTGGAACACAACAGGCCAAAGAAAAAGAGGCAGACCGCGTGAAACTCTGAAGAGGTCATTGTTAAGAGAGGCCAAATTAACAGGCGTAAAATCCCTTGATGAGGTTGAAAGACTCGCCGAAGACAGGAAAAATTGGCAAACTACTTTGCGAGCCCAGTGTGACGTTTAACGGCACGGGAAGGATATAATATATAAGATAAGACAACTCAAGACAGGTTTGCTGGATGTAAAAGTTAAACAAACAAGCGTGTGACTGAGTCAGTGTGAAGTTTCCTGCTCTTGTGCACTGAATTTTAGCTCCAAGCAGAACGACGTCAAGAAGATAAGAAGAAAGAAAAGAAAATAATTACTTGCGAGATGACATATGGAGTCAGCATTACTTTCTGCCAGTGAAACGTGGACAATAAAAAGATGAGACAGAAACTGGCAGCAAAAAAGAGATGTGGGTTTCATGAAAAACATGTCCAGTACTGACATAAAGACATGTTCTCAAGCTGCAGAACATCACCATCATTATATACCATGCCTGTGGGCATTGGCAACCCTGTCTCTCCACAGTTTACGATCTTTCATGTTATTCATCAGTTCTGTTGTTGTGCCTCTCCCATGTCATTGTGTCAAGCCATCTAAGATTTCCTCTTCTGATCTCTCTCCTCCTTTCCAGTGTCCAATTTTCCCTGTTGTCACAAAATGTTCAATCCCTCCTCTTTTCATTATATGGCCAATAAATCTCCTCCTCCTTCTTCTTCTTTATATACTCTGCCTTCTAGAAAAGGGGATGTGTTGCCTTCATAGATTCCTTCGTCAACAAGAGTTCTTCATGGGTGGCTCAGTTTCTTTTCTATGTTCTTTTCCTGAGGCATAATTTGAGCCATTTAGTTTCAGTAGAGAGCACAGGTCTTGCAGGATGTATTCTGAGTCTTAACACCCTTTTGTGCAGATGCAGAATGGGGTTTAGTCTTCCTTCAATTAATGTATACTGAAATGTCATATGTTTGGTGATTGTTGTATTCTATTTAGCTTCACAATAGGATAATAATTCAAAAGTAATATCCACCCTCATTTATGCATGCGAAAGCTTGAAAACAGCTAAAAAAAATAGACAAGAAATTAGACTCTTTTGAAAACAAGTGCCTAAGGAAAATATTCAGCATCAAGTGGAACGAATTCAAGAATAATGCAGAGATAAGACAGATGACTGAACAACAACCAGTTTCATGGGTGATCAGAAAAAGGAGATGGACATATGTTGGTCACTTGATTAGAAGAAATGATTAGAGAATCCCAAAACAAGCTATCAAGTGGAACACAACAGGCCAAAGAAAAAGAGGCAGACCGCGTGAAACTCTGAAGAGGTCATTGTTAAGAGAGGCCAATTAACAGGCGTAAAATCCCTTGATGAGGTTGAAAGACTCGCCGAAGACAGGAAAAATTGGCAAACTACTTTGCGAGCCCAGTGTGACGTTTAACGGCACGGGAAGGATATAATATATAAGATAAGACAACTCAAGACAGGTTTGCTGGATGTAAAAGTTAAACAAACAAGCGTGTGACTGAGTCAGTGTGAAGTTTCCTGCTCTTGTGCACTGAATTTTAGCTCCAAGCAGAACGACGTCAAGAAGATAAGAAGAAAGAAAAGAAAATAATTACTTGCGAGATGACATATGGAGTCAGCATTACTTTCTGCCAGTGAAACGTGGACAATAAAAAGATGAGACAGAAACTGGCAGCAAAAAAGAGATGTGGGTTTCATGAAAAACATGTCCAGTACTGACATAAAGACATGTTCTCAAGCTGCAGAACATCACCATCATTATATACCATGCCTGTGGGCATTGGCAACCCTGTCTCTCCACAGTTTACGATCTTTCATGTTATTCATCAGTTCTGTTGTTGTGCCTCTCCCATGTCATTGTGTCAAGCCATCTAAGATTTCCTCTTCTGATCTCTCTCCTCCTTTCCAGTGTCCAATTTTCCCTGTTGTCACAAAATGTTCAATCCCTCCTCTTTTCATTATATGCCCAATAAATCTCCTCCTCCTTCTTCTTCTTTATATACTCTGCCTTCTAGAAAAGGGGATGTGTTGCCTTCATAGATTCCTTCGTCAACAAGAGTTCTTCATGGGTGGCTCAGTTTCTTTTCTATGTTCTTTTCCTGAGGCATAATTTGAGCCATTTAGTTTCAGTAGAGAGCACAGGTCTTGCAGGATGTATTCTGAGTCTTAATACCCTTTTGTGCAGATGCAGAATGGGGTTTAGTCTTCCTTCAATTAATGTATACTGAAATGTCATATGTTTGGTGATTGTTGTATTCTATTTAGCTTCACAATAGGATAATAATTCAAAAGAATCAAGACCCAACATTGTGCTGCAGTGCTCTCGACTTAAATACATAACTAGACTAAAACCACTTAACGTTAAATAAACCTGACCAAAACCAGTCCAAATCTGCTTTACTTTCTCAAGTTGCTCCAAGTGTCATTACTGCCTGATGTTGTCCACATCTTAGTGGAGCCTATAAGTAATCTTATGAGGAGAAAGAGAAAAGAAGAAACCCATAACAGTTTGGTTATGAGTGTTATCATATAAAATTACCGTTGTTGTCATATGGCAGATTAGAAAATCATGATTTCCAATGCTTTCAAAATCGTAATAATTATCATTGAAGAATATATTTACCTCAACAGAGTTTACATCATCATTATCGATCTCTTGGAGGCTGGACTTTCGCCCTTAGGGACTATTACGCTATGAACATTACCAAAGATATGGACACTAATGATGTTCTGCGCTTAGAGGCAGTCGAGGACCCTTTATGTAAGCTCCTTGTGATAGAATATCTATTCTGTAAATCGATATAGAACTAGTGATATCCATCTATCTACAGTAAAGTGATGTGTGAAAGAAGAGATCGGAGAACCTATAGATTTTTCCAGATTTCTATGAGATAATCCTAAGTTAAAACTAAGATCCTGAGCAACAAATTAACGGTTATATCTTGTTTCACAGTCTTTTATATCTTGCTTCACAGTCTGTTATATCTTGCTTCACACTCTGCTATATCTTGCTTCACACTCTGCTATATCTTGCTTCACACTCTGCTATATCTTGCTCCACACTCTGCCATATCTTGCTTCACACTCTGTTATATCTTGCTTCACACTCTGTTATATCTTGCTTCACACTCTGTTATATCTTGCTTCACACTCTGTTATATCTTGCTTCACACTCTGTTATATCTTGCTTCACACTCTGCTATATCTTGCTTCACACTCTGTTATATTTTGCTTGGCTGGATGTTGATCTCTTCTGAAATGAGAATTTGAGTTCGCAGTAATGCCTGCCAGGAGTGAAAATCTTGAAACACAGAGCAAGACTGGGAGAGGGAATGGCCACCTGAACCCAAGAACCAGAGAACTTGGCAGACAACACCAACATGAAGAACCCGAAGATCTCCTCCATTTGTCAGGTTGACCTGACACAGTAAGAGAACACAGCTCAGGGCTGAGGAGGGTCTTGATTATCTATAATGTACTGGCCCTTAAAACTGGGTCATTCATCATCATCATCATGTTCCATGCTGACTGGTGTTGCCTATTATGCTTCTCCAGAGTACACGATCCTTCATGCAGGCCATCAGCACAGTTGGTGATCTCCTCTCACACTATCCCGTCCGAGTGTCCAGTATCATTTCTCTTGATCTTCTTCCTTCTATTTTTCCTGTTGTTATAATATTTTCAATGCCCCCTCTTCTCATTGCATGTCCTATGAAAGTACATTGTCTCTCTCTTATTTTTTTGACAAGATTTTTTTTTCTCATACATTCTTCATTAGTTATTTTTGTCATCCAGGGGAGTCATTACTATAGTATAATTATTGTCGCTCGTATCCGCCCTAGATTGGGCTTTACATCAGTTTTGAAATATTTCATAACGTAAGGAACAGCAGTGCAAAAATGTGTATGAAGATCATCTAAAGATAATCATGAATTGCAGACATTCAACACAACACCGTCAAAATTGCAAAATGCATCAGTTAAGTAACAACTTCTTGTCAAATATAAACTGAATTAGGTTGAAATCTGCTACCAGAGCCCAGTACCATGTAGATACATTCACAAAAGTGTTTGATGTGAAATGAAAGATAAATTCCTCATTTCAGATGACACATGATGAAAAGCTGCAATTTTAAAAAAATTATGTCCTAAATTTAATTAATAAATACTGACAAATAATTTTTATGATTATGAAATAGAACTTACGAATACTGTAAGCTTTTTACATACTTTTTCCTACAGCTTATAAGGATCGATATACGATGCCTAAACTGATCGTCACAGCCTCGAGTGACGAGTTCTTTCTGCCAGACGACTCGCACTTCTTTTACAACCAGTTACTTTCTGTGAAGTACATGAGGTATTCTATTACATTACCTCTATCTAGACTACACAGTCAAATTGTTCAAGATCTACTTTTAAACTTTATGTAGGGTGGAAGTTGATCTCTTCTGAAATGAGAATTTGAGTTCGCAGTAATGCCTGCCAGGAGTGAAAATCTTGAAACACAGAGCAAGACTGGGAGAGGGAATGGCCACCTGAACCCAAGAACCAGAGAACTTGGCAGACAACACCAACATGAAGAACCCGAAGATCTCCTCCATTTGTCAGGTTGACCTGACACAGTAAGAGAACACAGCTCAGGGCTGAGGAGGGTCTTGATTATCTATAATGTACTGGCCCTTAAAACTGGGTCATTCATCATCATCATCATGTTCCATGCTGACTGGTGTTGCCTATTATGCTTCTCCAGAGTACACGATCCTTCATGCAGGCCATCAGCACAGTTGGTGATCTCCTCTCACACTATCCCGTCCGAGTGTCCAGTATCATTTCTCTTGATCTTCTTCCATCTATTTTTCCTGTTGTTATAATATTTTCAATGCCCCCTCTTCTCATTGCATGTCCTATGAAAGTACATTGTCTCTCTCTTATTTTTTTGACAAGATTTTTTTTTCTCATACATTCTTCATTAGTTATTTTTGTCATCCAGGGGAGTCATTACTATAGTATAATTATTGTCGCTCGTATCCGCCCTAGATTGGGCTTTACATCAGTTTTGAAATATTTCATAACGTAAGGAACAGCAGTGCAAAAATGTGTATGAAGATCATCTAAAGATAATCATGAATTGCAGACATTCAACACAACACCGTCAAAATTGCAAAATGCATCAGTTAAGTAACAACTTCCTGTCAAATATAAACTGAATTAGGTTGAAATCTGCTACCAGAGCCCAGTACCATGTAGATACATTCACAAAAGTGTTTGATGTGAAATGAAAGATAAATTCCTCATTTCAGATGACACATGATGAAAAGCTGCAATTTTAAAAAAATTATGTCCTAAATTTAATTAATAAATACTGACAAATAATTTTTATGATTATGAAATAGAACTTACGAATACTGTAAGCTTTTTACATACTTTTTCCTACAGCTTATAAGGATCGATATACGATGCCTAAACTGATCGTCACAGCCTCGAGTGACGAGTTCTTTCTGCCAGACGACTCGCACTTCTTTTACAACCAGTTACTTTCTGTGAAGTACATGAGGTATTCTATTACATTACCTCTATCTAGACTAAACAGTACCTCTATCTAGACTACACAGTACCTCTATCTAGACTACACAGTACCTCTATCTAGACTACACAGTACCTCTATCTAGACTACACATTACCTCTATCTAGACTACACAGTACCTCTATCTAGACTACACATTACCTCTATCTAGACTACACAGTACCTCTATCTAAACTACACAGTACCTCTATCTAGACTACACAGTACCTCTATCTAGACTACACATTACCTCTATCTAGACTAAACAGTACCTCTATCTAGACTACACAGTACCTCTATCTAGACTACACAGTACCTCTATCTAGACTACACAGTACCTCTATCTAGACTACACATTACCTCTATCTAGACTACACAGTACCTCTATCTAGACTACACATTACCTCTATCTAGACTACACAGTCAAATTGTTCAAGATCTACTTTTAAACTTTATGTAGGGTGGAAGATTGGCCGAATCAAAGGTGTCCAACACCCTCAGCCGGTCTCTGACTTAAAGAAGTGGGATAGAATCCCGACATGAAACCTACTGTTGTATGAATAGGTACTCGACACTTTGTGGTTAGGACACATCATCTCCAATGATGGAGAATGTTTGCCTGCACAGCGAAGCACTTTACATTACTTATAATACATATATACAGGAGATGTCAGTAAAAGAAATAGCAAAGCATGATATCACGTACAACTCCGTTCCATAAAATACAGGACTTTGATTGAGACACGGAGTGTGGTGAGAGATAAAAGACCTTATTTGAGGAATAAATTACAGAAGAGCATATTTTACTATTCTAGTTTTAACATTTCTATACTATTTTCCAAAATGATAGCAGAAAATGAGAGCCTAATTTATGTTTCTCGTCTTTGTAAAATATGAGGGAGAATAAAAAAATAAATACAAAATACCCTTTAACACTGATAACTGTGAGTAAATGAACATAACGATTGCATTACATCTCCATGTAGTGACCCTGACTGTGAGTAAATGAACACAACGATTGCATTACATCTCCATGTAGTGACCCTGACTGTGAGTAAATGAGCACAATGATTGCATTACATCTCCATGTAGTGACCCTGACTGTGAGTAAATGAACACAACGATTGCATTACATCTCCATGTAGTGTCCCTGACTGTGAGTAAATGAACACAACGATTGCATTACATCTCCATGTAGTGACCCTGACTGTGAGTAAATGAACACAACGATTGTATTACATCTCCATGTAGTGTCCCTGACTGTGAGTAAATGAACACAATGATTGTATTACATCTCCATGTAGTGACCCTGACTGTGAGTAAATGAACACACAGATTGCATAACATCTCCATGTAGTGACCCTGACTGTGAGTAAATGAACACAATGATTGTATTACATCTCCATGTAGTGTCCCTGACTGTGAGTAAATGAATACAATGATTGTATTACATCTCCATGTAGTGTCCCTGACTATGAGTAAATGAACACAATGATTGTATTACATCTCCATGTAGTGTCCCTGACTGTGAGTAAATGAACACAATGATTGTATTACTTCTCCATGTAGTGCTCCTGCGTGTTGTTGCACATCGTTCCATTAGTTTCCTCATTCCTTGGTGGAATAATATTTTTGGCTGGGTCTTGAATTCAGGTTTACACCGCTTTCTTAACCTCGTAACCAGAGGTTAACCTGCGACTACGTGTGAACCGGAAATGTGATAATCTTATGGCGCCAGATCAGAGCTGTAGGGAGAGATGAAGAAAATGTTCAAGTCGCAGCTGCTGCATTCCCTCCACCTTTGCGACCGCTGATATTGTGACGTGCAGATCCAGCGTCGTCCGTTACACATTTTCTTCCCGTTTTAAGCCTTCCCGCCCATTCTTAAACTTTTCGTTGAGATATGTTGTTTTCACTTCCGTACCGAGCTATCATCCTGCAGTGAATTTCAATAATTTTCACACGCTCTGCCCCCCCCCCCCCCACCATAAAAAAAAATCCACACTGCAGCTTTGTGTTCAACAGTGGTACAGTCCTGCAGCAGAGCGTCCATGTTTATTTGACATTGTCATCAATTAGACTAAAAGCAGAGTGCTGAGCTGTGTGTGTTCAAACTGCCCAATGAGCCCTTGTTAACAAGCTGTATTGTAGTTGCCGTGTGATTTTCATATTGCCTTTATTTTTTAAAATTCTTCCTCGTATAAAACAAATAGAAAATCAGTTAATTAGTAACATTTATATTATTTATAAAAATCCTTCATATCAAGTTATAACCTTCCGATCCACGTTTGTAGGATTATGCAAGTATAATTATGGCTTCAAAGCCATGTTTGCAGAAGACAATTCGCTGTTAACAAAAGCGTTGTTTGGCTTCAGCCTATGATCTGGTAGTTAACATGAAATGGCAATGAACTAGCCAAAGTCTGAGCCATTGTAGCACATTTCTGCCACCAGACTAGGTTGATTTCGCTTATTTTTGTGCTCAAATTGTAGTCAGATTTTATTTGTTTTGTTATGATTCACACAATATACCATCTAGACTGGTGAGCTGAATAAATATAACAAAGAAGTCAACTTGCTTTAACGTAGTAATGGAGTTTGTAAATTGCATAAAGTTCTTGTATATATGTATAATCTTAATATCAATCTTGTCTTACATTTCACGAGCTGTTATATGAATGATGGTGTGTTTTCCCCTCCCCCTATGACAGAGTTATACCAAACTCTGGCCACAGTGTTAGCTCCCATGAGGAGACATACGCACGATCTTTGGAAGGGTTCTACCTGAATGTTCTGGAAAGGGCGCCATTCCCAAATGTGACTTGGGTACTGAGTCAGACCTCAACTGGAGGAAAGATATCAGCGAAAACCTCTCGAGCTCCCAGAAAGGTTACTGTGTATTATGCTAAAACAGCTGATGAAGTAAGGTATACCTGCCACACTTCTTGTCAGAAAATAGGAAGTTTTTTTTTTGAAAACAATAGTCAAGCAAAAAGCATTTGAAACAGACCAAACAATAGTCAAGCAAAAAGCATTTGAAACAGACCAAACAACAGTCAAGCAAAAAGCATTTGAAACAGACCAAACAACAGTCAAGCAAAAAGCATTTGAAACAGACCAAACAACAGTCAAGCAAAAAGCATTTGAAACAGACCAAACAATAGTCAAGCAAAACGCATTTGAAACAGACTAAACTGGAAATAATGATATAAGGGAAAGAGAAAAGGGCTAAAACTCTCGCTGCGGTGTTCTTGGAAATATGCTGTTGTTATACCCCAGCCAGGTCCAATAGTGTTCTTGGAAATATGCTGTTGTTATACCCCAGCCAGGTCCAATAGTGTTCTTGGAAATATGCTGTTGTTATACCCCAGCCAGGTCCAATAGTGTTCTTGGAAATATGCTGTTGTTATACCCCAGCCAGGTCCAATAGTGTTCTTGGAAATATGCTGTTGCTATACCCCAGCCAGGTCCAATAGTGTTCTTGGAAATATGCTGTTGCTATACCTCAGCCAAATTTGCAGGCAAATACACCACCACCATCACAATCACTGCAGTCAGAATCAGATCTTTTGTTTAAGATATAGAAGAAGTCTGTGAAAAATATGAGCCAGGTCAAGCTCGTCTGTTAAAATCTGGTAGTGAACAGCACCTGTCTCTAGCTGGTGTCACGCCCAGTGTTTTGTACGTGGTCCTCTGGTAGAAAAGTAAACTGCAGATGCTAGGATGCAAGAAAGTAAAATACAAAATTATAAAACTGAACTCAGTGTTTCCCAAATTGGGCGATAATGTCCTTCCTCCCCCCCCCCCCAAGTGGGCGCTGGAAAGGACCAAGGTCGGGGCAGTGAAGGAAAAAGGATCAATGGAAAAGGCAAAAAAAGGCAATAGAAAAAACGGGGGGCAATTGGTGGGAGGGGCGTTGAAGGAAAACGAAACAGCAGAAGGGGACAGTTGGGAGATGGACGGCGACCTTCTCTTATTAGCACTTTTCAAGCTGATATTGAGAAACTTATGTCCCTACATGAAACTCGTCCATCACATTAAAAGCTGTGAAATTAATGCAGTAGGTGAGTTATAAATGTACTTCTTCATATTGTTAAATAAACTGCTTTGCTAGCTTAAGTTTTTAGCTGTGTAATGCGTATCTTAGTTTAATCGGTCATTTTACTTTGTAGTACATTTTTAAAAAAAAGGGGGGGGGGTCGGGGTTGAAGATGTGACCTGGGGTAAAATGGTTTAACAGGATGTCAAACATTAACTTAGCTCAGGTCAACGAAAAAGTTACATCTCCCAGCTTTAAATGTTTAGTAATAAAATATCTTGAGAACATATGGAATTCAAAAGTTATAAGCACAAAAACCAAGTTAAGACTATTCAATTCAAATGTAATATCCACCCTCATTTATGCATGCGAAAGCTGGAAAACAACTAAAGAAATAGAAAAGAAATTAGACTCTTTTGAAAACAAATGCCTAAGGAAAATACTCGGCATCAAGTGGAATGAATTCAAGAACAATGCAGAGATAAGACAGATGACTGAACAACAACCAGTCTCACGGGTGATCAGGAAAAGGAGATGGACATATGTTGGCCACTTGATGAGAAGAAATGAGCAGAGAATCCCAAAACAAGCTATCAAGTGGAACACAACAGGCCGAAGAAAAAGGGGCAGACCGCGTGAAACTCTGAAGAGAGCATTATTAAGAGAGGCCAAGTTAACAGGCATAAAATCCTTTGATGAGGTTGAAAGACTCGCTGAAGACAGGAAAAATTGGCGAACTACTTTGCGAGCCCTATGTGTCGTCTAACGGCACGGGAAGGATATAAGATATAAGATATAAGAATAAAATATGAAATATATGCTTATAAAATAAAAGTATATTTCAGTATATGTTTACCTACTCCAAATTTTACAAATTCAACACACGTCTCGCACAAGTCAGTTCTGTAAAATAAAGGACTTGTTTGAGTTACAAAATGTAAAACAAAAAGCTGTATGTACGATTACACATTACAAGAGATCAAAGCTGACATTTGTAAAACAAATACATACTTCTGTCTATGTTTGCCCACTGAAACGTTTATAAACAAACACAAATTTCTGTCTTTGTTCACCCACTGAGACGTTTATGAACAAACACACATTTCTGTCTTTGTTCATCCACTGAGACGTTTATAAACAAACACAAATTTCTGTCTATGTTTATCCAGAGACACTTATAAATAAACACACATTTCTGTCTATGTTTACCCACTGAGACATTTATAAAAAAACACATATTTCTGTCTTTGTTTACCCACTGAGACGTTTATAAACAAACACATATTTCTGTCTTTGTTTACCCACTGAGACATTTATAAAGAAACACAAATTTCTGTCTATGTTTACCCACTGAGACGTTTATAAACAAACACATATTTCTGTCTTTGTTTACCCACTGAGACATTTATAAACAAGCACAAATTTCTGTCTTTGTTTACCCACTGAGACATTTATAAACAAACACATATTTCTGTCTTTGTTTACCCACTGAGACATTTATAAACAAACACATATTTCTGTTTTTGTTTACCCACTGAGACAATTATAAACAAACACATATTTCTGTCTTTGTTTACCCACTGAGACATTTATAAACAAACACATATTTCTGTTTTTGTTTACCCACTGAGACGTTTATAAACAAACACATATTTCTGTCTGTTTACCCACTGAGACGTTTATAAACAAACACATATTTCTGTATTTGTTTATCCACTGAGACGTTTATAAACAAACACATATTTCTGTTTCTGTTTACTCACTGAGACGTGTATAAACAAACACATATTTCTGTCTCTGTTTACCCACTGAGACGTTTTTAAACAAACACATATCTCTGTCTCTGTTTACCCACTGAGACGTTTATAAACAAACACAAATTTCTGTCTGTTTACCCACTCAGGCGTGACTTCAGGCAACACGTCTTTGACCCCACGACTTTCTCTGCTAAAGTGAATCCTGTAGTTTGGATGAGCACGAACGCCACTCAGATCAGCCACCTTGATTATGAAGCAAATATGACCTTGCCTGCCACTGGCTGGCTGGCTTTCTTCATAGAGGTAAGACACATAAGTGAACGTTTACCGGAAAGCGCAGCTAATAGCGAACCGTCTTCTTAAGTCGAAAACAATGGATCGTTGATTGGTTTCGTCTCTCTCTAATTTTTAAAAAAGCAGTAAAAATAGATGTTTGTGGAAATTTTCTCTGAAACAATGAGGTTTATTACTGGCAGGCCATGAATGCTCATCAACACACACGAGCATGTACTCATGCAGATAAAAGTACACATACTTGCCCAACTTTGATCAGCCAACTCCCTGTTTCCTTGAAAGCTTGCCTGCTTACTTGGGGCTTCATCGTTTCTGCATTTCTTCTTAAGTTTCTCTGAGTAAGGAAAAAAAAACATTGTATGCTTAATCTTTCCAAGATAACGATTCTAGTGCTTTTTTACATCCAAAGTTGTATGCTTAAACTTTCCAAGATAACGATTCTAGCGCTTTTTTACATCCAAAGTTGTATGCTTAATCTTTCCAAGATAAGGATTCTAGTGCTTTTTACATCCAAAGTTGTATGCTTAATCTTTCCAAGATAAGGATTCTAGTGCATTTTACATCCAAAGTTGTATGCTTAATCTTTCCAAGATAAGGATTCTAGTGCTTTTTACATCCAAAGTTGTATACTTAATCTTTCCAAAATAAGGATTTTAGTGTTTTTTACATCCAAAGTTGTATGCTTAATCTTTCCAAGATAACGTTTCTAGTGCTTTTTACATCCAAAGTTGTATGCTTAATCTTTCCAAGATAAGGATTATAGTGTTTTTTACATCCAAAGTTGTATGCTTAATCTTTCCAAGATAAGGATTCTAGTGCTTTTTACGTCCAAAGTTGTATGCTTAATCTTTCCAAGATAACGATTCTAGTGCTTTTTACATCCACAGTTCACATTTGAAGGCGTTAGAAACTCTACACTGGAGGTCACAACGGAAGTAAACATAATCCCAGACACTTATCCATATCCAGACTGCTCTGGAGTATCTTGCTATGGAACTTTAGTTTGACCAGACCAAGGATGCACATGAAGCAGAGATTATGTTTTCTTTACATGAAGGGGTTTTTTTTTTGTAATTACTTCCTCTATGTCGGTTGTATAAACATGTTCACCACCGATTTTCCAGAAACCGATGAGTGTCTTTTAATCGGAAGAAAAATACGAAAGGCATTTTACTCTACTGATATATTTTCTTAAAGATGTTTACGATTTGCAAGTATATGCAGAATGTTACAGGACCTGCCTAAGAAAATAATATAATAAGTAACTTTAACTCTTTTGTTACTAAACAAAGATTTTAAGACAATACAAAAAAATTCCAATATGAAGTCAATATGACTTAGCGGTTAGTTTAGACTTTGATTTAAATTTTGAATCTCTCTTGTCTTTCCTACACAGATACACACAAAAATAAATGCATTTTTACATTCTCATTCATGGAGTTTTTCTCAAAGTTATATACCAATATACACGGGAAGGATGTAAGATGTAACTAAGATATACTTGTAAGTGGCTCATAGGGTTTAGAAAGAGAATCTACAAGAGCGGAAGGTTGTAAATGGCAAAAAAAGCATGGATTGCCCTGGCACTTGTAAAACGCAGACGGTGCTCTAAATGCTAGCACAGATCACAAAAGTTGGTGAAGACAACAACGATTATGAATGAAACTGAAAAATATCTTACATCCTTCCCGTGCCGTTAAACGAAACATAGGGTTCGCATGGTAGTTCGCCAAATTTTCCTGTTTTCGGCGAGCTTTTCAACCTCATGAAGGGATTTTATGCCTACTAATTTGGCCTCTCTTAACAATGTCCTCTTTAGAGTTTCACGTGGTTGACTTTTTTTTTTTCCTTTGGCCTGTTGTGTCCCACTTGTTTTGGGATTCTCTGACTGTTCCTTCTCATCAAGTGACCTTTTCCTGATCACCCATGAGATTGGTTGTTGTTCACTCATCTGCCTTATCTCTGCATTGTTCTTGAATTTGTTCCGCTTGATGCAGAGTATTTTCCTTCGGCATTTGTTTTCAAAAGGGTCTAATTTATTGTCTGTTTCTTTAGTTGTTTTCCAGCTTTCACAGGCATAAATGAGGGTGGATATTATATTTGAATTGAATAATCTTAGCTTGTTTTTTGTGCTTATAACTTTTGACTGCCAAATGTTCTCAAGATTCTTGAAGGTCAGTGCATGCATTTGCAGTTCTAACTTCCTTTCTGGTGTCACCATACTGGTCTGTGTAGCTGCCGAGGTATGCAAATTAGTTTACTTCTTCAACAGCTGTTCCTTCTACGTATATTTTTCCTTCTTGATTAATGGGAAATTTCATTAGTTTTGTTTTTTTTTCCATTGTTAATTTAAGCCCTATTTTACTAGCCAGTGAAGACAAGGTATCTGTTTAATCTTACATCGAATTCACATTGTCAATAATAAGAGCTATGTCATCTGCAAAATCAAGATCTTCTTGTTGGGTCCCATGTACCCAATCAATGCCTGTTTTATCTAAACAGCATTTTTTCGTTATAAAGTCTACATCAAGTCCAAAAAACAAGGGAGATAATATACTCCATGTTTCGCGCCTGTTTCAATCTGGAACAATTCGCTCATCCCTTCTTCTGTGTTGACTGCAAAGACATATCCTAATGGTGTTGACAATTTTGGATGGTATTCCATATAGTCTTAAGATTCTTCAAAATGGATCTGTGTATGCTATCAAATGCCTTTTTAAAGTCTATGAAGTTCAGTATTAATGGTTTCTGCTTTTCGATATGTTCTTCAAGTATTATTCTAAAGATCTGGTCGAGACAGTTTCTCTTATTTCGAAATCTGCTTGTTCTTCTCTCATAGCAGCATCCACAATATCTTTAATTCTGTTCAGAATGACTTCGCAAAATACTTTTTTGATACAACCGATTTACCATATCAATTCCTTAATTCTACATTACTTTTTCGACACCAGTGTTATCTTTTCCTACCTTGGCGTTGAAGTCTCCCATAACAATTAGGATGTCGTGTTTAGGTACTTTGTTCATGTGTTGTTGTAGTTGGTGATAGAAATAATCTTTTATTCCATCATATGCATCGTTCGTGCGTGCATAACATTGTATGATTATCATTCTTCCGTGTCTTAGTTTGTATCGTGCTCTTAATGCAGTGAAAAATATGTAGTAAAAACTAATTGTTCAGTGATGTAATGTGATGATTGGACATCATACCTACAAGATGGAACAAAAGCTGCCGAATTGTCTGTCCAATACAAAAAAATATTACGACGCATGAAACAAATTCGCCTGGATTAAATGTTTAATAATATGGCTGACAAGTAACATCTTCTTTATTATTCTTAAACTTTCTCAGTCCATTTTTTTCGTTACCATTTCATCGTCCCCTTTAATCTGACAAAGCTACGGTACTTCTTATATATCTTCTTATATCCTTCCCGTGCCGTCAAACGTCACATAGGCCTCGCAAAGTATTTCGCCAAATTTTCTGTCTTCGGCAATTTCAACCTCATCAAGGGATTTTATGCCTATTAATTTGGCCTCTCTTAACAATGTCCTCTTTAGAGTTTCGCGCCGTCTGCCTCTTTTTCTTTGGACTGTTGTGTTCCATTTCATAGCTTGTTTTAGGATTCTCTGATTGTTTCTTCTCATCACGTGACCAACATACGTCCATCTCCTTTTCCTGATCACCCATGAGGCTGGTTGTTGTTCAGTCATCTGTCTTATCTCTGCATTGTTCTTGAATTCGTTCCACTTGATGCCGAATATTTTTCTAAGGCATTTATTTTCAAAAGAGTCTAATCTCTTGTCTATTTCTTTAGCTGTTTTTGCATAAATGAGGGTGGATATTACATTTGAATTGAATAGTCTTAACTTGGTTTTTTGCTTATAACTTTTGAAGCTATAGTACTGAAGTTCCAGAAATATCGGTGTTTAATCTGTATAACGTGAGTTGAATTCCTTCCCCTCCCCCGTATGTCTTCTACAGTGCGTTTGGAAAATAACTGTGCACTAACCCAGTATCGATTCCGATATCGTAGTGATATCTTAATGGACTGTGGCAGGTAGGTGTGGCTAGATACCGCAGACATTAAGATATCACAACGATACTAGGTTAGTGCATCATTACTTATGGAATATCCTGTAGTTGCTATGGAAACTTTAGTTGTGCATGTACAGATGTAATAAAGATTACTTGTAAAATTAACATTTCGCATTATTGTTTTAATGGCGTGAGGAAGAAGATATATATATATATATACATATATATATACAATTATATATATATATATATATATATATATAGAGAGAGAGAGAGAGAGAGAGACTGATTGATTGATTGATCTTTATTTCAGAAGGGTTAAGAATTGGGCACACAGGCCTGTCTAACATTCTGCCCTTTTATCATACAACTTTCACTGTTTCAGACATTCTACAAATATGCTGCTCATATAACAAACATAATTAACAATAGAGTAACTACATACACATAAAATGACTAACTACATACACATATAAATGACTAACTATATACACATATAAATGACTACCTACATACACATATAAATGACTAGGTATCAAACAAAATTTCATTACTATTCAGAATAATGAGTTCAGTGTCTGTAAGAGCAGTCTAAAATAACTTTGTATGTTTTACTATTCATGGAAGCATGTAGTCAACATCTAATAGATATTGGACAAGTCTGTAGTTGTAGTAAGGAGTATAATTTATATTTTTTATATAGGATGGGAGGGTATTCCAAAGATGACCAGCAGAATAACTAAAGCTTTTCTTGTAAAGATCAAGTCTAGGTTTTGGAAGACATATGTTGTTCAAGCGTTGGCTGCACTTTGGGCTAAATTTAAACAGGTTCCATAGATAAGGCGGAGCATGCTGTGAAAGAATTTGATGTACCAACTTGGCTTTGGTGAAGAGGAACGTGTTCTTAAGAGACAATATTTTGATACGTTTGTGCTGGTTAGTTGTTTGTGCTTGATCTTTGTCACGAACAAGCTTTACTGCTCGCTTTTGAAGTGAGTATAGCCTCTTTGTATTTGACGCTGAGCAACCATCCCAGATTGTTGAGCAATAGTCTAAATGTGTTTGTGTATGTGATATGTAGTATATCTTCCTTGTGTCTTGATCGATGAAGTGCTTAATTTTGGCTAACTGGTATACTTTTTGCGCGATGAGTTTTGTTAGACCTTGTACATGAGTTCCAGGTCAGATGTTGGTCAGTAATAAGACCTAGTTTTTGTTGCACAATAATTGGTGTATAAGTATACAACTATACACTAAACACTGCAGTAAAGCTGTGGTACTAGAATGTATAAAATTGGAAAAAAGTAGGAGCAGCTTTATTACTTAACGATTACAAAGTTGTGACGTTTCGGCGTGAGCCTTAATCATACAAAAACATACAGGACGAAGAAATAGGGAGAGGAGATAAAGTATAGATTTACATGAATACTGTTAAAAAAAAAAAAGTTTTTTAAAGGAGTACTTAGCTGTAAATTGCAAGGTGTGGCTTGTCTGGCGGTGTGTGTCAGGAATGGATCTGGTAGGATGTGGAAATTGTTTAAATAGAGACCTGTGACATGTGGTCGGTGGGTTGTAACTGGGGGTGGTGGATGGGGAACCGGGGAGGGGAGAGAGAGTGACGCACTACTGGCCTAGCTAGGAGAATTTGAAACAGGTGATTGGGGAAGAGGTGTTGCAGAGAAAATAGTGGGGTTGCAGAGTGATGCTGTGAGGAAGTTTGAAAAGTAAGAAGGGGTGCATTTAGTGGAGAGGTACTATAATGATTGAAGAAGATGATGTTACGTGTAACTAAACAGCGAGTTTAACCCATGTGGTTCCAGCGTCCCATAATTTTGAATGCAGCGGTTCTCAAGTGCCAGGCGGCTTGTATCATCTGCGTGACATTGTTTAATGGCTGTTACCAGAAAATCAGATTTGCCTCTGTGGTTGGGGCCATTGAAATGATTTGGGACTGGTTTCGAAGCATGCTGGGTGATGTCGTACAGATGTTTTTGCATGCGGTCCCCTAATCTGAGGCCAGTCTCACCGATATATGTTATCCTGCATCTTTTGCACACGATGACATATATCACATTTCGGGACTCGCATGTGAATCCCTCATGAAGAGTGAGGATAGTTTTGGGAAAGGTGATTGTTTTCGTTTCCCAAACTACAGGGCAGGTAACGCAGCGGGGGCGGTTACATTTTCTGGTGCCAACATACGTAAGGCTCTGCTTCAAGTGGCTGTGGACGAGGATGTCCTTAAGGTTTGGCTCACGTTTGTATGCCAATAGGGGTGCTTCAGAGAAAATGTTACGAGTGTCGGAGTCGAGTTGGATTATCGGCAGATGACGATAAAGGATTTTCTTAACCATCTGACCGTGTGGGTGGAAAGGCAGTACCAACTTAACTCTGTCAGATGGAGTAACAGGCTTTTTCCTGAATACTTCTTTGCGGCTCACTAGTTGGATACGGTTGAAGGCTTTACGAAGGACCTTTTCTGGGTAGTGGCGATGACGGAAAAATTCTAATAACTTGTTGGACTGATCTAAAAAGTCCAAATTATCCTGACATATGCGGCGAAGACGGAGGAGTTGGGAATATGGGATGGAGTTCTTACAGGCCTCATGATGGGAGGAAAAAATTTATTGAATTCGCCAATACACTCAAATGGGTCCCAGTTATGCATGTCTATTTATGGGCTTTCTGGAAGTCAAATTATGGGAAACCTACACTGGCAGATTTCCAGAATTCTATAAAAGGTACATCGATGATGGCATTGGAATTACAAGTATGCCACATGAAGACCTTAAAAAATTTATTGAATTCGCCAATACACTCAATAAGAACATAAAATTCACTTATGAAATCTCTGACAAGTCTGTTAATTTTTTAGACATTAAAATTTCTATTGGCACAAACAGGCTTGTCACTTCTGTATTTTACAAGCCCACCGATAGCCACACCTATTTGCTTTACACCTCCTCCCATCCTGAGGCCTGTAAGAACTCCATCCCATATTCCCAACTCCTCCGTCTTCGCCGCATATGTCAGGATAATTTGGACTTTTTAGATCAGTCCAACAAGTTATTAGAATTTTTCCGTCATCGCCACTACCCAGAAAAGGTCCTTCGTAAAGCCTTCAACCGTATCCAACTAGTGAGCCGCAAAGAAGTATTCAGGAAAAAGCCTGTTACTCCATCTGACAGAGTTAAGTTGGTACTGCCTTTCCACCCACACGGTCAGATGGTTAAGAAAATCCTTTATCGTCATCTGCCAATAATCCAACTCGACTCCGACACTCGTAACATTTTCTCTGAAGCACCCCTATTGGCATACAAACGTGAGCCAAACCTTAAGGACATCCTCGTCCACAGCCACTTGAAGCAGAGCCTTACGTATGTTGGCACCAGAAAATGTAACCGCCCCCGCTGCGTTACCTGCCCTGTAGTTTGGGAAACGAAAACAATCACCTTTCCCAAAACTATCCTCACTCTTCATGAGGGATTCACATGCGAGTCCCGAAATATGATATATGTCATCGTGTGCAAAAGATGCAGGATAACATATATCGGTGAGACTGGCCTCAGATTAGGGGACCGCATGCAAAAAACATCTGTACGACATCACCCAGCATGCTTCGAAACCAGTCCCAAATCATTTCAATGGCCCCAACCACAGAGGCAAATCTGATTTTCTGGTAACAGCCATTAAACAATGTCACGCAGATGATACAAGCCGCCTGGCACTTGAGAACTGCTGCATTCAAAATTATGGGACGCTGGAACCACATGGGTTAAACTCGCTGTTTAGTTACACGTAACATCATCTTCTTCAATCATTATAGTACCTCTCCACTAAATGCACCCCTTCTTACTTTTCAAACTTCCTCACAGCATCACTCTGCAACCCCGCTATTTTCTCTGCAACACCTCTTCCCCAATCACCTGTTTCAAATTCTCCTAGCTAGGCCAGTAGTGCGTCACTCTCTCTCCCCTCCCCGGTTCCCCATCCACCACCCCCAGTTACAACCCACCGACCACATGTCACAGGTCTCTATTTAAACAATTTCCACATCCTACCAGATCCATTCCTGACACACACCGCCAGACAAGCCACACCTTGCAATTTACAGCTAAGTACTCCTTTAAAAAACTTTTTTTTTTTAACAGTATTCATGTAAATCTATACTTTATCTCCTCTCCCTATTTCTTCGTCCTGTATGTTTTTGTATGATTAAGGCTCACGCCGAAACGTCACAACTTTGTAATCGTTAAGTAATAAAGCTGCTCCTACTTTTTTCCAATTTTATACATTCTAGTTTTTGTTGCGTTTTGTAGTTTGTCTTGTTATGGGCATTTTGTTTTATCAGTATTTATAATCATGCCATTGTTGTTGCTCTATCTAATTAGATTGTTTAACTTGACCTAAAAATTTATTCAAGGTTAATACAGTCGTAGTCTCTGGTGTAGACTGTGCAATCATCAGCAAAAAGGTCACAAGAAGAATGTTTAAGATGAAGTGGAAGATCATTGATATAGATAGCAAAGAGTAATGAGTACAGAACAGAACCTTGTGGAACACCAGTGTCAACTATAGCAGAATTTGATAGAGAATTATTGAAGAATACTACCTGTTGTCTGCCTGAAAGAAATGATGCAATTAATTTTATTAGGTCGGGGTGCAGTCTATAAGTCTTTTTTTTTTTACAAGAATATCATAGTCAATCATATCAAATGCTTTTTTGAAGTTGACAAAGATGGCACCACAGTCTGTCGTCATTTATGTTTACTAACCAGTTTTCTGTCATTTTGGTGAGAGCTGTGTGGCAGGAGTGATTGGATCTAAAGCCTGACCGACTATCTATGAGTAAATTGTTCTCTTGCATGTGTCGTAGAGTTATTTTGTGTATGTGTTTTTCGAGTGGTTTTGATAATGACGATAATATGGATATTGGTCTGTAGTTGGCAAGATTGCTAGATGAGCCAGATTTAAAGCAAGGATACACACTAGCAGTTTTAAAAGCCTTGGGGAAATAACATTTTGCAATGCACTGATTGTAAATGTATGTTAGTGTATGTGAAATGACAGGTGCAGCATAATGTAAGATCTTATTACTAATGTCATCAAGTCCAGCTGTACTGTTGCTTTTTAAGGATAAAAGATAACTGTAAACTTCACTGACTGTTTAAGTTTAGTACATCTGCTATCCAGAAATGATTGTAGTTCATGTAATTCGCATATAGGAGCTGACATTGATGATTTAAGAATGTTGATTTCTTCTCTGAAATGAGTACTAATATGTGTGCTAGTGTATTCATGACTGCTGGCTTGAAAATCAAATTCTTTTATTTGATAGGGTATTTATGGCGTTCCAAATTGATTTACTGTCTGATTTATTCTGTACTAGATTCCTAAAGTAATCTTTTTTCTCTTGTGTTATTAAATATTGAACTTTGTTTCTGAGTGAACGGTAGGTCATAAAGTCCTTGATTCTGTGAGCCCGGTCACGTTCTCTCATGGACTGTAATATTTCAGGTGTTATCCAAGGTGACTTAGTCCGGTGTTTTACTCTCACCTGTCTCATGGGGACAAAGTACATGGCATTAAAATAATTTCATGAATATAAAAACATACTGAAGTCCATAGTGGGTAATACGGAAAATGTTTGATGTGATATGTTGATAAAGACAGCAGTTGTGTGTGAAGTGGGTGTAACATGTAACTATGTAGAAGTCTTGTTTACACTTTGAGTGTGGATGATTTACATCCAATTGCAGGAGATATTGGCGATTATTTACAATTACAAGAGATGACTGGGCAGTTACATCCACTTTACAGGAGATTATTGGATAGTTAGGACCAACTTACATCCTTCCTGTGTCCTTAAATGTCACGCAGGCCTCGCATGGTAGTTCGCCAATTTTTCCTATCCTCTGCGAGCTTTTCCAACTCATCAAGGGATTTTATGTCTACTAATTTAGCCTCTCTTAACAATGGCCTGCTCAGAGTTTCACGTGGTCTACCTCTTTTTCTTTGGTGTTCCACTTGATAGCTTGTTCTGGGCTTCTCCGACTGTTTCTTCTCATCACATGACCAACATATGTCCACCTCCTTTTCGTGATCCAACTTCACAAAATAAAATGGTGTCTATGTGTAGTTATTGGTGATAAATATGTGGTTTATGTTCAATAATATGAACAAATAGGTGGCTATGTCCAAGTATATGAAATAAATGGTGACTAGCTATGTCCAAGTATATGAAATAAATGGTGACTAGCTATGTCCAAGGATATGAAATAAATGGTGAATAGCTATGTCCAAGGATATGAAATAAATGGTGACTAGCTATGTCCAAGGATATGAAATAAATGGTGACTAGCTATGTCCAAGTATATGAAATAAATGGTGACTAGCTATGTCCAAGTATATGAAATAAATGGTGACTAGCTATGCCAAAGGATATGAAATAAATGGTGACTAGCTATGTCCAAGGATATGAAATAAATGGTGACTAGCTATGTCCAAGGATATGAAATAAATGGTGACTAGCTATGTCCAAGGATATGAAATAAATGGTGACTAGCTGCATCAAAGTATACGAAATAAATGATGACTAGCTATGTCCAAAGATAGGAGATAAATGGTGACTAGCTATGTCCAAGGATATGAAATAAATGGTGACTAGCTATATCCAAGGAAATGAAATAAATGGTGACTAGCTATGTCCAAGGATATGAAATAAATGATGACTAGCTGCATCAAAGTATATGAAATAAATGGTGACTATGACCAATAATAGGAAATAAATTGGTAGATGTGTCCAAAATAGAACAAGAATCACAAGTGAGGAGGGCAAAGAGCTAACCAGGTGAATACAAGATAAAGATACTACAACCTTCATCTTGCTGCCATGTCTGATCACTGAGCAGATCTAACACTGTGACCCATCTAAGTGAAAGAAGCCTGACTGGGAAATTAAGAACTTGTACAAAGTTTACAAGATAACTTTCTCTCTCTGTCTCTGTGAACCTTAAGTGCCCAAGGCACATTTGGCTTCCGTAAGGGTTTTCCATAAATGCCTGCCCCCCCCACCCCACCCCCGGCTCTTGTCCAGGCAAGCCTTCTGTTGCTCAACATCCTCTCTGTTGTTCTTCTCCATATCTCCTTTGGTCTACCCTTACTTCTGTTTCACTGTGGTGTCCATCTCGGTGCTATTTTTGGTGGTGAGTTGTCAGTCATCCGAAGTTCATGTCCCAACAATTGCCAACATTTTCCCTCAATAATCACTGCCAGGATCTTCATCTGCATTTCTGCCAACAAGACAACTTTAATACTGTTTAAATTGTGCTTGATAATGTCATACCTATATTCCTACCATGAGCTACTTAGAGACCAGTGTAAAAACTGCTACTGTACAGTTTAAGTCAAGTTACTGAAGATGCTATTTTAAAATTACAATCGGAGCTAAATACAGACCTGGTGCTGTTTCTGGTAAAACACGGCTGCTGTATTTTAAAAAACTTTTGTGGCATTCTTGGGGTCAAAAGAGTAAACAGTGTGAACTGTTACAAAATAAAACAACCTACAAATTGTTTGCCTCTAACATTGGTTATTAGGACTGTACGTATGTGGCTTCTGAACCTGTGAAAAGTGGAGATATATGGAAAAAAGATCATACAAATATATGTCAATATGTGAAACAAAGTTTTTTTTTTAAAATTAGACATATTTTTATTGCCTTCTTGAAATTAAAAAAAAAAAACATTTAACACATCAACAAGGTTTTTTTTTTTTGTTTTTCAAAACAAGTTAAATAATGGAGGAATCTAACAGCAGTAGAGTGCTATATGTAGCCTTTAGTTGAAATTCTCAGTTCTGTATAGTGCTCATGGAGGATGCTATACCTGTATCAATGTCAGCACTTGCAAGTACTAACAGTTAAATCTGTCTGCTATATCAAACTTAGTGCTGAATATCACATTCACACCTCTGTAGGCAAGATCTAAGCTCTTTCTGAAACATTTCATTTCAAATGAAACAACAGCAAAAATTATAGTGAAAGGCAAATACATAAATTAATGGATGGGTAAGTTCTCCAAGGCAAATAATAATCTCTTTAGTTCTTTCTTCTCTGGTAAAAATGTGAATGCAGAGAATGGAAATTTTAATACACAATATTTTGTTTTGAATTTGGGAAAGCTGGCTGTACAGCCTTGAATGACTGTGATGTTATTCTGTGCAGTCTGCTTTAAAAAAAAAAAAGGAAAACCTGTTAGCTTTTGAGCTGCTAATCATTCAATGCTCACACAATGAGAGTTTATGGCCAGATGAAAGGTCTCTTTGCTTTAGTAAGAAATTTATCAGCCGTAGCAGATTAATTACAATCAAAGAAATTAAACAACACACAACATATTACTGATTAGCCTCTATCCTGTGTACCTCAAGTTTCCCCGGAAGTTGGATTTTCTACATAAAATTTTTGACAATCAAAACTCCAGTGAACCACTATTTTCCAGCTGATGGCAGTAATTCACAGGATAATACTCCTCAAACTTGTTGCAGGAGGTGGACCACAGTAACACACATCTTACATCCTTCCCGTGCCGTTAAACGTCACAGAGGGCTCACATAGCTGTTTGCCAAGATTTCCTGTTCTCGTTGAGTTTTCCAACTTCATCAAGGGACGTTATGCCCACTAAACTAGCTTCTCTTAACAATGTCCTCTTTAGAGTTTCACTTGGTCGATCTCTTTTTCTTCAGCCTGTTGTGCTCCACTTGATAGCTTGTTTTGCGATTCTCTGTTTCTTCTCATCACATGACCTACACATGTCCATCTTCTTTTTCTGATCACCCATGAGACTGGTTGTTTGCTCATCTGCCTTATCTCTGCACTGTTCTTCAATTCATTCCACTTTATATCAAATATTTTCCTTAGGCATTTGTTTTCAAGAATCTAATTTCTTGTCTATTTCTTTAGTTGATTTCCAGCTTTCGCATGCATAAATGAGGGTGGATATCACATTTGAATTGAATAGTCTTAACTTGATTTTTGAGCTTATAACTTTTGAGTTCCATATGTTCTCAAGATTTTTTAAGGACAATGCTGCTTTTGCAATTCGAATTCTAACTTCCATCCTGGTGTCACCATCCTGGTCTATGTAGCTGCCAAGGTATGCAAATTGGTTTACTTCATCAACAACTGTTCCTTCTAAATATATTCTTCCTTCTTGATTAATGAGAAGTTTCATTATTTTTGTTTTGTCTTTGTTAATTTCAAGACCTATTTTGCTAGCCAAGGAAGACAGGGAATCTGTTTTTTCCTGCATCGATTTCACATTGTCACTGATAAGAGTTATGTCATCAGCAAAATCAATCTTCTATTTGGGTCCCATGTACTCAATCAACGCCAGTTTTACCTGTACAGCATCTTTTCATTATAAAGTCTATGGCAATTCCAAAAAAGCAAGGGAGATAATATACATCTTATTTTCATGCCTGTTGCAATCTGTAACCATTTGTTCATTCTTTCTTCTGTCTTGAATGCACAAACATATCTGTTGTAGATATAATAACACAGTACTCATGTTAAATGAGACGGTCAGTCAGCTGGCTGCTTGGATCAATGAATCATAGCTGACCATGACCTTCCTCTATCTCCCAGGCTGTCCCTGGGAAAAAAAGACACTGAATGCAATGGAAACCTGAAGCCAGTCCTAAAACCATGATGAGCTCATCAACAACATATCAGGCTGAAAGGCACAAACATTATCTAGCTGCAAACAGCAACACATCTGCAACCAATGCCTCTGTGTGGGTAAACCGAAGAAGAGGAAACCTGTTGCCTGTTACTGCCAAAGATTCATCTCAATCATCATCATCATCACAGAAGATCACTTCAGCGGAAGTCCACTGATAAAGAATAAATTATTCAAGCCTCAACAAACAATCACAATATATGGTTAAATGTTTAGTTCAATATTCACATGGCAAATTCAGACTCTCGGGTTTTCTTTTTAACAAAATATTAAAACTGTTTAAAACAAAAGTAGAAACTGCTTTTTTTTGGGTTAAAATTACACAGTTGTAATGTTTCAATTTACATCTTCATCACACAAAAACATACAAAACAATGAAATAGGGAAAGAAGAATAATTTACAACAAATAAGAATAGGAAAAAAAATAGCAGAAAAAATATGGGAGGACTTAGTGATGACTTGCAATAATCTGTGTCTGAAAGTGTGTGTGGTGGAGCTGATCTGAAATTTGAAAACACTGTAAATGTTTAAATAAAAACTTGTGAGGGGTGACATGCTGGCAGTGAGGAGGGGATGAGGAAAGAAGAAAGGAGAGAGAGAGGGGCACAATGGTAATTAGTGTAGAAGAAGGTTGGTGGAAGAAATGAATGAGGCTGGGTAGAGGGTTTGTAATCTAGTACAATGAGGGATCTGGAATATAAGGTACAGGTGAGGGAAGGGTAAAACTTAGCAGAGAGAAAATATGACTGGAGAAAATGAATGTTAACTGTAGATGAACTTCTGGCTCAAACTGTTTGGTATGCCACTCTCCTTTCCCTACCCCCCTCTTTACTATAAACCTATCACACCTCACAAGTCTTTATTCACAATACTCCACCACACACACATACACACTCCTGGACACAGCTTCTTGCAAGCCACACCTGGTGGTTCCCCATCTTATTTGTTGTAGGTCATTCATGTGAATTCATATTTTATCTTCTTTTCCTATTTCTAAGTCCTTTATGTTTATGTATGAGTAAGGTTTAAACCAAAATGTTACAAATGTGTGCTTGTTAACTGATAAAGCCATACCATTTTTTGTTTTAAACACTTTTTAACATTGTGTTATCACAGCTTTACTGCAGTGGCTTAGAGTACATTTATATATTTAGATATATGTACTTCTACCCAAAAACTATTTAGCTATTTTGAACAACTCTTCCCCCTACTGATCAGCAGTGGCAACTGGAAGATCATGGGTTCAATCCCGGGACCGAAAAAAAAAGCAACAACTCACATGACCTCTGGGAGTCATGACCCAGAGGGGCCCACCCCTTAGAGTGTCAGGAGTTTAAAGGGCCGAAACACTTGTCTGAGGGGGGGGGGGGGGTACTTCCTCTGATGATCTGAAGGAGTTGTTGTTGTTGTTCCGCTCTCTAAGGTAGAGAGTTTGCTGCATATACTTCCCCCTATTAGTCAATATTTTATACTTCTCCCTATTAGTCAATATTTTATACTTCCCCCTATTAGTCAATATTTTATACTTCCCCCTATAAGTCAATATTTTATACTTCCCCCTATTAATCAATATTTTATACTTTCCCCTATTAATCAATATTTTATACTTTCCCCTATTAGTCAATATTTTATACTTCCCCCTATTAATCAATATTTTATACTTCCCCTATTAATCAATATTTTATACTTTCCCCTATTAGTCAATATTTTATACTTCCCCCTATTAGTCAATATTTTATACTTCCCCCTATTAGTCAATATTTTATACTTCCCCTAATTAGTCAATATTTTATACTTTCCCCTATTAGTCAATATTTTATACTTCCCCCTATTAGTCAATATTTTATACTTCCCCCTATTAGTCAATATTTTATACTTTCCCCTATTAGTCAATATTTTATACTTCTCCCTATTAGTCAATATTTTATACTTCCCCCTATTAATCAATATTTTATACTTCCCCCTATTAATCAATATTTTATACTTCCCCCTATTAGTCAATATTTTATACTTCTCCCTATTAATCAATATTTTATACTTTCCCCTATTAGTCAATATTTTATACTTCCCCCTATTAGTCAATATTTTATACTTCTCCCTATTAGTCAATATTTTATACTTCCCCCTATAAGTCAATATTTTATACTTCCCCTATTAATCAATATTTTATACTTTCCCCTATTAGTCAATATTTTATACTTCCCCCTATTAGTCAATATTTTATACTTCCCCCTATTAGTCAATATTTTATACTTTCCCCTATTAGTCAATATTTTATACTTCCCCCTATTAGTCAATATTTTATACTTCCCCCTATTAGTCAATATTTTATACTTCCCCCTATTAGTCAATATTTTATACTTCCCCCTATTAGTCAATATTTTATACTTTCCCCTATTAGTCAATATTTTATACTTTCCCCTATTAGTCAATATTTTATACTTCCCCCTATTAGTCATATTTTATACTTCCCCTATTAGTCAATATTTATACTTCCCCCTATAAGTCAATTTTATACTTCCCCTATTAATCAATATTTATACTTTCCCCTATTAGTCATATTTTATACTTCCCCCTATTAGTCAATATTTTATACTTCCCCCTATAGTCAATATTTTATACTTTCCCCTATTAGTCATATTTTATACTTCCCCCTATAGTCAATATTTTATACTTCCCCCTATTAGTCAATATTTTATACTTCCCCCTATTAGTCAATATTTTATACTTCCCCCTATTAGTCAATATTTTATACTTCCCCCTATTAGTCAATATTTTATACTTTCCCCTATTAGTCAATATTTTATACTTCCCCCTATTAGTCAATATTTTATACTTTCCCCTATTAGTCAATATTTTATACTTCCCCCTATTAGTCAATATTTTATACTTTCCCCTATTAGTCAATATTTTATACTTCCCCCTATTAGTCAATATTTTATACTTCCCCCTATTAGTCAATATTTTATACTTCCCCCTATTAGTCAATATTTTATACTTTCCCCTATTAGTCAATATTTTATACTTCCCCCTATTAGTCAATATTTTATACTTCCCCCTATTAGTCAGCATTTTATACTTCCCCCTATTAGTCAATATTTTATACTTCCCCCTATTAGTCAATATTTTATACTTCTCCCTATTAGTCAATATTTATACTTCCCCCTATTAGTCAGCATTTTATACTTCCCCCTATAAGTCAGCATTTTATACTTCCTCCTATTAATCAGCATTTTATACTTCCTCCTATTAATCAGCATTTTATACTTCCCCCTATTAGTCAGCAAAGCTGATGGGCATCAGTAAAAATAATTTAAAAACCACTGAAGAGAAATTAAATAAAAACATTGTTTATGACTAGAAAAAAAATGATTTATGCTGAACATGAGCAGCAAATAGTTACCAAAATGAAATGGATATTTAAAATGTTGGCAAATGAAAACAACTAGTGCTGCAAAAGTCTACAACCTCAACAACCAAATCTTGCATGCTAGAATAGTATATTCATTCTAACAATATTATGACTTTGAAGAGACGTCAGCAAACAAACAACATCAGAGAAATGTATAAAAATATAGAATATTCCTTTGCTTGTGGCAGAATTTTTCACAAGAAAGTTTTTTTTTAACAATTATGGACCCAATACACGCGTTGAGGACTGGAATACTGTCATATTGCACTTCTTTTACACATCCACTACCCAAACAATTTTCCTCTAATTCTGGAAGTCTCTTCCATCATGATCACTTCTAGTCTAATTTTACACGTCTATGCTACCACTGGCCATGTTCCCTCCAAATCACACTCCATATATTCTGTTTGCCACTTAAAAGAGGGAAGTTTGTTACAGCAAGTAAAACTGTCACACAAACTCTTCAGACCATCTGAAGCACACTACCATACAGGTAACCATTTCTAGGAATAATTTTTAATGAATAAATTATTGTTTAATTATTAATGATTATGTAACAGTAGCCTCCCCTGAAGACATTTTCTAACCACAAGTGAGGCATCTGTTTAGTAGACCATCCTTTCTCTATGTTCTAACTTGCTCGGCATCATTTCCCTCTGTTCTAACTTGTCTGACATCCTTTCTCTATGTTCTAACTTGTCTGACATCCTTTCTCTATGTTCTAACTTGTCTGACATCCTTTCTCTATGTTCTATCTTGCCTGGCATCATTTCCCTTTGTTCTAACTTGTCTGACATCCTTTCTCTTTATTCTTATTTGCCTGACATCCTTTCTCTATGTTCTAACTTCCCTGGCTTCCTTTCTCTATGTTCCACTTTCCTCTATGCTATACAGGAATGGACAACTCAGTACACAGTTTACTCAAGATGTCATGTCACTCTTCCCAGGTTGTCCATTAACTTCTATTCCTTCACATAAACATCAGAACCTCAACTGCAGCTAAAGAACAAACAATAACATCAACATATAAATTACCCATTATTCTGGCCACAAAGTATCCTTACACCTGATCTCTGCTTTTTCAGCGGTTTTAATCTCAGAGGATAATACCATGGATTATAATGAGAAATAAAAATGTAAATTAATGGCTAGAACATTACAGACTGTTCTGTTTAAATCACAGCCACAAAACATAGCAGAGCATCAATACAGATGATACATCAGTAAAGAAGTGAGCAAGGCACAATCTAAATTTTGTTCTCCAGTGTCACTGCCAGTATATAAAGCAAATTAATCATTAGTCACTAACACACTGTACATGTACATATATACACACACACGTCCTTGGATGATGACTGACTACGCAATCACCACCCAGTACAGAACACAAAGGCGTGCCCTGCAATACTTGCAGACATCCGCGCCAGCAGAGGGTGTTCTCTAACACATAAAGTGACAAGTACCAAATAGAAGAACAGGCCTTCCTTTGTTCTGAGAAGGCAGCTCACTAGCCACAGCACTACTCCCTCACTTGTTGAGAGCTAACTACTGTTATCTCAACCTTCAACATGACGAAATGAGATACAACAAAATACTTGTAAGTATATTCTCCAACAGCCTGATATGAACAGTCAGCACATGACACTAAATTCCAACCACAGAAGTCAGCCACACACTTGGATTTTTAAAAAAAAAAAAACAGAATAAAAATATATAAATATAAAATACAAATAAAAATATATAACACAGTCAGTACTCCAAGCCATGCCTGGCAACATCACCTGGTAATACTGAATATATCTAAAACATTCATCTGAGAGCATTACACAACTACAGCTTTAATCTCAGCAAGAAATGTCATACCATTCATTCATTCATTTGCATGTCCCTTGCGCAACTTTACCTCCCTAACAGCTCTCCTGTAGGCCTCTCATTTGTTAGCAAGATGGCCTGCTGCTGATGCATCCATTTGCAGATCATCAACGATGTCTTTGCAGCCATCTTTATCATACCAACAACCATAAATATTCTCAGCAAGTAATACAGTATCAACAACCATAAACAATTTAAAATTAAAATGCTGACATTTTGCTTGACTTGGTTGTGGAAATTGAAAGGAAAAATGATACCAAAAAACAAAAAAAAATATTAAAACAAACTTCAGGAATGATGTTACCAAAACTTAGCATAGCTAAGATTTGAATTGTTTTGGTCCTCTGCTAGAAGTATACAACCAGGACCAGATGCAATTTTACTATTAACTAAGTGTTTGTATTACTATCTGCTTCATAACTTCTTTGTTTCTATACTGGTCACAACATTTCAAAAGTTGTTCTGCAACTGGTTTCTACACTGATGATAAACTATTTCAAAAGTAGTCTTGCTGTTGGATTCTACACTGATGATTTTCACCCTGTTGTTGGTTTCTGTATTGGTAACAGTTTCAAAAATAATTCTGCTGTTTGTTTCTGCACTGATAACAAACTGTTTCAAATGAAACTCTGCTATTGCTTTCTAATTTGACAATAAAAGTAGTATAAAAATACAGCTTGCAGCTGCAAATGAGAAAGTTAACTTCCATTAAACATTACTTCATCAAACCTATACACTGTGCAGTGTGTAATTGCTAGTATAATTCTGAGTAAATTTAAAAATTATCATATTGAATTATAATGAGTAATTAAAATTACACAAATCCCATTGAAGAAATCAGTTAACAATAGAAAAAAACAGCTGAAAGAAAAGTTTCTTCTGCCTGCTGCCAACATAATTTTTGAGTCCTTCTTCACACATTGTAGACATGACAGCAACATAACTTTGATGAAAGAAAGCAACATAACTTTGATGAAAGAGAGCACCATAACATTGATGAAATAAACCAATATAATTCTGATGAAAGAGAGCAACATAACTTTGATGAAAGAGAGCAACATAGCTTTGATGAAAGAAGGCAACATAACTCTGATGAAAGAAAGCAACATAACTTTGATGAAAGAAGGCTCACCAGATAAGAGTTTAAACAGCAGAGCTCTCAATCTTTTCATTTCTGAACAGATCTGACAACCCACTCTGTGCCCAGATTTTCACAGACAAGTGACTAGTGTCAAAAGCTAAATTTCTGTGAGGAAAAATTTCATGCTTTCACAGTTGTCAGCCCACGTTTGAAATCATCCATTATAAACTTCATATGACAGTCAAAATACAAATAAAACTAAAAAAAAATTACTTAAATGAATGAAAACAGGCAAATGTAAACATATTTTTTTACATAACAGGCTTTTAATTTAAAAAATGTACAGGTAAAGATTAATCATAACTCTCATCAATGGAATGTAAGACAGGCCCCCCCCCTCCTACTCATACCCCTATTTTACCCTGTAATTGTGGCACTCAAAGCAAATGCTCTTATGCCTAACCAATTTTGTTGAATGATCTCCATAATTACATAAACCACTGAATAAACACTAGGCATCACTCTTAGACATTTGCTCCACAAGGTTCATGAAGATTATATACGGAAATGTCAATAAGATGAATAAACTAAGTAACATTTTAAATTTGCTTAGAAAAAAAAACAAACAAACCACAAACCCTGTCAAACAGTTGTTTAATAAAGAGAGAAAGAGAAACATTTTGCTATAGTCAAAAGTTGCGTGGAGTACAAGTGACTTAATTCACACAACAAAATAAGCGATAAGGACCACAGTTCTCACTGGAACTGCTTAATTTACGGAAATGATAGCTGGTAAACTATCCGCGTACCTGACCGAAATAAAAAAAATGATTAAAGACATCTGAGATTGGCAAAAAATAAACAAAAGTTTAAAAAAAAAATTTTAATTCCATATGTTGGCATTTCTTATTCTTTCCATTTGATGATCAACCATATTTGTATTATTCTGAGGATTTGACCAATTTGCAGTATGAAAACTGCTATTTTGATTCATTATATTTTGTGGAATATTTCCTTGATTCATCATGTTTTGAGGATTATTTCCTTGATTCATCATATTTTGTGGAATATTTCCTTGATTCATCATGTTCTGAGGGTTATTTCCTTGATTCATCATGTTTTGAGGGTTACTTCCATGATTCATCATGTTTTGGGGATTATTTCCATGATTCATCATGTTTTGGGGATTATTTCCATGATTCATCATGTTTTGGGGATTATTTCCATGGTTCATCATGTTTTGAGGATTATTTCCATGGTTCATCATGTTTTGTGGATTATTTCCATGATTCATCATGTTTTGTGGATTATTTCCATGATTCATATTTTGAGGATTATTTCCTTGATTCATCATATTTTGAGGATTATTTCCTTGATTCATCATGTTTTGAGGATTACTTCCTTGATTCATGTTTAAGGGAGTGCTACACTGACCCATCATTGCATGTGGGCCAGTTGCCTGATTATTCATTACAGCTAAATGGTTGACTCCTGTCTGGTTGTTAGGTCCAGCCATTTGCTGATAACTGTAACTGCTTTCATGGTTTCCTCTGTTTGTCATTTGGCCATAGCAGCCATTCAGCAAACTCCCACCCTGACCAAACATCATATTATGAGAGTTTTCCTCATTCATCCCACTACCCATTAAGTTATGGTTCATCACATTTTGATTCATGTCATTTTCTAGGTTAGTTTCAGCCATGCTCTGTGGAGGACCATGTGAGTTTGAAGAACTTCCAGCACTGCTCATTGAGTTTTGTTGATTTCCTCTGTTCATGGTTGGTGTAATGTTCACATTGGTCATGTTCCCCATTCTGCTCATCTGGCCAAAGCTCTGTTGCTGTAGTTGTTGTTGCTGTTGTTGAAGCTGCTGATTCTGCTGCAGAATCTTGTTCTGAATATCCAGCAGATTTTTCTGATGAGCACTGAGTGAATCTGACATGAAGGTGGATTCGGTAGCCCTGTCTGAAGTTGTGACTTGCGGCGGAGGCGGTGGCGGCGGCGGTGGATTCAGCAACGGTGGTTTACTTATCTGAGGCTGTTGATTCCAGGGGGTTGTTGACTGGTCTTGGCTGTCTGCCAGAGGTGGAGGAGGTGGTGGTGGTGGTGGTGGAAGTGGCACAGCTGCAATAGAATATGTTCACACAAACTTAAATGCACTGCTGGGCAAAAAAAACAAAAAATGTGCACTCATGTAAAACTGCACATATGATAATTCTGGCATACAAGAAAATGTTTAAAAGCTGTCTTGTTAGATGTTATTGCGTGTAGTGACTAGTCATGTGTCATAATGTGACAAATTAGGTATAGTGTAATAAACCAAATGTCCAAAATAAAGAGCTGAACATGATTACATCAATTTTTTTTTCTCTTATGATTATACTGATTTTCCATAAGATGCTGATTGCTATCATCAGTGAACACTGATATGTGAGCAATCTACTCCTTAAACTTCGATCCTGAATGCTCTCTCTACCCAGATAAAGGAGGCCCATATGATGAGGGAAAGGGTCAGGCTAGTTATGATGGTCAGTGAACCAAAGGTTGGCAAGACGATGTACTGCTCTGCTGCCTTGTTTCTGGACACAGGTTGTTGCATTATCTGAGCCTGGCCCAGATCAGGGTCTCCCCTGTAGAAGTGGAGCTTGGTTCTTGGACAAAATCACAGGATTAAAAGAAGATGCGCAGCTTATTTCCAATTCAAACTAAAGGGAGCTTCAGATATTCATCATTGCATCAAATGTAAAGTAATTAAAAGATACTGAAAGTTTAAACCACCCACTCACCAACCCATCCAAGCAACATGCCTGCCAGCCAGATGTGTCTAAGAGTCAGCCTGCTAAACAGCCAACCAACCAACCAACCACCAAACCACACAGACAGCAAATCAACCACTCAACCACCTAGCCAA
The DNA here is from genome assembly GCA_009760885.1 of Achatina immaculata. Lineage (NCBI taxonomy): Eukaryota > Metazoa > Mollusca > Gastropoda > Stylommatophora > Achatinidae > Lissachatina > Lissachatina immaculata. The sequence continues at coordinate 21,281,096 of CM019719.1, forward strand.
TCAACCATCAAACAACCAATCAACATGCTGAGACTGGAGCTCAGTAAATCATCTGTATAAATCACATACCTAATGAGTCAGTGTTAGCTGCCACTGGAGCATTCATGGCCATGTTTTGAGACTGGTCACCTTGTGGAGTCTGCTGTTGCTGCTGCTGCCAAGGTCTTCCTGGGTAAGGTCCTTGCTGCTGCATCTGAGACATGTTGTCCATGTTTCCTGGCATGTGCTGATGCTGTGGTAAATATGGCATTCCTGGGGGAGGCTGCATACCCCGGGGAGGCTGCATACCCCTAGGAGGGTACATTTGTGAGGACATGAAAGCTGCAGGAAGACGTCCCATAGGGTTTACCTGAGGAGCTCCTCGATATATTCCAAAAGGTGGACGATTCAGTAAAGGAGGAGAACAATATGGTCCCATTGGAGGGCGACCATTCATCTGCCAAGGCGAATTCATTGCCTGGAATGTTAAAATATATAAATACACTAGAAAATCTTTCAGAACAACTTCTGTATGCTGAAAGTTGATAACTCTTTCAGAGATGTACTAAACACAAAGTTCAAGTATTTGGATGAATATGGCATATTCAAATTTTTTTTTTTTTAATGAATATTAAATTTTCAGTGTGAGATATTCAAAGGACCTGAATTATTCCCTAAAATGTGAATATGAAAAACAAAAATGATGATGATTATATATTTGAAGCACTAAAGATGACAAATTTTTTAGAGATTTTTGCTAAATTTTAAATTATTTCTTACAATTTCAAAAGTGTGCAGAGATGGAAGATTCTAACCACAAATGACTAGTTTACCATAGGGTTAGGCGGCGGATTTGCTAGCAGTGGCCTTCCAAAGTTATGTGGCCCAGAATTTGATGTTTCTGATGTGGCCGCTGGTGGAGCTGGACCTTCCCCAAGTTCAGCCATCAGGGACATGTACTGAAACATTTGCATCCAGAGATTAATATTAATATACTACATATATCCCCCTGTATTTTTACATCTGGACATTTAAGAAATTGCTTTGATTTACAAACTGGCATGAAAGACTACAGCCTGTTAGCAGAAAGTTTCTACAAATTTTGATGATACTTTCTGCCTAATTTTCTTGCTGTTTTTGATCATGCTGGGGTTAATCACTACATAAATAAATCAGAAATTCTGTTCTTATTCCCTCCCCTCCTCCCTTTTCAGTATTCTGGTGATTATCAGATTCTCTAACTTCTGTCTTCTGATGACATACAGAGAGAATTTTTACTGTCTTTTTCTTACAATTTTAACTGGTTTTCATTGATCACAACTTTCTTGAGGATTTCTTCACTTGTTTTCTAAGGTATTTCTTGGAACTTTCTCCAAATGTCTTTAGCTTTATTGCCTACTATTTCCTTCTCATCTGTTTGTTACATGTCCAAGTTTCACAGCCACTGACTCTATGTAGCACTACAACCTATTTTTTCCTCACTTTTAGGGACAATCTCATATAAGCTACTATCTTCTTCATGTCATGATGTGAGAATATGCCTTTATTTGTTCTGAATTCAGTGAACATCCAGAACTTTCTAAACAGAACGAACATATTTTCTATTTATAGACAACCAGTATGTAGTACAAGGTTCATGCATCAGACAGACAGTTAAGTGTAATGAACTTACATGAAATATTTGGACAGCTTCAAGGACACATTCTCCCACAGTCAGATATAACTGAAGTTAGCTACTACATCTACTTTCTGTAACACAAGGCATTCAGAAAGTCCCTTAGCAGTAGCGTAGTAATGATTCAGGTATCGTAGTGTTTGTGATATCTAGGTTAAGCACCTGTATACAGCGATCATGTGTGCTGATGAAAAAAATATTATGTAATATGGGTTAATCAGGCAATACCTTATAGCATATGTTGAAAGTGGTCTCCTTGAGCATCCAACAACGCTTGTACATGTTTAGTTTTGCTTGCAAACACCTTGTGTAGATCACAGATGTTGTTTATGTAAGTATTTACGGCCATTTTTAATTCAATAAGCAAGCGCGGGCGATCGCGATACACTGTATTTAGATTTGGTGACCAAGAGGGCCATAAATTTCTGGAGATGATATGTTCTCCGCAAAACTCATCCAAAAGTTTCATAGATCTAGCAGCTGCATGCACAGTAGCTCCATCTTGCTGGAGCCAGGAGTAATTGATCTTGTCCTCCTAGAGCAGTCCAATAAAAACATGGAATACTGAACAATATAATTCACTGTCCACTGTTCCTTCAAAGAATACAGGACCAACAATGCATCATCTGGATACTGCAACCCACACCTCACGTTTCTGGTCATGTAAGTATTTCATGTACATGTACAGCATAAAGATTTTCTGATTACCACAAATGTGAGTTTTGTGAATTAACATAGCCAGAGAGGTGGAACCAGGTCTCTCATCTGTAAAAAAATGTGACACCAAGAATATTGACTGTTTTCGTCTGAATGAAATTTTTAAACCATTCACAGTAATGGATTCATTTTTCATTATCCACCAGCTGCAACTACTGTACCACTGTTAGTTTATTTGGGAAGAGTTTCAAAGTTTGGTGAACCACATTGTGTAATTGCAACCCTGATACCTTCCTCTTGTGCCAACTTATGCAATAATTTCGATGGACTCTGAAGCAATGAGGCAGAAATAATTGATAATTTCTCATCAACAACTATCGGTGGCCTATATGTTGTTCATCTAACACTGATCTTGTTTCATGAAATTTCTAAATAAGACTACGTCCTGCATAGTGACTAGGAATGGGTATTCCTGGGAATTTTTTAGCAAAAAGCTCTGCAATAAACTGATGTGTCTACTGCCTTCTATAAAGACACTCAACAAGAAAAATACTTTCCTCAGTTGAAAAAAACCACAGAGAATAAACTGAAATAAGCAAATCGGCGTTATAACACTTCAAACGCTTTAAATGCTGTTTAACAATTTAATGCACAGACATTAACACTGAATGCTGATAAATGTTACATCAGAGAAAAATTCCACATGCTTGACCAGCAGATGATCTACATTTGTAGTCACTATGCTGCACACAATATGTCGCAACTCGGAGCTCGATACTGCCAAGAGACTTTCCGAACACCCTGTATAATTTTTGTCCCAAATATCTCACTTCAGTATTTACCACATTATTATCTTGCATCCCTAACTCAAACACTGTAATGGTTTAGAAATGTGCAGGCACTAACATTTCACATCCCTATGAATGACATGCTTTGGGACACAGATTTTTATAATCTTGACTATTTTCCAAACTTGAGGGAATCTAAGTTATCAAACTGATATTCACCCAATTTATCAAACTGCTAAAGTGTTAAAGTTGGAATTAAAGTGTAAGATGCCCATCCAGTTAACAGCAACATCTAATTAGCTTTGATAATAATCTGCCCATTCCTCTTCTTCTTCTTCGTACGTACAACGGCGATGATGCGTGGTACCCTGATTTTTGGAATACACCTTTGGCTTGGTACCTCTGACTTAGCACCTTTCCTTGCTAGGGCAAACTGTGGTCTTGCTCTGACTGCCATGAAGACAACAGTGTAGGCTGGCCTCACCAAAACTTTGTTTTCCAGCCTCTGGTGGCTGTACTTAAGATCCAAGTCAGATCCAGCATGCAACGCTGGCTGGCCAGATGGCTTTGAGACAGTTTTCCACAGAAACACTCCGACTTTGGGAAACACTCCTCAACAATATCCATTCCCCACCACCTATAGTCTGCTAGATCAATTTTGTTTACATCATTCTGACAGCCACTGTTGTAAAGACCCACAGGTTTGTCACGTCCTGGATTCATTGGTTTCACACCAGACTTTCCTCATCCATGCCAACAATCTCCATGTCCCCATCCACCAACCTGACATTACTTTTTACAAAAATAACAGTTACAATTAGTGTTGATTGCTACAGGTTTCTAGGCCACAGAAGTAGGTCAGAGTTTTTAAGTAAACAGATCTATGTTCCCTGTCTCACAAAGACTATGTTAAGATAAATGTGCTCTTAACACAGTTGTTCTCAGGGGGAGCCCATTTCTTTTTCTACTTCTTCATCAAAAATTCTCAGATGTCAAGTTGGATATCTTTAAAAGAATACAACAATCCACTTCAGATTGTTATTTTCCCCCACATAGCTTGTCTGGCTTTGTATTAGTCACAGCCATGTATGTCTTATTTGCTCCTTATATGCAGGGCAATGTTCCAGCAGATGCTGGCTTGTCAATTTTTCCAGTGCCACAGATGCACTCATCAGCTGATCCTATCTTCATCTTCTTATCATGTGATATCTCCATCTGTTGTGGCTTGCGCAGAATCTGAAGATCCTGACCTGTTTATCTCTGTTCAGTTGGTAACCTTGATATCTGCTCATTTATAAATAATTGGCCTTGCAGGAAGACACAGTAATCTGGAAACTGGATTTCATGTACTGTATGCAGGAAAAGTTTACAATTTAATCTTGTAATTATGACACCAAATATACCTCGCTATCCATTTTGGCCCTTTCTGCAGGGTTCTGCATGTGCTGTGTGTGGAACGCATTGCCTGGTCTGCGTGAAGGACAGAAAAAAGAATATACTGTATTTAGGAAACTAGGGCTATAGCAGTGTATCTCTTTCCCGTGCCTCAAGGTAGAAATTTACCACTTCCAGTTTGTGACTAGAGTGCCGTGGGGCAAAATTGTAATACATGTTTTGTTTCTTAAAAAAAAACAAAAAACGGTGGCATTTTTTAATTGTACACGTTTTATTTGCATGTGTCCAGTGACCCTTCATAGTTCAGTCCGAAGCGCGGCTAACAACCGAGTGAAAATGGGTGTTTTCATCGAGAAATTTCAATATTTTGTGTGATTTCTGAGGCATACAGACATGCCCTACGACCAGACCACTGTTCTTGAATGTGCCCCAAGTAGATTTTGACCTATAAAACAGACTGGAGAAGTAGTCAGAAGGTTATTTCAGACATTATTTTAGCGAGGCCAGCACATATCACCACAAGACGATGCTGACAAGTCGATCTAGAAATCTCAGATGGTAAGCAGTGTGGACCTAGACCTAGCCTATGGTGAGTAGGACACAATTATTGTCTAAAAACATCACATCTTTTTTTCTAAAAATTCTGCGTTTATGAAATCATCATAGATTTATAGCTATTTTTATACATAAAACGTATACTTCTAACGTGGAAATATTTTGTTACATTCACTTTTACAACTTATCCCAAGACCTGCGCTTTTACTCCGGCACCCAAATGTTTTTTTTCCTGTGGCACGGGAAGAGATATTTCTCCCACATGTAAGAACTAAACTCTTCTGTCTAGATACTGCACAAGACTGCTTACAAGGTAAGGGAATGGTCCTGCAGAGGCATGCTGTCAAGCATATGACCAACATAATCTAATGGCCTAGTGTGACAACTTTCACCAATGATCTTACTACTTCCTGCCTGAAGTGTGCAATCTAAAGGAGTATAGGAATCAAAAAAAAAAAAAAAAAAAGACTTCTGATGTTATTTTTCTTGTAGAAACAATGACCAGAAGTGTAGATGCTGTCTGATCTGGCACTCAACAACCCACAGCTGACATGCTAGCATCAAGTTGTTTAACCACAGCATACCAAAACATTGTACCACCTCTCCATTTGTACCTACAGCGACAGGCCTAGCTTGACTGATGTGCCAGCGATCACTACAGTGTTTATGGTGGTGGAGTTGGCTAAGAAGTACTGCACGCTCTTTGCTTTTTATCTCCACCCAGGGGCTGAAAAAATAGCCACTGTAACCAGCTCCCAATCTGATCCTATGTCTCAACATCTTCACCACATCAGCTGCAAAGAACATCAGCCCACAATTCCAGGGAGACAGAAGGAGGAGGAGGAAACAATGACCAACCTGGCAATTAACCTTTCTTTTTTACATCCCATCTTATCTTTGAGAATAAGTTCTATATGTGTGTGTGCATTTATCATTTATTTTTTTTTTTTTTTTAAGGATAATTCCAAGCTTTGAAAACACTGCAGATTCCACTGGACTTATTTTGGTTATTGCAACCCAAAGACCACTTTACCCTGTGAGCTTCTGACAATTCTGAACACATTCTTCTGCGCTGTTACATTCAAAACATTCTGGATAGACTATATATCTCTGGATACCTTAGAAGAAATTGTTCAGTACTGAAAGCAATTTTTGAAAAACATGTATGCTATCTTTCAAAACATCCATGCTGATAAGAAATCTCTTCCTTGTCAAAGTCAGTTTCTACAATTCTGGGATGCCGGCTTTTGGAAAAGAACAATTTTTTTCTTTAGATGAACAATTAAAAATTTATTTGTCATATATACTGAAGATATTCTTTGATGGAATTAAAGCAAAATCAACTCACAAATTTAAACTGAAAAAAGCTTTTTAGAGCTACAAAAGCAAATGTATAGAGAATAAACTTAGAAACTTATTGTACAATAATTCTTGTGTTATAGTAAACCAAGGTAGAAGATGAATCAGAAACGCTGACCAGAGCAGTGGATCTTAACCTAGAATCAATGGACTTTTCCCCCCCCCCTGAGAAAAAAGGGGGGTCTCAGAAAGATTTTTAGGTGCCCACATTCCAGCAAACAGATTGACTCAATTAAAAAAAAAAAAAAAAAACTTTGCACCACTAAGTTTACTATTTTATATTTTTATTTTATATTTTTAATGAGGCGTCCGCAACTGTTATCAAGCTGGGAATTGGGTCCACCGACCAAAGAAAGGTTAAGAACCACTCTACCAGAATTTGTGTTTCTGATCAGCCAGGAAGTAGAGTTGGAACCACACTTTCTTTTAATAAATGCAAATACTCGACCTCTTCTGTTTACAGTCTTGAGCAATATGGCCAGCTCCACCACAGACTGTGCATATGATCGTGTTTGTGATGACCGTCTGACTTTCTGCAATCTGACGCAGCTTTCTGTGAAATAAAAACAGAATGGCAACTTATATGGAAATGTAAATAGAACGTGGCAGTAGTTTAACAGTTTCAGCAGTAAAGAACAAAAAAAAAAAGAAAAAAAAACATCTGGCATACCAACTCCACAACCTTGGTTTCAAAGAATACGACTGAAGTAGCAAAATTGATGAGTTGCTAGCATCTTGTGTCTATGTCAGATCTCTAAAGTACGGACAAACTGCATCAAAACTTTACTTCTTTTCCCCCATTTTACTGTTAATTTAGTTTAATTTGCAGTAAAAATATACACAGAAAATGGAACTTTCAAAAGCATAGTTTTCTTCATGCTTCACATACATAATGTTTTTTCACCAGCTCTAGGCCACCGCTGCCATCACCACCACCACTCTCTGTCACATCCCATGGTACATAATGCAGAGATGAAAACTTTCCATCCAACTTAACATCCTTTCTTTCTACATCGCATCTTGTCTTTGCTACATTTTGGGAGTTCCATCTGAAAGATTAAGAGGTTAAAGACTAAGACAAATGGAGGAATATCTCGGACAACTTGCACGACAAAGGAAACCTAATTAAAACCATCAAAATGTTTTTGGACATGAGAAGACACAAGTTACAGAACTTGATAATCACTGGAAAAACCCACCGGGAAAAAAAGGAAGCAAACAGACTGAGAGAAAAAATACATCAACAGACTGATCAAATGGCAGAAGAATAAAAGGCAAATGACTTTATTAGGAATCCCTACAATCTCATAAAATGAAAAAAATGATTCTTATGTCTATCATAATGAATGAATGAATAAAACAAGTGGGTCTTATGTTCTTCAGGCATTTTGTGCTAGGAGGAGACCAAAAAGCTAATTCTATATTTTTCATCTATTTTTCATGTTCTTATCTGTTGTGTTGGTTTTTGTATGTGATTCTTGAAAAAAGCTTTTGCCAAAATACTGGCTTGCTGTATGTTCTTCATCTGTATGTGGCCATCTTGCTTTCTGCCATCCTTGTTTCTGCCCACTTTCCTCATTCTCTCCATCTTTTTGTAAAACTGAACCCATACACCTCCATCTACTTTCATCTCTTATTTTCCTATATATCTGAGATACTCACAATAATCCATCATTTTCTCTCAGTGTCCCATTCAGTAAGGCTAACTCCCTGAGCTGTTGTCTCCGCAGATCATTCTGTCCTTCTGGTACTTCTATCCCTTGTTTTATTATCTCTTTGATCTAAATGTTAAAACAAAATTCCTGGCCATTAACAAAAAAGTTATAAGAGCTCAATAATATACTGATCAAATAAACATATATATTAACAATCAGTCAAACACTACTCAAGTATAATTTTCAGTACAGTTAAATACTGCTCAAGAACATTTTCAATACAGTTAAATACTGTTCAAGTATAGTTTCAGTACAGTTAAATATCTGCTCAAGTACAGTTTCAGTACAGTTAAATACTGCTCAAGTATAGTTTTAGTATAGTTAAATACTGCTCATGTATAGTTTTCAGTATAGTTAAATACTACTCATGTTTAGTTTCCGTAACAGTTAAATACTATTCAAATTTAGTTAAATTCAGTTAAACACTACTCAAGTTTATTACAGTTAAATACTATTCAAGTTTAGTTTATATTACTGTTAAATATTCTCAAGTATATTTTTCAGTACAACTAAGCACTACTCAAGTACTGTTTTCAGCACATCTTCTAGTGTTATGCTTAGGGAAATCAGGAAAACCAGGACTGTCAGATATCAATGGCATCATCGTCATCATCATCATCATTTTTATGATCATCACTTCAAACCTTTCAATCTCATAAGTTTTGAAATAATAACGTTCAATCATTTATGTCACATGTTTGGGGCCGATGAATGAGCTCCTCAGAGTTGTTATCCCTAAAGAAGTAGACAAGAAATTAGACTCTTTTGAAAACAAATGCCTAAGGAAAATACTCGGCATCAAGTGGAACGAATTCAACAACAATGCAGAGATAAGACAGATGACTGAACAACAACCAGTCTCATAGGTGATCAGAATATATGTTGGTCGCATGATGAGAAGAAATGATCAGAGAGTCCCAAAACAAGCTATCAAGTGGAACGCAACAGGCCAAAGAAAAAGAGGCAGACCGCGTGAAACTCTAAAGAGGACACTGTTAAGAGAGGCCAAATTAACAGGCATAAAATCCCTTGATGAGGCTGAAAGACTCGCTGATGACAGGAAAAATTGGCCAACTACCTTGCTATGTGACATTTAATGGCACGGGAAGGATATAAGTTACAAGAATCATTTATGAACTGTTATTACTCATGAATGTTTGACTTTACCTTGCCAAAATAACTACAATATATATCATTCTCACTACCATTTTGTGTTTCATTATTTTTTTTGATATCTTCTACTGTTATTTCACACTTTGTTCTTTTTTTTAAATTATTTTTATACACCTTTGTTTACTACTATTTCTCAATATCTTATGTCCCAATTCTCCCTTTTCAACCATAAATTAATAAATACTATATATTGTTCAAAAAAAGAAATGCAACACTACTGTAGTCGTAATGGACACCAAATTTCAAACTTGTATCAAAATTTTATTTTATTGAATTAATGTTTCAATCTTGGCATGAAGAAACTTTAAAACTTTAACAACAAAATGGTAAAGTAAGAGAACAAATATTGTAGGATTAAACCTCGAAAAATTCGTAGACAAAGAACTTTAGTGAGACGTGAGAGAAAGAAAAATCACAAGAGAATTACCTGGGACTCGAACACGGACTTCGGTAGGACAAGCAGCCGTCTAGCCACGAGAGAACAGCGTACTATCGACTTAGCCAGCTAGCACCCCTAGTTGGCTAAGTCGATAGTACGCTGTTCTCTCGTGGCTAGACGGCTGCCTGTCCTACCGAAGTCCGTGTTCGAGTCCCAGGTAATTCTCTTGTGATTTTTCTTTCTCTCACGTCTCACTAAAGTGCTTTGTCTACGATTTTTTCGAGGTTTAATCCTACAATATTTGTTCTCTTACTTTACTGTACCAAAACCTCGTAGTTTCCTATTTATAAAAAATTGTTCCTTAACAACGAAATGATGCTCATTAAATCTGGTTTGGACTTTTATTCTTTGCAAATGAGGCCTCCGTTTCAGTAAGGTAGATGGCCTCCTCTGGCCTGTATCAGAGAATGACATTTCCTTGGCATGAATCCAATTAGCCGTTGGATCTGTTGTTGTGGGATGGCTGCCCACTCTTCCCGCAGTGCAAGAGACAACTGTCAGAGATTGGTTGGCGCCATGTCTCGCTGGCGGACTTGTCTGTTGAGTTCATCCCATAAGTGTTCTATTGTGATCATGTCTGATGACATAGATGGCCACGGAATGGTCTGGACGTTGTCAATGAGGAACTGGGTGGTGAGTTGTGCCACATGAGGTCAAGCGTTATCCTGCTGAAAAATTGACGCTGGTGCAGCCAGAAGTGGAAGGACATGAGGATGAAGAATTTTAGCAATGTATCATTGGGCAATCAGGCGTCCTTCAATTTGCACCAGGTCACTTCTTCCCATGAAGTTGATCATCCCCTACACCAGCACATCTCCACCACCATGTGGAGGAGCCTCATCCACGCAGTTCTGGGCATAGCACTCAAGGACTCTGCTGTAAACTCTTCTCCATCTATCATGTCGCTGGAGCAGAAAGAATGATTCATCACTAAACTAAACCCTTCTCCAATCATTCGCAACAGTCCATTGACGATGCTGGTTTGCCAACTGCAGTTGGTTCTGGCAATGCCGGTCTGTAAGAACAGGACCTCTGTAGGGTCTTCTAGACCATAGACCAGTGTCACGCAGCTGGTTCCTGACTGTTTGATCTGAAATTCGATGAGCTGCTGCCATTGACTGGACTGTTGAGGACATAGATGCAGATCGATTCCTGAAGTGACACAACCACATGAAGCAGTCTTCAGCAGAAGTTATGATTATGGGTCTTCCACTGAGCAGTCGGTCTGCAACTGAGCCAGTTTCTTGAAATCGGTTCCAAAGGCAGCTAATGGTGCTTCTAACCACATTAAATTGTCTGGCCACTGCACTTTGTGACTGTCCAGTTTGTGAATGTCCAATGATGATGAGTCGTTCTGTAGTGAGTCATAGTTGCGCATTGAATTTTCAAATGAATTGATTCAAGGAGCGTCAATCTTTTACAGGCATTCAATAACGCGGTCAGTGAGTTTTGTGTTCAGTAAGTTTCATGGGATTCTCGTGAACCTGTCATAAGTTATTGTCAAAAATGCTGTTTTGACTGCTGTCACTTTTCTGTGCTCATGAATCATCTGCTGGGTACAATTCAGGTCAGCACGTGAAGTTGATGTCCAAGTGAACGTTTCAGGCAATTTGCCCTTGTCTGATCAGCAAACTTCAGTTTAAACGGCAACATCGTATTTGTTGTGTTTCTTTTTTTGAACAGTACCGTTACTAAAATTCCACCCAAATTCCTTCTGCGGACAAAAATTTCTTCCCAATTCCTCCTGTGGAAAAAAATTCCTGTAGTACCACTAGTACTAGCTTTACTACTGTAAACATCAAACCAGGGATTCCCAAATGGTGTGCTGCAAAAGTGTGTAAATGTGCCATGAACTTTTATTATCTATATTTAAAAAAAAAAAAAACGCTATTGCTCCAATCACCATCTGGTTCATTCTACACTATGAAAATTCCATTTCTCGGTAGTCAACTTCTACTTCTCCCACTCCCCCTGTATTGTTTAAGTTTTTTTGCTATGGCAGTAGAAAGAGATGAACTAAGCGATATTTGCTGTGATTCTAAACTGAGAGTGAGACCAACTGCATTATTTCTGGCTAAGCATGACAGAACATTACCCATCTACATAAAAAAAAAAAAAATTATTACCTTGCTGCTACCTTTCTCAACCTCGTACTTGTGTGAGCAGGCATTTTCAGCATTGAACAATATAAAATCAAGTTCCAGGATTCCTCTGTCTAACGTTGAAGCCGATCTACAAGTTTCATGTTCAAACATTAAACCCAGGATTGAAAAGATTTGCAAACTACATCAGTCTTAAGTGTCGCATTGTTGGAACAACTTATATTTTAAAATAAAATCTTGAAATCTTTTATTTGTTTTGTACTTTGTAGTAACTTTTGTAATAAGGTAATAAATGAAGTCAGCATTTTCAATGCTAGAAATATATTGTTAACTGTACAAGAGTCCAGCATTAAGAACACAGGTTTGCTGTGACAGAAATTTGTGATGCCAAGTGTGCCACAGTTTGGAAGTTTGGGAAACCACTGCATCATACTAAATCACAAAGTTTCAAAAGTAGGTTTGAAAAAAAAACCATCTCACCTTCTCCACAGCCTTTTTAACATTTTCTGGGTTGTTTGCAGTAACATAAGCATGCAAAGGTTCATCTTCTCCTGGCAATGGTTGTCCATCTTTGCGGCCAATTTTCCCATCTTTTACGGACCCTTTGCCTCTGATGATAATCTTTGCTCCAGTCTAAAAGCACAAAAAAATGTGTTAACACTGTTGGCGGGCAATTTTGCAACTCAGTAACCACTGATACGGAACTTCATTACACTAAATATTGGAATGTTAATGATTACAGTATTGAAGAGACTCAAACCATAGTAAAAAAAAAAATCCAAGGAAGTAAAATACTGAACCTGGATGTATATATCCATACTGAAAAAAAAAAAAAGGTAATCCTGTCATGCCTTAGAGCCACATAGGGATATGGTGTTAGTGCCCATATTTTCCTTGACCTGTCAACACACTAGAGGGTGATATGGTCAGTATCATGCCTGGCCGCTTTTCCTTCCCCAACTCCAGAAGAAGTCGGGTACCCATTTCTACAACTGGGTGACTGGGGTGCCTCCGGCCAGGTTCAAATCCCCAACCTTTGCCATGAGAGACCAGTGCACTAACCACTTCACCACTCAGACACCCTATATATCCATACTACAAGAACTTAATACTGAAGAAGGCTGGCTAGTAAAGAAGATTAAACAAAGAAAACTTAAATATTCTGGACACATTAAACGTCACGATAATCTAGAGAAGACCGTCTTGGAAGGGTACATAATGGGAAAATGGGAAAAAGAAAGAGAGGAAGACCAAGGCGAAGATGGCTGCAAGACATTGTTGATGATCTGCAAACAGATTCATCAGCAGCAGGTCATCTTGCTCACAACCGAGAGGCCTACAGGAGTGCTGTTAGGGAGGCAAAGTTCCGCAAGGGACATACAAATGAATGAACAAATGGATGTATATATGCACTAACAGACAAAGAGAAAGACAGCCTGACAGATGTATATGCAGAAAAGCTGAATGAAAGTTATCTCCAACCTGACCAAGAGACAAGGAAAAAGACCTGGTGTGAATTTTAAAATTACATATTTATTTTTTAAATGTTTACACACTATAAACCTGAGCCAGCTCTTTACAAAGCAGCCCTGTCTCATGTCACTAAGTAGCCTTACCCCATGTCACTAAGTAGCCTGTCTTATATCACTGAGTAGCCCCACCCCATGTCAATAATCAGCCCTGTTCATGTCACTAAGTAGCCCTGCCCCATGTCGCTAAGTAGCCCTGCCCCATGTCGCTAAGTAGCCCTGCCCCATGTCGTTAAGTAGCCCTGCCCCATGTCGCTAAGTAGCCCTGCCCCATATCACCTAATGCATGAAAGGAACATTGTATTAGTACTTTTAGTTTCCTTCATCAGTTCATTGCCACTATGACATACAGAGAACATGGTGTTAACAGCCTTATTTTCCTTAACTTGTTGACATCCTACAAGATGACGTAGTCAGGACTGTCCCTGGCCACCTTTCCCTCTCTAAGAGCAGTCAGGTACTCATTTTTACAGTTGAACTGCCTGGAGTGCTTCAAGGTGGGATCAAGCTAGTGATCTCTGCCAGTGAGATCAGTACCATAATCATCCTGCATCTCAGACATTTGGGCCATATATATCTTATATCCTTCCCGTTCCGTTAAACGTCACATAGGGCTCGCAAAGTAGTTCACAAATTTTTCCTGTCTTCGGCGAGTCTTTCAACCTCATCAAAGGATTTTATGCCTGTTAATTTGGCCTCTCTTAATAATGTCCTCTTCAGAGTTTCAGGTGGTCTGCCTCTTTTTCTTTGGCCTGTTGTGTTCCACTTGATAGCTTGTTTTGGGATTCTCTGATCATTTCTTCTCATCAAGTGACCAACATATGTCCATCTCCTTTTCCTGATCACCCGTGAGACTGGTTGTTGTTCAGTCATCTGTCTTATCTCTGCATTGTTCTTGAATTCATTCCACTTGATGCTGAGTATTTTCCTTAGGCATTTGTTTTCAAAAGAGTCTAATTTCTTTTCTATTTCTTTAGTTGTTTTCCAGCTTTCGCAAGCATAAATGAGGGTGGATATTACATTTGAATTGAATAGTCTTAACTTGGTTTTTGTGCTTATAACTTTTGAATTCCATATGTTCTCAAGATTCTTGAAGATTGATGCTGCTTTTGCAATTCTGATCCTAACTTCCTTTCTAGTGTCACCATCCTGGTCTATGTAGCTGCTAAGGTATGCAAATTGATTGACTTCTTCAATATCTGTCCCTTCTATGTGTATTTTTCCATTTTGATTGAGAGGAATTTTCATTATTTTTGTTTTGTCCTTGTTAATTTCAAGTCCTATTTTGCTAGCCAGTGAGGACAGGCTATCTGTTTTTTCTTGCATGGAATTCACATTTTACTGATAAGAGTTATGTCATCAACAAAATCAAGATCTTCTAGTTGGGTCCCATGTACCCAGTCAATACCTGTATTACCTATGCAGCATTTTTTCATTATGAAGTCTATTGTAATCCCAAAAAGTAAAGGAGACAGTATACATCCTTGTTTCACGCCTGTTTCAATCTGGAACCATTCACTCATCCCTTCTTCTGTCTTGACTGCACAGACATATCCATTGTATAAGTCCTTAATGATGTTGACAATTTTAGATGCTATTCCATATAGACATAAAATTCTCCATAATGAATCTCTGTGTATGCTATCAAATGCCTTTTCAAAATCTATGAAGTTCAGCATTAATGGTTTCTGCTTTTCAATATGTTCTTCAAGTATTATTCTGAGAGTAAAGATCTGGTCGAGACAGCTTCTCCCTTTTTGAAATCCTGCTTGTTCTTCTCTCATTGCAGTATCCACTATATCTCTGAGTCTATTCAAAATCACCTTGCAAAATACTTTTGACACAACTGATATTAAGGTTACTCCTCTCCAGTTGTTACGGTCACTAATGTTGCCCTTTTTTGGTATTTTAACAATGATTCCTTTCTTCCAATTAGAAGGGACCTTTTCTTCTTTCCAAATCTTGTTAAACATTCTCTGTAGTTGTCTCATGTTGCCACTATTGATAGCTTTTAGCATTTCGGCTGTTATTTCATCTTTACCTGCAGCCTTGTTCATATATATATATATATACAGGAATAACTTTTGTGTGATTATTTTTTACCTTTGTGCACTGATTTTCATGTAAACAGCCCACTCTAATGTGCCTAGCCTTGCTGGCAAATATTACCCAGCTTCAGAGACAGTTTCTTAACATAAGCATATCATGTATCCATTAGCTGGACTATGCAGAACATAATAGAAGTGGGTCTGCAATCTCATTCTCTTCATATGAGAATTAAAGAATTACAGAACTACATTGTCACTCCTTTGGTCAGTATGAACAGAAAGATGTGAACATGCAGATAAGTAGATAACAGATATACCAAAAGACGGACAGGTACAATATGGAGAAGAGACACAATAAACAGTGGACAGGTTACAGATACCAAGTACATTATGGACAGATACCAAATGAACAACAGACATACTAAAAGATGAAATGTGTGTACATTGGGGAAATATTAAGGGGATTTAAAAAAAAAAAAAAGATTGTTTCTTACTTCTTTCTCCAAGTTTTTCAAGGTATTTCCTCTTGGACCAATGAGAAGTCCAACGAAATTAATGTCTGGATGCTCCTCCTGGGGAATCATGACCTTGTCACTCACACGCACGACAGGTGGCCTGGTAAATCAAGCATACAAATAAATTATTAAACTAATCACATGTTGTATTACCTAGAAACATCACAGATACATCAGTCTGATAATGAGTGAATGACTGATTTCTGCAGAAATAAATACAAAAAGTGCTTGAAAAAAAAAGGCAACAAAAAATGATGGTACTGGGAGATGCAGGAATGTATTGTGGATGTCAAGACACAGGGAGTTAACTCTTCCTGTGCCACAGTAAGAAAAGCGGACATTCAGTTGCTTACCAGAGTAAAAGCGCGGGTCTTGATATGTTAGGGGGTATAGTTGTAAAATGGAATGGAAAACAGTATTTAGATGTACTTCTGTGTACTTATTATGTTTCAAAGTATAACTAAATGTATGAAAATTTCATAAATGCAGAGTCTTTTAAGAAAAAAGAAGTAATGTGATGTTTTTAGACACTGATTGTGCCCAGCTCACCATTGGCTAGGTCTAGATATGCACTACTTACCATCAGAGATGTCTAGATCTACTTGTCGATCTCATATTCTGATTCTATGTTGCATTCTCACTAAATTAATGTCTGAAATAACCTTCTAACTACTTCTCCCGTCGTCTAATATGTCTAGATCTACTTGGGATACATTCAAGAGCATAGGGTGGTCACAGGCCATGTCCATACCCCTATCTACATCATCAAAAATTGAAAAATTTTGGTCTTTCTCCTCCTTTTTCTTGTTCGAAATCGCTCGTAACTAGGCACTCTTTCGCCATTTTGAAAAGTGTCACCGGAATCGCGGACGAAATATGTACAATCTAAATGTTACACCGGTTGTTTTATTGAAACAAACCAGTGATCGTTATATTGATCATTGGTAAGCATCGGGGAAACCGGAATGGTCGATACAGTGATCAAAGGCACGGGAAGAGTTAAGGAATTGCACCATGAATGATCTGAATTATTTGTGATCAGTTTGTCAGTGACAGTGATATTCACAGTATACACTGTCCAACAAGAGCCTGGTGCAAGCTGACAGATCCTGCTGACAGTTTATGTTTGATTACTTCCCCCGTCTCTTCATATCCTGTTCTGAAACAGGCTGGTTGAAAGAATCATGGGAGCAGTTTTACTCATTAATCTGCACATAGTTTTAACACTTTGGCTTACACCTTATTCATACAAAAAAAAAACATGCAGGATGAAGACACAGGAAAAGGAGGCGAAGTCTAAATTAACATATATAAAGAAAATATAAATTAACATGCATGATATATATAACAAATAAGATATTTCTTTGTCATGTTTGTTTTTGTATGATTAAGACATACGCTCCAAATGACTAACAACTCACTACAAAAATAGCACTAAGATAGACACCACAGAGGAAAAGAAGTAAGGGTAGACCAAAAGAGACATGGAGAAGAACAACAGAGAGGATGTTGACCAACAGAGGGCTGACCTGGACATGAGCGGAAAAAAATACTAAGGACAGGCATTTGCAGAAGCCCCATTTGCACTGGGTACTTAAGGTTCAGAGAGAACAAATTATTACAATCGTGTGCTCATTGATAAATAAAGCTTTTACTACCATTTTTTTTAAATAGTCTAACATTCACAACTTTACTGCAGTGGTTTTCTGTGTATTCATATATTTACTTTAATATACAAGCCCAAAACTACTTGTCTGTTTTAACACAGTCCATAAATCCTGTTTTAATGCACTCCATAAATTCTGTTGTAATAGTCGAGAACACTGATTCCTTGAAATCCCATATTTATATTAAACATACTAACATATCTCACTGTACATCTGAAGTCATTGCAGATATAAAAACAACTTTCTATCCCAGTGACTATAACACTGTATTTGAAATATCATTTCGTATTTCACCATACTGTGATTATTTTTTCTTTTTTTTTCTTTCTTTGTAATTTTAAAACTGTGTTCTCTACATTTCTGATGAAATTTAGATACAATATATATAGCAAGGAAAAGTACATTTTTTTCATATGCTTACATTTTTAACAAAATATGAGAGCAAAGATAACTGTGCTACAAGGGCTGATTGATAAGTTCTCAGCATAAGGTACAAATACTTGAAATGCACAGTTGATATTAGCTGCATTTGTAGATCAGGTTAATGTAAGATTAAACACCAAGTTTCAAGAAATTAACTGCAACCAATTTTTTTTTTTACAGGCTACTGAAGTGGTAAGGGGTGGCAGAAATTGAGAAAATGGATAACATTTTTCATCGAGCAGTCATTTGCTACCTCTGCATCAAGGGCTTATCAATGAAGGAGATCCATGAGGATATGGTAGAGACTCTAAGGGAGAGTGCCCCTTCTTACAGCACAGTGAAGAAATGGGCAGCTCAATTCAAACTTGGAAGGGAGAGTCTGAAAGATGATCCTTGTCCAAGAAGACCAAGAACAGTAACCACCGATGAAACCACTGGCAGAATCCATGACATGATAATGGAGGATCAACGACTAACAAGCGGTACATTGGTACTGAGTTGGGCATATTCCAGGAACGTGTTCATGCCTTTATTCACAATGATCTTCAAATGACAAAGGTCTCTGCTCGATGGGTACCAAAACTTCTTGGAGCTGATCACAAACGACAGCGTCTCAGCATGTCAAGAGATAATCTTGGCCATTTTTATGCAGATCCTGAAAAGTTTCCTCAGCAATTTGTGACTATGGATGAGACTTGGGTTCATCATTTTCAACCAGAAACTAAAGAACAGTCAAAGCAGTGGAAACATCATGGATCCCCACCTCCAAAGAAAGCAAGGGTGGTTCTGTGTGCAGACAAAGTGATGGCTTCCATCTTTTGGGATTCAGAAGGTGTGCTATTGGTAGACAATCTTCAAAAGGGCAGAACGGTCACCGGGGCCTATTATGCTAATCTTGTAATGCAACTCGTGGGTCAAACTGAAGGAAAAGCATCGAGGGAAATTGACGAGAGGAGTCATTTTTTAATCAAGACAATGCTCCAGTTCACAAGTTGGCGGTGCCAATGGCTGCCACTCATGAATGTGGCTTCCAGCTTCTTGAACATCCTCTTTATTCCCCAGATTTGGCCCCTTCGGACTACTACCTGTTTACCAAACTCAAAAAGGAGCTAAGTGGTCGTAAATTTGCTTCAGATGATGACGTCATTCATGCTGTAGATCACTTTCTACTGGCATAAGATGCTGACTTTTACAAAGAAGGGATCCGTATGCTCAAGGATCGCTGACTAAGTTCATAAACTTGAAAGGGGACTATGTTGAGAAATAACCCAAAAAAGTTGTCCACAAATAATCTATTGTACCTTATGCCAAGAACTTATCAATCACCCCTCGAATATGACTGGTAAACCAAAGTTGGCCAAGACCCTAACCCACCTCGTCATGGTACTCCCAACAAATTATGCTGCTACATTCCTTAGTCTGATCAAAAAGGCCGAGTTCTATGTGACCCCAACAGAGGTGGAGTTTACAAAGGAGCCTACATATAAGGCTCACCCTATGACTAGCCACTGGAAACCTGATCCCATGAGATTTGTTTCCTGTGTTATAAGATGACCACAACACTGGTTGCAGAAAGCACAAGTTTACTGACTCATGATCAAAGAAGATGAAAAATGAAGAAAACCATATACACATACCATATTTCATGCTATATAAAATGCATTTTCCCAAAAATACACCTACAAAAATCATCCTGCAACCTATACCTTGATGGTTAGGTTTGGGTAGCCCATGAAGTAGATGTTCAGTCAGTCAGTCATTTGCACATCCATTGTAGAACTTTGCCTCCCTAACAGCACTCCTGTAGGCAGGCCTCTCGGTTGTGAGCAAGATGGCCTGCTGCTGATGCATCCATTTGCAGATCATCAACGGTGTCTCGCAGCCATCTTTGCCTTGGTCTTCCTCTCTTTTTCCCATTATGTACCCTTCCAAGACGGTTTTCTCTAGATTATCATGACATTTAATGTGTCCAAAATATTTAATTTTTCTCTCTTTAATCCTCTTTATTAGCCAGCCTTCTTCAATATTAAGTTCTTGTAGTATGGATATATTTGTTCTTTTTTTGTGTCCATGATATTTGGAGAACTCTTCTGTTGCATTTACATTCAAAAGCATTTATGTGTTTCTCAGCTGTTTTATTAAGTGTCCAGGTCTCACAGGCATACATTGCCATGGGAAATATGCATGCCCTTAAAAAATCTTATTTTTGTAGTTCTGTCTGTTCCTCTCTACAGATTCTTTAGTTGTTTTACTTTCTGAAGAGCGACAGATGTCCTCCTTTTAATTTCCATCCTTGTATATCCATTATTAGTTAGTAGTGATTCAAGATATTAAAAACTCTCCACTTCTTCCAGTTTTTCCTCATTGATACATATTTCAGCTGCCTTGTTTGTTTTGTCAGTTGTCATCAATTTATCTTCACATTAAGATAGAGGTTTTGCTCTTCATTATTCTTATGGATTGACATAATTAGTTTTTCCATTTATTTTTGTGTTGTGGGCAGTAATACAGTGTCATCAGCATATCTAATTTCTGATATTTCATAACCTCCAATTTTTATGGCATCACAATATTCTTTGTCTACATCTTCTCTAACATTCCTCATTATGTTTTCAGTATAAAAGTTAAATAAGTAAGGCGACAATATGTGCCCCTGACGGACCCCTTGTTTTATGTCAAATGAAGTTGTTGTTTCACACTTTATTCTTACT
This sequence comes from Achatina immaculata, assembly GCA_009760885.1. Lineage (NCBI taxonomy): Eukaryota > Metazoa > Mollusca > Gastropoda > Stylommatophora > Achatinidae > Lissachatina > Lissachatina immaculata. Next base: position 21,301,826 of record CM019719.1, read on the forward strand.
GCTGCTTGTTGGTCTAGATACAGCAGTGATATTAATTGTATCACATGTGTTGGAAATCCCATATTTTCCAAAGATTCTGGTGTTGTACACAATCAAATGCCTTTGAGTAGTCTACAAAAGATAAATATAGATTTACATTAAATTCTCTGCATTTCTCTATTACTAATCTTATATTAAATATATGATTTCTTGATCCTCTTTCTTGCCTAAAACCAGCTTGGACCATACTGACTTCTTCTATTTTCTTATAAAGTCTACCCATTATGATTTTTAATAGAATTTTACTGGCATGACTAATCAGGGCAACGGTTCTGTAGTTTGTGCATAATTTCAAGTTACCCTTTTTGGCAGTGGTATGAATACAGTTCTTTTCCATTTTTTTGGCCAAATACCTGAATGCCATATCTTTTTACATAGTGCATTTTAGATTGCACATTCCTTTCCTCCTGCTTTAATGAATTCAGCTGTTATCTCATCACATCCTTGTGATTTACCATTTTTCAGATTCTTTATTGCCCATAAAACTTCTTCAATTATCGGTTCCGGTTCTTCCTCCTCCAATAATAATTCACACTGTTGATTTCCGCTTTCACAGTCAGTTGTTTCATACATTCCTCAGCAATATTCCTTCCATCTTTCTAGAATTTCCTCTGTTTCTGTCAAGGTCTTCCCCATCTCGTCACAAATTATATTTAGCTTAGGTGTTACATTTCTCGTCGATGTCTTCATTTCTTTAAACATTTCACTATCTCTTCCACACTTTTGATGTCCTATTTTCGCAACAATCTTGCATGTATTGTTTTTCTGTATTTTCTTATGTTTCTTCTTACTTCTTTTGTTAAAGATTTATATTCCTCTTCATTGTTGTTTGTTTCCATTTTGTCTTCATTTCTCTACGTTGTTTTATTAGTTCTAGTGTGCCTGCTTTAATCCACTGATTCTTTTGTGTTTTCTTTACTGGAATCACGTCTTTAGCTGTTGTTATTAAGATATCCCTGGGCTGCATAGATTCATCTGGTGTCATCTCCTCCTGTACAGCCATCGGATTTCGAAGCCATTCTTTACTTCTATACCGCATTGTTCTGGTATTTTTGTAAGATCAAAGCGGAGTGGTCTTGATCCCCTCACTGTCTTTTTTATCTTTATCTTCACGTCTGCTATTAATAACTCATGGTCCATGTCACAATCTGCACCTGGTAAAGTTTTTGCTGATATTATACTTGATCTCCACCTTCTCTGCACTAAAATGTAATCTATCTGAATTCCCATCAGGTGATGTCCACATGTAAAGTCATCTTGGATGTTGTCTAAAAAGTGTGTCAGCGATCAAGTAGATGTTACCGGTACTAAACACCTAAAAACCACACTAGCCTCCTCATGACCCCAGAATGCATATATATATGATCATAAATGATTAAATTATGATTACAAACAAAATTAATACTACAATATAAAAAACCAATAACCAGCAGCATATCACCTGATAATCTTTACTTACTTGCAGACACTTAGTGATGTACCACATTTATCTACATTATGCACCTTACTTTTAATGATGGATGAATCATCCACAAAACTAGAAACCTACATAAAATCTGTAAGATTAATATGGTACCCTGTGCTGTAAATATGAAAACCATTGTAATTCTGGTGATAACGCTTTACACGGATGAAAAATGGTGCCACTTTCAACCATGGACAAATATGTTTTCAGTGGTAAAAGGTAAAGGTAATCCTGTCATGCCTTAGAGGCACATAGGGATATGGTGTTAGTGCCCATACTTTAGTGGTAAGCAATAACATTTAACAAACTCTTGCTAAAACAGTTAAAATGCTCAGATCAAGTACACCGTCATTCTTATTTTTTAGACAAAATTCTTGATAAATTTGTTAACTTAATGGATAGTTTTACGATGAAGCCATAGCCAAGACACATTTTATCCAGAAACTAGAACTAACTGGGAATGTTCACCGTGAAACAATTCCGAGCATGCCTAACTGTGAAAGGAGTGACATTCCACCAATCACCAGTTTCTTTTACAATTACAAGTCCATGGCAGATCAGGTTAGATAACTGTAACTCTTCAGCAAACAGTCAGCTCGGGTTAGATAACAATAACTCTTCAGCAAACATTCAGCTCAGGTTAGATAACTATAATTCTTCAGCAAACAGTCAGCTCAGGTTAGATAACTATAACTCTTCAGCAAACAGTCAGCTCAGGTTAGATAACTATAACTCTTCAGCAAACAGTCATTTCATGTTAGATAACTATAATTCTTCGGCAAACAGTCAGCTCAGGTTAGATAACTATAATTCTTCACAAACAGTCAGCTCAGATTAGATAACTATAACTCTTCAGCAAACAGTCAGCTCAGGTTAGATAACTATAACTCTTCAGCAGTCAGTCAGCTCAGGTTATATAACTATAATTCTTCAGCAAACAGTCAGCTTGGTTTAAATAACTGTAACTCTTCAGCAAACAGTCAGCTCAGGTTAGATAACTATAATTCTTCAGCAAACAGTCAGCTCAGGTTATATAACTATAATTCTTCAGCAAACAGTCAGCTCAGGTTATATAACTATAATTCTTCAGCAAACAGTCAGCTTGGTTTAAATAACTGTAACTCTTCAGCAAACAGTCAGCTCAGGTTAGATAACTGTAATTCTTCAGCAAATAGTGGGATATTCTGAACATGGAAAATGACCATAGAACAAAATATTGTATCGCAGTCATAACTGTTTAGGAACAGTTAAGTCATTCCATACAGGTTAGCTATGAGTATGGATATTCTAGTATTTAAAAGGTTAGTTGCATGTTTTGGTTAAGCAGTTCAGTAGGAACAAAAAGACCCAGTAGCATAGCCTTGGACCAAAACCTTGTTGATGTAAGAGCTATAAAGTTCATAGAAAATTGGTGTTTTTAATATTTTTCCAAAATATTACTTGTCAAATTATTGGTGTCTTATATAATGGGATACTGCCACTCACCAGTAAAGTATTTTGCAGAATAATCATCAACAGAATTGTACCAACACTTGGGGAAAAACTTCGGAAAGAGCAGGCAGGATTTAGGAAAGGAAGATCATGCATAGACCACATATTTGTACTTAGACAAATATTAGAACAGGCAAATGAGTGGCATAGCACAACATATGCATTATTCATAGATTTTGAGAAAGCCTTTGACAGTGTCAACAGAGATGCACTGTGGAAAATCCTAAGATGGCATGGCCTCCCCCATAAAATAGTTAATGTAATCAAAGCCCTATACGAGGGTTTTCAGTGCAAAGTTATCTGTAGAGAACATACCTCCAGCAGCTTTAGGGTACAAACAGGAGTGAAACAGGGATGTGTACTATCACCAACATTATTTATCTTGGCAGTAGACTGGTTAATGAAGGAGGCAACATCAGACAAACGCAGAGGATTACAATGGACCCTTGACACAGTGCTGGAGGACCTTGACTTTGCGGACGACATTTGTCTATTATCAAGCAGTCACAAAGATATGCAAGATAAAATAAACAAGCTAACTCAGAATGCAAACAACATAGGACTAAAGATCAACGTAGGAAAGACAAAGTTAATGAATCAAAATGTGAACAACAGAAATGTACTCAGAGTAGACAACAAGTTAGTGGAGGAGGTCAATGAATTTGTATACCTTGGCAGCAGAGTAGTAGAAAATGGAGACAGCACAGAGGACATCAACAGCAGACTTACTAGAGCAAACCAGGCTTTTGCAATGCTGCAGACTATATGGAAATAAAAAAAACTAGCGTAAATATGAAAATCAGGATATTTAAGAGTAATGTTCTAAGTGTACTACTCTATGGAAGTGAATGCTGGAAAATCACCAAAACCATAGAAAACAAGTTGAATTCTTTCCAGACTAAATGTTTACGAAGAATTAGAAAAATATTTTGGCAAACACCATAAGAAATAACATCTTATTAGCAGAAATGCAGATGAAACCACTGACAACAATTATTGAGGAAAGACGCTGGCAATGGTTGGGACATGTGCTCCGAATGACTGACAACTCACTACCAAAAATAGCACTAAGATGGACACTACAGGGGAACAGAAGTAAGGGTAGACCAAAAGAGACATGGAGAAGAACAACAGAAAGGATGCTGAGCAATAGAGGGCTCACCTGGGCAAGAGCAGAAAAAAAGGCGAAGGACAGGCATTTGTGGAGGACACTTGCGGAAGCCCCATGTGCCCTGGGCACTTAAGGTTCAGAGAGAGAGAGATATAATGGGAAATATTATATATATATATATCCTATGGATGGCATATGATTTATATAAAATGCATTATAATAAATTTCAAAACAAAACAAAACAGCATATTACTTGTAGTCACTTGGTGGCTTAAATTCTGGATTAAGCTTGAGAGCTTCTTGAATTAGCTTATGGCGCTCATCCTCCAATTTCTTACGGGTTCGGTACTCTCTTGTGTTCATCCTCTTGCCCTCATGGTTGTAGATGGGTTCAGGAGAAGGGGATCTGCATGATTAAAAAGCATAAGTTTGCACCTAAAACAGTCATGTGCTGACTTGTGAGTGCATTTAGGATTAGTCATTGTGACAATGGCTACGATCACTAACCAGTACAGTCATTGCCTGGAAGGAAAGCAATGGTAAACTACCTTCTGGAAATATACCAGGAACATGGAAACATGGAAAACATTAGGCTGTAAGTCTTCTTCTTCTTCTTCGTTCGCATTGTCTGTCTATATCTGCAGTCCTGTCTCTTGGATAAATTTCACGGTTTTTTGTAATTCATGTATGGAACCATAGAGCTTTTCTTCTTTAGTGGTTTCACTGGGCCAGTAATTATTTCTCACTGTCTTATAGTTGGTGCAGTTTTGGAGGATATGTTCCACAGTTTGGGACACCTGGGCACATGTACACAGATTAGTAGTACCAACCTTAAACTTTGTATACATATGACTTCGGAGTCGGGTGTGTCCTGTTCGGAGACGGAAAATGGTGACTTGTTCCTTTCTGTTTAGCATGTGATAGTCATCATGCGATGGTGTTTGTGGCTTCCTGTAGGTTTTTATTATGCTTTTCTTCTGATTATAGGTGATTGGTATGTCTGGTTGCTCCATTTCAGTGTCCTCTTTGGCCAGATGGTCAGCTTTCTCATTGCCTGGTATCCCACAGTGGGAGGGAATCCATTGCAAAGTGACTCCATGTTGTAAGCCAAATTTTGACAAGGCATCCTTAAGGTCTGGTAGTTTGTTGCACTGAAGAGTTTCCAGTACTGATCTTGCTTCTGTGAGAATTACTACGGGACATGTATCAATTCTGGAGTCTGATAGCTTTTCAACTTTAGCAATAATTGCCCTAACTTCGGCATCAAAGATGTTGCAGTATTTTCCAGTGGGTATGGAAATCTTGTCAGTGATGTTGTTTGGATATTCAATATGTGCTCCTGCCCCTCCATTCTTTATGGCATTGTGTGCAGATCCATCTGTATACACACGTATCCAGGTGTCACATGGATATTTATCATCTAGAACACTAAGTGTGGCTGTTGATCTTACAAGACTGCTCTGCATCTCACCGTTCTGCACACCTTTCACTTCAGTTTGAATAGTTATTTGTGTGTAATCTGCTTCTTTCCATGGTGTATGCTCTGGTACAGATGATAATGGAGTGACTACAGCTGGAAGGTCAGTATCAGATTACGCATACGCTTGGCCTGATGAATGAAGCTGCTTCTTTTAAGCCGTCTTAGTGCCAAGTTATTGAATCTCTCCTTCGGGGGATGGCTTATAGAGCTAAGGAATTTCTCTCCCATGGTCATGACCTTTGTGTCTCTACGTTCCTTTAGCGCTTGAAAATCAACTATTTTCTGCATTTTTACTATTGGTGTGGACCTCATGGCACCTGTGATAATCCGTAGTGACTGATTTTGAACCTTGTCTAGATTATGCAGTGTAGTGTTTGATGCTGTGCATCAAGATGTTGAGCCATATTCTAAATGTGGTAGAATACTTTGCTGATATACATTCTTGAGGATTCTTTCACTAGGTCCCCATGTGGTTCTACTCAATTTTCTTAATATGGCTAGTTTTCTTCTGGCTTTTGCTTCTGCACTGTTGATGTGTTGCTTCCAAGTCAGTTTTGAGGCAAGAGTCACTCCTAAGTAAGTGGGTTGGTTGTCCATCCTTAAGAATATTTCATTTACAAAGATCTTATCTGCTTTCTGTTTAGATGAGAGAGTGAACAGAGTGGTACTTGATTTCTCTGTGTTTATACTACACACCATTTGTTTGTCCATGATGTCAAGATGTCTGCTGCTCTTTGGAGTCTCTGTGTAGCAACTGTTGCATATTCATCTGTACACCACACGACCAGATCATCTGCATACAGTGCCACTTTGATTCCATAGGGAAGTTCCTTGACCAGGTCATTAATGAATACAAGGAATAATGTAGGTGAAAGGACTCCTCCTTGTGGTACACCATGTCGCAGAAGTCCATCCATTACTACTCTAGCTCTTCTACTGTGTAAATAGGACTTTATCCAGTTGTACAGTCTCCCATTCACATTGCAGTTTCTTAGTTTCCAAGGCTGTAAGTAAATCTGGCCATGTGTTGGCCATTATGGGAGAAAGTTAGACACAAAGTACACTTCACTGCTACAACTCCCCCTGGGAACAACTGTGTTAAGAGCACATTTATCTTAACATAGTGTTTGTGAGACAGGGAACATGGATCTGTTTGCTTAAAACTCTGACCTACTTCTGTAGTCCAGAAACTTGTAGCAATCAACACTAATTGTAACTGTTATTTTTGTAAAATGTAATGTCAGGTTGGTGGACGGATGGAGACATGGAGATCTCCAGTAGGGATGACGGAAGTCTGGTGTGAAACCAATGAATCCAGGACGTGACAAGCCTATGGGTCTTTACAACAATGGCTATCAGAAAGATGTAAACAAAACAAAGCCAGTAGACTATAAGTGGCGAGGAATGGATATCGCTGAAGCACTCATCGGATTCCTCATCCCAAAGTCGGAGTGTCTTTGTGGAACTGTCTCAAAACTGTCTGACATGGAAAGGGACTTACATACAGCCACCAGAGGCTGGAAAACAAAGTTTTGGCCAGGCCAGCCACACTGTCTTCATGCCAGTCCAAGCAAGACCACAGTCTGCCCTAGCAAGGAAAGGTGCTGAAATCGGAGGCACCCAGCCAAAAGGCGCATCGCAAAAATCAGGGTAGCACACATTATCGCTAATGAAATGTCTCTATCTGCAGTTTTCAAACATGGTGCTCGCCCTGTGAAGACTAATCAGGCAGGTGTAGTGCCAGGACCCTGCCTCGAAAGGGTCCACCCAATGCTACTGGAGGTCCTCTCAGTTCGTCTTGTGGAGTCAGGAGACATGAGAGTAGAGCCAAAAAATACAACATCAGAAAACTGCCAAAAAGCAAGAACTTAAAATAATGCAGTGGAATGCTGAGGGTGTCAGCAGTGTTAGAGATGGCTATAGCAAAAAGGTGGAACTAGAGAACATACTCTTTGCAGAGCAGGTAAGTATATGCTGCATACAGGAGACACACCTAACCAAAGATGCCACCTTTAAAATCAGAGGCTACAAGTGTTTTAAAATCAGACCGACAGGACAGAAGAAAAGAAGGAGTACTCATACTTGTTAAGAATAACATCAGCGCATGTCAGGTGGGAGTGTACATGGAAGGAGCCGAATACCAGATGATCCATCTAAAAACCAGTAATACAGACTTCCATCTCCTTAACTATTACTGTCCTAATGACCGCCCACTTGCTCTAGAAACAATCCCACACAAAGAGAGACTGATGGTCTGTGGTGATTTTAACAGCCATTCCCAGAGCTGGGGCTATGACTACATAGACAAGAGGAGATTGAGACCTGGCAGGATGATAACAGACTTCTCCTGATCAACCAGCCAATGGATGCCCCAACAATTTACTCAAGGGGTTGGCATACAACCTCAACACCAGATCTGTCATTCCACTCTCCAGACCTGAAGTGGAACATTATACGCGAAGTTGGAAATCAACTTGGAGGTAGCAACCATTGACCAGTCTTCCTGACAATAGAAAATGAACTCCTTAACACCAGTAGCCCTCTCCCCAAATGGAACTATAAAAAAGCAAACTGGACAATATACAAGTATTCTGGTGGGACAGCTGTCCATAGAAGGAAAGGATATTAACAGCATAGTGAAGGAATTCAATGCTTGTATTCTTCAGGCCGCCCGTGAAACCATTCCCAGAGGAGCTCATAGGGACTATAAACCATACTGGTCTAGTGAGCTGGGAAAACTCCATGATGACGTGGAAGCAGCTCAAAAGCAAGCAGAAAATAGAACATGCCAAGAACACCACAATAATTACCAACATGCTAAGTTAGCCAAGCTGCAAGCCAGACGGGAAAGTCGGAGAGAGAAAACAGAGTCCTTAAACTTTGAAAAGGATGGAAGAAAACTGGAAACTAATCAAACAGTTAAACGATGAGAGCACTGGAAGAAGTACAAAGATTACACTAAAAGATGAGAAAACTCTTACAGGTAAGCAGGTAGCAGATCACTTTGCTCGCATGTTTACACAAGACTGCAACATTGATATCCATCCAGAGAAAGAGCGTACAGTGCGCATTAACCCACAGAAAGAAGAGAAACAAGTCAGAAAAGTGGAGGTCATGGATGCACCAATCACACACAGCGAGTCAGACCTAGCAGTCAGTAAACTGAAACCAAGGAAATCACCAGAACCAGATGGAGTGTCCAATGAAATGATCAAGAACCTGGGAATGGCAGCAATGGGAAAGCTGTTGGATATTTTCAATATGTGTAGGAGCACAGGTAAGTTACCTCAAATCTGGAAGGAAGCAAGCATGGTACCACTGCTAAAGCCAGGGAAAAATAGTAATACAGCCTCCAATTACAGGCCAATCAGTCTCACTAGCTGCCTCTGCAAAACAATGGAACGTATCACTGAGTTGAGGCTAAAATGGTACCTAGAAAGTGAAAACCTCATTTCACAACAAACAGGATTTAGGCAGTATTACAGTACAGAAGATCCAGTGACCTATCTCTCTCAAGAGATTGAGGATGCATTCCAAGAGAAAAACCTTGTACTAGCAGCATAGATAGACCTGAAGAAAGCCTTTCATAAAGTATGGAAAAAAGGTCTGCTGTGGAAACTTAAGAAACTGCAATGTGAATGAAAGACTGTACAACTGGATAACTTAAGAAACTGCAATGTGAATGGAAGACTGTACAGCTGGATAAAGTCCTATCTACACAAAAGAAGAGCAAGAGTAGTAATGGATGGACACAAAAGCCAAAAAGTATTGCTGCGACATGGTATACCACAAGGAGGAGTCCTTTCGCCTACGCTATTCCTGGTATTCATTAATGACCTGGTCAAGGAACTTCCCTATGGAATCAAAGTGGCACTGTATGCAGATGATCTGGTCGTGTGGTGTACAGATGAATATGCAACAGTTGCTACACAGAGACTCCAAAGAGCAGCAGACATCTTGACATCATGGACAAACAAATGGTGTGTAAGTATAAACACAGAAAAATCAAGTACCACTCTGTTCACTCTCTCATCTACACAGAAAGCAGGTAAAATCTTTGTAATCTGAAATATCCTTAAGGATGGATAACCAACCCACTTACTTAGGAGTGATGCTTGATTCAAAACTGACCTGGAAGCAACACATCAACAGTGCAGAAGCAAAAGCCAGAAGAAAACTAGCCATATTAAGAAAATTAAGTGGAACCACATGAGGACCTAGTGAAAGAATCCTCAAGAATGTATATCAGCAAAGTATTCTACCACATTTAAAATATGGCTCAATATATTGGTGCACAGCATCAAACACTACGCTGCATAATCTAGACAAGGTATAAAATCAGTCACTACGGATTATCACAGGTGCCATGAGATCCACACCAGTAGTAGAAATGCAGAAAATGGTGTTCAAGCGCTAAAAGAATGTAGAGATACAAAGGTCATGACCTTGGGAGAGAAATTCCTCAGCTCTGTAAGCCATACCATGAAGGAGAGATTCAATAACTTGGCACTAAGACGGCTTAAAAGAAGCAGCTTCATTCATCAGGCCAAGTGTACGTGTAAGCTGATACCAGACCTTCCAACTGTAGTCACTCCATTATCATCTGTACCAGAGCATACACCATGGAAAGAAGCAGATTATACACAAATAACTATTCAGACTGAAGTGAAAGGTGAGCAGAACGGTGAGATGCAAAGCAGTCTTGTAAGACCAACAGCCACACTTAATGTGCTAGATGATAGATATCTATGTGACACCTGGATATGTGTGTATACAGATGGATCTGCACACAATGCCATAAAGAATGGAGGGGCAGGAGCACATATTGAATATCCAAACAACACCACTGACAAGATTTCCATACCCACTGGAAAATACTGCAACAACTATGATGCCGAAGTTAGGGCAATTATTGCTAAAGTTGAAAAACTATCAGACTCCAGAATTGATACGTGCCAAGTAGTAATTCTCACAGATGCAAGATCAGTACTGGAAGCTCTTCAGTGCAACAAACTACCAGACCTTAAGGATGCCTTGTCAAAAATTGGCTTACAACACGGAGTCACTTTGCAGTGGATTCCCTCCCACTGTGAGATACCAGGCAGTGAGAAAGCTGACCATCTGGCCAAAGAGGACACTGAAATGGAGCAACCATAATCAGAAGAAAAGCATGATAAAAACCTACAGGAAGCCACAAACACCACCACATGATGACTATCACATGCTAAACAGAAAGGAACAAGTCACCATTTTCCGTCTCCGAACAGGACACAGCCGACTCCGAAGTCATATGTATACAAAGTTTAAGGTTGGTACTACTTATCTATGTACATGTGCCCAGGTGCCCCAAACTGTGGAACATATCCTCCAAAACTGCACCAACTATGAGACACTGAGAAATAATTACTGGCCCAGTGAAACCTCTAAAGAAGGTAAGATGTATGGTTCCATACATGAATTACAAAAAACCGTGAAATTTGTCCAAGAAACAGGACTGCAGATATAGACAGACAATGTGAATGAAGAAGAAGACTGCTACAACATGTTACAATATGAATACGCATGCCTGTTTAAAACACTAGTAGAATGCTAATTAGAACGGTAACTGTGTGGAAATTAATTACAAAATATAAATCACTGCAAATGAACATAAAGAATCATACAGCAATAGCTTTTCAATAATATATAAAATGTATATACACCCACACGCATACATATGAGGTACAGCAACATATTTTAGCTTATATACAGTGCATGCATCATATGGCTGGAAGCGCCATCACAACTGATAGCATAATGCCTGTGACCTCATTGATTGGCCTGGGTTGGAGCATGACTGTAGTAATGTTTTCCATTTACCAGTTCATGATATTATACTGTTCAAAAAAAGAAACGCAACACTACTGTAGTCGTAATGGACACCAAAATTTCAAACTTGTATCAAAATTTTATGTTTCAATCTTGGCATGAAGAAACTTTAAGACTTTAACAATGAAATGATGTTCATTAAATCTGGTTTGGACTTCTATTCTTTGCAAGTGAGGCCTCCGTTTCAGTAAGGTGTATGGCCTCCTCTGGCCTGTATCAACATCTCCTTGACATAGATCTGATCAGCCAATGGATCTGTTGTTGTGGGATGGCTGCCCACTCTTCCTACAGTGCAAGAGACAACTGTCGGAGACTGGTTGGTGCCACGTCTTGCTGGCGGACCTGTCTGTTGAGTTCATCCCATAAGTGTTCTATTGGGTTCATGTCTGATGACATGGATGGCCATGGTATGGTCTGGATGCTGTTTTCAGTGAGAAACTGGATGGTGAATCGAAGTCAAGCGTTATCCTGCTGAAAAATCAACCCTGGTGCAGCCAGAAGTGGAAGGACGTGAGGACGAAGAATTTCAGCGATGTATCATTGGGCACTCAGGCGTCCTTCAATCTGCACCAGGTCGATTCTTCCCACAAAGCTGATCGTCCCCCACACCAGTACACCTCCACCATCATGTGGAGGAGCCTCATCCATGCAGTTCTGGGCATAGCGCTCATGGACTCTGCCGTAAATTATTCTCCGTCTATCGTGTCGCTGGAGCAGAAAGAATGATTCATCACTAAATCAAACCTTTCTCCAATCATTCGCAATGGTCCATTGACAATGCTGGTTCGTCCACTGCAGTCGGTTCTGGCAATGCTGGCCCGTAAGAACAGATCTCTATAGGGTCTTCTAGCCCAAATACCAGTCTTGTGCAACCGGTTCCTGACCATTTGATCTGAAATTTGACAAGCTGCTGTCACTGACTGGACTGTTGAGGACGCAGACGCAAATTGATTCATGAAGTGACCCAGCTGTATGAAGTGGTCTTTGGCAGGAGTTGTGACTATGGGTCTTCCACTGCACAGCCAGTCTGCAACTGACCCAGTTTCTTGAAATTGTCTCCAAAGGTGATTAATGGTGCTTCTAACCACATTAAATTGTCTGGCCACTACACTTTGTGACTGTCCAGTCTGTAAATGCCCAATGATAATGAGTCGTTCTGTAGTAAGATGAGCCATACTTGCGCACTGAAATTTCAAATGAATTGATTCGAGAAGCATCAATCTTTTATAGGCATTCAATAACATGGTTAGTAAGTTTTGTGTTCAGTAAGTTTCACGGGATTCTCATGAACCTGTCATAAGTTACTGTCAAAAATGCTGTTTTGATCGGTGTCGCTTTTCTGTGCTATGAATCATCTGCTGAGTACAATTTAGGTCAGCACGTGAAGTTGATGTCCAAGTGAACATTTCTTTTTCTGAACAGCATATATCATTTCATTCTGCTGAGATATAATCAAGAACGTTTCTTCAATGAACAGCTTGTAAAAACTTTCACTGGTTTGTTCATTATAAGTCTTACCAACAGGCAATGGCAGCAAAATACTTTTCTTCTCACTTTCTCTTCCAATTTTGTTGCTTTTCTTTTCTCATGGAACCTGGTTAGACCTCTTTCTCTCTGAGTTTTCCTGTGGTTATCACACTTCAGTCTTCTCACAACACAATAAAACTCACACTTCTGTCTTCTCACAACACAATAAAACTCATACTTCTGTCTTCTCACAACACAATAAAACTCACACTTCTGTCTTCTCACAACACATAAAACTCATACTTCTGTCTTCTCACAACACAATAAAACTCACACTTCTGTCTTCTCACAATACAATAAAACTCACACTTCCATCTTCTCACAACACAATAAAACTCACAATTCTATTTTCTCACAACACAATAAAATTCACACTTCAGTCTTCTCACAACACAACAAAACTCATACTTCTATCTTCTCACAACAAAATAAAATTCACACTTCTATCGTCTCACAACACAATAAAACTCACACTTCTATCTTCTCACAACACAATGAAACTCACACTTCAGTCTTCTCACAACACATCCAAAAATTCTGATTAACTTTTCTTTCCTTGTTTTAACTAGTCTTCAATGTTTTCAGTGTCATTAGTTATTTCTCTGGCCATCTAGAGAAATACACAGTACAAGATATTAATGATTTTTTTTCTATAAATAGAACAGAAACAAATAACTTATTTGAAAAAAAAAAACAAAAAACAAAAAACTGTTACTGCAATGGACTCAAACACAACTCTAAATTTATAACAAAGATTTTTATGTGATCCACTACTGCATCCAATGTATTCTGGTACACTTCACACTGCAGGTAAATATTCATCATTTTCAGGGCCAGGGACAAAAAAATTACTAAAAGTTTAAAACAAAAGATTTAATATTTTCTTCAAACAAACCTTTGTTCAGGATTTTCTGGAATTCCAAGGTCTCCTGTTCTCAGTTTTCGAGTAATTTCCTCAATTTGGAGGTGAACTGAAATAGAATGAGTAAAACAGAAAAGATTACACCATACTATTTATGCCCAGCATTGCAAGTGATGCAAGGAAGATCTCATTTTAATAGCAAATCACTAATAAAATAACTTTCTAAACATTTTGAAAAAGTGACTGTAGCAGTATCCAAAATACATAACAATGTATAAAAATTGCAAGATGTTAAAAATCCATTTTACAAACTTGGTGGGATTCAAATCCATTAATTCTGATTACCAACCAACTGCACAGCTCAGAAACATGATCTGAATGTATACTGCTTGACAAAGATATACTCTGCTTGTTGTTCAAGGGGAGCCAACCAACATTTACTTTACTCATGTCCTTTGTTTTTTTTCACTTTCTGTTGTTTAATTTTCTGCTGCATCAATTCACCATCCATCCCTTCATACTAGTGGGCCCCTGAAAGGTGAAGTGGTTAGTGTACTAGTCTCTCCAGGTGAAGGGTGGGGTTTGATTCTGGCTGGAGGTGCCCCAGTTATCCAGCTGTAGAAATGAGTACTTAGCTTCTTCTAGTGCTGGGAAAGGAAAAGCAGTCAGGACTGATGCTAACCATGTCACCCTCTAGTGTGCCGACATGTCAAGGAAAATATGAATACTTCCATGAGAGCTTCCATGGCATATTAGGGCTGCCTTTCTTTTACTTACCTCTTTTACAAGAAATAAGGCGCTTGTTTCTGAATATAAAAGGCAAAATAATGAGCACAGAAGTACATAATCTCAGTATACTACACAACAAGGGAAATGAAATGTAGGCTTTATAAGTGTAATTATATACCGGGGGTAACTGCAGTAAACATGTGGATATTAAATATTCATGACAACCGTGACAGGAGCTATTTTCACATAATAATGAAAAGAGCTGCAACAGTGGTACAGTATGCTCAGTCACTGCTGTATAGCTTTAGAAATTAGCTTAAATAATGTGACACAAAAAACAAAAGGAATTGGTGATCACAGGTGTAGCACAGTCAATAGCCAGCTGAGGCTTACATTACACTGTGACATAAAGAGCAGAAGAAAAACTTAATTTGTTTCCAAAAGTGGTCACAGGTGTAGCTCAGCCAACAGCTGACTGACTTCTCAATAAAAAAAACATGCCATGTTATGCGGTGACTCCAATCAACTTAGTTGTAACAAAAGATAATTCTAAAATCAGAGAAAGTGCCCATAAGTAAGGTGTGCCAGAGTACAAGATCTGTTCAGAAAGTATCCAACTTTTGGCTAGCAAAAGTACAATAACTCATCTGGAGGCCTAAAAAACTGATCCCCTTCAAAGTATTTTCCTAGGGACTGCATATGCTTCTCCAGGGGTCCCGTCACTGTTGGAAGCATTTCAAGAAAGACTTTTCAGGAACAGAGTACAGGTTGGCTGT
Source organism: Achatina immaculata (assembly GCA_009760885.1). NCBI lineage: Eukaryota > Metazoa > Mollusca > Gastropoda > Stylommatophora > Achatinidae > Lissachatina > Lissachatina immaculata. The sequence continues at coordinate 21,317,174 of CM019719.1, forward strand.
TGCGTTTTGCTTGTCTTCTGCGATTCAGACTGGGTCCCTTTCAGTGGCATTTTCAGTTTGGAGAACAGTCAAAAATTGCAAGAAGCCATGTCAGGAAAACACGGAACCTGGCAAATCAGAGGAATGTTGTGTCTGGCCAGGAAAGTCTGAATCAGATGCAAAGAATGGGCTGATGTGCTGTCAAGATGGAGCTGCCAAGTTCTCTTTGTCTACAGGTTTGGTCTTTTGCATCACACAGCATCACAAAGGTGATGGATGACCTCCAGGTAGTACCCTTTGGTAATATTTTGGCCTTGTGGTGTGTGCTTGTGATGCACCACCCCACATGAGTCAAAGAAAACAGTCAACATGACTTTGACACTGCTTCACACCTGCCTTGCTGTCTTTGGTCTCAGAGATGATGAATGTCTCCAAAGTGATGATTGCACCTTGGTTTCCAAGTCATATCTGCAAATGCACGACTCATAACAAGTGTATCACGGTGTTCAGTAAGTTGGTGTCACTGTTTGTGCAGTCAAGCATGTTCTGCACAACTTCCAGATAGAGTTATGAGGGGTGATTGATAAGTTCTCAGCAGAAGGTACAACAGATTATTTGTGGACACCTTTTTTTTTGGTTATTTCTCAACATAGTCCCCTTGCAAGTTTATGAACTTAGGCCAGTGATTCTGGAGCATACGGATCTCTTCTTTGTAAAAGTCAGCATCTTGTGCCAGTAGTAAATGGTCTACAGCATGAATGACGTCATCATCTGAAGCAAGTCTGCGATCACCGAGCTCCTTTTTTAGTTTGGTAAACAGGTAATAGTCCGAAGAGGCCAAATCTGGGGAATAAGGAGGATATTCAAGAAGCTGGAAGCCACATTCATGAATGGCAGCCATTGCCACCGCCAACTAGTGAACTGGAGCATTGTCTTGATGAAAGATGACTCCTCTTGTCAATTTCCCTCGATGCTTTTCCTTCAATTTGACCTGCAGCACAAGATTAAGCATAACAGGCCCCGAAAACTGTTCTGCCCTTTTGAAGATAGTCTACCAATAGCACACCTTCTGAATCCCAAAAGATGGAAGACATCACTTTGCCTGCAGACAGAACCACCCTTGCTTTCTTTGGAGGTGGTGATCCATGATGTTTTCACTGCTTTGACTGTTCTGTGGTTTCTGGTTGAAAATAATGAACCCAAGTCTCATCCATAGTCACAAACTGCTGAAGAAAATTTTCAAGATTTGCATAAAAATGGCCAAGATTGTCTCTTGACATGTTGAGACACTGTCGTTTGTGATCAGCTCTAAGAAGTTTTGGTACCCATCGAGCAGAGACCTTTGCCATTTGAAGATCACTGTGAATAATGGTATGAACACATTCCTGGAGGATGCCCAACTCAGTACCAATGTACCGATCAGTTAGTCTTCGATCCTCCGCCGGTAGTTTCATTGGTGGTTACCATTCTTGGTCTTCCTGGATGAGGATCATCTTCTAGACTCTCCCTTCCATGTTTGAAATGAGCTACCCATTTCTTCACTGTGCTGTAAGAAGGGGAACTCTCCCCTAGACTCTCTACCATATCCTCACGGGTCTCCTTCAGTGATAAGCCCTTGATGCAGAGGTAGCGAATGACTGCTCGATGAGAAATATTATCCATTTTCTCAATTTCTGCCACCCCTAAACACTTCAGTAGCCTGTAAAAAAAAATTGGTTGCAGTTAATTTCGTGGAACTTGGTGTTTAATCTTACATTAACCTGATCTACAAATGCACCTAATATCAACTGTGTTTCAAGTATTTGTACCTTAGGCCAAGAATTTATCAATCAACCCTCGTACAAGGTGTGTTCAGTAAGTAATGAGACTTGTTTTATTCAGCCAAACAGCAGGGCCAAGGGGCAGATTTTCTGGGCTTGAAGGTTAGTAGGGGGATGTCAGGTAAAGGGTTGATATTTCGTCATTTGGTTCTGACCTTTTACAGAGTGCAGATTGCTTGCGAAGTGGACAGCTGTGTAAGCATCGTGTAAGGTCAAAATGCAGAGGAGTGTTGAGCAGTGATACGTGATAAAGTTTTGTGTTAAACTTGAAAAATCCACAACCGAGACACTTGTTATGACACAGAAAGCCTACAGGAAGGATACTTTATCGAAAGCGTAAGTGTTTTGGTGGCACTAATTGTTCAACGAAAAGACATGAGGGGGATTGCTCTGAGTGGCATACTACCAAGTCTATTCAACTAAAGAAGACTCATATGAGCACATCATAGATGAAATCGATGCTCACTGTCTTTTTTTACTCTAAAGGTGCTGTCCAAAGAGTTTGTACCACCCAGACGGTCAATGCAGCATTTTACTTGGAAGTGGTTAAACAGCTGAAGAACTGAGTCGCGCACGTCCGTCTGGAGATACCAACAGCCAAGTTCTTCACCACAAAAATGCGCCATGCCATGTGTCACTGCTAGTGAGAGAGTTTCTGGCAAAACAAACTGTGGCAACGCTGTGCCAATTTCCCTACACCCTGGACTTGGCCCCAGCTGACTTCTTTCTGTTTCCCTAGCTCAAATCAATCTTGAAAGGCCAGCTTTTTGGGACTGTTAATGATGTGCACAGCTGCCGTAACTAGTGCTATGAAGGAGATCCCTGTTCAAGACTTCCGGGCGGGCTATGACAAATGGCAGAACTGCTGGCAATGGTGTACTGATGCTCAAGGATGCTATTTCGAGGAATTTTAAGTATATCTTGAACAAATCGAATTTTATGAAATCAGACACACCTCGTACTTCTGCTTCATCATTAAAAGCTTCCGCATAAATTTCATGGACACTCTCCACAAGACCAAATCCTTCATCAAAATGGAGTGTATTGAACCAATGCTTATACCCACCTTGTCCATAAGTTGTTTGGTGAGACAACACTTTCTTGTCATTTCAGCTTGTTGAGGGCCTACAGGAACGTGGCCTGCTTTCCATCACCGTGCAACCATCTGTGAACCAATTGTACCACTCTTTAATTTAAACGATGTTCATGGAACCATTGCCAAATGCCTGCTGGATCTTCTGAATGGGTTTCCACTTGGATATCGCTAGTCTTTTGGAGAAATCTGATGCAATATTGTTGCTTTCAAGTCGTTCCATCACTTCATGTCAAATGAACATCCAATGGTCACTCACTACACTCACTCACTCAATCATGGGATCGCTGCCAAAGTCTAACACACTCTGCAGGTGGGGAAAAAAAATCATGCATATGCATGAAGGTTCCCTTCCTGCCAGAGGCTTGATTGGTTTCCCTTCCTGCCAGATGCTTGATTGGTTTCCCATCCTGCCAGAGGCTTGATTGGTTTCCCTTCCTGCCTGAGGCTTGATTGGTTTCCCTTCCTGCCAGAGGCTTGATTGGTTTCCACAGGAAAAATTAAGGTTGGAAACTTTTTTTTAACAGATCTTGTACATCTGCCTGTATATAATGAGAAGAAAAACAAGATATTCATGCAAACATAAATCCAACATATACTGCAGTATATGTTGGATTGATAAGGTTCATAAGAATGGATTCCCGAAGGAGAACTGATAAAGATTTTTTATCAAAGATATTACTTCAAACAAGATAGCAACGACAGAACTCTCTGAACGCTGCACCACCAAGACTTACCGACGTACTGCTGCTGTTGTAACTCTGTCAGATTGGAAGGGATGACAGTTGGCATGCCAGGGATGACAGTCTTATCTCCAGGGTTTGTGTTCCACCTGCTCTTTCTCTTTCGCTTATGTTCCAAAGTTCCATCTCCACTGTTGCTTTGCTCTTCTCCATTGTTCCATGGATCTGGTCCACCTTGCATGAAAACCAGGAAGTATGCAATCACATATTAAAAAAATTTTGGACGCCTAAGCAATAGTGGCTAGTGCCATCTCCCATGGCACGGATGACTACACTGTCCTCTAATGTGCTCACTAGTCAAAGAAAATATGGCCACTATTATCATATCCTCTAAGTGCCTTTATAGCATGATAGAGCCACCTTCAATTTTTACATGAAATTCTACAATGTTATGAAATGAGTTAGTAATGATTAGAAACAGAGTTGTCTATAAAAGTTTATTTAATAAGCATGGAAGTATTTTATGCCAACTAGTCCCGCTTCTAAGTCACTGCTGTCTATAGTAGTGGTTCCCAACCTGTGGTCCTTGAGGTAGTCTGCCAGTGAGCTATATATCTGGTATTAAGTGCCATCTACTGAATAAAAACAATACAAGGTTTATGGTACTGCAATACTGCATATAAACTAGTAGTCCACAACTAATATGTAGTTGATGAAGTGGTCCTTGGATGTGAAAAGGTTGGGAAACACTGGTCTATGGTATACATCCTTAAATAAATCAATAAGAGGTGTCTGTTTTAACTCTTAACATACTAGGAGAAACAGCTTTCAAAAAAAAATTTAAGAAAAAAATAATTACAGTCAAATGGTTTTGTTCCATAGTTGAATTTCGTAATTTTGAAGTGTGAATGCTAAAAATAGCCATTGCATCATTTCCTGTTAAATATCATGATATTGATCTTTTATTACAAGAATTGTTAGTGCTTCACAGCTGTTTTGCTGTTAATAATTAAGGTGCAAATCTGAGCAACATTTTCTAGTGCTTTTCTTTTCTCATGAAACTGTTGTTCATGTAGCTTTGCTTTATAACAAAAAAATCATTGAGAGGCCAATATCTGGCAGTTATGTATGCTGACATCAAGCAACGTGTGTCAAGCAAATGCTGGATTATCAATCTGGCTGAATAGGCTTAAGCCTAGGGCCTGGAAGGGACCAAGGTCAAGAAAAAAAACTGCAAAAAAAGCAGATCACCATTTTATCACCATTTTCAGGAGCTAAATAATACAGGCTGGGCAGGAAGGTGGCCTTTGTTGACCTTACCCCAAGGGTCTGTGTGGAGGCTACTCCATGCCAGGTACACAACCATATGCTCATATTAACTTGGTTTATGTTACAAATCTGATGATCTGTCAAGAATGTTTAAGGTACAGAACTAAACATACTGAAAATGATAAAAGTTTCTCTCACTGTCTGATTTTTCAGTTTTCTTTTAAATAATGACATACAAGGTAAAGTTTGGTTCACTATACAGGCCAAGATTGACTTTTATACCCTGTGATGCCCAGTTAGTCACTTAAAGGTAAAGCTAGTCCTATCATGTCATGAAAACTAGTGCTTGGTTATGGTTGGTACCCCACCCAGGCACTTTTCCTTCACCAGCTCCAGAGGAAGTGAGGTACCCATTTCTATAGCTGGACGACTGGTGTGCCTCTGGACAGATTCAATCCACCGATCTCCACCTACAAGACAAGTGCATTAACCACTCTGCTACTCAGGCTCTGAAATACAAACATGCAGAGAGGATTAGCTCTGAAATACAAACATGAAGAGAGGACTAGCTCTGAAATACAGACATGCAGAGGACTAGCTCTGGAATACAAACACACAAAGAGGACTAGCTCTGAAATACAAACACGCAGAGAGGACTAGCTCTGAAACACAGACATGCAGAGAGGACCAGCTCTGAAATACAAACATGCAGAGAGGACTAGCTCTGAAATACAAACATGCAGAGAGGACTAGCTCTGAAATACAGACATACCTCTAGGACCAGCTCTGAAATACAAACATGCAGAGAACTAAAAAAAAACACACCCGCAGGTTACCGCATGACAACATCAGCCAACAATGGATACAAGCACAGAAATTCTGCAAACAGGGAAGTCTTCACTTAGGCTGTGGAGCTGGAGACATACGCCAGTGGTTCTTAACCTTTTTTGGCAATGGACCCCTTTTTTCTGTCTGAAATTAGCTGTGAATTCCTCATTAAAAATGAAGCAATAAATAGAACCCAAATGATGCTAAGATTTTTTTTAAAAAAGTCAATCCAGCCCATTTGCTGATCCGTAGACCCTGATAAACCACAGGTTAAGAACCACTGACATAAACAACTCTGCATAAACAACAAGTCTGCAGTAATATGGCATTTATGATGTTGGAGGGGAAAAGAGCATATATGAAGAAAATGTGGAAGGAATTGGAAAAAAAAGTGTCACTGATGGAGTTAGTGAGTGGGAAAACTCAAAAGTTTGAACAGAAGATATGGTGTACCAAATCCATGGTCTTGGTTTCCAACCATCACACATTTTAAAGGGTTTTTCATATCTGTGTACATATTAGTCCAAAATGAACATATGAAACACGACGTTCAATATTCGGTATTCAGTCAGTCATTTGCATGTCCCTTGTGGAACTTTGCCTCCCTAACAGCTCTCCTGTAGGCCTCTTGGTTGTAAGCAAGATGGCCTGCTGCTGATGCATCCATTTGCAGATCATTAACAATGTCTTGCAACCATCTTGCTTTGGTCTTCCTCTCTTTTTCCCATTATGTATCCTTCTAAGACGGTCTTCTCTAAATTATCATGACGTTTAATGTGTCCAAAATATTTAAGTTTTCTCTCTTTAATCCTCTTTACTAGCCAGCCTGCTTCAATATTAAGTTCTTGTAGTATGGATATATTTGTTCTTTTCTGTGTCCATGATATTTGAAGAACTATTCTGTAGCATTTACATTCAAATGCATTTATGTGTTTCTCATCTCAGCTGTTTTGTTAAGTGTCCAGGTTTCACAGGCATATGTTGCAATGGGAAAGATGCATGCCCTTAAAAATCTTATTTTTGTAGTTCTGTCTGCTCCTCTCCAGAGATTCTTTAATTGTCTTACTTTTTGAAGAGCAATAGATGTACTCCTTTTAATTTCCCTCATTGTATCCCCATTATTAGTTAGTGATCCAAAATATTCAAAACTCTCCTCTTCTTCCAATTTTTTTCCTCACTGATATATATTTCATCTGCCTTATTTATCAGTTGTCATCAATTTAGTTTTCTTCACATTAGGATAGAGGTTTTGATCTTCGCTATTCTTACGGACTGACATTAATCATGTTTATTTTTTTTAAAGCTTACAGTTAATGATGCATTTTAGTTTCATGCTGAGAAACGACACTGTATTAATGTCAACTTTATCGTACTTTCAGCCAAATCTAATGATAGCCTAGAAACGTGCACATCTGTCTAGTCTGCTAACAGACTGCCATCTTGTTTGTAGGAAAACGTAAATACATGGTAAACGTCCACATCTAGATAATTTTCACACACTGTCTACTGTGTTAACCAATTCATGCACATGAAAAAGCTGCATTTCTTATACAATAATTTTACCATCCATAAACCCAAACGTCCTTTTCATCCCAGCTTGGCTTCTAAACATTTTCTCTACGTTTGTTTCTCAGCTTGGCGGAAACACGTCAGCGGATCAATCTAAAATGTGGATAGGTTTAAGGAGATGAATTTCTTGAATTATTTTATATTTCTGTACTAACGAGATCTGTTTCACCCGTTGCTGTTTTATGAAGCAACGTTGGGTTTACGGAATATTCCATCTCTTTCTTGCTGCATGACGATAATAAAATCAATAATGACTTCTTCTTCCCCAAATCTTCCAGCTTTAAGACTTAAAAACGGCCTCCACCATGTTTCATTCATTCATTTGCATGTCCCTTGCGGAACTTTGCCTCCCAAACAGCACTCCTGTAGGCCTCTCGGTTGTGAGCAAGATGGCCTGCTGCTGTTGCATCCATTTCCAGATCGTCAACGATGTCTTGCAGCCATCTTCGTCTTGGTCTTCCTCTTTTTCTTTTTCCCATTATGTATCCTTCCAATACGGTCTTCTCTAAATTATCATGACGTTTAATGTGTCCAAAATATTTAAGTTTTCTCTCTTTAATCCTCTTCACTAGCCAGCCTTCTTCAATATTAAGCTCTTGTAGCATAGATATATTTGTTCTTTTTTGTGTCCACGATATTTGGAGAACTCTTCTGTAGCATTTACATTCAAAGGCATTTATGTGTTTCTCAGTTGTTTTGTTAAGTGTCCAGGTCTCACAGGCATATGTTGCAATGGGAAAGATGCATGCCCTTAAAAATCTTATTTTTGTAGTTCTGTCTGCTTCTCTCCACAGATTCTCCACCATGTAGCATAGTATAATATCAGTTCTTCCTATTTCTTACGGCCTATGGGAAAAAAACACACATTATATGTTTAATTAAACAGAAACTTCTAATTAATATAATTAATAATCAACAAGAGGGGAGGTGACCTTTCAGCCGAGAATAAAGTTTTATAGATTATAACAAAGACGAACACTGCGAAGATGACCTCTCGGTCAGCTTTATAGGCTAGAACAGAGATCAACACTGAGTACAACGATCAAGCAGTCAAGAATTAAGTTTTATAGGTTAAAAAAGACATCAGCACTGAAAATATTGATCTTTCGGTCGAGGTTAGTTATATAGATTATAACAAACACTGTAAATGATGGCCTCTCAGTCGAGGATAAATTTTTTAGTAGAGAACGGGAGACACAATGAAGCAGAGCAGAAAACAAAGTTAGAGAACCTGGCAGTCACCGGAGAACATGAGGAAAAAGAAACAGCGGGAGCCCTAGGGGAAAAAACATATTTCTGAACAAGGAGTTGAGAAGAAGATGAAAAAGAAGAAGAAGAAGTGTCAGCCATTTGATTAAAAACAGGGAGGAGTGTATAAAATGGAGAGCATGATCACTTATGTCTATCAGCACGACATTTAATGAACGAATCCTATGAATTCAATGGCGAGATGAAGAAAGAGATAAACAAAACGTCCACAGAAACAGTTATAACAAAATTAGAAACAAATCGTGGGGCACAAGCATCATTACTCAACGAGCACAGAGTTGTAACGTATCTATTTACACCTTCATTATATTTTTTTAAAAGTAAAGGACAAAGAAATGAAAATATATAAAAGAAATAAGAAGGGGGTGAAGAAACGTTGTGATTTGCAAGAAGCTCTGAGAGTGCATGTGGTGAAGTGTTGTGAATGTTTAAATGAAATCTTGTGAAGTGTGATGCCAGTCTGACAAGTTGATAGTAAAGAGGGAGTAGGAAAATGGGAAAGGGAAGAGCGAGAGATAGATACAATGTTTTTTTTTTTGACGTCCGAGAAAAGGTGGGTGAGATAGATGAGTGTAGTTGGGGTAGAGGATTTGTAATATGGTGCAGTGTTGGTCCTAGATTATCAGCTGCATTTTAGGAAAAAGCAGATGAGAACTTAGTAGGCAAGGAATATGACTTTGGAGAAACGAAAGGTCGTGTGTAAGTGAATTTCGAGCTCAGAACTTTGAATGATTAAGGTGCAAACTTACACGTTACATCTGCGTGCTCGTTAATTAATAAAGCTGCTCCTACTTTCGTTTTAAATAGTCTTAGCACTTTATTATTACAATTTTAATGCAATGGCTTTGTGTGTATGTATATGTATATATTGTACCCAAAAACTATTTATGTGTCATTAGAATGTCGTGTAATCGTAATGAAAAAAAAGTAAAGCTCAAACAGTAAAAACAGATAAGTAAGAGGCCATCTAAAGGAGCAATAAAACGAAGTAAACAAAACAAGAGAAGAAAAAACATACAAAAGGACATCTCATGGTGGGAAAAACACATAAGAAAATTTAAAGAGGTCAAGAGACACAAAATTAAAACTTTGCAGTCTACGAGTGGATAAGATAATAATAATAATAATAATCTACCATGCCTAAAGGCGTTGACGACTATGTCTCCCCACAGTTTCCGATCCTTCATGTTATTCATCAGCTCTGTTGTTATGACTCTCGCGTGCCATTTTGTCAAGCCATCTAAGATTTTCTCTCTTGGTCTACCTCTCCCTTTCCTGTCTCCAGTTTTCCCTGTTGTCACAATATTTTCTATCCTTCCTCTTCTCATTGTATGGCCTATGAAACCTTGACTTCCTCCCTCGTAGTGTGTTTGTTAAGGTTCGTTTCTCATTGACTTTCCTTAGGCATTCTTCATTTGTTATTTTAGCTGTCCATGGTATTCTTAACAGTCTTAGCAGGAACCGTGATTCAGTTGCCTCTAATGGTCTTGTTAAAAAAAAAAATAGGAGTTTTAGCTTGGGAAGAGGTTAAGAACAGGAGTAATGAAAATCTTCAATGTGACAGTTGCTGCTACAGCAGATGTGGCTGCCACTAGACGAGATACAAATATACAAACAAGCTACGTTATTAAAAAACAGAGATAGCAACAGAGACAACAAGACGGGGAGTGTGAAGGGAAGAGAAGAACCAGCGCGGAAACGATAGAGAGAAGACAGAAAAAGAGAAACAGAAACAGAAGAAATGAGTACAGGAACAAGAGAGAGAGAGAGAGAGGGGGGGGGGGGGGAGGAAGGGAGAAAGATATAGCTGTTCTGTACTTAAGAAATGAAGAGAAATTTGAGACAGGCCCGCCTTTCCAACTTTTTACTCTTCAAAAATAAAGTTGGCTTTCTCTCTCTCTCTCGCTCTTTCTCTCTCTCTCTCTCGCTCTTTCTCTCTCCCTCTCTTTCTTTCTCTCTCCCCTTCCCCTCCTTCTCCCTCTTTACTCTATATATTAGTCATTCTGTTTTCATCCACTATGCCACCTTTGAAACAGGAGAAGCACCTCAGCTATCCCTCCCCCCCTCTCTAAAACAGTCAAATGCCCCACTCCCCTTTCCAGCTCCGGAGCGATGCACCGGCTGGATTCCTATCTCTCTCTCACCCCCCACCCCCCTACAACTGGGCCTACAACACCAATACCCACCCCCTCCCCCCACGTGGTCATGCTCTTCTAACTTCTCAGGAAAACCGACAAATTATTATATCCTTGGATGAGCCTGAATTATTGTAATTGTTTGTTTCTTATGTTTTCCATTATTTTCTTGTTCAGTTTCAGCTGTTTTAATGCTTCCGTGTGTGTGTGTGTGTGTGTGTGTGTGTGTGAGTGAGTGAGTGAGTGAGTGAGTGAGTGAGTGAGTGAGTGAGTGATATTTTTTTGTCCTTGAAATACTTCTGATTCTTCTGTGTACGTGTCAGGTACCCACATTCCACGGGCCTGCATTTGCTCTTTCCATTTTCTTGTTTATTGTTTGTGCTTTAGCATCTTAATGGAGTCTAGAATACATGCTATTCCCAACCATTTACAGATTATGATTTTGTTATTCAGATATCATCATCATCATCATCATCATCGTCATCGTCGTCATCTTTGTCGTCGCCATCATCATCATCGTTGTTGTTGTATCTCCCCGGATGTTCATTGGAGCCGATATTGTGAAAATGTTGTAGAACAAACATCATATCGGATGAGAAGTGGGTTACGGTGGATATTTTTGCAGATACGGAGTGAAGCTAAAACTGAGGAAAGTGTACAACGTTTCCTTAGCAAACTCCACAACATCGATCCCTGCCCCCATCAGCTTTGCTAAGCTGGTTACTGAGGAAAGCAACGGAGAGGTGGGACAAGGTCTTAGCAGGATATGGTTCGTCAACCCTAACCCCAGCAATCTTTGGGTCGCTGACTGTTATTAATTATATTAAACAGAAACCTTTCCCCTGCAATGAAACAGTGTACAGTGCAAGTGGAAAAAATGGAATTCATAGGTTTGTTAAATGATCAGAAGAAATGTGAATACTTTTTTTTTTTGTCATAAAGGAGTTCTAGACATTGCTTTCCTCATTCGCGCTAGACAAGGAATAAACGATCACATTTTTCCTGGATTTAGCTGGGCCATACAGATGTCCTGACTTGCGGAGTTGTAGCACACAATAGTTATCTACGGAAACACGTCTAACCTCATTTGATGGTAAATTGAATGCTTCAGAACTCCAGACTTCGCGCACGAAAGGGACAATTATTTGCTGCTTTTCTCCCAGGGACTGAATGGTAAGACTCAAGATCATGTGATACGAATATTCTCAGATTTCTTAACGATTTATCTTAAGAAAAGATTGAAAAATTGAAGCACTGAGTCCGCCAGGAATTCTGAAACTAAAACCGGTCATCACATGACATTCCATTTGGCAATCGGCGAAGCGTTTCATATGAATATTAATTACAGTCACATTTCAACAATTAAATTCATGAGTTTGACTGGCAGGATAAGGTTTACATTCATATGATAGGACACGAAGAAAACAAGCAACAAAGCTGTATCTAAATAATTCATACGTATTTCGTTTCTAATCTTGGAGAAAACAAATTTTAAACACGACCTTGATCGATTGATGATATTTCTTCAACATAAATCAAGGTACTTTTTTGTACTATAAAGACAACATTGTTTACTGGCATATGACTGATGGCTAAATGAAATACAATCCTTCCACTGTTTTCAGCAACTATGTCTAGTATGACAGCAGAACAGGAAGGTGTAGACACATTCAAAAGAAATGTATGTTTACGTCTAGGCAGGGGAGACTTAAGCTAACTTTTATCGCCAGGCAAAGCTACGCAGTCAACATAAAACCTTGGCTCAAAGGTTAGTCCAGTGACCCGCTGAAATCTGCGCTCTAGTATCTGACTAGATGGGCTGATAGTAGCACGGAGCCTGCTTGCGGACATAAAATGCTGCTGTGACAAAACTCACGGCATGTTGGAGAATTGTGATCCGAAAACATTTAAACTCGTTCACGCATGCATTAACATTCATGCTCTGGCAGAAGTACATTTTGATGAGAAATATTGGTAGAAAGATGTTGGAACGAACTTACTCTGTGGTATTTAAAAACATGGATTGTGTTCGAAATTGGCTAGTTTTCATTTTATTCAGCCTCTGCATAAATATGACTGCGACCATAGATGTGCAGGATCTGTCAACAGTGCCAGTGTTGATTTGGAGTTAAGGAGTTCAGCTGTTGCCTCAGTTAATCTGCACCCAAAGATTTATCAGCAGTCTCCAAAACGATTAATACGTATAAAGAGCTTTCGTAACCTGAAATCATTCTCAGAGAATCTGAGGGCAAAATGCACTAAGAACATTGCCAATAACACTGAAAAGTAGGTTCAAAAAAGGTGTAAATCCAGGAGTGTCGTGTAAGAACTGACGTAAACATTGAAACAGAATAACAAGTTTCAGGTGAGTTTTCCTGTACTGCGCATGAAATATAACCCACAGACAGAAGAGGGAAAAAAACGTGGATTAGATCACATGAAAGAAAAATGGCAGCGCGGTGCCGAGGACACTTAAAGATGAATCATTAAGAAAAGTTGCAAAGTGTAGAAAAGAGGAAATGAGACAAAGAGGAATGTCTATGACCAGGTTGCTTGGAGGGAGCACAGAAATAGCAGGTAGAGAGAGAGAGGGAGGATGGAAGCAACAGAGAAGAGAGAAAAGTTTATGAAACATAATAGAGACAACGGAGAGAAGAGAAAGAGAGAGAGAGAGCAAAAACAACATGGAACGAGAGAGAGAGAGAGAGAGAGAGAGAAGATGAAGCTGAGTGGAGCGCAGTATTTATTATCCTAAGAGAAGAAAAAAGATCCTTACACATTTGTAGATGATATTGTCTGTACGCAATATCATGCTTGTCAACTGACATGTGTGCGATTACAAAGATTTATTTTGACTATAAGAAAAAATAAACGATAAGAAACCGTTATCATTTACCCGAAATTTCGCTTTTTTAAAACACTGCACAGCTAGGCTTGCGCACAATAAAGTGTTAGAGGGACAAGTATGTATTTTTAAAAAGCTTTAAAAATAGTAGATAAAATGAAAAATATGATTACACCAAGGCATTCGACAGTGTGAAACATAACGAAATTATTACAACGTTTGAAGACATCAATATAGACGGCAAAGATTTTAAAACTTCTATACTGGCAGCAGGAAGCAGCAATTCGAGTTGAAAATAGAACTGGAAAATATCAACCTATAAAACAAGGGGTGCGACAAGGATGTGTACTATCTCCAGACTTTTTTTTTCTGTACAGCGAGAACATTCTAAGAACGATTATCACAGAACCAGGCATAAAAATTGGAGGATACAATATTAACAACCTTCGGTATGCTGATGGCATGGTATATTAGCCGAGAACCAACAAGACCTGCAAAATCTCTTGGATAAAGTCGCTAAAGGAAGTGAACAGAAAGGCCTTACTTTAAATATAAAAAAGACAGAGACTATGGTTATATCTAAGAAACAGAATCCACCAGTATGCAGTATAAAATTAAACAGAACTATTTTAAAGCAGGTGCAGAAATTCCAATACCTTGGAGCAGTAATAACTTCAGAGGGGAAATGTAGAACAGAAAATAGGAACAGAATAGGTCAAGCAAAGACTGCATTTCAGAGAATGAGAAACATATTATCCAACACACCCTTATCAATGAATGTTAGAAAACGAGTCCCAAAATGCTATATTGAACCTATCTTGTAATATGGAAGTGAATAATGGACAATAGGCAGGTCTGCAAAAAAAATCCTTGGAAGCAGCAGAAATGTGGTTTATTAGAAGAATGCTGCGAATCTCCTGGACAGCAAAAATAACTAATGAAGAATGTATGAGAAGAGCTGGAGAGACCAAAAAAAAAATATTGTCAAAAAAAAGTAAGAGAGAGACAATGTACTTTCATAGGACATGCAATGAGAAGAGGAGGTACTGAAAATATTATAACAACAGGAAAAATAAAAGGAAGAAGATCAAGAGGAAGACCAAGAGAAATGATACTGGACAGTCTGACGAGATGATGTGAGAGGAGATCACCAACTGAACTGATGGCCTGCATGAAGGATCGTGTATTCTGGAGAAGCATAATAGCCAACTTCAGTCGGCACGACACCTGATGATGATGTATAATCAGCTTTAAAGAAATAGATAAAGTGAAAAGTACGAGGGGTGATTGATATTTTCGCGGCAGAAGGTACAAAGGATTATTTGTGGACACCTTTTTTGGGTTATTTCTCAACATAGTCCCCTTGCAAGCTTATGCACTTAGTCCAGCGATCCTGGAGCATACAGATTTCTTCTTCGTAAAAGTCTGCATCTTGTGCCAGTAGAAAGTGGTTTTCAGTATGAATGACGTCATCATTTGAAGCAAATTTGCGACCACTGAGCTCCTTTTTTAGTTTAGAAAACAGGTAATAGTCCGAAGGGGCCACATCTGGGGAATAAGGAGGATGTTCAAGAAGCTGGAAGCCGCATTCATGAATGGCAGCCATTTATACGGAATTGGAGTATTGTCTTGATGAAAGATGACTCCTCTTGTCAATTTCCCTCCACGCTTTTCCTTCAATTTGACCCTCAATTGCTTCACAAGATTAGCGTAATAGGCCCCGGTGACCGTTCTGCCCTTTTGAATATAGTCTACCAATAGCACATCTTCTGAATCCCAAAAGATGGAAGACATCACTTTGCCTGCAGACAGAACCACCCTTGCTTTCTTTGGTAAAGTAAGAGAACAAATATTGTAGGATTAAACCTCGAAAAAATCGTAGACAAAGCACTTTAGTGAGACGTGAGAGAAAGAAAAATCACAAGAGAATTAGCTGGGATTCGAACACGGACTCCGGTTGGCTAAGTCGATAGTACGCTGTTCTCTCGTGGCTAGACGGCTGCTCGTCCTACCGGAGTCCGTGTTCGAATCCCAGCTAATTCTCTTGTGATTTTTCTTTCTCTCACGTCTCACTAAAGTGCTTTGTCTACGATTTTTTCGAGGTTTAATCCTACAATATTTGTTCTCTTACTTTACCGTACCAAAACCTCGTAGTTTCCTATTTATAAAAAAATTGTTGCTTTCTTTGGGGGTGGGGATCCATGATTTTTCCACTGCTTTGACTGTTCTTTGGTTTCTAGTTGAAAATGATGAACCCAAGTCTCATCCATAGTCACAAATTGCTGAAGAAAACTTTTCAGGATCTGCATAAAAATGGCCAAGATTGTCTCTTGACATGTTGAGATGCTGTCATTTGTGATCAGCTCCATGAAGTTTCGGGACCCATGGAGCAGAGACCTTTGTCATTTGAAGATCATTATGAATAATGGTATGAACACGTTCCTGGGAAATGTCCAACTCAGTATCAATGTACCGATCAGTTAGTCGTCGATTCTCCATTATCATGTCATAGATTCTACCGATGGTTTCATCGGTGGTTACCGTCCTTGGTCTTCCTGGACGGGGATCATCTTCCAGACTCTCCCTTCCAAGTTTGAATTGAGCTGCCCATTTCTTCACTATGCTGTAAGAAGGGGAACTTTCTCCTAGAGTCTCTACCATATCCTCAAGGATCTCCTTAGGTGATAAGCCCTTGATGCAGAGGTAGCGAATGACTGCTCGATGAGAAATATTATCCATTTTCTCAATTTCTGCCACCCCTAAACACTCCAGTAGCCTGTAAAAAATAATTTGGTTGCATTTAATTTCTTGGAACTTGGTGTTTAATCTTACATTAACCTGATCTACAAATGCTCCTAATATCAGTTGTGTGTTTCAAGTATTTATACCTTATGCCGAGAATTTATCAGTCACCCTCGTATGTATAATCAACTTAAAAAATAGTAGATAAAATGAAAAGTATGTACAATCAGCGTTAAAAACGGTAGGTAAAATGAAAAGTATGTATAATAATTATAAAATTATAAGAATGATGGAAGACATCAACATAGATGGGAAAGATCTGAAACTTATTAAAAAAAACATATATTGGCAGCAATCAGCAGCAATGAGGGTTGAGGACCAAATAGGAGCATTCCAAGACATACAGTTGGGAGTGAGACAAGGATGTGCTTTGTCTCCTCACCTCTTCTCCTTGTAGAGCGAAAACATAATAAGAAATATAGAGAACATGCCAGGAATATCAGATGGCGGGTACAACCTTAACAACTTAAGATATGCAGACGACACAGACCTGATTGCTAAAAGTGAAGGGGAGCTACAGGTTCTTCTGGACATCGTGGTTCGTGAAAGTAAAAATAAAGGCCTCAGCCTGAATAAAAAGAAGACTGAAGTGATGACCATCTCAAAGAAAAGAATACCTCCAAAATGTAGCCTTACCATCGATGGCACAAATCTGAAACAAGCTGATAGGTTCAAGTACTTAGAAACGATTATAACAACTGATGGGAAATGTCACAACGAAATAAAAAGCAGATGCGCTCAAGCCAAGTCAGCATTCCAGAAAATGAGAAACATCTTGTGCAACAGATCCATATCAATGGAAACATGATTCCCAGTACTTAAATGTTACATCGAGCCAATTTTTATTTTATGGATGTGAAGCATGGTCTATGAATAAGAGAGTACAGCGATAAATGGAGGCCATGGAGATATGGTTTATAAGAAGGATGTTGAAGGTACCATGGACAGCCAAGCAAAACAATGAAGAAGTCTTAAGAGAGGCTGGATTTAAAAAGCAAATTACAGCAAAAGATCAGAGGCAGACAGACAAGCGAGATTTATAGGGCATTTCCTGAGAAGAGGAAAATTGGAACACATTGTGGCAACTGAAAAAATTGAAGGAAGAAGAGACAGAGAAGACAGAGAGAGAAGTTACTGGATGGGTTGTCAGTGTGGCTAGGAAGAAAGTCACCGGCGGATCTCATAATCAAGTCTAAAGACAGGGAATTGTGGAGAGAAATGATCGCCTACGCTATGCGGCATGGCTCTTGAATTGAATGTATAATAAGCTTTAAAAAATAGTAGAAAAAAATGAAAAGTATGTATAATCAAATTTAGAAAAATAGTAGATAAAGTGAAAAGTATGTATAATCAGCTTTAGAAATAGTAGATATCAAGTGAAAGATGTGTATAATCAGCTTTAGAAATAGTAGATAAAACGAAAAGCATATATATTCAAATTTTAAAAAATAGTAGATAAAGTAAAAGTATATATAATCAGCATTGAAAATTTAATAGATAAGTGAAATATATGTATAATCAGCTTTAAAAATAGTAGATAAAATGAAAAGTATATATAATCAACTTTAAAAAATAGTAGATAAAACACTTCAGACGAAGGAAAAATAGTAATGACTGAACAGACAACTGAGCGACAGCCTAGAGCAATGTCAATTCGGCTATCTTACATAAGCCGTGAACTCTCCAGTCTAATCCTAGCTCAGAACTCAGAACAGTTGCACACACTTCATAGCACCGGTGAGAATCTTCACGCTCTGGAACGCGACGGCAGTGCGGTTAAAACCCGCTGCCATTGTTCAGAGAAACTGCGTCTCCTTTGATTCATCCATTCTCGCGCCACGTGAAACAGATTTAAACGCGAAACATAACAGCAACAGGTCCCTGCTGTAGAAACAGAACTGTAGTACTTAATGTAATATAAGCTTAAAAACAGAACTGTAGTACTTATTGCAGCATAAGCTTCGAAACAGAACATACAGCTATAAGTGAAACTTTCAGTTTTACTATATATGTGAGCGACGAGTGACAACTTTAAAGTGCGCACAAACAGTGTTTGTATGGGTACTGGTTACTTCTTAGATTTAGTTATTTTTTTAAATATTAGACGGAAAAAATTAGGGTAAGTATGATACATTCTTCTTCTTCTTCTTCTTCTTCTCTTTGATATTGCGTGGGAACCTAATGTTGCACTTCTTCTTCTTCTTCTTCTCTTTGATATTGCGTGGGAACCTAATGTTGCACTTCTTCTTCTTCTTCTTTTTGATATTGCGTGGGAACCTGATTGTTGCAGTTCTTCTCTTGACCCGGCACCTCCAACTCCAGTACCTTTTCTGCTCGTAACTAGAGCAGACTGTGGTCTTGCTGAGACTGCCGTGAAGACAGAGGTTGAAGCTTTGTTTTCTGGTCTCTGGTAGCTGTACTTAAGCCCTTCTCCACGCCAAATACTGGCCTTGAAAGGATTGGGTCGAAGCCTACCTTGCCTCCTTATGCATGCTTTCTGTGCAGACTGTATAGATTCAGCACAGTCTGATCGGTGGCTTTGAAATCCTCTTGGTTTAATGAGAAAGTCCAACTCTAGATTAAACTGGTGCAACGAAAACCATGGTGTCATGCAATCCCGCTTCTGAGACCCACCAAGAATACAGGCTCAAGCCCTGAGATACTCTGAACCACTCGGGGATCTCATGTGGTCCTTTCGGGGACCACGGGACCTATCGAAAACCACAGGCGTAAATTCAGTAAGATCACAGGGCGGTCTTGGTGGTAGAAGCGAACGAAGAAGAAAAAGAAGATCTTGGTTTAAGTATTCTGTGAACTTCCACTGTGAAGACCAGTTGTTGGTTGGCTCTGGGACTTCAATAAAAATCATTACAACTCAAGTCTCAATCCGACATATTCAAGATTTTCACCTGCGTAGAAGTCAAGTTCTGAGTTGCACAGCTAAACAAAAGTTAACAAAAGCTACAAGCAAACTCATCTTCAAGAAAATAAGAGGGTTTCTTTTCCGTGGTTAAAATACACGAAGCTATACCTCAGTTCCATCGTTTTTGATAGCCATATTTCCCACTCCCCGATCTCTTTTTTTTTTCCTATACACATATCGTCAGTCATTCATACGAGCCACCAGGTGAGAGTACTTTGTATTAAATGCATTTCCCTGTGCCTAATGATGGTTCACATCCTTAATGCAGTCTAACCTATATTTCCCATTAAAACCAACAGGAAATTATTCAGACAAAACACTTTTTTGTGTCACCCGATAAAAAAAAAGTATTGCGAGGGAGAAAAAAATACGGAACAAAACAACTTTCGTAATAATAAAATATCGGGCTAATAAAACAGTCGGGACAATAAATAGCAAAAGCACGAAGACGTCGGCGAGGGTTTCTATGGGGGGCCGAATGCGCGGAAAGCAACGATACACTCGGTCTGCTCCAGCTGCGGGCTTTACTACATGGTGTGAGGGATAGCGTTACAGAAGTTTTGCTGTGGATTCAAGGGCCACGCTAAATCTACGGAAAATGTGTTGCCTGTTAGATGTCCTCGCTGTGAACGGTTTATCGGTGTTATTTATAAGCAATTCGATTTGGTGAAGGATTTCACGTTAGCGATCTTTTCCGTGCAGAAAGATAATATTTTCCTTACCTGGATTCACCGTCAAGTATTTGTAGAATGTTTCGGCTGACAAGGTGTGTCTATATTTGTTTTTCTTTTCCTTGCTTTTTGGCCAGTCGAATAAAAAAAAAACGAATTCTTTTTAACTACACTCAAATTTACTTTAAAAAGAAGTAGACAGATAGTAGGGAAACTGATCAAATATTTGTAATGTAACACTTGAATTTGACACTAAAGTATTCACTCATTACATTGCGCGATCTTGCTTCTCTATTTGATACCTTTTGGTATTTATTTGTAATCAGATCTGTTGCCTTTCTTTCCGCGTAAGAAATATAATATAATATAATATAATATAATATAATATAATATAATATAATATATAATGGTGGCTTGTTACTCAACGTAATATTTGAGATGTTTTATTTAAATATAAAATAGTTCCTTACAAATAGATCTTTTGCTTATCTCCCGCGGATGTTTTCTGGTCTGTTTCTGTTTGCTTTCTTTAATTACCTTCAGGCAAATTTTTGGGCCCATTTTCGTAGTCTTTTGAGCAAGTTTTTTTTCTTCATAAAGATTTTTGTATTGTCAGTTATACATTTCCTTCGCGTATACATTTGTTTGCTTTGTTTTCTTGTCCTGTACGCGTTATCCTTGTTAGTGTTATACCTTCCAAGAGATTTTTTTTTTCATTAATGTGTAACTGCTATAGCTTTGTGTTCTCTGGTGTTGTGTTTCTGTGTACCTTGATTTTATTCTTGGTTTACCTTTGGTCTTGGCTTTTGCAGCTGTTGTGTATCAGCACTAAAAGCTATTTGTTTTCTGCTTGTGGCTCAAGTTCTTGGTTTATATTCCGTTACTTTTGCTTTATGTGTTACCGCAGATTTTTCTCATTGAAACTTATCCTGAAACCGTAGTTTCGTTGTTCTCCAAGTAGACTCTGTTTTATAAATATTTAACGATTGCTGTAAGTTCTTTGCTTACTTTATTTTATTATCTGATCTGTGTACATTAAAAAAAAATTCCCGTCTATTCATACAGCGTCTGTTATGTTTTTTTTTCTTTTTTGTGCGTCCGTAAAGATTTTGTAGCTTTGTGAGTGCATTCGTAGTACTTTCATGTAGAATGTAATCTTATTATTTAATGTGGGTTCATGTAGATTTTCTTATTTATTCTTCATGTAGATTTTCTTATTTATTCTTCATGTAGATTTTCTTATTTATTCTTCATGTAGATTTCTTTATTTGTTTGTTTGTTTTTTTTGTTTTGTTTTCGAGGGTTCTTCTTCTTCTTTCATTTTCTGGTACACTTTTCTCACATGAATGTACTCATCTCCTCATGTTAGACATTCATGTTTCCGCTGAGCACCCCACAAGCACAAACTGTCCGCTTGTAAACTGACATCTTTCTTTCTGTCTGCCTTTATTCTTCTCTCATATTTATGTTTATCCGCGTGTGTCACACACTGCCGGTGCTTTCTTTCATTTCTTCTGTTTGACCTACTTCTTGTAGGAAAAACAGATGGAATTCTCTACTGCGTGTGTCAAGTAGGTTATAGTGAGCATAGAAAACATATTCAAACTTAGCTAATATAGAAAAGAGATTCAAACTTAGATAATATAGAAAACATATTTAAACTTAGCTAATATAGAAAAGAGATTCAAACTTAGATAATATAGAAAACAGATTCAAACTTAGCTAATGTGATTATGTTAAAATATTATAGATTAACATTTCTTCATCTTTTTATTTATTTATTTATGTATTTGCTACGTCTTTCTGGACGTTTTCTCCAGGTTCTGTTATAACAGAGAGCCTCTGACCCTCCAGCTGCATGTTTTAGTTATATTTACACTCTTGGTGGTACTCGTCTTTACTTCACATCTTCTAAATATTGACTTTTTTCAGTGAAGCGGTCATATATAATTAATGAAGACTGGAATACAGTCATATGGAAACTTTCAATCTTTTATACTGTTTAGCATTCATTAATGAAATATAACAATGAGATAATTTTAAGTAATAAGTATTTTAAAGTGGTGATGTGATTTCTTTGAAGGAGCAGAATTCTGGTGAATTAAAGAAAAAAAAAATTACTACTATGGAGTCGCTCCGCACCTGCGATGGGAGACTAAAAATTGACAGAATGAATGTCGTAAACACCGACACAGTGCCTGTTTTTGGCATTAAAAAATTAACCACGGATTCCAGTACGAAAGAAGCCACGGATAATAAAATGGGCGAGAAGATCCGCTACGGTGGGTTTTGTGGAAAATTCAGAACTAGGTCTTATAGCATGGATTCCTTGCCTGTCAGTGGGCAATCTTTAGTGAAAGAGAATGGATACAAACATCGACCATGCTCAAAGATTATTCTTTGGATGTTCGCTTGTTTCGCTTTGTCATTGCTGTCTCTAATGGTGATTTTTGTTGTGTGGACGCTGGTGTCGTATCACAGCGCTATCACATCTTTGGAGGATCGGCTAATGCGGTTAGAAGACTCCGAACAGGATTATCGTCTGTGGCTAGACCGACTCGTGAACGAGCGGGTGGAAGTAATCGTGGCACAGGTAAGGCACATCTGGAATAATGTCTCTTTGTTTATCCGACAGCAGAGATAAGGTTCTCTAGAAATCAGCTCCAGTATCAGCAGTTTATCTAAGTTAAATAACGTTACAAGTAACCCACTTTTAAGAAGAAACAGGTTAAGAAAGTCATAGCTGTAGGCAGGTCTGAGCAAAATGGAATGTAACCAGGGCAGGTTAAAGAACAATAATGGGTTCAATACCTGAGCTCATTCTATTTTTTTTCTTATATATCGATTACTTGAGTCAGCACGCCTCGTTATGTTACGTCAATATGTGTGTTTTCACGTGGCTTTGTCCGAGGAGATAAATTTAACTCATGTTTTGGGCTTTAGTAAGAACTCATTTCGCCGCAGAAGTCGGCTCTGAATCGGGTAGATGATGTCAGCTGTTTGTGGAATCTGCGGTTGGTTTGCCGTTTCACCTGGGTAGCTGGTTTGGAGAAAGCTTCGTGTCCATTTTAGATTAACCCCTTCTCGATTCTTTCAATGTGTTTAAAAGGAAGCTTAGACCCTTACTTTTCTTGGATCTAACAGAGTTAATGGACGACTGGAGAAGATGAGTAGAATAGCTTTTCAACCACCCTTGGTTTCTTTCCTATGGCTTTTTAGGAGTAGAAGTTTTGTGAATTCCAAAGGTAATGACATGACAACTGAGACAAGCTTACAAAAAAAAAGCATTTACGTTTTCTTTCTTTGTGTGTGCGGTAAAGAAATGAAACGTAAGCGAAATCTTAACAAACACTTCCTGTGTTCTGTCTCTAAAGGCGTTTTAACAGGCTATTTAAGTGACAGGGAGAAATGGGGTCCTGTAGATGCCAATCTTTGGCACTTAAATAATGTATAATTACTTAATCAGTGTGATAATTTATATGGCTGATATAGTGGACGATGTACTTTGTCAAACTAATGGGCTCACAACGCTGACCTTATTGTGAACATCAGCAACACGATAAAACCTGCCACTTCTAACGTTTCTCTTATTGTCTTTCATTTCATTTCTCCGAAACAGGCTGGGCAGGTTTCAGTCACTTTTTCGGTGTTCTCATCTACAAATACATCTAAGCGCCTTTAATAATTACAGGCTTTAGCATACATTAGCAACAAAAAATGCTAAGACATTTATGAATGCATGCGATGGGATGCTATTTTTCCACGGAATTTAAATTGTTTTAAAACAAAGACTCGGTGAACGTAGACTTCGCAGTATTTTAACTGTTAAAAATTATTGTGGGTAAACTTAAGACTATGCATTATTTTAAGTGCTAGAACAAGAATGGTTGAGTGTAGACTGAGCTATATTTTAACTTCCAAGATAATGGCCAGTGAACATAGGGGATAAGGTATTTTAATTAAGATAATGACAGATAAACTTAGACTGAGCGGTGTTTTAACTGCTAAGATAATTTCGCGTGAAAGTAGCATTTACTGTATTTTAACTGTTAAGATAATGGCGGGTGAACGTAGAACGGGTAGAAATTAAAACCATATATGACTGGTGAACGTATGAAGCAATGAAATAATGCTTAGTGTATTTGAACTGTTAAGACGATGAACATGGAGCATAAAAGGGATGGCGACCGCAGCAAAACTGCTTCATATAATAAAGGTAGATAGGGGTGTGTGGTGCAGTTTTACAAGGCGGCAGAGAGAGTGAGTAAGTGAGAAAAAACGAATAGAAAGTATGAGAGTAAGATGAGAATGTATAAATGAAAAACATACAACATCCAATATTTCGGCGTGAGCCTTTTTCGAGGATTACATACACAAACAAGAAAAAAACATATAGCTAAAGTATTGGACGTTGTAATTTTTTCATTTATACATTTTCATCTCACTTTCTCACTTTCTCTCTCTCTCTCTCTCTCTCTCTCTCTCTCTCTCTTTCTCTGCCGCCTTGTAAAACTGCACCATACACCTCTAACATGGACCATAGACTGTGTGATACATTTTTAACTGGTATAGTAATGACATGCTGAACAGATTTTACTGTCTTTTAACTTGTTAAAACAGTGACGAGTGGACGCAGACTTAAGATATTCTTAACTGTAACAATAATGATTACACAGACTGTAAGATGTTTTAACTATTGCAATAATCATTGTTGAATTTGGACCGTATGGTACGAGGTGCTGCAATAATCATTGTTGAATGTAGCGTATTCTGCTTTTTGTAAGAATGATAGCAGACAAGTGGGGCTGAGCATCAGTATAAAGAAATCAGAAATAATTAAAGTAAATATAGAAAACCAAGCATCAATTAAAATTAATGACCAGAACCTAACAGAAACAAACGCTTGGCATCGTAATAATACCGGATGGAGGAACAGATGAAGACATAGACTGTAGAATAAATAAAGCATGTACAGCTTTCACTATTCTTAGGCACATCTGGAACTCCTCACAGCACAATATTAGAGGCAAAGTAAAGCTGTACCAGAGTTGTATGTTACCCATACTCCTCCGTGGAGCAGAATGCTGGAGAACAACTGATGAGGAAATGGGCAAATTATTCTCATTCCATACAACCTGCCTCAGAAAGATTTTAAATATCTACTGGCCACAGACAAAAGATAATAGGGGCATACTCGCCCAATGTGAACTAGAAGACATACAAGTAATTAAAAACAAAGAGAACAAACAAATAATGCTGGAAATGGATTGGTCATGCGCTCCAAAGAGACCCCAGCAACATCGTTAAAACAGCCAGTGAGATGGACACCCGAGAGAGAACGAAGGAGAGAGACACACACAAGACTACCTGGCGGAGAAGCAGAAATGCAACACAGCTGGGGCGCAGTACAAAAGCTGGCCGCAGACCGTGAGAGGTGGAGAGAATTGTTGCTGCCCTGCAAGACGCCACAGGACGTACTGGGCGGTGATCGCGTAGCCAGTCGCTGACCAAAGACATGGATGGATGAGAGAACGATAATTACTGTATATCATCTGTTGCCATAATAAATGTTGAACATAGACTGCTGGGTTTTTTTAAATTATGTTAAAACAGTGAGGGTTGAACATAGACTGCATTATATTTTAACTGTTCCGATAATGACTGCCGAATGACTGCTGTATTCTGACTGTTTTAAGAGACTGGGGGTCGAACTACTGTGGCATACCTCTGTCCCGTCATATCACCGTGCCTAACAGAACACGTGGACCAAGTAAAAATGAATTTATTTCTGTGCACTGAAAAAGACTTTAAGTAATCTAGTAGGTAAAGAGACATATCTTTACCTTCGCACACAATACATAGAAATTAAAATTGATACAGAACACGTGTTGCTGTTTCAGTATTATTCAGTTACCTTTTCGAAATCAGTTAGTTTCTTTGTTTACTTCTCTATTGAGATTTATAACATTGTTTATAATATGCTGTGAGATCACAGATTATCTTCAGAGAGCTGTGAGCAAACTGCGCCGAGAAAATGACATCAGTTGTTGCTGTTTGTTGCATCAGAATGTTTTCTAAGAAAAAAAGTTCACAAATGATGCGATTTCCTGGAACGCGGTCTAGAGATTATGAAAGAGAGTAAGAATTTGAGGAAAGATTAATGATTAAAAATGAAATTTATTTGAAGCTGTTCATCAGCGAAACAGGAGTGTGAGTTTAAACTGAGATCTTCATCAAGTGATAATTAAAAATGAAGAAAGAAGGGAAAGAAACAAATTCTTTGAGTAAACAAGGGAATGGATATTTTAAGGAGTTGAAACAAGATATTTGTCTTAATAAAAATTAAAATAAACATGCAGACTTTAGTGTTTTTTACAGTTAACGTTTTAACGTTAATGAGAAGTTTTTGTTGCATGTGTGTCTATAAAGTTTCAGAGCTTATAGAACAAGTAAAGTATGGGTAACAGCACGGAGTTTGTAAATTTTGTGCATCATCATCATCATCAACATCATCATCATTATCAGCAGCAGCAGCAGCAGCAGACTATCTGCAGTTTGCAAAGTTTTCGTTGCAGATCCAAAGCTTCTGCTTTAGATCCAGCCCATCCAACCCAGTCTCTTGAAAGTTAGATCTTCATTCTTTGGACTTTCTTACAGTGTATTGCTCTGGAGCTGAACCCAAGTTTTCTGCAATCAGCAGTCAGTGGGTAGATACAACAAGATGATGGTGCCCTAGTAGTCGGTGAGCTAGTTGGAATATAGCACACAGAGGTCGTAGATCACACGAACAGAATATGTCTTAGCAAGTATATAGATCAGATAAACCAATGGTTACAGACTTAAAATGCAGAGAAAGTAAGAAGATAATCTCATGATTAAAAAGAAATGCGAATATATTTGGTAAATTTTGAAAATTAATGTGCATTTTAAAATTATTTTCCGCACAGGTTTCAACATTATGATCAGAATGTTTGTCATATAAATTATGATCATGTATGAAAAGTTTTAAAAAATGATCCCGTTTTTTTGTGTGTGTAAAATTTAGAGATTTCATTGATTAGATAAGAAAGAAGATATATCCAGAGTTTATTGACCACAAAAAGTGTATTTTACCTTATAGTTCTTCTTCTTCCTTTTTTTTTTCTCTTTTAGAGCAGCTTTCCGAAGCACTGAGGTTCACTGCTGCACACAAGGCACATCTCAGTTCCTCTCTGTTCTTGATCTTTTCTTACCAACTGTCGATTCCCAAGATGGCGCATACCTACTTCTAGGTTCTCTCGTCATCGTTGTCTAGGTATACCTCTTGCTCATCTCTTCTGAATAAACCATCTTTGTTTGTCTCTTGTCCTTCATTCTCTTTAAATGCCTGAGTCACCTCAGTCTTGTTGCTCTTCATAATGGCTGTAAAAAGCGGAGAGTTAAACAATGTGTAGATTTCTTTGTTTCTTCTTACCTTCCATTTCTGTGCTATAGGGTCTCTTACGGGTCAGTTAAACCTTCTCAGATTCTACTCTGAAATGTTTGTTTGTAAAGTTATAAAGCACACAAAAAAAAGACGGTTTGTATAGATTTTAACCCCGAGAACTTTACATGTTCCTTAGACTCTGTATTACTAACCTTATAATCTTTATAAATATGACATAACATGTTCCCTAAATATTCTGAGTTCCTTCATTAAAAAGAAAGATCTTACCCTTCTAAAGCTGATTTTAATATTAGTAAATGTGCATGATAGGAAATACGTACTAAGATATATATGGCTTCTTCTTTCTACCTAGTGGTATTAGAGCAAGATTACATAAACTACTCGTATATCTCTTCTGTTTAAACACGTTCCGCAAGCAATGTACACCACAGACACGGGCTTGTGTGTAAAGATGTACAATAATGATAAACGATTTACTGAGCTGAATGGATTGCTGATTTAAAAGTGTTTTGAAAATCGCTTGCATGTCTTATGGGTGGTTGCTTGTAAAATGTATGTATAGCTGCAAGGATATCAATACGATGGTTTATAATTGTGATAGAACAGTTCCGTGTTTATAGCCTAGCAATGAGGAAAATATAAGTGCAGTGTGGGCTGGGTAAAGAAAAGAGCGTGTGGGCGGTTTATATTTTGTTAAGTGTGGATTTTAAACTTTACAGGGTTATCCTTCGGTAGAAAAGATTTCAATAGCCTGGAATTTTTTCCCCCAGTTTATAAACGATGTACGTTCTTTCTTTCTTTCTTTCTTTCTTTCTTTCTTTCTTTCTTTCATATAATTTAAAAATGTACTCTTCACGGGCATTTTGTACCTCAGGACATCATGTTAACGAAACTGGTTATCTTCTGTAGATCTCCGTGTGGGCCACATACAGAGTGCCTCTATTTAACAGCACACCTGAGACGGACAGTCATTTCAATCTTAGTCTGTAATATTATTAAGAAGAAATTACTGTTGTTACGTTTTGGTTTTTTTTGTGCTTACTGTTGAATATGTATTTATCGACATACCTCTACATCACTCTTTCAGTCACAAGATGGTAACCATGTCAACTTAGTAACACCCTTATGATAACTATTAAAATGTGATCCAGCGAACCATCAGGTGCCCGGAGATGTTATTCGTCAAAACAGGTCCGTTATTTTTATATAATGACTCGAATCCAGACATTATACACTGAACTGAACTCCAAGCGACGATACTGTGCCAATGACCTGGCTGATTGATGGATTTTATTTATTAACAGCTGTTCAGATTCTCACTTTTACTTTAGAATGTTTCCCCCTCATCGGCTGCAGATAAACTGACAAGCATAACTGACCGGCTACCTAACTGGTCTAGAGCTCTGACCACAGTCATCTTAGTCTTGACTAAGTCAATCATCTTAGTCTTGGTCAAAGATACCGGCTGACCAGTCGGATGCTTTCTTTCGGTCTCGCTATCTAATCCAGCGTAATATCAGATAACTCTGGCAGGTGGGTCTAGTCTGTGCTCAGAAAACGCTGTCCGTGCGTGAATGACCAGCATCTTCGTTCCCGACAATGTTACAGCCTTCACCTTCGCCCATGGTCAAGCTTCTGGAGGAAACACGGGCTGGTCAGCCAGACAGACCAAGATCTTATCTTGCTTCCTCAAGACGTCACTGGAAACAGGCTATTGTGCTGCAGTGGACTAACCAAAGGGTAGGGTCCACCGTGTTGCTCATAATTTCGAAGCCTGCTTCCTAGATCATGAATCCCACTTCAAATCCAGCTCTTTACTTTACTTCAAAATCGTTACATCTGTGGACTGCAAATATCTGCGAAGACACGTGACATAAGCTGAATGAGATAGTAGTCTGCGACCCCTTGTTGACTGCTTGTGTCAAGTTTGGTGGACCATAGCTAGCCAAGATTCTGTTGTACTTTCCAGTTGTGCCACTGGAAACCCACAGGAGTCTAGCCAAGTAAATAGGGATCATTATGGGAAGATGAACCTGACCTCAGAAATACGCCGAGCTGAAGTCAGATGTGCTGAACTGAAAGGCGACTAACTGTGATACAGCGCAACCATCGCCCTTGTGAAAGCGAAAGTCGAATAAGAAGAGAAAGAAGAAGAAGAAACTAGCTGAAAAAATAAGCCCCCTCCCCAATCATAAAAAACCAACCATTTACAAGAGTTAGCTGTTAAAAGAATGGAATGCGCTCTACAAGATCTTCTTATCTTGTCTATGCATTACTTTCACACAGCAGCAAAACTTGTTTGCGCATAACCATACATTTCCTGACCGAAAAATCCCTGTACGAGAACAGAAACTTCGTTACGGAGCACGCTGTTTCAGTAACTTCGACCGTAAAACGAAGACCTACTTCTTCATAGATTTTCTGGTTAATTGTTTGTCTTTTGTAAATTAGAAATGACAGTTTAACAGAAACAGAAGCTTTCAGATATAGAATGCTCCAGCGTGGATAGGTCGCATCGCCATCTTGCTCAACTTTTGGACGGGTTGTTTATAGTTCGCAGCTGTTTTCTGTATACCATACCACAGTCTCAAGCAGATATTTTTATGTGAACGTAAAACATTTACATTACGTCTAGGTCAAACTGAAAGGTCTATCCGCAGTAGGTCATTGTTTTTAGTTGAGGGAGAAATGTAATATTTTGATTTGTGGTAGATGCTCATAGATATTGGATGTGTTCCAGTATAATATTGGTAGTGTGAAAATGATGTGAAATACTCGGAGTTTTACTGACTGAAAAAAAATGGAAGAGAACAGACAAAAAAAAACGATGGATATACAAGAGGTGTAGGAAACACGACCGAGGATAGATCAACGCAGAGATGGATAGATTCGTAGAAGAGGATATAGAGGAGATTGGCATCACCAGGGGAGAGAGAAGATTAGAAATAGGGAAAACAGAGGCGAACTTTATCTGCAGCTGTGGGCCTTAATGGCTGAGAAAGCTGAGGAAGATTATGAAGAAGGAAGGGGGGAGGGGAAGAAGATGGAAACGTACGGTTTATGGAAAAAATGTATGTTCTGTCTTATTTTCTTTTTTAATTGATTATTTCTTGAGGATTTTCTAAACTTTCTAGCTAGTTGTCTTCATCCCTTTCGTGTAAAATGTCCGCAGACTTTCCTACCTGCCACTCGCAGGGTTCTGCGCTCTTAGTCCCCTTTCGGTTTACGCGACAGAATTTCTTTTTGTTACTTTGTGGCCTCTCAAGTACATTGCCAGTTCCACATGTTTCTGGATTCATTCTCGGGACGTGTATTTTGTTATTCTGGCTGTTTATATATCGACTGTTTCTCTTGGGTGCAGTATTGATTGTTTTAGATATGTTTTTTGTCTTCATCTGATCTTATTATCGTTTACGAAGCTGCCTTACACACCTGTATGCAACTCTTTTTTTTGGTCCTAGACTTACAGTATCCAAATAGCAGAGGCAATTAATGAAAAGTAAACTAAGGTAAGGAAGGGCATTATTATATAGACTTCCTGTCCAGACTTTGATAGCTGAGACTGGCTGTTCTGGGATGATT
The DNA here is from genome assembly GCA_009760885.1 of Achatina immaculata. Classification (NCBI taxonomy): domain Eukaryota; kingdom Metazoa; phylum Mollusca; class Gastropoda; order Stylommatophora; family Achatinidae; genus Lissachatina; species Lissachatina immaculata. Next base: position 21,348,068 of record CM019719.1, read on the forward strand.
TACCCAGGGTGTCTAGCGCCAGGAATTAATATAATGTACATGGCGTCAGGAGCGATTCTATCCTGAAAGGCCACCCATAGAGTGAGAAAGTACATCTGTTCTCTAAGTTGACGGATTTGGTGAGCGACATGGAATAAGGTTACTTTTTCAGAATTATTTTTTAAACCATTTTCTATCTAAAGTCTATAACCGTTTGTTTTTTTTCCTCTTAGACTACAGTTTTTTGTTGGTTTTTTTTTATGTGTGTGGCCAGTGATCATAAAAACTGTTTGTGTCTTAGAAAACTGTTTGTGTCTTAGAAAACTGTTTGTGTCTTAGAAAACTGTTTGTGTCTTAGAAAACTGTTTTAAGACATTTCGATGTCAGTTTCATGTATAATGTGTCTAGTATCATTTTACTGTAGGTTTTTTTTCTTGGTTTATTCTACTCATCTTTGACTGGGATTTCTAACCGCTGTCTCCCTCAGCTTGATACGCATATTAGATGAAGGTTTCATTCACGTATATTAGATGAAGGTTTCATTCACGTATATTAGATGAAGGTTTCATTCACGTATATTAGGTGAAGGTTTCATTCACGTATATTAGATGAAGGTTTCATTCACGTATATTAGATGAAGGTTTCATTCATATATATTGGATGTAGGTTTCATCCATGTATATTACATGAAGGTTTCATTCATATATATCGTATGAAGGTTTCGTCCACGTATATTAGATGAAGGTTTCATTCACGTATATTAGATGAAGTTTTCATTCATATATATTGGATGAAGGTTTCATCCACGTATATTAGGTGAAGGTTTCATTCACGTATATCAGATGAAAGTTTTATTTAGGTATATTAAGTGAAGGTTTCATTCATGTATATTAGATAAAGTTTCATTCACTTATATTAGATAAGGTTTGTTGCTGAAGTCGGAGGTACCCAGCCAAAAGGCGCATCGCAAAAATCAGGCTACCACGATATCATCGACAATGTGCGTACGAAGAAGAAGATAAGATTTCATTCACATGTATTAGATAAGGTTTCCTTCACAGATACTAAATAAGGTTTCATTCACGTGTATTAGTTGAAGGTAAAATATGGTATAAAAAAGTAAGAGAAAATTTTAAAGTAGAGGAAATAAAGAAAAATGTATTCGATGCGTAGCTGACAGTTCATGCGAAGAACTTAATAATAATAATAATAATAATAATAATAATAATATGTGCTGGTAGGCTTTGGCAGTCATGTTCTTCCACAGATCTCGGTCCTTGATATTTTCCATCAGCTCAGTTTGTTACTTTATATTGTGCCATCGTGTTAGACTGTCCATCTTGGTCTTCCCCTGCATCTCTTCCCGCTTATCTTTCCTGTTGTTATGATGTTTTCAAACCCTGCCCTTCTTATTATATGTAAATGAATGACGACTGTCGTTCTCACGTGAATCCAGTTAGTGTCCTCTGTATATCTGCTTTTGTTAGGCATTCCGTGTTTCTGTATATTGGTTGTCCATGGTGTTCCCAACATTATCTAGCAAACTACACGTCTGTTGCTTCTAGTGATCTTTGCATCGATCTGTTCATTGTCAACAACAACAACAACAATAATAATAATTGGAACCGGAAGATGTAAATTTCACCTCTGAAAGTATGGTTTAGGAATTACACATTCGACATAGTATTGCGGTATCCAAATGTCCTGGACACAATGACCAGTGTCCTATCCCAGGCTGTGGTTCACTCATCTCGCGGTCTGACGTGAAATTTAAAAGTTTTATCTAAAAATTTATTAGAACGTTCTTGTAATTTATTTCTCTGTATTAAAAAAATCATCATCAGAATCAAAATCTTTAAATAATCGAGTTCTCGGCTTACTTGCTTGTCTCCAACAAGTTTAGAAAATTTGTCAGGTTGTACTTCTTCCTTCTGTTAAGGCCACGCATCGCCACCAAACAGATGAGATTTTGTATTGTTCTAACTCAAATGTGGCCTTAGCTAAAGGTGAGATCGCTTCTGTTACAGATATCGGTTTGTTAGACAGTAATCCCCATCTCTCTCTTTCCTGATGAAACCTGATTTTTTAATCTTTTTCCATGTCTGTATTACCAACGATACATCGCACTGGCGAAGAAGAAGAAGAAGAAGAAGATGTTGATAACGGTGTACTGTTACAGTGCAGTTTTTTCAGATAGGAAACAACGAGAATTTCGCACAGTAAAACTGTAGAACACAGTTTTTGTATAATACTGTGTTATATTGCTTTACTGTTGCAGCAGAAGACAGAGGCGGATAAAAGAGTTAATTCCTCACAATATGATCATTATTAGTAATTAAAACACGTGGTAAGAAGAGGTTATTAAGAGAAAACAACCCACCCCCCACCCCAAGGATGTTCACCTGAGTGTCTTTATTTCCACTTCCTAACCAGGTACATCACTTGCCTCCTATACCTCATTTCTGCTGTGTTTTCTATGTGAAGCTTATATTCGTAGGTTTCATTCATATCTTTTCTTTTTTTCCTAGAGGAAGTGCGCCTCATAACTCCACATTCTTACCGTCTTGCCAAGATCCTGTACAGCGCTCTTTCATGGGTCATTTATCTGCAGGATTCACTAAACATATTATCTGTTCTGACAGCAAACGAGAATTTATGCTCGAGTGAACGATCTTCCATTTGTCTGCGTTATTTCTTTGGCACTCCTGCATAACTTGAACTTCCATAGGGCGCTTAGAAGTTGATGGTTCTTTAACACGATCCTGTACTGGCCTCATATTGATGACGACCTTGGAACTATAAACTTCAGACAAAGAACATATAGGAGATTCCCCCCCCCCCCCTTATAAAGCTAAACAGAACACAATAAAACTGAATGTTCAGAATCTGAAGAAGGCCTGTCCACATTGACTGATGGCCATCCAAACCCCAGTTTGCACATGCCAAAAGGTCTCCAGACTCTAGATGACATCGTGCAGACTTGCTTTATCTACACATACTTAAGAGCCCAGACTAGCCTCAGTAAACCAGCATGAATGGAAAACTGAGGGGCACACAGTTGTTAATGGAATTTATCTCCTTGTATAGATTGGTTGCTTGGTTTATGAAGCTGAAAGTAGGACTACAAACTTTGGTTAAATGCAGTAGAATTCCGTGATACTCTTGGCGCACGATCATAAAGTATAGTCAGTAAGTTATAACTGTTTGCTTGAAGTCTTTTAGTGCTGAATTATAGCGGTTTGCTTGGAGTATCAGATTGCTAAGTTATAGCAGTTTGCTTGAAGTCTCAAAGTGTTAAGTTATAGCAGTTTGCTTGAAGTCTCAAAGTGTTAAGTTATAGCAGTTTGCTTGAAGTCTCAGAGTGCTATGTTATAGCAGTTTGCTTGAAGTGTCGAAGTGCTAAATTATGACAGTTTGCTTGAAGTCTCAAAGTGCTAAGTTATAGCAGTTTGCTTGAAGTCTCAAAGTGCTAAGTTACAGCAGTTTGCTTGAAGTCTCAAAGTGCTAAGTTATAGCAGTTTCCTTGAAGTCTCAGAGTGCTAAGTTATAGCAGTTTGCTTGAAGTCTCAGAGTGCTAAGTTATAGCAGTTTGCTTGAAGTCTCAAAGTGCTAAGTTATAGCAGTTTGCTTGAAGTCTCAGAGTGCTAAGTTATAGCAGTTTGCTTGAAGTCTCAAAGTGCTAAGTTATAGCAGTTTGCTTGAAGTCTCAGAGTGCTAAGTTATAGCAGTTTGCTTGAAGTCTCAGAGTGCTATGTTATAGCAGTTTGCTTGAAGTCTCAGAGTGCTAAGTTATAGCAGTTTGCTTGAAGTCTCAGAATGCTAGGTAAGCAACTTAATCCCTAAACCTCATAACCTACATTCGCACATCCACCAATGGGAAACTGTAGACACGCCACCGACTCTGACAGACTGACAAAATTACCAAGAACAGCACACAGGAACAGGGCTGGCTACCATTACGCAAACTAGTCACCAGGAAGGGGCACATATCTGATCTTTGAGGGCCACCTTAAACAGATGTAAAAAAAAACCCATTTAGGAAGGGGTGCAGAAAGTTATTCTTGTTGATGGCCCCAGATAGCCTGTCACAGTTCTTTCCCCTTCAGACAGGCTGGATACTAACGGCACCATAAAAAAAAAAGAAGTAAAATCTTTTATTTAATTCTGATCCGCCGGGTCGGGTAATTTCACCGTGCCTCCTGTAAACTCATCCTGGTTCCTCCTGTAAACTCATCCTGGTTCCTCCTGTAAACTCATCCTGGTTCCTCCTGTAAACTCATCCTGGTTCCTCCTGTAAACTCATCCTGGTTCCCCTGAAACCTGTATTGAAACATTATGTTCCTTTAACTTGGAAAAAGTTAAGTTCAAACAGCTTTGATAATGGCTGGGGGTAGCAGGAGGACAGAACGGTTTTGATTTCAATTCATTTGGGAAAACGCTCAAAACTACCATTGATAAGCATTGATTGGTCGCGGAGAGAAAGCTTGTCCAACTTGAGAACTGCTGTGGACTTTTTAATTAAACTAGAGCAATAATCTTATCTAAGAATAAGATTGGTTTCTTTACAGCGAATGCAAGCTTCTAGAAGTATATGGCTCAGAACTATAACGGATTCATGATGGTGTTAGCTGAATTAATTTTCCTGATCCAAAATGCAGAAATAGCCCCCGGAAACTGTTTTATCTGCCCTCCCCCAGTCTATAATGTTCATTTACCGATAATCTATGCCTATCTACTGCTATGCTAGCTCCCACCACAAATACTGACATTCTAGACGCATTATATTAACACGGTCTAGTCATTATGTCGACGGTAGTGTGATATGGCGATGACGCAGCTAAATAGAATGTAGATTAGTGTAGGGGTATAACATTATATGTGGATTCGTAGATCCCTGTATTTTTCATTGAATCCATTAACCCAGTTGTAAGACGAAACGTGTTAATTATATTCAGAAAGAAATGAAGCGTGAAAGAAAGAGAAGAAGTACATCTACCTCATCTTGAGAAGATTTCTTTTATGGTGCAGTATTAATGGTAATAGTAGTAGTAGTAGTAGTAGTAGTAGTAGTAGTAGTAGTAGTACTAGTAGTAATAATAGTAGTAATATAGTAATAGTAGTAGTAGTAGTGGTAATAGTGGTAGTAGTAGTAGTAGTAATAGTAGTAGTAGTACTAGTAGTAATAGTAGTAGTAATAGTAGTAGTAGTAGTAGTAGTGGTAGTAGTAATAGTAGTAGTAGTAGTAATAGTAGTAGTAGTGGTAGTAGTAGTAGTTAGACAAGAAGAGGAGGGGGAAGAAGAAGAAAAAGGAAGAAAAGAATAATAAGAAGAAAAGAATAATAAGAAGAACAAAGAAGAAAAAGAACAAGAAGAAGCAGAAGACGAGGAAGAGGAGAGAGAAAGAGAGAGAGAGAGAGGTTAACTAGACAAAAGATTAAAAAAAAAGAAATTATCGGCTTAACTGATTTGCCCCCACCTTTCCAGGTACATTCAGTTCAGAAAATCAGAATTAGTTTCGACATCTAGAATCAGGTAATATGTACACAAATTTTGGAGGTGGAAAAACAGAACTAATTACAACCACTGTATATCAGCTTTCATCTTAAGATATTAATTACTGGAAGACGCTGGACATTACGTCAATCCCCGTGTTTGGAAAAACAATCTTAAAAAAAGTCGACATCCGTTCCTGCAACAAGCAGATCGTGTGTCAGTTAAGATCGTGATTGATGGCAGACACGTGCTGTGTTTCTGCGCGTAAGCCGGCCCGCGTGTGAGAAGAAGAAATTCACAAGGAAGAGGTGGAAGGAAGAGCGAATAATCTAGAAACTTCTTCCTGTCAGAAAGCTAGTTCGCAACCTTGAATCTTCACCTTTCAGGCCGATTTGAGATCCACGGCGAGTGAATGTCTTAAAATCGCATTATGGCATCTCCTACAAAGCTTCTAAGCCAGCTCCTAATCGTTTTTAAACGGCTCCAACCTCACAGAAGTAAGTCTGACTTTAAAGTGACAATCATTAGACAATGTTAGTCCAAGGGTCCTTAGGGGGGCACTGGATTAAGAACCGCGTTCTAGATCTTTCGTCCCGTCGAGTGAATTATTTATCTGGGTTTGACAGTTGCTGTGTCCCTCTCATCATTGTCACCTTTCTCCATCCCTTCTTTCTAACAGATTGGTGTCAGCACAGATCTTCACATAAGCTTTCACATACACTCAGATCTTCACATAAGCTTTCACATACACTCAGATCTTCACATAAGCTTTCACATACACTCAGATCTTCACATAAGCTTTCACATACACACTCTTAAAACACAAGTCAGAAGATCAAGATAAATACCACTCTTCTTTCTTATTTGCTATATATCATGAAAAGTCTGACTTTCTTTTATTTTCCTACTTCTTTGTCCTCAGTATTTTTTAAATGCATAACGCGAACGTACAGTTGTGTGCACTTATAATGAATAAAGCTGTCCTTGCATATTATAAAATAGTCTATTTATTTATTATTACAGCTTTACTGCAGGGACACTGCTAATTATTTATAATCACAGCAATGGCTTTGTGTATAATTATATATTTTAGTTGTATTTACTTATACTAAAAAAACTGTGAACTCTAGCGGAAGGACCTGGTCTGTACAACTGGAAATGTGGTTAAGTTGCAGATAATTTCAGAAGATGCACACAAACTGTCTTTAGAATCATGAGCCTCAGATGTGTCTGGCCAAGTTAACACCTCAAGACTTCACCGAGTCATCCACCGGTGTGATCCCAGGTCTTAAACAGCACCCACACACACACACACACGCGCGCGTGCGCACACACACACACTCCTGAACACACACTACAGGCCTTGTACTATATGCAGAACCTCAGAACCCAGGTATGGCCCCGAGTGAGAGGAAGAGAAGAGAAACTCCGGGGTTCCTGTGAAGACCTCCTGCTGACAGCAGGATTCATGGAGGCAACCCGAGTCCCTGGACAGAAAATTGAGCATGCGAAACTGAAGAAGAAGAAGAAGAAAAGAAGAAGAAGTAGAGGAGAAGAAGAAGAAGATTGATCTGTATTTAAAAAGGGTTAAGAATTGGGCACGCAGGCCCGTCTGACATTCTGCCCTTTATCATACATCTTTCACTCTGTTCCAGACATTCCACAGATATGCTGTTCATGTAACAAACATAATTAACATTGAAGCTGAGAGACATCTACTAAACAAAAATTTCGGGATTATTCAGAATAAACAATTAACTGTATTCGGTGTCTGTAAGAGCAGTTTAAGATAACTTTTAAGTTTTATGATTCATGGAGGCATGTATTCGAAGAAGAAGAAGAATAAAAGAAAAAGAAGAAAAAAAGAAGAAGAAGAAGAAGAAGAAACATGTCAGCCTGGTCGGACTCACTGAATATATATTAATACAATACAGTTATTATTCTTTTAAAAAATGTCCTGTAAAAGCAGTTCTGTAGCTTATGGACAAAGCAGTTCATGTATTTAAACAGACATTGATAGTTTATTTTGATTGCTTTCTTTACAGCGAATGCAAGCTTTTAGGAGTATAAATAAGAGGTCTACAAACTGTCAATGTGCCCCAGGTGAGTACATCACCAACATTCATTTAAAAAATATTCCTGCATGGTTTTTTAAAAAAGCACTAACAGAATCAGTCAACGAAACGCGGAACTTTGCTCGGTAATAGCTTTCCTGTAGGCCTCTCGGTTGTGAGCAAGATGGCCTGTTGCTAATGCATCCATTTGCAGATCATCAACGATGTCTTGCAGCCATCTTCGCCTTGGTCTTCCTCTCTTTCTTTTTCCAATTATGTACCCTTCCAAGACGGTTTTATCTAGATTATCATGACGTTTACTGTGTCCAAAATATTTAAGTTTTCTCTCTTTATCCTCTTTACTAGCCAGCCTTCTTCAATATCAAGTTATTGTAGTATGGATATATCTTTTTTGTGTCCATGATATTTGAGGAACTCTTTTACATTCAAAGGCATTTATGTGTTTCTCAGCTGTTCTGTTAAGTGTCCAGGTCTCACAGGCATATGTTGCGATGGGAAAGTTGCATGCCCTTAAAACTCTTACTTTTGTAGTTCTGTCTGTTCCTGTCCACAATTTCTTTAATTGTTTTACTTTCTGAAGAGTATATGATACACACTGTGAAAAATAACTCAGTAACTCCTCCTTCATGTATTTTAACCTATTTTTTTTCGGATAAGAAATAGTGAAGCTTTCCCAATAAAAATGTCGATTTAATGCACTTTTACTGTTGCACACGTCTCTGTTGTCAGTCGTGAAGTATGTATCTAGATGTTCGTGAGTATAAGGGTTAAGCAAGAATCATCTATCCGCTAATCATGTATAAACAAGAAGCTCACTTCACACGAACTCTTTTTTTGTAGGTGATTGAAGGTTCTTTATAAAGGAATTACGAAAAATCTAAGCTGGTAAAAGCTGTATATGTTTATAGTACTGTCAGAGGCGTAACTATGAAGAGGCAGGTGGGAATGCGGACAGGGCGTACATTTTATTTTTATGAAGGGGTATTACATGTATGATTAACAGCAGAAAATTCTACTTAATCTTAACGTAAATTCGAGTTTCTACAATTCATGTCCTCGGCCTTTATTTAATTTTATTTTATTAATATAGAAATTCAAACCAGTTACATCTGCGCTGAGGATTGTAGGAATGTCCACTCGTTTTTAGCTGCAGAAATTTGGCTGCCAATAATCTATCACTTGTTCACATATATTAATTGCTTTGTTTCTTTTCTGTGGAATATTTGTCAATTTTATTACATATTCATTGTTTTGTTTCTTTTGTGTCCTTTATTCATATCTGGGGGAAAAAAATCATTCTTCTGTTTGTTTCCTGTCCAATATTTGTTAGTTTTTAGAACAAATTGTTCTGTTTAAGAATAGCGTTTCGGCTGTTTATGAATTTTGGTGCAAATATGTTTTATCTTACCGCCCAGCTAGTACCATGCACTGTGTAGTTCCTATTTCTCGCTGATATTTAGCCTGTTCAGAATCTGGAAAAGTGATCTATACCACTAGAAGCTGTGAGGGTGAACGTAGCCAGTAAAGAAGTAACTAGCCCGTCGGAGGGGAAATATATACTTAACGAAGCTTGAAGACAAAAACCTGGCGTTCATTAACGACTTCCTACCACAGAATTACCTCCATCTTCGCCATGTACCGTGCTTCTGACTGAACTTTTAGGCAAGAACTGTGTGGCCTAAATAGAAGCATCTTTAGAATGAGCTAAATGTATGTGTTCTATTAGCTGGGCTCACACATCTACATACCTGACATGACGCCTTCAAAGACCTATCTCTTTAACGAGGTAGCATACCTGGCTGTAGGGGATATCATGTATGTAAATACGTTTTTCTGAAAAAATTGCACTTTTTCGTCATTCATAGGCCCATCTCGCATATAAAACTTAATTAATACGCCCTATGAGCAATAGAAGAATCTGAAAAGTGGCAGGTTAAGAGCCTCCAGGTTCGGCGGCTGAAATGTGACGATTTTAGGCTTTGCACTATCGTGAGATGGCGGTTTTAGCGAGGACAACGATACTTAAAGCTGGTATTCGATTACAGTAGTTGCACTGGTGACATTTTTTTTTCCCTTCGACATTATAGGGTGTGTTCAGATCAGGAGCATGTTTACATTGTTGAGCAGTCAAAATAGCAGAGAAAATAACAATGAACGTGTAAATAAATGATGGGTTTCATTTTGGATTTCCAAGGACTTAGATTTTAATCGAACGCTGGAAAACTCGAGCGCGTGATTTGGTAGCTGCGTATCTTTTCATTACGTAACTGGCCAATATGGTTCGCCAGCTTCGTCCCACGAGTTGTTATTCTTGTTCTCTCATTTTTTATTCATTATTATTCTCTCGGTTTCTCTTTCTTACCCGTCTCTATCTTGCTGTTTTTCTTGATTTACGCCGTAACCAAGATCTCTGCTATCTAAGTGCTGTTCTCGTGATTGTTTGTTGCCTCGTTATTTTAGCTGCCCCTGATAAAAGCATACCGACGAAATATTGCTTTGTTATTGTTTGTTTTACATTTCCACGTGTTCTTATCATTGTCTCTTATGCCATTCCCTTTTCAAACTTTCTTCGTTCTGCCTGTTTTTCTGTTTTTTTAATTACATCTGGTTATAAACGTGTTGAAACTGAGCAGATTGCGCTGGTTGGGGCATGTAGAAAGAATGGAGGAGAACGGATAAACGAAAATTATGTATGTACAAGTGAGGAGGGAGACCGAAAGGTAGACCGAGGCGGAGATGAAGAGATAGCATAGAGGAGGATATGCAGGGAACTAGTGTCAGCACATGGAGAGAGAAGATAGGGAGGAATGGAGGCAGTCTTTATCTGCAGCAATGAGCCTTAATAGCTCGGAAAGCTGGAGATCTTTTTTTTTTTTAATATACATCTCTGACTACTTTACTAGAACATAGTCATCAATTTATCTTTTTTACTAGAACGTAGTCATCAATTTATTGTTTTACTAGAACATCAGTTTATCTTTTTACATAGTCATCAGCTTATCTTTTTACTAGAACATAGTCATCAACTTATCTTTTTACTAGAATATAGTCATCAACTTATTTTCTTACTAGGACATAGTCATCAGTTATCTTTTTACTAGTACATGGTCATTAATTTATGTTTTTACTATAACATAGTCATCAACTTATCTTTTTACTAGAACATAGTCATCAACTTATCTTTTAACTAGAACATAGTCATCAGCTTATCTTTTTTTACTAGAACATATTCATCAATTTATTGTTTCACTAGAACATAGTCATCAGCTTATCTTTTTTACTAGAACATAGTCATCAACTTATCTTTTAACTAGAACTTAGTCATCAACTTATCTTTTAACTAGAACATAGTCATAAACGTATCTTTTAACTAGAACATAGTCGTCAACTTATCTTTTCAAAGCCTCTCAGCGTTCACTTTGAACGGAAAAATTTACGATTCCTGAATTATTATTTTGATTCTACCTCTGTGTCTCTCTCTCTCTGAAAGATGGAGTGATGAAGGGCAGAATGTAAGACGGGCCTGCGTGCCCAATTCTTTACCCTTTAAAAATAAAGATTATTCATTCATTCATTCATTCATTCATTCTCTCCCTCTCTCTCTCTCTCTCTCTCTCTCTCTGTCTCTGTCTCTCTGTCTCTTCCACACGCATACACACACACACACAGATTTGTTTGGGCTAATGTGCCTAACTTACAGAGATTATTGTGTATGTAAGTGTAGATTTCGATGGCACAAGTAATGGGAAAAATCATTTGTGATAGATTTTAAAAAATGTTGCAGGTATTTTCTCAATTCGACGATATGTAAATCAAGGATTTCATCCATTAAATCATCCATTAAAAAATCTGGCTATCTTCACAAATTCCACAGTCCAATTACTCATTTCACATTTCATGGTTTCATAATATTTTCATTTCATTTCATGCCATGAAAGATCACATTTCATGTGATATTTTGTCAGCTGGGGCTATCATGCCAGACAGTAAAGCAAGTGGGATGACATATTACAACACTTGTGTTACACTGTTAAACCTCATCTGTCTTGGCTTGTGTTACACTGTTAAACCTCACCTGTCTTGGCTAGACCTAACACGGAAACTGATACGATGAACCTCAGGAAACACCAACATTCATCCTGGACATGAGTGAGTTCTCCTGTACTTATAACAAGGAAAGGACCACCCTGGTACATCTGTCAGTCATTCTTGTACGGGAGTACAGCTTGGCATTACGAACCTGGCACATGAAAGGCAGAGCACGTGTATGGAGTGTAAAAGATTATATGAAACGACGCAACCATATTGTTCTCGAACAGTGTCGATTTTCAATTTGCGGGAGTTCAGTTAACGAACGCGTGCATATCCTTTTTGGAGAATAACCTGTATTTAAAAAGCTCCTCCTTAGTCGCCTTTGTTGACGAGTACTCCGTAGCGTTCCTACAGATGAGTTACAGCAAAGCGTTGGAAGCAACATGTTGGTAGAATCAGCCACGAGATAAGTTGTTCGGCAGCATCCAGAAACAGGTAACATCTACTTGCCTCGGAACTGTTCTCTAAAAAGCAAAGAGACGCCTTTAGATGAAACACTTTTAAACGTGATTTCTGGGAATTAACATAAAACCCATTTCCTCAGTACGTTTGTTGTGCACCATGATAATTGCAATTAGCGTTGTAAACTCAGAGTCGCCTGTCATTTAAAACACTCTTTCGGCATATTCATGTTCATTACTGTACATTTTGATTGCCTTTTATTCTGCATCTCTCACCTTGGCAATCTGTGAATCTGTTCTACAAATTTCCCGGAGTGTGGAAAGCAAGAGAGTGAGCGCTCCCGGAGAAAGCATCCGTGTGCGGTCCCTGACAAGATAACGTCCTCAGTGAATGAATACCCGTCATGAACGCCCGGAGAAAATATGTTCGAATGACGGGTACCTCTAACCTCCGAGAGCGGTGGGACGGTAGGGTAATCTCGCCAGGGCTATTTGTACGTCAATCATTTTTCACCGATAAACCAGTCTGTGTTTATCCTCCACCGTTTTATTCTTTCTTTCCGGATGGACTGACTCTCAGACAAAGAGAAGCATATATAAAGATAGCACAAGAGATAAGACAGTCCTTCAACTGTTTGTTGTAACTAGGGTAGAGTTCTTGGGACACGCCAGTATTTAGGAATGAACGAGCGAACTTTATTTTCAAAGGGTGAAGAATTTGTTCTCGCAGACCCGTTCTGACAGACTGTCCTTCATCTTTCTACTTTCACTCTGCTGCGTATATTCAGTTTAGTACAAGCATTACTAAGATCTCTACTTATGCTTCATTGATTACACCAAGGCATTTGACAAGGTGAAACATAACAAAATTATTAAAATGCTTGAAGACATCAATATAGACGGCAAAGACTTGAGGATTGTAAAACATCTATACTGGCAGCAAGAAGCAGCAGTTCGAGTTGAAAATAGAATTGGAAAATACCAACCTATAAAACAAGGGGTGCGACAAGGATGTGTACTATCTCCAGACCTTTTTTCTCTGTACAGGAGAATATTCTAAGAACAATCATCACAGAACCAGGCATAAAAATTGGAGGATACAATATTAACAACCTTCAGTATGCTGACGACACAGTACTGATAGCTGAGAACCAACAAGACCTGCAAAATCTCTTGGATAAAGTCGCCAAAGAAAGTGAACAGAAAGGCCTTACTTTGAACATCAAAAAGACAGAGACTATGGTTATATCTAAGAAACAGAATCCACCAACATGCAGTATTAAATTAAATGGAACCATTCTAAAGCAGGTGCAGAAATTCAAATACCTTGGAGCAGTAATAACTTCAGATGGGAAATGCAGAACAGAAATTAGGAACAGAATAGGTCAAGCAAAGACTGCATTTCAGAGAATGAGAAACATATTAGCTAACACATCTTTATCAATGAATGTTAGAAAACGAGTCCTAAAATGCTATATTGAACCTATCTTGTTATATGGAAGTGAATCATGGACAATAGGCAAGTCTGCACAAAAATCATTGGAAGCAGCAGAAATGTGGTTTATTAGAAGAATGTTGCGAATCCCCTGGACAGCAAAAATAACTAATGAAGAATGTATGAAAAGAGCTGGAGAGACAAAAAACCTTGTCAGAAAGATAAGAGAGAGACAATGTACTTTCATAGGACATGCAATGAGAAGAGGGGGCATTGAAAATATTATAACAACAGGAAAAATAGAAGGAAGAAGATCAAGAGGAAGACCAAGAGAAACGATACTGGACAGTCTGACGGGATGGTGTGAGAGGAGATCACCAACTGAACTGATGGCCTGCATGAAGGATCGGGTACTCTGGAGAAGCATAATAGCCAACGCCAGTCGGCACGGCACCTGATGATGATGATGATTACTAAATACACACCATTTACATTCAGCCTCTAATCCGTATATTCACTATAAAATAAAATTTAAAAAACATGAAACACTTGGGATGTAATTGTTATCACAATCATAAGAGCCATCATGAAGGACAGCAGAAGTGACTATCACAGAGTATCTCCGCTAGTGAACCAGTGCTGGCCAAGATCATATCCACATTCTTCGTAGTGTCCCTAGCAATGTGATCTTTCATACTGGCCAACGTATTTGGGCTCTCCGTGGAAGTCCAGCATGTCCTATTTAGGCCTTCAAGCAAGCCACTTTAGTTCTTCCGCTTTCTATAGAGTGTCTGTATTGCCAGCATCTTCACGACGCCTGCCGTACAGAACAACAGTTCCCATTCCCAGTCAGAAAAAAACTTTCACGGTATCTTGTACTAGAAACTGATTTGAGGCCTTAACCAAATTTCTTGCCATATTTTCACTGAGCTTGGATATACAATCTTTGATTTTCCACTAACCAAATAAGAGACTTGCCAGAGTGGCAAGCGCCTTCTAAGTCAACCAGACATAGCACTGTATTATAACGCGAACGATGGCTTGTTAAAGTAATAGATCAGCAAGAAGTAAGAAAAGAAACCAAACAAGAATGTAATGGTGCCAGAAAGAGGTAAGTTACTCAAGGAGATCGGTTGTTTGTTTATTTTGTGGGATGTGAAGCGGGAGTTAAACGACGCAGAGATAACAGGGAGGTAATTGGCGCGACTTGGAGGTTAAAGAGTCATCATTTGTGTAGGAGATGGGTGAGGATGCCCTGACTTTCAACACCCCAGCAGCTCTGTGTGATTTTAAGACGTGAAAAAATAAGACAGATACAGGCATACGGACAGACAGGCGGACAGACAGATAGACAGACGGGCAGACAAACAGATCGATGAAGACAGACAGACAGACAGACAGATAGATAGATTATTATTAACTGCAGCACAAGTGCTGAATAGATTAGGTATCAGATCAACGCTTTTTTTTTCATTGATTCTGTCTTCTGTCTGCCGGTCTCTGCTCCTGTTAACCTTTGATTCTTGTGCCAAAAAAGATTCACTCAAATGTATTTTTTCGGCATTTTGGACCAGTCTATAGTTATAATTAGTAATTCAGCGATTTCATGATGGGAACAATTTTATTGGCTTATAGTACTAAAATTATATTAACCGATTATATAAGTAATTGGGAAGGATTAGACAAGTTAAATTGCTAGTAACCTTGTTCGTTTGCAGTGAACTTTTCACTACTGTACAATCTTAAGTATAAAATGGAATAAAACACTCGAGTCTTAAATAAGTTTTTCAGTGAATTTAGAACAGGAGGCGTTTTACCCATACAGTCAGTCAGTCAGTCATTTGTATGTCCCTTGTGGAACTTTGCCTCCCTAACAGCACTCCTGTAGGCCTTTCGGTTGTGAGCAAGATGGCCTGCTGTTGATGCATCCATTTGCAGATTATCACTGATGTCCTGCAACCATCTTCGCCTTGGTCTTCCTCTCTTTTTTTTCCCCATTATGTACCCTTCCAAGACGGTCTTCTCTAGATTATCATGACATTTAATGTGTCCAAAATATTTAAGTTTTCTCTCTTTAATCCTCTTCACTAGCCAGTCTTCTTCAATATTAAGTTCTTGTAGTATGGATATATTTGTTCTTTTTTGTGTCCATATTTGATTGACTCTTCTGTAGCATTTACATTCAAAGGCATTCATGTGTTTCTCAGCTGTTTTGTTAAGCGTCCAGGTCTCACAGGCATATGTTGCGATGGGAAAGATGTATGCCCTTAAACAATTTACTTTTGTAGTTGTGTCTGTTCCTCTCCACAGTTTCTTTAGTTGTTTTACTTTTTAAAAAGCAATAGATGTCCTCCATTTAATATCCCTCATTGTATCTCCATTATTAGTTAGTAATTATCCATGATATTAAAAACTCTCCACATCTTTCAATTTTTCCACATTGATACATATTTCAGCTGCCTTACAGTCATCATCATCATCATCATCAGGTGCCGTGCCGACTGGCGTTGGCTATTATGGTTCTCCAGAGTACCCGATCCTTCATGCAGGCCATCAGTTTAGTTGGTGATCTCCTCTCACACCATCCCGTCAGACTGTCCAGTATCATTTCTCTTGGTCTTCCTCTTGATCTTCTTCTTTCTATTTTTCCTGTTGTTATAATATTTTCAATGCCTCTTCTTCTCATTGCATGTCCTATGAAAATACGTTGTCTCTCTCTTATCTTTTTGACAAGGTTTTTTTGTCTCTCCAGCTCTTTTCATACATTCTTCATTAGTTATTTTTGCTGTCCAGGGTATTCTCAACATTCGCAACATTCTTCTAATAAACCACATTTATGCTACTTCCAATGATTTTTGTGCAGACTTGCCTATTGTCCATGATTCACTTCCATATAACAAGATAGGTTCAATACAGTATTTTAAGACTCGTTTTCTAACATTCATTGATAAAGATGTGTTAGCTAATATGTTTCTCATTCTCTGAAATGCAGTCTTTGTACAGTACAGACTAAAAATTCTTTAATTATTAGGTCTGTTTTAAACCCCAAAAAATCTTTTTTCTGGTTATCTTGCCTTGTTTTAACCCCCTAGTATTTCTCAAGGTGTGTCTTTGCTACTCCACTGGTGTCTCTTATATGCTGCACCTTGTCTTAACAGGAGGGGCATTTTTTTAAAGAAGCATTCATGCATTGAGCCAGGTTATTACCGTCTGCAGCGATCTGTCAACCTGACGGTTATTTTATCTCTAGATGGGAAAACTAGAAGGAGAGCTCCAGCGAACTTCTCAGATATTACAGGTATTCTAGCCTTTTCGCAGATTTCCTCTTTGCTGCGTACGGTCACAAACCTTCCGTACACGTTATGATAGAGTGAGGAATTTAGAACAGCTCTCCAAGAATATATTCAGAGACATTAAAGTAGGGTTAATTGTAGGGTTGTTTTAGACTGAGAGATGGGAGAGACCAGTCTAAGAGAAGATAGAGGGACGCAGTGAGAAATTCAAGAACAGAGAATTGTAGGGTTTCTGGCAGAGGTTTGTTCCTACCTCTCAGAAGTGAGGAAACGGAGGGAGGAGAATTGTTGGATTATTTGAGGTGGAGTGTGAGAGAAAGAGGTGAGTGTAGGAGGTGGAGAGAAGCAAAGGAAAATTGTAGAACAGAGAACCAGAGAACTGTAGGGTTATTTGAGATGGGGAAAGGGAGGGGGAGAAAGTTTTATACATACATACATATATAAATATATATAAAGATGTGAGTGTATGAAGGTATGTGGAGAAGCGAAAAAAACTGTAGAACAGAGAAATGTGGAGTTATTTGAGATGGGGGGGGGGGAGGGGGAGGAAAGAGAGAGAGAGAGAGAGAGAAAGAGAAAGAGAAGAAACGAATGTAAGAGGAGATGGAAAGAAGCAAAGGAAAATTGTAGAACAGAAAATTGTAGGGGTGTTTGAATTGTGAAAGGGAAGGGGAGAAGAGAGAGAGAGAGAGAGAGAGAAGAGGTGAATGTAAGAGGTTGGGAAACATGAAGAAAAATTGCAGTTAAGAGAGCTATAGGAGTGTAACAGAGATTTCCTTCCATTTCCTCAAAATAGCGAGAAATCGTCCAGTGCACAAAGAGCCGAAAATCTCCGACAATAACACCAAGAACACAGTTATCTTCTGTCCATTGCCATTCGTAAACACAGTTGTCAGTTGAAAGAATCAGTTTTGTCACACATTACCGCTGATGGCGAGATCTTCAGCTGCCGTGCGTGGAGCGGTGCTCTTCCCGGCCAATGAAGAAATTTGCAAATGAGGTTGCCGCGCAGCATCACTGCGGAAAAGGTGGTTGAAAGAATAAAGCGAAGCAAACAGTCAAATCACGGCACCTCTGGTCTGGAGGTCGGCCACGTCCTGAGTGCAGTCATATCGGGTGAAATGCATGAACCGGCTTGTCCCAGAGGTTAAGTCACTGCTGGCTTGACTTTTCAAATGCCGCGCGTGGAGTGAAGCTCCTCCCGGTTAAGGAAGTAAATGCGGAAATAAAGGTTGCTGTGCGGCGCCGATGGGAAAAGGTGGTGGAAAGTGAAGTTTAACCTGGTATGTCCAGTAGTATCGCTACGAGAGCTATACCACGGCACCTCTGCTCTAGAGGCCGCCTACGTCCGAAATACACCTACACTGGTGAAATATGCCTAAACCGGCACACACCAGGGGTGGAACTCGATGGCTAGACATGTCATACCACCTCCGCTCTAGAGGTCGGTAACGCCTGATAAACACCCATACTGGTGAATTTTGCCTAAACCGGCTCATACCAGGGGTGAATCTTGAAGGCTATGAATGTCACAGTACCTCTGCCCTAGAGGTCGGTCCCGTCCCAAACATGCCCATACTGGGAAATGCCTAAACCGGCTCAACCCAGGGGTAGAAGTCACTAGTGGCGAGGATTCGTCCTCCTGGACAAAAGCTCCATCCTGGTCACAACTAGGAAGGGTAGCGGCCACGACCGCAAAATGCTGAAGTCGGAGACACTGGACCAGGGAAGTCTAGATAGGCAACCACCTCTCACCCGGCGGGGATGTCTGCGTATCCTAATCACGCTGAGGTTTTCCGGTGAGAAAGTCCAACCCTGGACTGGATGGGCAACCACCTCTCACCCGGCGGTGATACACGGGTATCTCAAAACACGTCGAGGTTTTCCGGTGAGAAAGTCCAACTCTGTCCTGGGTGGGCTAACGCCTCTCACCCAGCGGGGATGCACTGATATTCCAAACACGTCGAGGTCTTCCGGTGAGAAAGTCCAACCCTAGACCAAACTGGTGCAATGAAAACCACGGTGTCACGCAATCCCGCTTCCGAGACCCACCAAGAATACAGGCTAAAGCACTGTGATACTCTGAACCCCTTGTGGTCCTTCGTGGAACTCATGCGGTCTATTTTGGACCACACAGGGGACCACCGGACCTAACGAGGACCACATGTGTGAATTCAGTAGGTTCACAGTGCGGTTTTTGGTGGTAGAAGTGAACGAAGAAGAAGAAGAAGAAGTCACACATTAGATCAGTTCTTTGCTCGACACCCAGGAACGTGCGTGCTCTGTTTATTCATTCTTCTTGACTTTAACGCTCATTTAAAATCAAAATAAATTTGGGAATGATGTAGATCAGTAATTCCCAGAGTTGATAGCACAGTCCCTTTGTGGATGCTGGGAAAATGCAGGGGAAAGGGACATCAGAACCAACTGAACGAAAAATGTTTTTTTGAGGCGCTAGGGTTGGTATCTCGGAGACAAGGGGGCGGCAACCTGAAAAGGCTTGGGAACCACTGATGTAAAAAGTTTCACAGGAATTCTCAGCGGACTTAGGTGATTGATGAAAGAGCATTTTTTAAATAGATAAGCTCCAGACTGGGCGTAAGAGAAGATAACTAACAAATTAAATCTAGCTCAGGTCTTTATGAAAGTTAACTGTAGAAAATTACAATGTTCAGTTGAAATTTGTGAAGAAATTGAGCTGTAAAATTATGTCGAATTCAAGACTGGGAAAGATTACATTTCACGAACAGCTGTCTTTCTATGTCTATAAATAATAGTCCCATTCTTTCAATGACGTGTGTGTGTGTGTGTGTTTTTGCTTGTTTATTTGTTAGACCTAAACTATATTTAGTTCGAAATAATTGACTCAAAAGTCAAAATATGGGGGGGGGGGGGGGGTAGGGGGGAGGCCATTTTCTGGTCACCTTCTCCTTGAGCGATGTTCACATATTGCAAAATCTATTTTATCCTGTGTGAGGTATGCCACCTTGTCATGTAGTATTTCATCAAGAAATCCAGCACCCCATCAATCTGTTTTCAAAGTCCTCCTCCCCGCTCTCTTTTTTTCTTCTAGCATACACTCAAACTGTTATATGTCTCACCTGTGGCTGATAAAATCCTAGATTAGTGTTTCCCAACGTGGGGCATATGTAGCATAGCCGTGTAAGTAATGATTATAGTAGTTATTATTATTATTATTAGTGATATAATTAGGAATATAATCAAGAAATGTATTATAGGCAAAATAGTAAAATCAAATAGCAACATAAAAGTAAATAATTAGAAAGGCAAAAAGCTGACAAAGATGGGAGAGGTAAACTCCCGCGACATAGTATTAGGACAGGACGCTCCGAAGAGCAGATACTTAGAAATGCAAAACCCTGATCAAAGGTAAACAGAGGAGGCAAAAGACAAACACGGCGACGCCGAGAGATAGTAAATTAGTCCAGTACTAACAATGCGACGTCACGCACACATGCACCTAGCCGAGATGGAAAAATAGACATTTGACACTAACTGATGTAGTTAGGGCCAAATGTCTAGTAGTTAGCGACAGAACAGAGAACGGACTAAATTCTGAAGCAGACATCATGAAAGACATGGTGGACTTATTTAATTAAAAATAACATTTGGATAGACGGAATTGAAGCGACTAACACGGATAGCTTGTTGCTAATTTTAGGACGCTGTTTGAGATCGGTTTTGGGAAACAGGAAGATCCAACGACCAATAGAACATTTGGAGGCGTGGTCTATTGGACGGTTAACTTACGAATATAAGTCAGGGAAGTGGGCTGAAGGGAGATTCAGATTCAGAGATAGAGATAGAGATTGTATAGATACAGATAGCGAGAGAAGGAAGACGGTAGAATATCAGGAGGACCCGAAAGGGGAACACAAGCATTCTAGTAGAAGAACAGGAAAGAACGAGAAGTAGTGTTAGACTGAAGCTGTATATCAACTGCTTTTGCAGTTTTGTTACCTCGAGACTTCGAGCACCGAGATTTAGTTGAGGAATTAGTAGACCACGAGTTGCAGATCTGATATAGTAATGAGTATTCTTGTATGAAATATCGAATATTGTGAAGTTCAGAATAGTGCTGAAATACTACATGTAGATTATGAGATGATATATTTGTCAAAATAAACGATTTCAGTGAAGTTTTCATCAGGCTTGATCTATTGTAATTTATGTGAAACTTCGATGTGTGATGTATCAAATAAAGAACACTTTTACTATCAGTCATCGAGAATAATAGTTCACAACTTGTAATTGCTATACTGGTGCAGTCAAAAAATAGGATAGTGCACAATGAATATGCTATACATATGCTCCACATGAGGGCACTTTGAGTTTGTTTTGTGGGGGTGGGGGGAGGAGCAATTATAATATATTTATATTATATTTATTTAATAACTTGGTTGACTATTATATTGTTGAGGGGGGGGGGGAAGGAGGAGAGAAAAGAAAGGAGAGATGACATTCATCTAATCAAACTTACGCTTGAACACATAATGTCAAAAAAAGAGAGTGGAGAATAACCCATAAATAACCCATTCCACATCTCAGTTAACCCTGCAATTCTCTGTTCTACAATATTTGAGGTGCTGGGGTGCGGGCTAACCAGTGTTGGGAAACACTGTTCCAGACTATACCTAACAAAATCAAACCTTTTTATTGCACGTGATCATTATCTATTGGATTTTGTTCCAAAATTATCCTCGCTTCTGTCGTTTCCTGTTTGATCTTATTACATGGTTTTCTTCTTGGCATATTAGCGTTTATTTCTGTGTAAGGTATTCGTTAAATTTATTCTTCGGTGTTTAAGTATTGCTAAGCTTCTGTTCTGTGGGCTTTCATACTTCTAAATTCGAATCACATTGCTTAGCTACAGCGTAGATCTTGCTCTGCATCGATGTGACCGTTATTTGTTGCGGTTATGTGTTAGTACAATCAGACATGACAGAATGTTGAGTGAAACTGTGAAGCGGATTCCATAAACTGTAAAAACATCAGTAAGCTTTAAAAAAAGTTTTAAAAGGGCGAGTATTTCTAACAACAGGATAACATTCACATAAATAACTGTCTATTGAAAACATTTATGAGGCTGTATTTGTGCACCGTAGCATAGAAAACAACTGTAACCGATGAATTTTCGTATTACTAACGCATTGAGTGAAAAATACTTGACACTAGTCACTGGAAAGCCGGTAAATGAAGTCATTTAGAACTGTTTGGCTTACGAAAGGTTTTCTGGCAACTCATATAGAACATTTTCTTTTTTTAACTGTGTATTCCTACGCTGCCTCGTGCCAGGACTTAAGTATGTTATGAGACTAGAATCTTTTAAGAGCAAAAAGCTGGCAACACTTTGAGTTATTCTCATCGAGATAATAGTGTTGGCATACCTCAGGGTTATTTAATGGATTTGTTGCCGTTTCTGTGGGATTTTCGTTTCAGAAGTAGTGATAGTGCGGAGATGAGTGTTTATTAAGTAAAGGTGGAAGGGGAATTTGTAGAGAGCGATCATAGAGCTAAACACCATAAGAAATAACATCTTGTTGGCAGAAACGCAGATGACAGCAATTATTGAGGAAAGACGCTGGCGATGGTTGGGACATGTGCTCCGAATGACTGACAATTCACTACCAAAAAATAGCACTAAGATAGACACCACAGGGGAACAGAAGTAAGGGTAGACCAAAAGAGACATGGAGAAGAACAACAGAAAGGATGTTGAGCAACAGAGGGCTCACCTCGGCAAGAGCAGAAACAAAGGCAAAGGACAGGCATTTGTGGAAAACCCTTGCGGATGCCCCATGTGCCCTGGGCACTTAAGGTTCAGAGAGAGAGAGAGAGAGAGAGAGAGAGAGAGAGAGAGATCATAGAGCTATTTTAGATGGTTTGACAAAACGTCATGGGAAAAGCACGACAGAACTGATGGAAAACATGAACTAAGGAGAGACATGGTCACTGACGCCTCCAGGCATGGCACATGATGATGATGAATTATAGAGCGAAAACATGAAATCTGTTTGATATGTTGCATTTGAATGTCTGAGTGGCGAAGTAGTTAGTGCACAATCCTCTCATGGTAACGGTCGGCGGTTTCAATCCGGCCGGAGGCGCCCCAGTTACCTCCAGCTGTAGAAATGAATACCCGGGTTCTTCGAAGGAACGAACGAATATACTTTATTTTCAAAGGGTTAAGAAATTGGGCACGCAGGCCCGTCTAACTTTCTGTCCTTCATCATACAGCTTTCACTCAGTCACAGCCATTCAACGTTTGTTAATGAGCATAATAATCATGAAGACACATTAAATATATGCATAAATAAATAATAAACTTATCTCATGTCCATACACTATACACTCTGCTTTATGCAACAACATGAAATAAACTTTCATTCTTACATTCATTCAAAACTAACAAAGTTATAGAAAAGCAGTATTAAAATCTGGAGCTTGAGAAGGAAAGCCAACCAGGCATGATGCTGACAGCATCATCTTCTCGTAAGCCGGCAGCTCTGCGCTGTGGGTGTTCAAACTACCCATCAGTCATTTGCAAATGTGTTGTATTTCTCCAGCCTCTGTCTGTTGTTATTGCGTAATTTAAAAATTGCCTTGACCTTTTTTTTTTAAATTTTCCCTCGTAAACCACATATTTTAAATATACAGTATTTATTATAGATGTCCCACAGCTGCAGAACAAGTAGCTCACACAGTCCCAAGGCTAAAACAAAAACAAAAAAAAATAACATTGCAAGTAAACTGGATTCTGAAGCTTGTCTTCACTTTTAAGCAAACAGGAAAGAAATGGTTTCTGTTAAAAAAAACATGGAGAAAAAAGGGAAACAAAATGAAAGGATTTAGGAAAAAAAATGTAATCTGATTCGACAGTTTAAAGTAGACATGAAAGCATGAAATTAGGTTTAGAGAATGTGTATGATGACTTCATGCAGAGATGAATTTAGACAAGAAATGAGAAATGTATGTGTGTGTTTTTTTTTTTTCATTTTCCTCCATAAAATTTCATTTCGCAGATTCAACTTTCGTGAAATCTTGAAGAACCATCTCTCCATTTACTAATTCCGTTTATGGAAAAAAAATCTGATACTTTTTCTTGAATACGAAATATTTATGTTTCTTTTTTATTTATGGGTTATTCTCTAGTTTTCCGATAAAATCTCTGTCTTTGATGTTATCTTTTCAAGTGTAAGATTGGGTAGATGCGTGTTATTCCAGATTATATTTATGTGCGTGTGTCTCGAAAACGCAACATCTAAATGCGTGAAGTAAATCCCTTAATCTGAACCCGATTCACGGGTTGTTCAGTTAATGAAGCAGCGTCAAATGAACGCGTCTAGTAATAATAATAGCGGGTTGCCCTTGTCAGCTTCGCGTAAAGTACTGAGGTTCTCGATCTTGTTTGCTGCGGTACAGAATGACAGGGGAGAAAGCAATGTGGTTCCTACTCAATGATTCTTCCAGCTCTCTGCCATCTTGAAGTCAGAATGTCAGTATTTGATGACTTCCCTGCCAGCATCGCATGTTTCGACAGATCTGGAACGATGCAGACTGGAGCTTATCATTTTATATTTCAGAACTGCGACTCCACTGGAGCAACGTTCAAATTAGATGTTTTGCGACGGGACAAAAGAAACGAGGTCTAGCATGAGCTCCAAGTTCTTCTGGAAAGTTATAGACCAAACTGATAATGAGCATATAAAAAGTAAAAAGTAAAGGTAGTCCCATAGCAAATGCCGTAGGGGATGAAGCGTTAGAGACCTCATTATGCTGGGCCATCAGTGCATGAGGTAACGTGGCCAGTTCCTTTCCTCGCTGCCTTTCCTTCCCAGATTTTCTATGGTACCCACTTAGGAGGCTAAGTCTACCTCGGGGCCGCATTAATCGGGAAAAAATCCCAATGAGCATACACACACCAGAAAATCACCCCGAAAGAAAATTGGAATGCGCGAACTATCATCAGGCTCTGAAGACGAGCCACGACGGCTTCTCTGTCCTCTTCCACGAAAGCAGTTTTTGAGCGATACGTACTCGAGCAGCAAATCTGACACTGACTTAGACTTCACAAAACGTGGAAGCTACAGCGACGACAAAATTGGAAGCTGCAGGAGGACAAATTAAAAGCTATAGGACGACAAAATTGGAAGCACAGGACGACAAAATTGGAAGCTACAGGAGGACAAAATTGGAAGCTACAGGAGGGCAATACCCAGTTCTGACTCTGTTAGCTAGAGAACACTTAGTATCCCCAGCCACTGCTTTTCAGTCTCAACGTTTGTTTTATGTGTCTGGATATGTTATTATTATGTTTTATGTGTCTGGATATGTTATTATTATGTTTTATGTATCTGGATATGTTATTATTATGTTTTATGTATCTGGATATGTTATTATTATGTTTTATGTGTCTGGATATGTTATTATTATGTTTTATGTGTCTGGATATGTTATTATTATGTTTTATGTATCTGGATATGTTATTATTATGTTTTATGTATCTGGATATGTTATTATTATGTTTTATGTGTCTGGATATGTTATTATTATGTTTTATGTGTCTGGATATGTTATTATTATGTTTTGTATCTGGATATGTTATTATTATTTTTTGTATCTCGATATGTTATTATTATGTTTTATGTATCTGGATATATTATTATTATGTTTTGTATCTGGATATGTTATTATTATGTTTCATGTGTCTGGATATGTTATTATTATGTTTTATATATCTGGATATGTTATTATTATGTTTTATTATCTGGATATGGTATTATTATTTTTTATATATCTGGATATGTCATTATTAAAAAAGAGCATCATCTGAACTGACTCGTGGAAAGGATTTGGTTGAATAAATAATTTAAAAGGTAAAGGATCAACGATGTTTCGTCTTCACATCCATTTAAAGACAACATTGTTGACTGAACCACTCAAAGCACTGGACCACTTTACATTTGTGATGTGCCTCAAAATATAAAAACAACTTTGAGCTTTTTGTTGCAGGTATTTACAAACAGAAGAGTGTTACAATGTTATGAGTTTCTTTTTGACACATTCAGTTGTTCTGAGACTGTTACAGCCATATGTTATATGTTACAGCTAAATACAGATATATGTTCTATGTTGCAGCTACACACAGACATATGTTCTATGTTACAGTCACATACAGACATGTACACAAAGTTCTATGTTACAGCCACAAACAGACATATGTTCCATGTTACAACTAAATACAGACATATGCTGTAGTAAGAGGATGTGGAAACAGAGGTAGTTATGGGCCCCAGTTGCTTGACTAGTTGAGAGTGACACATACCGCGCTCAAAGAATGTGATAGATGAATAAAGTATGCATTCAAAGATCCAAACAGACGTCTTCGCACGGAATGAATGAAGTTTCTTGACAGATCACGTGCTCCAGGCCTTACATGGGTGTACTGCCTGGACTGTGCTGGAGAAAGACAATGAGATTCCAGACAGACTAGCCAGCAGTATCGTAATAGACAGAATAGAGAACAGTATCGTAATAGACAGACTAGCCAACAGGATCGTAATAGGCAGAGTAGCCAGCAGTGTTGTAACAGACAGACTAGCCAACAGTATCATAATAGACAGACTAGCCAACAGTATCGTAATAGACAGAGTAGCCAGTAGTGCTGTAACAGACAGACAAACACCAGTGTTTTAACAGACAGACTAGTCAGCATTGTTGTAACAGACAGACTACCAACAGTGTTTTAACAGACAGACTAGTCAGCATTGTTGTAACAGACAGACAGACAGACAGACAGACAGACAGACTATCCAACAAAGTTGTAACAGACAGCACGGAGAATCTGAACAAAAAAAAAAAAAAAGCTATCCTGACTGCTCTTTCGATTACTCTGCAACGTGATGTTGACATCGAGAGTAAGGACAGCGTTCATACTGAACAAATAAAGGAGCTGGGAGTGACAGAAGGTTCAGGAAAGACGAACCTGACAGCCTTACTGTCAGTGGACTGGGGCAGTTAAGCAAAGTTGCTCTTCCATAATTTCTATAACAGGGAGAGTAGCAGACATGAGTGTATCCCGAATGTTTTGATGCTGATATTCAGAGCTAACTAAAAGAAAAAAAAACTACAACAGCAAAAAACTAACAAACACAACTGACACACATGATGTGTCTGAATATGATATATTCTCACTGTCATACGATATGGTGTGCATACAGGTAAAGGTCTTGCAAGTTTATTATTTATCCTGGGCAAAACAATGTTTGGAATTTGCCTCTTAGAAAGGATGATTTACAGCTAGTGGGATGCATGTAACTACTGGATTACAAAAATCATCCATATACGTGTATGAACGAAAGAGTAAAATTCAGCCACAAATGTCCAGAAAAGAACGACAGACAGAAGTCAGATACACACTACAGAAAACATATATTTTAAACATATTTATTATAAATTTGCTACAGCAGCAAGTCAGCAAGGCAAAGAAAATCCTAACACAAAGGTAAGCGCAAAATAATAGTGCGGCTAAACTGGATTTTGAAGCTCGTCTTCACTTTTAAAACATCTATCTCAACAACGACAGAGACCTAGTCTAAGTTCGCTAGCCGCTGGTGTGTCAGTTTTATGCAGCCTCTTTCCACTGCTGTTCTATACCCAGAAAGTACCGTATATTGCTTTAAATGCTACTTGGCGCATTCTCCACGCAGACGTGTTTATTAAAACTTGGCTTTTCTTCAGACCTCGAGGTCTTGAGACCTTCTAGAGGGTATTATTAGAAAACGCTCTTTAATAGACTCCAAATCTCGACCCAGATCTTTGCGTGTCTTTCTGAAGAGAACGTGTGCAAGCGTCTTAGTTGCAGTGTTCTGCGGGAAGACTGAAGTGACTTGCCAAACTGAATGGCCCCCGGGTCTGATGAATGGGGCCCGGAATGTTCTCAGGCTGCCTAGATACAAGTGTGAATGGTCCACATTAACTGTCATTTAAGAAAACCTTGGTACACCGACCGGGACTGGTGTTAGGTATTTAGAGAACTGCCAAAACATAAACCACTTTTATGTGAATTCGTTAACGAACTCAAAAGCCTAGTTCATTTGCATGGAGTAATTTCTTTTTTTTTTTTTTTGTTTACTTCATTTTTTTTCTATTCTTTTCACAATTTCTCCATTTCTTTTTCTTTTCTCAGACTGAAGGAGTGTAAGTTAGATCATAAATCATGGAAGTAATGCTTAAAAATCAATCTCTGCATTTGGAATCATTATCAACTGTAATATTCTGAATATATATATATATAAATTGTTGTCACTGTTCTATCTTCCTTTAACTTTCGAGTACGCTGTTCTTTGAAGGTGGTGAGGTTCGTGTCGGACTGGGAGCGGGTTACGGCGGCGGCTAGTTTTTCAGTCCCTGAATGGAGCTAACAAGCAGGGGCGTGCAGTACTTCTTTAGCAGACTCCACTGCCATGGGAACTACAGCGATCTCTCCCTCACTAGCCAGGCTTGGCCTTTTTCTGGAGAGAGGGGAGACAAAGTCTTCATCGGGCTATGGTGCACCAGCCCTGACGAAAGCGTGTCACTCATGTGCCGATGTTGTTGATGCAAGTATAATCATGGATACCGAGCTTCTTGTTCTCCTATTGCTGCTGCAGGACTTGCTTGTTTTCTTATATACATGAACTGTTGAACTTACGGCCAAATCGAGGTTTGACCTAACGATGGGAACCTAACTCCGTCTAAGTCTAGCAATGTCTGTTCAGGTGCCCTGCAAGACTGTAATCCTGATGAGTCAGGCCAGTTCTTGAGGAGAATTGCTGACGAAAGCATGGATAAGAATGAAGAATGCCAGACACAAACGGAGTTGATCTCCTATTGTAGACAAGTGATGCTTCAATTCCAGAAAAGACGATGTTACGAGTTAGTCTCCTCTCTCTCTCTCTCTCTGTCTTTCTCTGTTTTCTCTTCTGCCTCCGCTTCCTCCTCCCCCCTCAACCCAAAACAAAAAAAGAACAAATTAATTTAAACAAAACTGGAAAAACAAATTTAAATATCAAGAAGTCGTCTACATCCAGGAACATTTTCTCTCACTTTTGAAGCAAATGCTGTTTTAGTGACTCTATGAACAATTGATTCTTCAAATGATTCTTTATCTTCGGCTCGTGTTCGCAATAAGGCGTTGGTTGTGTTGTGTCACTCTATGCGCCTTGCGACCCGACACATCCGACTTCAGCTCGGCATATTTTAAAGACTCGATTTCTCTACTCAGTCGACCAGAGTGCTGTCTGTTTCTAGTTGGGCTCCACTAAGAGACAGAACAGGATCTCGGTCAGCTTGAGTACTGTTCGCCATGTAATTTTTGTAATGAAAAAGCGGGAAAAAGAAGAAATATTATGTTACTTCCTGTTGTAGTTACATTTAGATAAAATAAATCCACCAACAACATTGACTAGGAGACAATTAAAAAAGATTACAGAACAGAGCATTGTATCTTAGGTAGCGGTTTTAAGGCAAGCCTAAGATAATAGAAGTTACTGCACATCATTTTGCATTAACAGGTACTTTAAAGAAGGAAAAATTTGTTTTTCTATAAGTTTAAAAAAAAAGTGCTCACGCTACATGTGGTCACGTGACTTTACTTGTAAACCGAAAGAAATTAAGAGAAAATTGATGGAAGTCCGTGTCTGACGTGTGCAATAATCGTCGGACTAAATAACAGGGAGCAGCGCCTGCCAGGTACGCTAGACACCGCCCTGTTACTAAAATTATAGTTATTAACCCTGGCTAGACCAGCCCCCACACCCCTTCCCCCCCCCCCACCCCGGGAGCAGAAAACAGCGGGCGAACTGCCGGTCCAGTCTGACGGGGAAGAAATATAATTCAGACAAGATAATTATGTCTGAGTGACCAGGTGACAACGACGAAATCAGTCACAATGACAGATTGTTATTTATAGCATCTTTATTGTTTCCTCCCCGCTTGGCCGGAATTTTCCGTTGTGGGAAGACTAATTGTCTGTTCGCTAGAAAACAGGCTGCATGGAGGTAGTTTGCTTGAAATTCAACCTCTTTATGGTGTCTTTACGAGCCCTATTTGACGTTTAACGGCACGGGAAGGATATAAGATATAAGGTGGTGTCTTGTTGGTGTTGTTCTTCTTCTTCTTATAAATCACCACACAGCGTCCCACAGCTGGTATGGCTGCGTGGCCTGGACATTAATCTAGGGAGTAAAGGATACACCCACTGCTACCTTCATGGAGGTCGTAAGAGGCGACTAAGGTCTGCAGGGAGATTGTCTGCAGGGAGATTGTCTGCAGGGAGATTGTCTGCATGGAGATTGTCTGCAGGGCCAACAACCCTGTCGGGTAAAAAAACTGGCATGTTACAGAAACAGCAGCTAATGAATGATCAAAACTTACTGCAAAATAGACGGCCAGAATGGACGGCCAAAGTGTGAAGCTTGATGACTGCTAGCAGTAAAAGTCGAAAGAAAGCTAACATGTTTGATCACAAAATCTGAAAATAAATACATTCATTCTTTGGAATGTGACTACAATGTCTGGAAAGCTATAACAGATTACATCAGAAATGAGGTAGACAGAGGTGTATGGTGGAGTTTTACAAGGCGGCAGAAGGAGTGAGTAAGTGAGAAAAAACGAATAGAAAATGTGAGAGTAAGATGAGAATGTATAAATGAAAAACATACAACATCCAATATTTCGGCGTGAGACTTTTTCGAGGATTACATACACAAAACAAGACAAAACATTTAACTAAATGAAAAACTTATCTGTATGGCATCCTCCAGACAGTAGGAACACAAGTTTGAGTGTCCCTCAGACCAGACGAGGCATAGAAACCACAGAGGAAAGCAGATGAAGCCAATCGGAAAGAAGAGGCGGAGAAAAACAGGTTGCGGGGTGGGGAGAGAAAATGAGGAAGGGCAATAGACACAGAATGGACTGAACATCATAGACAAAAGCAAGCTACTGGGGAAGTTCAAAATATGGTGCCTCCAGTTCATGCTGATTCCAAAATTGATGTGGCCACTACTCATTTACGAGGTAAGTACCAGCACAGTGGAGGCAGTCGAAAGAAAGATAAATAAATCCATAAGAAAGTGGCTGGACGTATCACCAGGATTAACTGATGTAGCATTGTACTGCAAGAAGAACAAATTGCAGCTACCATTCAAATCTGTGGTCGAAGAATACAAAGTAGGAAAGACAAGGCTTGCAATGATGCTACAAGAATCTACATATCCAGTGGTACGAGAAGTGCAGCCAACACTTAAAACTGTACATAAATGGAAAGTAAGTGAGGAAGTGACCGCAGCCAGGGAAAGACAGGAGCTGAAAGAAGTAATAGGATACATCCAGACCAACAGAAAGGGATTTGGTCATGGTGAAATCAAATGGTGGTCAAAGGCCTCCTGTAAGGAAAGAAGGGATATGAACATCAGCAAAGTAAGGAATTCAGAAGATGATAAGCGGGTCCAGAAGGCAGTCCAGCAGGTACAGCAAGGTCAGTGGACAACATGGGAGGAAATCCTGCAGAGATCACTAACATGGGAGGATGTCTTGCAGAGATCACTAACATGGGAGGAGGTCTTGCAGAGATCACTAACATGGAATGACATCTGGAAAATGGCACCCTTGAGACTCAGCTTCATCATCAGAGCTACTTATGACCTTCTGCCTACAGGCTACAACCTATACAAACGGGGTTTATCAGAAGACACAAAGTGTCCTCTCTGCAACGAAAGGCAAACATTGGAACATGTGCTTGTCAGCATGCAGAGTATCATTAGGTCAAGGACGCTACACCTGGCATGCAAACGGAATGCTGCAGGAACTAGTAGCCATTGTAGACAGGGCAAAAGATAAAGCAAATAACAGCAAAAGAGTTTAGGTCCCATCTAAATACTTCATAGGCGCTGGTACGACATCGAATATTGAAATCAGGGACATTCCCTTACCATCACTGCTAGACAGTGGAAATGACTGGGATGTGATAGTGGACCTACCAGGAAGAAAAGAATACCCGACTGCCATCAAGAACACAGGAATGCGATCGGACATTGTAGTGTACAAATGTGAGAAGTACAATGACCTGGTCAAGCAACTGAGGCGGGGGGCAGGAGTCATGTCAAAAGTGATAGCTGTAGAAGTGAGAGCGAGAGGATTCGTAGCAACATCAGCATACGACCTGTGCAGGCAACTGGGCATAAAGGGACAAGCAAGAGCAAAGGCATTGAAAAGGCTTTCAGAAACAGCAGAAAAGGCTTCATGCTGGCTGTGGAATATACGAAACAGGCATTGAGAACATAAATGTCGTTTGCCACAACCAATACCAGTCCTCCGTAGCTAAATCGCTAAAGACGCACTTCAAAGTGCAGTGCCAACTCAATCCCGGGACGAAAAAAGCAACATCTCACAAGACCTCTGGGAGTCATGACCCAGAGGCCCCCCCCCCCCTTTAGAATGTCAGGAGTTTAATAGGGCCGAAACACTTGTCTGAGGGGGGGTGTTACTTCCACTGATGATCTGAAGGAGTTGTGTTGTTGTTCCGCTCTCTACAGTAGAGAGTTTCCTGCATACAGCTGTAACCCGCTAGAGAAACAGGTGTCAAGAGGAAGGGGGGGGGAGTGTGGAGAGAGGCATGGAAGCAGGGAGATAATATGAAACTGGTGAATAGGACAAGACCCGGAGGGGCAAAAACACCTACAGGCCGCCAGAAAAGAAGAGAAGGTGGCGGAACGGAGGGAGGGGGAAGCTAGGAAAAAGAAACAATAAAGTAGAGTACAAATCGCAGAAAAAAAAGTGGAAAGCTAAAGAAGTTAAAGGAAGCTAAAGACATTGTTAATTCCAGCTGGGTGGAGACAGCCATCCTGGAAAATAAGGCGATGTTTTAGGACCCTCCGAGATCGTACATGAGCAGAACAAGAGCGGATCGCTCTAACCGAAATGTCCTGTTTTCTCCTGTGGTTGCTAAGGAAAAAATGTTGTTGTCGAGGCTAGCCAGATCTCCTTCCCTAAGTCCTCGTTATCAGTTCAGGAGGGTTTCACCTGCACTTCACTCAATGTTACTTA
This sequence comes from Achatina immaculata, assembly GCA_009760885.1. NCBI lineage: Eukaryota > Metazoa > Mollusca > Gastropoda > Stylommatophora > Achatinidae > Lissachatina > Lissachatina immaculata. The sequence goes on from CM019719.1 coordinate 21,380,946, forward strand.
TTCTATTATGTGCAAATGTTGTGATATGAAGTATATAGGGGAGACCAGTTTACGCTTAGGAGGTCGTTTTCATCAACATCTTAACGACATTTCTAAGAGGGCTTGGACACTTGTGGCTAAACATTTTTGCCTTAGCAACCACAGGAGAAAACAGAATATTTCTGTTAGTGCGATCCGCTCTTGTTCTGCTCATGTACGATCTTGTGGGGGGGGGGGTCCTAAAACAGCGCCTTATTTTCCAGACTGGCTGTCTCCACCCAGCTGGAATTAACAATGTCTTCAGCTTCCTTTAACATCTTTAGCTTTCCACTTTTTTTTCTGTGATTTATGTTCTACTTTATTGTTTCTTTTTCCTAGCTCCCCCCTCCCTCCGTTCCGCCACCTTCTCTTCTTTTCTGGCGGCCTATAGGTGTTTTTGCTCCTCCGGGTCTTGTCCTATTTACCAGTTTCATATTATCTCCCAGTTTCCATGCCTCTCCCCACAACCCCCTCCTCTTGACACCTGCTTCTCTAGTGGGTTGCAGGTGTCTGTTGCCATTCCCTTTTTCTCCCCCACCCCGCAACCTGTTTTTCTCCGCCTCTTCTTTCCGATTGCCTTCATCTGCTTTCCTCTGTGATTTCTATGCCTCGACTGGTATGAAGGACATTCATTCTTGTGTTCCTACTGTCTGGAGGATGCCACGCAGATAAGTTTTTCGTTCAGTTATATGTTTTGTCTTTTGTGTATGTAATCCTCGAAAAAGTCTCACCCCGAAATATTGGATGTTGTTTTTCTTTTATACATTCTCATCTTACTCTCATATTTTCTATTCGTTTTTTCTCACTTACTCACTCCTTCTGCCACCTTGTAAAACTGCACTATACACCTCTATCTACCTTTATTATTTGAACCAGTTTTTACTGCAGTCGCCATCCCTTTTATCTGTCAAAAATGAGGAGCTACAAACTGCACGTCGTGGGAAGAAATGAGGAGCTACAAACTGCACGTCCTGGGAAGAAATGAGACAGATGGCCAGGGAGAAGGAGGATAGAAACAGCAGAAGAAGAAACAGTGTTATTTTCAGGAAAAGAAGACCATCAATAAAATTAATGCGTAGCCAATATCTTGAAGAAAGATATAGAAAGAGCATTATTGGAGTGGCCGCATATAGGTAACAGACTGATAAAAATAAGACTGAGAGGGAGATTCACCAACAGTAATATAATACAGCACCAAACAATGATAGTGATGAGGACCCCCCCCCCCCCCCCCCCCCAATATCTATCTTTAGCAACAAAAAGAGATAGAGAAAACACCCAAACACGACCTTGCAGTATTAGTGACAGACCTGAATGCTGAGGTTGGAACAGACAATACAACGAAAGAATCATGAGGAAGCACGGTAGTGGAGCAGGAAGTAATAACGGAGAAAGACTAATAAATTTATGTGGCTAAATGACTTAATGACTGTAGGGATACTTTTTTCCGCACACGAAAATGCATAAATTAACCTGGTATTCACCACATGGCCTTGAAAGAATTCAGATGGACCATATATTAATCAGTAGTAAGTGAAGACATTCCCTACAAGATGTGAAAGTGAGGAGAGGAGCTGATTTGGGTAGTGATCATGGCCTTGTAGACGCTAGGATAAAAATGAAGAGATTAAAAGTACAAAACATGAAACAATAACACAAAAGACATATGCCTTTGGGAAACTGAAAGACCCATGTATAAAAGTCCTTCATACCGGAAGTTAAAAAACAAAAACAACAACTTTCCAGTGCGACCAAAGATGAAGAAAGTACAGGAACTATAAATGTAAATCAGAAATGGAACGAGATAACTACAGTGGAAAATGAAAGCTGTAAAGTTTGCTTAAGTTTCAGAAGCAATAAAATACAAGGACTGGATGACATCAGACACTCTGAAAACTATAGATCTACTACAGAAAACAGATTAAAAGTAAGAAAGAAAACAGATTAAAAGTAAGAAAATTAGGCCAGGCCAGAAAGACTAAACGAGAGATATATGTCCCCACCCAGCTGGAAAACACCAATAAATTCAGCTTTCTATGAACTACTTTACATTTCTACATATCTGTACCCTCTTTCTATTCTTGCTACTGATTTCCAGCTTTCTTGTCTTCGCTGCATTTTCCCATTCTCGCCGCTGGCGACTTATCTTTCACTCATTTCTGTCTTTATTCTCTACCCGATAGAGGGCTGTGATAGCTTTATTGTCTAAGCATCCTCAGTTAGCAGTCTTGTCTTTTCGATGATCTTCTTTCATTCCGAACCTTTCTTCATTCACACCTGCCCATATTGTTTTCTCACTTCTATTATCTGCACCGTCTGGGCTGCTTTTGTTTATGGCATATTAATACCCGGGGGACAAGTTGGGGCCATCTGTAGCAAAATGTCAAGTTGTATACCACCCGGTAAATATTTTTATCGTCTCTTTATTTCATTTCTGATTATGTAGTATTTAGTCGTTCAAACGTGTGTGAGACTAGGCTTAAAGTTAGATATAGTCAATGTGTTTCAGAGTTGTCTATGTTCCAGTTGTTATTCACGTACAGGAACGAATACTCGACACGACAACAGCACAACCCAGGTTCTAGTCAACAGAACAGACTCGTGGAATCCAACTATGAGGTCACCATTTACAGTTATATCCTCTTTATTGCCAACACATGATGATGATATTTTAAAAAAATGATGAAAGTCTAGTGATGAAAGTGGGGTCGCAATACCTCAAACAATGCGGAAAAACAGGCGTATATCAATTTCCAAAAGCGGAGAAACAAATTGTACAATCACTCCCGCCACAAGAATAGGAAAACTTAAAATTTATTAGCACAAAAATAAATCTGCAAAATAGAGTATATCTGCTACATTTCCAACACTAATGTCCAGCATAAAATCAGAAAGTCAGCTTTCTCTCTCAGCGTCTAACCCTCGTCTCTCTCGAATACAAACATTCTCCACATGATTTCTCTCGAACTGACAACAAACGGAGGTTAATCTGGTAACAGCCATCAAACAATGTCACACTGATGACAGTTAGCTGTCTAGCGCTTGAGAACGGCTACATTCAGCAATCTGGGAATCCGGAACCACATGGTTTGAACTCGCAATTCACCTACATCTAATATTGCTCTCTTCCACAGTCATATTCACTCTGCACTAAGTTCCACTCCTTTCTCATCTGTAACACATAGTTCAGAACCTCCCAACAGCATCAGATTACAACCCCTCTACCCTTACTATAATCACCTATTCCACCTTCTCCAGGCTAGATTACCTTTCCGCGGTTCCCCCCTAAACCCCCCCCCCCACTCCCCATTTACCTTTATCACACATCACAAGCCTTCACTCAAACATTCTCTACACTCCACCATGCACACTTCTGAACAGTTTTTCAAGTCACAGCTTCTTACAAGTCACAGCTAAGTGCTCCATCCATTCATTTTATTTTATTCTAATTGGTTTTTTTTTTCATTCCTAATTTTTACACAGCATTCACATGAATTTAGGAAAAGTTGGCGAACTACTTTGCGAGCCCTATGTGATGTTTAACGGCACGGGAGGGATATAAGATATAAGATAAGATATAAGATTCATATGAATTTATATTTTGTCTTCTCTCTCTGTTTCCTCGTCCTGTGTGTTTTTGTATGATTAAGGTTCACACGGAAACGTCACAACTTTTCCCCCTAGTGTATGAGTTTTGTATTCTGTGCCCTTCTTTCTTTCAAGGACAACAAGAAAAGTAAGTGTTTCATTTTTTATCTGTTTTTCGTGTTTTTATCTGTTGTGTCTTCTGTGTGTGTGATTCTAGGGAAAAAAGGCTTTGTGCCGAATTATTGGATTGCTGTGTATTCTTTATTTATACGTACTTATCTTACTTTCTGTCGCTTTCATTCTGGCCTTCCCCCCCCCCCCGCCCCCCACTCTTTCTGTCTTCTTGTAAAACTGAACTATGCACCTCTGTCTATCTTTATTACTAGAATCAGCTTTAATGCAATCCTCAGTTCTTCTACTAGAACCAGTTTTACCGCAGTCGTCAGTTCTTCTATTAGAACAAGGTTTACCGCAGTCATCAGTTCTTCTACTAGAACCTGTTTTACCGCAGTCGCTAGTTCTTCTACTAGAACCAGTTTTACCGTAGTCGTTAGTTCTTCTACTAGAACTAGTTTTACCGCAGTCGTCAGTTCTTCTACTAGAACTAGTTTTACCGCAGTCGTCAGTTCTTCTACTAGAACCGGTTTTACCGCAGTCGTTAGTTCTTCTACTGAGGTGTTAGAAAGAGCGGCCGAGCAAATGTGAGAACATCTTGACTGCGTTAAAGACATTTCCGAATAAACAGTTTTTTTTTTTAAATTTTCAACGGAATTTTTAAATCGTTCAGTTAAAACAGCATTTAAAACACGGAAAGGAGGCACTAAAGTGTTTAATATTTTAATGAGAAACATGAGGTTGTTTTCAACTCATCAGAAATGTTGATTTCGTGTTATTCAAGGGAAGTGAATGTTTTATCAGAAAACATCTAATTAAAGGCCGCAATATCGAAATGCATCTGGATGTAGTTAGTGTTGGCTACGGATTTGTTTAACCAAGTCTTCGGTATGTAAACGTTTTGTATGGCTTTCTATAAAATCTGCTGAACTGTAACTGTAGACATTAGTACTGTGGTCAAGAATCATAAGTGTTATTGAAATAACTTTTCATATAAAGAGCATGGTGTGGAATCCTCAGTGGGCAGTCTCCAATCTGTGTAATGAAAGCCATCACAGACAACTACTGGATCAGATACAAAATGTACGTGAAATTTGTTTACAGAGGGTTTAGTTCGTAGCTCTCACTGAGATTCCAAAATAGGAAGCTAACAGCCAGCGAAGCTCTTCAGTTCCATCCTGAGACATGACCAGAACTGAGCAAAGACTGTAACCTTGTGTTCGCTAGACACCACAGGAGAAAGTTTTCATGTTGTAAGCCATGCTTAAAACTAGATTAAACTCGAGTGTTGACATACGTATGTGCTACTTTCAGCAGTCATTGTCCTGTAGAATGATATAACGTGACGTAGATGTTCAAAAGACGTAATTCCGCCTGTTTCTCGAAGTTCATGAACTCTAATAACACAACACCTGTCGACAATAACATAACATGAAAAAATGCATATCTCAGAAAATGGTAATTAATCTTATGATATCAGTTCGTGTGTTACCATTGCGTATTATTCTTGTACATGGTTACTGATGTTACAATGCCAAGATTCAGTCATGAATAGCGGTATAGTATCACCTTAACCCGAGGTTCAACAGCAGTATAGTATCACTTTAACCCAAGATTCAGAAGCAGTATCTTATCTTATATCTTATATCCTTCCCGTGCCGTTAAACGTCACATAGGGCTCGTAAAGTAGTTCGCCAATTTTTCCTGTCTTCGGCGAGTCTTTCAACCTCATCAAAGGATTTTATGCCTGTTAACTTGGCCTCTCTTAATAATGTCCTCTTCAGAGTTTCACGTGGTCTGCCCCTTTTTCTTCGGCCTGTTGTGTTCCACTTGATAGCTTGTTTTGGGATTCTCTGATCATTTCTTCTCATCAAGTGACCAACATATGTCCATCTCCTTTTCCTGATCACCCATGAGACTGGTTGTTGTTCAGTCATCTGTCTTATCTCTGCATTGTTCTTGAATTCATTCCACTTGATGCAGAGTATTTTCCTTAGGCATTTGTTTTCAAAAGAGTCTAATTTCTTGTCTGTTTCTTTAGTTGTTTTCCAGCTTTCACATGCATAAATGAGGGTGGATATTACATTTGAATTGAATAGTCTTAACTTGGTTTTTGTGCAGTATAGTATCACTTTAAACTAAGATTCAACAGCAGTATAGTATCACTTTAACCCGAGGTTCAACAGCAGTATAGCTTCGTTTTAACCCGAGGTTCAACAGCAGTATAGTATCACTTTAGCTAGAGATTCAGAAGCAGTATAGTATCACTTTAACCCGAGGTTCAGCAGCAGTATAGTATCGATTTAAACCAAGATTCAACAGCAGTATAGTATCACTTTAACCCGAGGTTCAACAGCAGTATAGCTTCGTTTTAACCCGAGGTTCAACAGCAGTATAGTATCACTTTAGCTAGAGATTCAGAAGCAGTATAGTATCACTTTAACCCGAGGTTCAGCAGCAGTATAGTATCACTTTAACCCAAGATTCAGAAGCAGTATCTTATCTTATATCTTATATCCTTCCCGTGCCGTTAAACGTCACATAGGGCTCGTAAAGTAGTTCGCCAATTTTTCCTGTCTTCGGCGAGTCTTTCAACCTCATCAAAGGATTTTATGCCTGTTAACTTGGCCTCTCTTAATAATGTCCTCTTCAGAGTTTCACGTGGTCTGCCCCTTTTTCTTCGGCCTGTTGTGTTCCACTTGATAGCTTGTTTTGGGATTCTCTGATCATTTCTTCTCATCAAGTGACCAACATATGTCCATCTCCTTTTCCTGATCACCCATGAGACTGGTTGTTGTTCAGTCATCTGTCTTATCTCTGCATTGTTCTTGAATTCATTCCACTTGATGCAGAGTATTTTCCTTAGGCATTTGTTTTCAAAAGAGTCTAATTTCTTGTCTGTTTCTTTAGTTGTTTTCCAGCTTTCACATGCATAAATGAGGGTGGATATTACATTTGAATTGAATAGTCTTAACTTGGTTTTTGTGCAGTATAGTATCACTTTAAACTAAGATTCAACAGCAGTATAGTATCACTTTAACCCGAGGTTCAACAGCAGTATAGCTTCGTTTTAACCCGAGGTTCAACAGCAGTATAGTATCACTTTAGCTAGAGATTCAGAAGCAGTATAGTATCACTTTAACCCGAGGTTCAGCAGCAGTATAGTATCGATTTAAACCAAGATTCAACAGCAGTATAGTATCACTTTAACCCGAGGTTCAACAGCAGTATAGCTTCGTTTTAACCCGAGGTTCAACAGCAGTATAGTATCACTTTAGCTAGAGATTCAGAAGCAGTATAGTATCACTTTAACCCGAGGTTCAGCAGCAGTATAGTATCGATTTAAACCAAGATTCAACAGCAGTATAGTATCACTTTAACCCGAAGTTCAACAGCCTATGGTATCGCATTAACCCGAGGTTCAACAGCCCGATAGTATCGCTTTAAACCAAGATTCAACAGTAGTATAGTATCGCTTTAACCCGAGGTTCAACACAGCAGGATAGTATCACTTTAAACCGAGGTTCAAAATAAATAAAATAAAAACAAAGATCTCCCTTCGATAATCTTCAAGATCAGTCACATTAATCAAAATCTACATCTTAATTCTCAGAGCATCTTTGTTCTTTCTATTTCTTTCTCTGTCTCTCTCTCTCTCTCTGTCTCTGTCTCTCTGTTTCTCTCTCTGTCTCTCTCTGTCTCTCCCTCTCTGTCTCTCTCTCTCTCTCTCTCTCTGTGTCTCTGAGTACAGCAAACAATGATAATAGTTGCCTGCCATCAAAATAGACAAAATCAGTTATTTTTGTAAGCTCCACTACTCTTCTAAGGAATCAGTTTATCATCTTAAACTCTCAGTTCTCAGTTTTGTTTTGTTTTTCCCCTACATTTCTCTTATATATTTTGGTCTGACATTTAAAAGATCTATCCTTTTTCGTAAAATTGTATTTGTACAAGTTTCTGTCTTTTCGTAGAAATAAAAAAAAATCCCAAATCATTTTATGTTGGTATATTTTCAAAGAGGATTTTTAAAAAAAAGATCTTTCATAGCCAAAAGCAAAAAAGCATTCTTCGTCTAAACATGCGTTCTTTAAAAACTCTGCCATCAGCTGGTCAGCCTGACCTATAGATCATATCATCACTAATTTTGTATAACCATAACCTGAAATACATACATACACATGCACACATCCAGGCTTGCTCAAGGATAAAATATTTTTGATTTGCATGCTTTTTTACAACCTTATGCCAGATCTCTGTGTTTTCTACCACATTACGCCACATCTAAATATTTTCTACCACATTATGCCATATCTCAGTATTTTCTACTACCTTACGCCAGATCTCTGTATTTTCTACCACATTACGCCACATTTAAATATTTTCTACCACGTTACGCCACATCTCAGTATTTTCTACCACCTTACGCCACATCTCAGTACTTTCTACCACATTACACCACATCTCAGTATTTTCTATCACCTTTCGCCACATCTCACTATTTTCTATCACCTTAGACCACATTTCAGTATTTTCTACCACATTACGCCACATCTCAGTATGTTCTACCATATTACGACACATCTCAGTATTTTCTACCACCTTACACCACATCTCCGTATTTTCTATAATAGTACGTCACATGCCAGTATTTTCTGCTACATTACGCCATATCTCAGTATTTTCTACCACCTTACAACACATCTCAGTATTTTCTACCACCTTACATCAGATCTCAGTATTTTCTACCACCTTACGCCACATCTCAGTATTTTCTACCATCTTACGCCACATCTCAGTATTTTCTACCACCTTACGCCATATCTCAGTATTTTCTACCACCTTACGCCACATCTCAGTATTTTCTAACACCTTATGTCACATCTCAGTATTTTCTACCACCTTATGCCACATCTCAGTATTTTCTACCACCTTACGCCACATCTGAGTATTTTCTACCACCTTACGCCACATCTCAATATTTTCTACCACATTACGTCACATCTCAGTATTTTCTATCACATTACGTCACATCTCAGTATTTTCTACCACCTTACGTCACATCTCTGTATTTTCTACCACCTTACGCCACATCTCAGTATTTTCTACCACCTTACACCACATCTCAGTATTTTCTATCATAGTACGTCACATTTCAGTATTTTCTACCATATTACGCCACATATCAGTATTTTCTACCACATTACGCCACATGCCAATATTTTATAACACATTACGCCACATCTCAGTATATTCTACAACATTACGCCACATACCAATATTTTATACCACATTACGCCACATCTCAGTATATTCTACCACATTACGCCACATGCCAATATTTTATACCACATTACGCCACATCTCACTATTTTCTACCACCTTACGCCACATCTCACTATTTTCTACCACCTTACGCCACATCTCAGTATTTTCTACCACCTTACGCTACATCTCAGTATTTTCTACCACCTTACGCCACATCTCAGTATTTTCTACCACATTACGCCACATCTCAGTATTTTCTACCACCTTACGTCACATCTGAGTATCTGAAGAAAAAATAGACTCCCGACCTGACCTTTACACTCGCCCTCACACTGGCAGAATCCAAACTACAATGTGCATTTTCCTCTTTCTCAACTTAACTCTTCTCTGTCAGTATAGCTCCCTGCCTTGTTCTGTAACAAAGCCCTTCATCTTGAATGATCAAATGTACATTATAATCCCGTATAGCTGGCATGTCCTGTCTTTGATTGATTATCTGCTGTTATTAATATCATGAAAATTGCTGTTATTATGATAATTTGCGTAGGTTAATGTACTCACTGTTGCTTATTCCCAGTGCTCTGAGCCATTTCAGGGAGCACTCCAGATTTAATTACATCCGGATTACATTTGTTTTGCTCGGTTACCACTAAGTGTAATCATCTGAGGTGATGTCATTACACCTGTCGCTTCATACGACCTAATATATCAACCCGTTTAATTCTTTCACTCCTGAATTATTTTCCATCATGTGCCACAATAATTTGCGTATGGAAATTTCAGTATAAAGAAACTTGAAAACTATCTAATTTAAAAATATGGATAGTGTTAGAAATGTACCCATTCATTCATTTATGTGCATGTTCCTTGCGGAACTTTGCCTCCCTAACAGCACTCCTGTAGGCCTCTCGGTTGCGAGCAAGATGGCCTGCTGCTGACGCATCCATTTGCAGATCATCAACGATGTCTTGCAGCCATCTTCGCCTTGGTCTTCATCTCTTTCTTTTTCTCATTATGTACCCTTCCAAGATGGTTTTCTACAGAAATGTACTACCTTTCATATAATTTAGATTTGGCCTAAATATCGCTCTGCACATTGACTTACATAGTCGTGCAAAACTTGCAACTCCCAGTGTTTATAAGTACTCTATTCATATTATTTTTTTTTAACATAGCATTCATGTGAATTTATATTTTGTTTCCTCTCTGTATTTCTTTGTCCTGTATGTTTTTGTGTGATTAAGGCTCACGCCGAAACGTCACAACTGTGTACTCATAAGTAATAAAGCTGTTCCTACTTTTTTTTCCCTTAGTTTATACATTTTAGTATCAGCTTTACTGCAGTGACCTCGTGCATAGTTATATACTCATACACTAATTATTGAGTGTCGTTTTAGTGCTAAAGAGCAAAGAATATGGTAATCTTTGTTGCAACTGTAACACATGAGGATAGGACATGCATCGATCCGTGACCTCTATCAGTTTGGAAGTGATTCATTATGGCACGCGGGTAAGGGCTGAAATAGTGATGCAACAACAGTAATGTGACATACATTTCTGGACTGCTGCAGCGAACAATGAGGAGAAGATCTCTCTTAAGGGATTCATTAAATGTTTCCAGTCCCATCCCAAGCCTAGCTTTCGAAACAGAAAATAAAGGAAGAACTGTTATGGATTGTCTGCCACTCTTCATAATGACCGGCTAGCTAAAATTAAAGAAGAGCAGATAGAGCAATACTAATATTATTAGACTAAATGCTGGTCATAAACATATAGATAATAACTTTTAAACATATAAGGCATGTATGCATATAATACATATAACAAATAATACATTTATGTATATAAGACAATATTATATGAAATATTAGGCCATATAAAATATGCAAGTATATAAGACATATGCGCTTATAAAGTATAAGCAATACAGGCATGACATAACGGTTAGACTAGGGAGATATAGATAAACAGACAGGTAAACAGGAAGACAAGAAAGTGAAAATAACTGGCAGACAAACAGACAGAATGATAAACAAGAAGAAGTGAAGCAGACAGCAAGGCGTACATAACTACATACATTCAACATGGAGTAATAAAATATGAAGAAATATGTTCTACTCCCTCACTAGTAGACAGATCTCAGAATCCCTTACCTCCTTATTCCCTCCTTCCCCCCCCCCCCCCCAAACTGCGTTTATTGCGCACATTAGCACCGCCCATTAATCTTACCTCTTCCGCATCGGAGAGATCTCAGAGACCAGAAAGCTCTTTAATCTTCCTTTCTGCAGGAATATTATTTCCGGAAGCGCTGGCACTCTACGTAACCGCTCTTTAACCAGGAAACTGGCAAAGCGTTACCGCCTTCTCCGTGTTTTTCTAACCAATTTGTTTTCTTCTTGAGGAAATAAGTGTCCAATTCTCAGATAGGCATGGTTGTTTGTGTGATGCAGAATACGGTAACTAAGACTGTTCGAAGCTGCCAAGAAAAAGTTCGAAGCTGTGATGAGTCAGCAGGTCAGCACATGAGCATCACGGACTGAGAAGTGCAAGAAGCTTGATGATCCATGATTATGAACATAGCTTTATATGATGTTGATAGTGATTATGATGAAATACAGAATTGTAATTGGAATGATGAAAGTACTTTTTTGTAACGGTGAAAATAATGAAACAAGATTTTCATATCGATGGAGGATTAGTGAGCGGACCATTTGGTAGAAGACAAAGATTATACCAGAATTGGTGAGTGGACCATCGGGGAGAAAACATACAGATTAAACTAGAATTAGTGAATGGACTATCTGGTACAAGACATACAGATTAAACTAGAATTAGTGAGGTGACAATCTGGTATAAAACATACAGATTAAACTAGAATTAGTGAGGTGACCATCTGGTAGAAAACATACAGATTAAACTAGAATTAGTGAGGTGACCATCTGGTAGAAAACATACATATGAAACTAGAATTAGTGAGGTGACCATCTGGTAGAAAACATACAGATGAAACTAGAATTAGTGAGGTGACCATCTGGTAGAAAACATACAGATTAAACTAGAATTAGTGAGGTGACCATCTGGTAGAAAACATACAGATTAAACTAGAATTAGTGAGGGGACCATTGGGTAGAAAACATACAGATTAAACTAGAATTAGTGAGGTGACCATCTGATAGAAAACATACAGATTAAACTAGAATTAGCGAGCGGACCATCTGGTAGAAAACATACAGATTAAACTAGAATTAGTGAGGGGACCATCTGGTAGAAAACATACAGATTAAACTAGAATTAATGAGGGGACCATCTGATAGAAAACATACAGATTAAACTAGAATTAGTGAGCGGACCATTGGGTAGAAAACATACAGATTAAACTAAAATTAGTGAGGGGACCATCTGGTAGAAAACATACAGATGAAACTAGAATTAGTGAGGTGACCATCTGGTAGAAAACATACAGATTAAACTAGAATTATTGAGGTGAACATCTGGTAGAAGACACATTAAGCAAAAGAGAGAATAAACTCTTGATAATTTATTTTTCACTCAATGTAAGACCACAAAGTCCACCTAACCCGTTACTCATTAATGAAGGTTAGTTAAAAGTTAATGTAGCAGAAAAAAGATGTCTGTCTCTATCTGTCAGACTGTATGAAGACTGCTTTTACAGGGTGTTGTCTCTGCTGCCTAAACTATTATTTTCTGGTTACTTTCTCCTCTTCTTGCTATTTTACAAATACTTCGATGTTGAGTCAAATTTGCAAAATCTGTTGCTTAACTACTCGCAACACAACACAACAAGAACACCAGGCTCGTCATAGTTCTACAGCAGAACACCAGGCTCTCCAGAGTTCTACACCAGAACACCAGGCTCTCCACAGTTCTACAACAGAACACCAGGCTCTTCACAGTTCTACAGCAGAACACCAGGATCTCCACAGTTCTACAGCAGAACACCAGGCTCGTCATAGTTCTACAGCAGAACACCAGGCTCTCCACAATTCTACAGCAGAACACCAGGATCTCCACAGTTCTACAGCAGAACACCAGGCTCTCCACAGTTCTACAGCAGAACACCAGGCTCTCCACAGTTCTACAGCAGAACACCAGAATCTCTACAGTTCTACAGCAGAAAACACAAGCTCTTCACAGTTTTACAGCAGAACACCAGGATCTCCACAGTTCTACAGCAGAAAACACCAGGCTCTTCACAGTTTTACAGCAGAACACCAGGCTCTCCACAGTTCTACAGCAGAAAACACAATCTCTTCACAGTTCTACAGCAGAACACCAAGCAATGAGCTGTACTACATTGAAACCTGCAGTCAGTCACCTTCAACAACATATAACATTCCACGAGAAACTAAAGCAAAGCTACTGCCTTAAAAAACACTGAATACCACATTTATTAATGAGCAGAATGAAAGATGATATTACGGGGATGGAAACACAGCCCTTCAGACTGGGAAGGGAAATACAATGACAATTCCCGGAGTGAAATACTCAACGTCACGTGGGGAGAAACCTTACAATTTCATTACTACGAAAAGAAACAGACATACTTACAAAAATTCCAACAGAAAAATCTCCCATAGCAACTAAACTAACCACTTCATCTTAACCTAAACTGCCTCTACTAGAACTGTTACTACCGAAGAACTTAATCCAAGACAAGACATTCACATATCCAAAACATAGTAATGCTCCTCTAACCAAACAAGTGAGGCTCCATTTGCATCCAAAACAAAAAAAAAGGCGTCTCCTTCTAACTTAATCTTGAGTGGTAATTATACCATAACTTTACCCACTTTCAATGGGGCAAATCTCTGCTGTTAGAAGGGGGAGGAGAAGGGTGGAGAGGAGTTACAACAGTATAGGGATTTTTTTAAAGATAGGAAGTTAGATAAATCATCCTGGAGTTGAAAAGCTGAGAAAAACAAGGTTATGTCCCCACATAAATGGTAACTAATTGTTTACGTTTCATTCTCCCTTAACTCAGTTGCTTGTATATCACGGACTGGACATGGAGCTCAGAGAATGAGAGAGTGATCAGATGATCAAGAAAACTAAAGTTAGACTTCTGGGGGTCAGTCTGTGTCTTAGTTTTCCCGGGGTAAGATGTAGTTTTTGTAGTGCAGAATATGGAAGTCAGTATGTCGTAGAATTCTGTTGGCGTTGAAGTCTTTTGGACATCAGTAGACGCCTGGAATATTATATATTGTCTTGATGTAAAGTGTCATCATGTCACGTTCCTTGGATTGGTATTGTCACTGTATTTTTTCAGTTATCGCAGTCGCCACTATCATCCTACGCACAAATAAAAGCCATAACTAACCTAGCTGCTACTGTGCTGTTTGCCAAATACTTCGATGTTGAGTCAAATTTGCAAAATCTGTTGCTTAACTACTCGCAACACAACACAACAAGAACACCAGGCTCGTCATAGTTCTACAGCAGAACACCAGGCTCTCCAGAGTTCTACACCAGAACACCAGGCTCTCCACAGTTCTACAACAGAACACCAGGCTCTTCACAGTTCTACAGCAGAACACCAGGATCTCCACAGTTCTACAGCAGAACACCAGGCTCGTCATAGTTCTACAGCAGAACACCAGGCTCTCCACAATTCTACAGCAGAACACCAGGATCTCCACAGTTCTACAGCAGAACACACAGGCTCTCCACAGTTCTACAGCAGAACACCAGGCTCTCCACAGTTCTACAGCAGAACACCAGAATCTATACAGTTCTACAGCAGAAAACACAGGCTCTTCACAGTTTTACAGCAGAACACCAGGATCTCCACAGTTCTACAGCAGAAAACACCAGGCTCTTCACAGTTTTACAGCAGAACACCAGGCTCTCCACAGTTCTACAGCAGAAAACACAATCTCTTCACAGTTCTACAGCAGAACACCAAGCAATGAGCTGTACTACATTGAAACCTGCAGTCAGTCACCTTCAACAACATATAACATTCCACGAGAAACTAAAGCAAAGCTACTGCCTTAAAAAACACTGAATACCACATTTATTAATGAGCAGAATGAAAGATGATATTACGGGGATGGAAACACAGCCCTTCAGACTGGGAAGGGAAATACAATGACAATTCCCGGAGTGAAATACTCAACGTCACGTGGGGAGAAACCTTACAATTTCATTACTACGAAAAGAAACAGACATACTTACAAAAATTCCAACAGAAAAATCTCCCATAGCAACTAAACTAACCACTTCATCTTAACCTAAACTGCCTCTACTAGAACTGTTACTACCGAAGAACTTAATCCAAGACAAGACATTCACATATCCAAAACATAGTAATGCTCCTCTAACCAAACAAGTGAGGCTCCATTTGCATCCAAAACAAAAAAAAAGGCGTCTCCTTCTAACTTAATCTTGAGTGGTAATTATACCATAACTTTACCCACTTTCAATGGGGCAAATCTCTGCTGTTAGAAGGGGGAGGAGAAGGGTGGAGAGGAGTTACAACAGTATAGGGATTTTTTTAAAGATAGGAAGTTAGATAAATCATCCTGGAGTTGAAAAGCTGAGAAAAACAAGGTTATGTCCCCACATAAATGGTAACTAATTGTTTACGTTTCATTCTCCCTTAACTCAGTTGCTTGTATATCACGGACTGGACATGGAGCTCAGAGAATGAGAGAGTGATCAGATGATCAAGAAAACTAAAGTTAGACTTCTGGGGGTCAGTCTGTGTCTTAGTTTTCCCGGGGTAAGATGTAGTTTTTGTAGTGCAGAATATGGAAGTCAGTATGTCGTAGAATTCTGTTGGCGTTGAAGTCTTTTGGACATCAGTAGACGCCTGGAATATTATATATTGTCTTGATGTAAAGTGTCATCATGTCACGTTCCTTGGATTGGTATTGTCACTGTATTTTTTTCAGTTATCGCAGTCGCCACTATCATCCTACGCACAAATAAAAGCCATAACTAACCTAGCTGCTACTGTGCTGTTCGCCACTGAGAAATTTCCATTCATGGGAAGCTAGTCTGTGAGCGTGTAGTAAACAGACAACGAAGACAGATGACGGAAGAGATGAAGCTCAAACTGTTTTGAAAGAGTAAAACCTCGGCTGTATGTCGCCAGTACACCAGATAGTAAATACAAAGGAAGTATAAACTCAGAGTCAGTAAGAATAATACGAGTAGCTGTAGGCTGAATAAAATCAAGCAATAGTAGAGTAGAGAGAACGTCCGTTTCCCCGTGTAAAAAGCCACCACATGATCTTTCTGTCATAAAACACCCAAGGAATGCAGTGTTACTACCAGTTTTTCCTTGAACTGTCGATGTATTTCATGATGATATGCGCCATGCTCGGCCGCTCCATCCCTCCCCTCCATAAAATGCCAGGTACCCATTTTTTACAGCTGGATGACTGGGATGTTTCCCCCGGTATTCATCGACTTTCGCCACGAGGAACAAGTGCAATAACCACTTCCCTCGTCCGGCGCACACCCACGTATCAACATAACCTCCAACATAGACTGGGAAAATCTACTTCAGCCACGGAAATAAAATAACAATGTGGTTTAGAGATCCAAAAGTTGCTTGTCTATGCGGCACTCGTTTGTTTGCAATGTTAGTATGTTGTCTTTTCCTAAAATTCATCTGTTTGACCTTTGCCGTAGATCCGTTGTGTATGTTCTGTGGATGATGACTCAGGAATTATGACAACATAGTTCTTTTTTTTCTAAAGACTTATCGGGGAATATTTTTCTTAAAGAAAAAGTTCTCATTTCTTCCAGAGAGGGCGAAGACGCTGTCCAGTTTGACAGTCAGCAACCCAGCTGACATGCTGAAGCCAGGAAACCTCAGTCTGTCCCACTTCTCCCGGGGTATCCATAGGAACAGGTCTAGCTTGGCTAATATAGCAGGGATCGCTCATAATAGACCTAGGATCTCCCTTCTTCTTATTTTCTTTCTTTCTTTCTTTCTTTCTTCTTCTTCTTCTGGTATACCAAATTATTATTTTGTTGCATTGTTATTATAAGGCAGCGGAAAAACCAAAATATTATAATGTTGCAGTGTTATTATAAGGCAGCGGAAAAACCAAAATATTATAATGTTGCAGTGTTATTATAAGGCAGTGGCTCAAAATTTGTGGTCTGCTGATCGGTGGTGGTCCGCGATAGGTTAGACAGATTTCCACTGAGCAACAGGCTAGAAATGTGGGAAGACTTTTAGCAGGGAAGTGTACTTAGGTCATGAGGAATTATCTTTTATAATTTATTTATAATTTATTTATTTTGGGGTGTTTTCTACCTAAATTCTGATACTATTAATGTAATAACAGTAATACTGTCCAAAAATTCTCGATACATGGTTAAAGTGGCGAATTCCAAATACAATGTTAACCTGAGTCCACTTTGAGTGTGAGAGAAACAACTGTGTTTAGAAAAGAAATGGCAATAATGTAGAGAATGCATTATCAATAAAGACATTATTTTATTTTTTAAAAGTGTAAAATGTCTGTATGAATGGAGACTTTTGAATACAGAAACCCTGTAGATGTTGGCCATAGTGTCAAGAACGAAGAATTGAAGTTTGCATTTGCAGAGATAAATTACCAAATTAAATGGACTTCATAATATAATTGTTCTTGAATTATAACTCGTCTAAAATAGGTCTGTTATTATTATATAAATAACGATACAACACATCTACCCAGTACAGACTAGAAAAGAAAGGTTTGGTGAGGATAGAGGAGAAGGATGAGATAAAGATTAGTCTGACATTTTGTTTATGGCAGTTCATTTCCAGAAGCGAATTCCCTTGTCGGCGGAATCGCCATTCTTCTTAGGTCACGAAAGAAGTCTTCCGATCCAACTTTTCAGCTTACCAATACTCAGAAAATTTTCCGAAAACCGAAATATTTACCGGGACACCCAAGGAACTACTCCGTTGGCAGTTTTGTCATGATAGCCCCATGGGTCTGATATTTTGCGACCTTTCGTGGGATTATTTGCTTGGAATGACAGTCTGGTTGCGTAAGCAAGCCCTCGGTGTAGTCCCAGCCCGTGGAACTATTTACCTGGCATGTTTTGTAGCGTTGAGAATCCTTGTAACTTGAAGTTTACCTGGTATCCGAGAAAGGTATGATTTACATGTGAGGATTAACATAAAGATACGATTTTTTTTTGTATTGTTTAAAAACGGCCGCACACACAACGTCCATAACTATAACCAGCAAGAGAAAATTTGAAAACATGCAAATTTTGTGAAAATTGTATCATCATAGTGTGCCGCGTAGAAAAGCGTTTAAATTGTCATTTTGTCAGATATTCCTCATTGCTGTCTTTGTTTTCCAGGTTCTTTGACAAGTTTTCTGTCAGAGAACATTGTTAGCTGCATCTAGTGTCTATTACTTGTATAAAACCAACTCCCATTCAGCAAAGTTATTTTCTTGATATTTGTGTGTGTGTGTGTGTGTGTTGTTTATTACAAGTACCGCCGTGGTGGTGTAGTTAGTGCAATCGGCTGTCGATTAGAATGCCCTCGATTCGATTTCGCACTCGGGCGGAATTTTTTCGGACCGACTGGCATTGAGGTTCACCCAGCTTCGAATAAATGGGTAACTGGGGTTTCCCTGGGAAAATAGAGGTGGGGGTATACGTGGTATCCCTATCTCACATGCTGTAGTGGCCTAGAAATGAAATGACATCAATACTCTACATCTCTGTGACATGCATATGCTATGGGGCATAGAAGATACATAGTCCACCACCACCACCATCACCATCATCACCACCACCACCATCACCACCACCACCACCATCATCATCATCATCATCATCATCATCGTCTTTCACTCCCTTGAGAGCATAGGCCACGGATAAAGGCTCTCCAGTCATCCCTGTTCTTGAAATTATTCTCTGCTTCCTTCCATGTGTATCCTTTGTCTATGAGCACTGTCATAATTTCTCTTCTCCAAGTAAGTCCAGGTCTTCCTCGTTTTCTATTTCCTTGAGGATTCTATGTCAGTGTCAGTGCCTGTCTTGCTATGCTGGTATCGGGTTTTCTCAGAATATGGCCAATCCAACTCCATCTCTTAGACATGATTTGTAGGTTCATAGGTTCGTGTCCCGCCATTTCCCAGACCTCCTCGTTCCTGATCTTGCCCTGCCTTCTAATATTTAAAATCCTCCTCAAGCAGTAGTTCATGAATGTTTGTATCCTCTATTGTATTGTCCTGGTCTTAACCCATGTCTCTGAACCATATAGTTGGACAGACTTTACATTTGTATTGAAAAGCCAAAGTTTGGTTTTTGTTTTGATGTTCTTAGATGACCATATTTTGTTAAGTTGGATAAATGCTGTCCTGGCCTTGGTTATTCTAGCTTTAACATCGTTTTCCAAGGAACACTACTGTGTTCCCCTGTATTTATCCCCTATGCTGCCTAAATATGTGAAATACTCTACTCCCTCGATCGGCACTCCCTCAGTTACCATGAGGCTAATACTTGCACTATTACTTTTCATTATTTATTTTTTTGTCTGTTAATATAAAGTCCTAGTTTAGCTTAATTCTTGTTTAAGATCTGAAGTTTCTCTTGTATTTGCGTGTGGTTGTGTGCCAGAAGTGCCACATCATCTGCGAAGTCAAGATCTTCCAATTAGTTCCACAATGCCCATTGTATCCCATTTATTTTCCCTTGTGTGGTAGTTTTCATGATCCAATCAATTGCTAGAAGAAATAGGAATGGTGATAGCAAACATCCTCCCGCACGCCCATTTAGACTTTAAAACTTACTCCACATCATATTTTCTAGCGTAATTAGTTTTCTTACAAGTATCAACGTTAACGTCGTCTCGATCACAGTGACTTTCGCTGCCACTATTATCAGTTTGTTTGCGCGAAGTCGAAGGCTTACGTTTCACAAACCGATCCATTTTAGCGCCTAAAGTTTTTAAGTTTAAACAATAAAAAAAGACTATCCGAAAACTCTTCATGATCACTACATGGGTTACTGGAATCCGTTGATTAATCCAGTACGAATTACACACAGCACCAAAACCAAATAGCTGCTCTAAAGCCAACGAAATTTGATTCTTAAACTAAAACACAATTGCTGAGAATTATATTTCACTTCTGCTCCCTCGCACAATCTACGCAGGCTGTTCTCTAAAATTACATTGTAAAACTGCACGTTTCAGCAACATGGTCAGAAAGACACCGGTATCGCACTTCAAAAGCGGTGCCGTCTTTTTATTTACGTCACATTCCTGTTTGATGCTGGAAGAAACGCTGTCTGGACCATCCTTTCTCCAACAGCCGCACTGCGGACATACTAATAAAACGACATACAATTCTCCGGCTTGCATCCATGCATTCTGCTCCTATGCATTGCATGAAAAATGGAGATTTTTTTTTTTTTTGCTGCTTTGAGACTTCAGCGAGGCCCAAAATACTTCCTGTTACGGCCCACCTTTGGGCCGCGGCACATGGATTGAGAACCACTGTTCTAGACCAAATCTGTCGTGTTGGTCGCCTTTTCTCAAGGTAGATAGAGGTGTATGGTGCAGTTTTACAATATGAGGGAGGGAATGAGTAAAGTGAGAAAAAATGAATAGAAAGTATGAAAATGTATAAATGAAAAACACACAACATCCGATATTTCGGCGTGAGTTTTTTTTTCGAGGATTACGTGCACAACGAGACAAAAAAAAAACAAAAAACAACCGAAGAACTTATCTTAATATGCCTCCTCCAGAAGTAAAATGTGTAATCCAGAACATGTTCTGTCGTCATCTTTGAACCGCATCAACCATATATCGCGGCAACAAGCCCTCACTTCTAAACCGCACTGTAGCTCGGACAGAGTTAAACTGGTTCTCACGTACCACCCTCATAGCTTAGCAGTTAAAAACATACTGTTTCGCCATCTCCATCTCCTCCAGACCGAGCCCGATACACGTGAACTTTCTGGGGAACCCCCACTGGTAGCCTACAGACGGGACAAGAACCTCAGGGACCTTTTAATTCGTAGTCATCTTAAGACCGATGGTACTTTTTAATGGTACCAGACGTCGCGGACGCCGTAGATGTAACACTTGTCCGTTTGTTGTCGAGGCTAGCTAGATCTCCTTCCCTAAGTCCACGTTATCAGTTCTGGAGGGTTTCACTTGTACTTCACGCAATGTTATTTATGTTATTATGTGCAAACGTTGCGGTTTGAAGTACATAGGTGAGACTGGCTTACGCTTAGAAGATCGATTTCGCCAGCATCTCAGTGATATTTCTAAGAGGGCCTGGACACCTGTGGCTAAACATTTTTGCCTTAGCAACCACAGGGGAAAACAGGACATTTCTCTTAGTGCGATCCGCTCTTGTTTCGCTGATGTACGATCTCGGAGGGTCCTAGAACAGCGCCTTATTTTCCAGACTGGCTGTCTCCACCCAGCTGGAATTAACAATGTCTTCAGCTTTCTGTAACTTATTTAGTTTTCCACTTCCTTTTTTTTTAAACTCTACTTTCTTTCTCCTAGCTACTCTTTCCTACCGCCACCCTCTTTTCTTCTCTGGCAACATACTGGTGTTTATGGGGTCTTGTCCTATTCACCAGTTTCACATTTTCTCCCTGCAGGTATTTATGTTCTTCATTCATTATCTCTCCGCTTCACCTTTTCCTTCCCCTCCCCCCCCCCCCCCCGACACCTTCTTCTCTAGCGGCTATCATGGTTCTATTGCTTTTCCTCCCATCTCTTTCTACCACTTGTTTTCCTCCTCTCTCTCCACCTCATCTTTGACTCTATCGGGTATCCTTTGTTGTGGTCCGCTTGGTCCTTCTAAGACACACACTTTTCTGCTTTTTACTTCTGGAGGAGGCCATATTAAGATAAGTTCTTCGTTTTTGTTTTTTTTTGTCTCGTTGTGCATGTAATCCTCGAAAAAGGCTCACGCCGAAATATCGGATGTTGTATGTTTTTCATTTATACATTCTCATACTTTCTATTCATTTTCCCTCACTTTACTCACTCCCTCCCCCATTTTGTAAAACTGCACCATACACCTCTATCTACCTTTTTTATTTAAACCAGTTTTACTGCAGTCGCCATCCCTTTTATCTGTCACATTCGCCTTTTCTCAGAACTTCATGGGTGAAATAAAGCCTACAATAAAAGAGGTTCTAATGAAAGCCTACAATAAAAGAGGTTCTAATGAAAGCCTACAATATAAGAGGTTCTTATGGAAAACTACAATATAAGAGGTTCTTGTGAAAGCCTACAATTTAAAACCTACATCAAAGATTGCAATATGCAGGACTCTTATGAAAACCTACAATATAAGGGGTTCTCATGAAAGCTTACAGTATAAGATATTCTCATGAAAGCTTTCAATGTAATGAAAACAGATTAAAATAAGCTTCAGTGAGACCAAGAATGCACGTGGACAACCAATGACGCCCTAGTCAGTCCAGCTGTAGAAATAAGTACTTGACTACCACTGAAGCTAAGGATGGAAAGGCAGGCAGACATGACACTGACTACATATCGCTCTACACTTTCGGTAGTGGAATACATGCATCATTGCCGCAACCTCCTTATCCCTGACTGACCTGAAAAAGGTCAAGAAAAAAATCTAGGTGCTAACACCACAACCCATGCGTACCCCGGCGGCAGGACACATGACCATCTGCTTGTTATACTCGTGTACTTGGATCCTCACCTCTAGCAACCTAGTTTTATCTTTCTACCTTCACCGCTAGATAATTAATGAAATCTGTCTCTGACTTCAGTTTTATAACATGATGTAACTGCGAAGGTATACATACACTGGATAAACGAGCTCACCAGTCTCGAACTGAATTATACTAGATAAGAAGCGCAAGTTTAGGAGTGTGAAATGTTAACGTGGTCAAACAGTTGAAGAGAAGCACACGTTTAATGGTGTGAAATGTTAACGTGGTCAAACAGTTGAAGAGAAGCACAAGTTTAATGGTGTGAAATGTTAACGTGGTCAAACAGTTGAAGAGAAGCATAGGTTTAATAGTGTGAAATGTTAACGTGGTCAAACAGTTGAAGAGAAGCACACGTTTAATAGCGTGAAATGTTAACGTCGTCAAACAGTTGAAGAGAAGCACAAGTTTAATGGTGTGAAATGTTAACGTGGTCAAACAGTTGAAGAGAAGCACACGTTTAATGGTGTGAAATGTTAACGTGGTCAAACAGTTGAAGAGAAGCACAAGTTTAATAGTGTGAAATGTTAACGTGGTCAAACAGTTGAAGAGAAGCATAGGTTTAATAGTGTGAAATGTTAACGTGGTCAAACAGTTGAAGAGAAGCACACGTTTAATAGTGTGAAATGTTAACGTGGTTTTTTTAAGCTGTACTTTCTTTCTCCTAGCTACCCTTTCCTACCGCCACCCTCTTTTCTTCTCTGGCAACATACTGGTGTTTATGGGGTCTTGTCCTATTCACCAGTTTCACATTTTCTCCCTGCAGGTATTTATGTTCTTCATTCATTATCTCTCCGCTTCACCTTTTCCTTCCCCTCCCCCCCCCCTGACACCTTCTTCTCAAGCGGCTATCATGTTTCTATTGCCTTTCCTCCCATCTCTTTCTACCACTTGTTTTCCTCCTCTCTCTCTCTCTCCACCTCTTCTTTACGATTGGCTCTATCGGGTATCCTTTGTTGTGGTCCGCTTGGTCCTTCTAAGACACACATTTTTCTGCTTTTTACTTCTGGAGGAGGCCATATTAAGATAAGTTCTTCGTTTTTTTTTTGTTTTTTTTTTTGTTTTGCTGTTGTCTCGTTGTGCATGAAATCCTCGAAAAAGGCTCACGCCGAAATATCGGATGCTGTGTGTTTTTCATTTATACATTCTCATACTTTCTATTCATTTTTCCTCACTTTACTCACTCCCTCCCTCACTTTGTAAAACTGCACCATACACCTCTATCTACCTTTTTTATTTAAACCAGTTTTACTGCAGTCGCCATCCCTTTTATCTGTCACATTCGCCTTTTCTCAGAACTTCATGGCTGAAATACTGTAGTTCTTATGAAAGCCTACAATAAAAGAGGTTCTAATGAAAGCCTACAATATAAGAGGTTCTTATGGAAAACTACAATATAAGAGGTTCTTGTGAAAGCCTACAATTTAAAGCCTACATCAAAGATTGCAATATGCAGGACTCTTATGAAAGCCTACAATATAAGGGGTTCTCATGAAAGCTTACAGTATAAGATATTCTCATGAAAGCTTTCAATTTAATGAAAACAGATTAAAATAAGCTTCAGTGAGACCAGAAATGCACGTGGACAACCAATGACGCCCTAGTCAGTCCAGCTGTAGAATAAGTACTTGACTACCACTGAAGCTAAGGATGGAAAGGCAGGCAGACATGACACTGACTACATATCGCTCTACACTTTCGGTAGTGGAATACATAGCATCATTGCCGTAACCTCCTTATCCCTGACTGACCTGAAAAAGGTCAAGAAAAAAATCTAGGTGCTAACACCACAACCCATGCGTACCCCGGCGGCAGGACACATGACCATCTGCTTGTTATACTCGTGTACTTGGATCCTCACCTCTAGCAACCTAGTTTTATCTTTCTATCTTCACCGCTAGATAATTAATTAAATCTGTCTCTGACTTCAGTTTTATAACATGATGTAACTGTGAAGGTATACATACACTGGATAAACGAGCTCACCAGTCTCGAACTGAATTATACTAGATAAGAAGCGCAAGTTTAGGAGTGTGAAATGTTAACGTGGTCAAACAGTTGAAGAGAAGCACACGTTTAATGGTGTGAAATGTTAACGTGGTCAAACAGTTGAAGAGAAGCACAAGTTTAATAGTGTGAAATGTTAACGTGGTCAAACAGTTGAAGAGAAGCATAGGTTTAATAGTGTGAAATGTTAACGTGGTCAAACAGTTGAAGAGAAGCACACGTTTAATAGCGTGAAATGTTAACGTCGTCAAACAGTTGAAGAGAAGCACAAGTTAATGGTGTGAAATGTTAACGTGGTCAAACAGTTGAAGAGAAGCACACGTTTAATGGTGTGAAATGTTAACGTGGTCAAACAGTTGAAGAGAAGCACAAGTTTAATAGTGTGAAATGTTAACGTGGTCAAACAGTTGAAGAGAAGCATAGGTTTAATAGTGTGAAATGTTAACGTGGTCAAACAGTTGAAGAGAAGCACACGTTTAATAGTGTGAAATGTTAACGTGGTCAAACAGTTGAAGAGAAGCACACGTTTAATAGTGTGAAATGTTAACGTCGTCAAACAGTTGAAGAGAAGCACAAGTTTAATGGTGTGAAATGTTAACGTGGTCAAACAGTTGAAGAGAAGCACACGTTTAATAGTGTGAAATGTTAACGTGGTTGAACAGTTGAAGAGAAGGACACGTTTAATGATGTGAAATGTTAACGTGGTCAAACAGCTGAAAAGAAGAAGCAGGTTTAACAGTGTGAAATGTTAACATGATCAAACAGTTGAAGCAAGTGGCAGGAGTCGGGGGTAAAGTGATAGCTGTTGAAAGAGGGACTTGTAGCGTAGCATCAGCGTGCAACGTACTTAAGTGAAATGGCGGCTGCGGTAAAACTGGTCCTAGTAATGAAGTAGAAAGAAGGGGTATGGTTCAGTTTTACAAAAAAAAGATAGAACGGGTGAGGAAAGTGGACAGAAAATAAAATGTGCAAGTATAAATGAAGAACATAAAACAATCCAATATTTCAGCAAAAGCCTTCTTCAAGGATCACTTATGTAAGTACATGAAGATGAATGGCCATATGAAGTCTTTTCTGCTAGACCTTTCAATAGTTTTCCCGCTACAAGTATTGAAAGATCTAACAGAAACGACATCTTTCTGGATATGGAGCATTAGCGGATATGCAGTTGAGAAACATGCATATAAAATAGCTTAAAGCGTCACTAAATCTCACCTAGCAAAAAAGCTTAGATACGTTTCAAGTTTCAGGATTACCTAGCCACGACTGTTTAGCTGAGGGAAGGGAAAAGAACCTGTGGGGGGGGGGTGTGCGGGGGTTTGGAGGTGGGGGGGGGGAGATACCAACAAGTCATACGCCCCTGGAACTCATAGCTCTTTACATTTAACTACCTTTCGCCACGTGAGCGTACCAACATGTATGGCTACTTCAGTTTCACTGACATCAATCAAAATTTTCACGTTAGGACCACAGTTTCTTCTTGCTTTATCTCCCTTCTTGATCTGTCTCACTTCTTGGTCTATCTCCCTTCTTGCTGTCTCCCTGGAACACTTAGCAGAATGTTCTTAGTTTGTGTCTGTTCCATCTCCCTGAACACTTAGCAGAATGTTCTTATTTTGGTCCTGTTCTATCTCCCTGCAACACTAAGCAGAGTGTTCTTTTCATTCATTTCGGTGAAAGTGCTGAAGCAAATCATCGTGTCGGATGGGGAGTTGATGGTTACAGCGGCTTGCAGGTCCAGAGTGAAGCTAAAAAGCAGGAACAGAAGCAATATTTCTGGTCAGCCTCCACCACCAATGGGACCATTATGATCTCTGCCCCATTGGTCAGGCTAAGGCAGCGAATGGGAGCAACAAGTGAGGGGTGGCGGGGAGGGGTCTTGGCCGGCTGCGGTTTTCTGCCCTGACCTATTCTCCGACACTATCACGGTCATCTTTGCTTTCTGTGGTACTAACTAACTATCTCTGCAGTTTCCAGTAACTAATAACTCATGGGACGTGCGTTTGGAGAAAACCCTTGTGGAAGCCTCGAGTGCATTCGGCATCCAAAGATTCAGAGAAAGAGAGAGAGAGGGGGGGGGAGGGAATCAGAGAGAAAGGGAGAGAATCAGAGAACGAAGAGAGAGGGGGGGGGGTAAGAGAGCGAGAGAGAGAGAGTAACTAACTTACTGGTCAACAAATAACGTAAGTATATCTCCAAAAGAATGTTAAATGCTGAACTTTTAGAGCAAGGGTGTCTTCGGCCCGTCGACCCTCAAACGTTTATTATATAGAAGTAATTTAATAAGTATTGCTCTTTACTAACAGCACTAATAGTAAAATTAATACTGAAAAAATTTCGTTAAAAAATGTATCGACTCCCTAGAAGATCCCATTGATCTTTGGAGGTCTATAGCGACTAATTTGGAGACCGCTGTTCTAGAGTGAGGGATCCCTTCAGGAAGAGTAAAGGTAAGATACAAGAAACAAGATTCAGTGAATTTACAGAAAGAAACGCAATTCAGCCATGAGTGAAAAAGCTTAGAAAACCAGATAACCACAAACACTCGATATTTATCTACTTCAGAACCATCTTAAATCATGAAAAGAGTGGCCCTGTAATATATATATATATATATATATATATATATTATATATATATATATATATATATATATATATATATCACTTGCCGAGCTGCGTGGTGTAGGCGATCATTTCTCAACAATTCCCTATCTTTAGACTTGATTATGAGATCCGCCGGTGACTTTCTTCCTAGCCACACTGACAGTCCGTCCAGTAACTTCTCTCTCTGTCTTCCTCTGTCTCTTCTTCCCTCAATTTTTCCAGTTGCCACAATGTGTTCCAATTTTCCTCTTCTCGGAACATGTCCTACAAATCTCGCTTGTCTGTCTCTGATCTTTGCTGTAATTTGCCTTTCAACTCCAGCATCTTAAGACTTTTTCATTGGTTTTCTTAGCTGTCCATGGTACCCTTAACATCCTTCTTATGAACCACATTTCCATGGCCTTCATTTCTCACTGTACTCTCTTATTTATGGGCCATGCTTCACATCCATAAAAGAAAATTTTCTCGATGTAACATTTAAGTACTCGGAATCTTGTTTCCATTTATATGGATCTGTTACACAAGATGTTTCTCATTTTCTGGAATGCTGACTTGGCCTGAGCACATCTGCTTTTTATTTCGTTGTGACATTTCCCATCAGCAGCTATTAATCGTTCCTAAGTACTTGAATCTATCAACTTGTTTCAGATTTGTGCCATCTATGGTAATGCTAGATTTTGGTGATATTCTTTTCTTTGAGATGACCATCACTTCAGTCTTCTTTTCATTCAAGCTGAGACCTTTACTTTTACTTTCACAAACCACGGTGTCCAGAAGGGCCTGTAGCCTCTCACTTTTAGCAATCAGAACTGTGTCGTCTGTTAAGTTGTTAAGGTTATACTCGCCAATTGATATTCCTGGCAAGCTCTCTATATTGTTTTTTCGCTATACAAGGAGAAGAGGTTATGAGACAGAACACATCCTTGTCTCATCCCAATTTTATGTCTTGGAATGCTCCTATTTGGTTCTCAACCTTCACTGCTGCTGATTGCTGGCAGTGTATGTTTTTGATGAGTTTCAGATCTTTCCCATCTATGTTGATGTCTTCCAGCATTCTTATAATTTCTGTGTCTCGCTTTATCGATATATATAGTAGGTTTCTAGCTATATTCTGAACTCACTTAACTTGATGTTATAAATTGTTCACATTTGTGGCAGGTTATAAGTTTTACAAGATGTGTTGCAAGGTTGAAAATGTAGATAACTCAGTTTTTCTGAAGAGTAGGTGACAAAGAGGTATCCATTACGGGCTTAAGTTTTGGCCAGAAATAGAAAAATGTCATTGCGAGAATAAACTCATTATCTCATCTTCTGAGATGTGTAAATATTTGTGGGAGTTTGTTTGGAGGATGAGGTTACTTTGTCTTTTCTGCACGCGAGATACGGTTTTCTTTAACACTGCATGTTTATGAATGCACGTGCGATTTACATTACCTGGAGCGGGAGAAAGTGTGCATTACCCGCACAGCGCCACGTTGTTAGCGTTACACCTTTGTATTTTTTGTTCTCTCTGAGAATACCTCGTTACTCTCTTATCTATTCACGACAAAGAGATGTACCCGGAGAGATAACACTTTTGCTTCCTGCAACGTCATTGACAAAAGTGGCAGGAAAAGGGTGCTACCGTAAATCTTCCTTCCCCGATCGTCACGTGACGTGAATCTCGTCCAAGGCCGTGCAATATGGAAACAGACTACTCGTAGAAACAGTACGTTAAATGAGGAGGAAACGAGGGCCAAAAGCGAAGACACAAGAAACAAGATTCAGTGAATTTACAGAAAGAAATGCAATTCAGCCATGAGTGAAGAAGCTTAGAAAACCAGATAACCACAAACACTCGATATTTATCTACTTCAGAACCATCTTAAATCATGAAAAGAGTGGCCCTGTAATATATATATATATATATATATATATATATATATATATATATATATATATATATATATATATATATATATAATATATATATATATCACTTGCCGAGCTGCGTGGTGTAGGCGATCATTTCTCAACAATTCCCTATCTTTAGACTTGATTATGAGATCCGCCGGTGACTTTCTTCCTAGCCACACTGACAGTCCGTCCAGTAACTTCTCTCTCTGTCTTCCTCTGTCTCTTCTTCCCTCAATTTTTCCAGTTGCCACAATGTGTTCCAATTTTCCTCTTCTCGGAACATGTCCTACAAATCTCGCTTGTCTGTCTCTGATCTTTGCTGTAATTTGCCTTTCAACTCCAGCATCTTAAGACTTTTTCATTGGTTTTCTTAGCTGTCCATGGTACCCTTAACATCCTTCTTATGAACCACATTTCCATGGCCTTCATTTCTCACTGTACTCTCTTATTTATGGGCCATGCTTCACATCCATAAAAGAAAATTGGCTCGATGTAACATTTAAGTACTCGGAATCTTGTTTCCATTTATATGGATCTGTTACACAAGATGTTTCTCATTTTCTGGAATGCTGACTTGGCCTGAGCACATCTGCTTTTTATTTCGTTGTGACATTTCCCATCAGCAGCTATTAATCGTTCCTAAGTACTTGAATCTATCAACTTATTTCAGATTTGTGCCATCGATGGTAATGCTAGATTTTGGTGATATTCTTTTCTTTGAGATGACCATCACTTCAGTCTTCTTTTCATTCAAGCTGAGACCTTTACTTTTACTTTCACAAACCACGGTGTCCAGAAGGGCCTGTAGCCTCTCACTTTTAGCAATCAGAACTGTGTCGTCTGTTAAGTTGTTAAGGTTATACCCGCCAATTGATATTCCTGGCAAGCTCTCTATATTGTTTTTTCGCTGTACAAGGAGAAGAGGTTATGAGACAGAACACATCCTTGCCTCATCCCATTTTTATGTCTTAGAATGCTCCTATTTG
The DNA here is from genome assembly GCA_009760885.1 of Achatina immaculata. Lineage (NCBI taxonomy): Eukaryota > Metazoa > Mollusca > Gastropoda > Stylommatophora > Achatinidae > Lissachatina > Lissachatina immaculata. Next base: position 21,411,133 of record CM019719.1, read on the forward strand.
GTTCTCAACCTTCACTGCTGCTGATTGCTGCCAGTATATGTTTTTGATGAGTTTCAGATCTTTCCCATCTATGTTGATGTCTTCCAGCATTCTTATAATTTCTGTGTCTCGCTTTATCGATATATATAGTAGGTTTCTAGCTATATTCTGAACTCACTTAACTTGATGTTATAAATTATTCACATTTGTGGCAGGTTATAAGTTTTACAAGATGTGTTGCAAGGTTGAAAATGTAGATAACTCAGTTTTTCTGAAGAGTAGGTGACAAAGAGGTATCCATTACGGGCTTAAGTTTTGGCCAGAAATAGAAAAATGTCATTGCGAGAATAAACTCATTATCTCATCTTCTGAGATGTGTAAATATTTGTGGGAGTTTGTTTGGAGGATGAGGTTACTTTGTCTTTTCTGCACGCGAGATACGGTTTTCTTTAACACTGCATGTTTATGAATGCACGTGCGATTTACATTACCTGGAGCGGGAGAAAGTGTGCATTACCCGCACAGCGCCACGTTGTTAGCGTTACACCTTTTATTTTTTGTTCTCTCTGAGAATACCTCGTTACTCTCTTATCTATTCACGACAAAGAGATGTACCGGAGAGATAACACTTTTGCTTCCTGCAACGTCATTGACAAAAGTGGCAGGAAAAGGGTGCTACCGTAAATCTTCCTTCCCCGATCGTCACGTGACGTGAATCTCGTCCAGGTTTACCGTGGAAGAAACGAGGCTAACGTGAAAGCTCGGCAACGTGGGAAAGGTTTGAAGACTGCAAGAAAGGTTGTATATTTATTAAAGCTTTTATCTCTGAAGCTTTTCCCATTTCCTTTATGGGAAATTGATGTGTAAAAAATGCTAATAAGATTGGAAATTTCCATTTTTACTGTTAGTTCTACTGGACTGCTTCCCATCGGGCGTCTAGGCTGCCCGTATACAAGTATATGAGTCTCTGTCACGGACGTCTAGGCTGCCCGTATAGTCTCTGTCACAGGCGTCTAGAGTGCCCGTATACAAAGTATGAGTCTCTGTCACAGGCGTCTAGAGTGCCCGTATACAAAGTATGAGTCTCTGTCACAGGCGTCTAGAGTGCCCGTATACAAAGTATGAGTCTCTGTCACAGGCGTCTACACAGCCCGTGTGCAAGTATGAGGCTCTATCACAGGATGCCCACATACGAGTCTCTGTCTTCCTCTGTCTCTTCTTCCCTCAATTTTTCCAGTTGCCACAATGTGTTCCAATTTTCCTCTTCTCGGAACATGTCCTACAAATCTCGCTTGTCTGTCTCTGATCTTTGCTGTAATTTGCCTTTCAACTCCAGCATCTTAAGACTTTTTCATTGGTTTTCTTAGCTGTCCATGGTACCCTTAACATCCTTCTTATGAACCACATTTCCATGGCCTTCATTTCTCACTGTACTCTCTTATTTATGGGCCATGCTTCACATCCATAAAAGAAAATTGGCTCGATGTAACATTTAAGTACTCGGAATCTTGTTTCCATTTATATGGATCTGTTACACAAGATGTTTCTCATTTTCTGGAATGCTGACTTGGCCTGAGCACATCTGCTTTTTATTTCGTTGTGACATTTCCCATCAGCAGCTATTAATCGTTCCTAAGTACTTGAATCTATCAACTTATTTCAGATTTGTGCCATCGATGGTAATGCTAGATTTTGGTGATATTCTTTTCTTTGAGATGACCATCACTTCAGTCTTCTTTTCATTCAAGCTGAGACCTTTACTTTTACTTTCACAAACCACGGTGTCCAGAAGGGCCTGTAGCCTCTCACTTTTAGCAATCAGAACTGTGTCGTCTGTTAAGTTGTTAAGGTTATACCCGCCAATTGATATTCCTGGCAAGCTCTCTATATTGTTTTTTCGCTGTACAAGGAGAAGAGGTTATGAGACAGAACACATCCTTGCCTCATCCCATTTTTATGTCTTAGAATGCTCCTATTTGGTTCTCAACCTTCACTGCTGCTGATTGCTGCCAGTATATGTTTTTGATGAGTTTCAGATCTTTCCCATCTATGTTGATGTCTTCCAGCATTCTTATAATTTCTGTGTCTCGCTTTATCGATATATATAGTAGGTTTCTAGCTATATTCTGAACTCACTTAACTTGATGTTATAAATTATTCACATTTGTGGCAGGTTATAAGTTTTACAAGATGTGTTGCAAGGTTGAAAATGTAGATAACTCAGTTTTTCTGAAGAGTAGGTGACAAAGAGGTATCCATTACGGGCTTAAGTTTTGGCCAGAAATAGAAAAATGTCATTGCGAGAATAAACTCATTATCTCATCTTCTGAGATGTGTAAATATTTGTGGGAGTTTGTTTGGAGGATGAGGTTACTTTGTCTTTTCTGCACGCGAGATACGGTTTTCTTTAACACTGCATGTTTATGAATGCACGTGCGATTTACATTACCTGGAGCGGGAGAAAGTGTGCATTACCCGCACAGCGCCACGTTGTTAGCGTTACACCTTTTGTATTTTTTGTTCTCTCTGAGAATACCTCGTTACTCTCTTATCTATTCACGACAAAGAGATGTACCCGGAGAGATAACACTTTTGCTTCCTGCAACGTCATTGACAAAAGTGGCAGGAAAAGGGTGCTACCGTAAATCTTCCTTCCCCGATCGTCACGTGACGTGAATCTCGTCCAGGTTTACCGTGGAAGAAACGAGGCTAACGTGAAAGCTCGGCAACGTGGGAAAGGTTTGAAGACTGCAAGAAAGGTTGTATATTTATTAAAGCTTTTATCTCTGAAGCTTTTCCCATTTCCTTTATGGGAAATTGATGTGTAAAAAATGCTAATAAGATTGGAAATTTCCATTTTTACTGTTAGTTCTACTGGACTGCTTCCCATCGGGCGTCTAGGCTGCCCGTATACAAGTATATGAGTCTCTGTCACGGACGTCTAGGCTGCCCGTATAGTCTCTGTCACAGGCGTCTAGAGTGCCCGTATACAAAGTATGAGTCTCTGTCACAGGCGTCTAGAGTGCCCGTATACAAAGTATGAGTCTCTGTCACAGGCGTCTAGAGTGCCCGTATACAAAGTATGAGTCTCTGTCACAGGCGTCTACACAGCCCGTGTGCAAGTATGAGGCTCTATCACAGGATGCCCACATACGAGTCTCTGTCACAGACGTCTAGGCTGCCCGTATAGTATCTGTCACAGACGTCTAGGCTGCCCGTATAGTCTCTGTCACAGACGTCTAGGCTGCCCGTATAGTCTCTGTCACAGGCGTCTAGGGTGCCCGCATAGTCTCTGTCACAGGCGTCTAGGGTGCCCGCATAGTCTCTGTCACAGACGTCTAGGCTGCCTGTATAGTATCTGTCACAGACCTCTAGGTTGCCCGTATAGTCTCTGTCACAGGCGTCTAGGGTGCCCGTATACAAAGTATGAGTCTCTATCATAGGTGTCTAAGCTGTCCTTATACAAGTATATGAGTCTCTATCATAGGTGTCTAAGCTGTCCTTACACAAGTATGTGAGTCTCTGTCACAGGCGTCTAGGCTGCCCGTATACAAGTATATGAGTATCTATCAGCCGTCTAGGCTGCCCGTATACAAGTATATGAGTATCTATCAGCCGTCTAGGCTGCCCGTATACAAGTATATGAGTATCTATCAGCCGTCTAGGCTGCCCGTATACAAGTATATGAGTACTCTCTTATTTATGGGCCATGCTTCACATCCATAAAAGAAAATTTTCTCGATGTAACATTTAAGTACTCGGAATCTTGTTTCCATTTATATGGATCTGTTACACAAGATGTTTCTCATTTTCTGGAATGCTGACTTGGCCTGAGCACATCTGCTTTTTATTTCGTTGTGACATTTCCCATCAGCAGCTATTAATCGTTCCTAAGTACTTGAATCTATCAACTTGTTTCAGATTTGTGCCATCTATGGTAATGCTAGATTTTGGTGATATTCTTTTCTTTGAGATGACCATCACTTCAGTCTTCTTTTCATTCAAGCTGAGACCTTTACTTTTACTTTCACAAACCACGGTGTCCAGAAGGGCCTGTAGCCTCTCACTTTTAGCAATCAGAACTGTGTCGTCTGTTAAGTTGTTAAGGTTATACTCGCCAATTGATATTCCTGGCAAGCTCTCTATATTGTTTTTTCGCTATACAAGGAGAAGAGGTTATGAGACAGAACACATCCTTGTCTCATCCCAATTTTATGTCTTGGAATGCTCCTATTTGGTTCTCAACCTTCACTGCTGCTGATTGCTGGCAGTGTATGTTTTTGATGAGTTTCAGATCTTTCCCATCTATGTTGATGTCTTCCAGCATTCTTATAATTTCTGTGTCTCGCTTTATCGATATATATAGTAGGTTTCTAGCTATATTCTGAACTCACTTAACTTGATGTTATAAATTGTTCACATTTGTGGCAGGTTATAAGTTTTACAAGATGTGTTGCAAGGTTGAAAATGTAGATAACTCAGTTTTTCTGAAGAGTAGGTGACAAAGAGGTATCCATTACGGGCTTAAGTTTTGGCCAGAAATAGAAAAATGTCATTGCGAGAATAAACTCATTATCTCATCTTCTGAGATGTGTAAATATTTGTGGGAGTTTGTTTGGAGGATGAGGTTACTTTGTCTTTTCTGCACGCGAGATACGGTTTTCTTTAACACTGCATGTTTATGAATGCACGTGCGATTTACATTACCTGGAGCGGGAGAAAGTGTGCATTACCCGCACAGCGCCACGTTGTTAGCGTTACACCTTTGTATTTTTTGTTCTCTCTGAGAATACCTCGTTACTCTCTTATCTATTCACGACAAAGAGATGTACCCGGAGAGATAACACTTTTGCTTCCTGCAACGTCATTGACAAAAGTGGCAGGAAAAGGGTGCTACCGTAAATCTTCCTTCCCCGATCGTCACGTGACGTGAATCTCGTCCAGGTTTACCGTGGAAGAAACGAGGCTAACGTGAAAGCTCGGCAACGTGGGAAAGGTTTGAAGACTGCAAGAAAGGTTGTATATTTATTAAAGCTTTTATCTCTGAAGCTTTTCCCATTTCCTTTATGGGAAATTGATGTGTAAAAAATGCTAATAAGATTGGAAATTTCCATTTTTACTGTTAGTTCTACTGGACTGCTTCCCATCGGGCGTCTAGGCTGCCCGCATACAAGTATATGAGTCTCTGTCACGGACGTCTAGGCTGCCGTATAGTCTCTGTCACAGGCGTCTAGAGTGCCCGTATACAAAGTATGAGTCTCTGTCACAGGCGTCTAGAGTGCCCGTATACAAAGTATGAGTCTCTGTCACAGGCGTCTAGAGTGCCCGTATACAAAGTATGAGTCTCTGTCACAGGCGTCTACACAGCCCGTGTGCAAGTATGAGGCTCTATCACAGGATGCCCACATACGAGTCTCTGTCACAGACGTCTAGGCTGCCCGTATAGTATCTGTCACAGACGTCTAGGCTGCCCGTATAGTCTCTGTCACAGACGTCTAGGCTGCCGTATAGTCTCTGTCACAGGCGTCTAGGGTGCCCGCATAGTCTCTGTCACAGGCGTCTAGGGTGCCCGCATAGTCTCTGTCACAGACGTCTAGGCTGCCTGTATAGTATCTGTCACAGACCTCTAGGTTGCCCGTATAGTCTCTGTCACAGGCGTCTAGGGTGCCCGTATACAAAGTATGAGTCTCTATCATAGGTGTCTAAGCTGTCCTTATACAAGTATATGAGTCTCTATCATATGTGTCTAAGCTGTCCTTATACAAGTATGTGAGTCTCTGTCACAGGCGTCTAGGCTGCCTATGAGTCTCTATCACAGGCGTCTAGATTGGGCGTATACAAGTATATGAGTCTCTATCACAGGCGTCTAGATTGGGCGTATACAAGTATATGAGTCTCTATCACAGGCGTCTAGATTGGGCGTATACAAGTATATGAGTCTCTATCACAGGCGTCTAGATTGGGCGTATACAAGTATATGAGTATCTATCACAGGCGTCTAGACTGCCCGCGTACAAGTATATGAGTCTCTATCACAGGCGTCTAGGCTGCCCGTATACAAGTATGAGTCTCTATCACAGGCGTCTAGATTGGGCGTATACAAGTATATGAGTCTCTATCACAGGCGTCTAGATTGGGCGTATACAAGTATATGAGTCTCTATCACAGGCGTCTAGATTGGGCGTATAGAAGTATGAGTCTCTATCACAGGCGTCTAGATTGGGCGTATACAAGTATATGAGTCTCTATCACAGGCGTCTAGATTGGGCGTATACAAGTATATGAGTCTCTATCACAGGCGTCTAGATTGGGCGTATACAAGTATATGAGTCTATATCACAGGCGTCTAGATTGGGCGTATACAAGTATATGAGTCTCTATCACAGGCGTCTAGATTGGGCGTATACAAGTATGAGTCTCTATCACAGGCGTCTAGATTGGGCGTATACAAGTATATGAGTCTCTATCACAGGCGTCTAGGCTGCCCGTATACAAGTATGAGTCTCTATCACAGGCGTCTAGATTGGGCGTATACAAGTATGAGTCTCTATCACAGGCGTCTAGATTGGGCGTATACAAGTATATGAGTTTCTATCACAGGCGTCTAGATTGGGCGTATACAAGTATATGAGTCTCTATCACAGGCGTCTAGATTGGGCGTATGCAAGTATATGAGTCTCTATCACAGGCGTCTAGATTGGGCGTATACAAGTATGAGTCTCTATCACAGGCGTCTAGATTGGGCGTATACAAGTATATGAGTCTCTATCACAGGCGTCTAGGCTGCCCGTATACAAGTATGAGTCTCTATCACAGGCGTCTAGATTGGGCGTATACAAGTATATGAGTCTCTATCACAGGCGTCTAGGCTGCCCACATACAAGTATATGAGTCTCTATCACAGGCGTCTAGGCTGCCCACATACAAGTATATGAGTCTCTATCACAGGCGTCTAGGCTGCCCGTATACAAGTATATGAGTATCTATCACAGGCGTCTAGACTGCCCGCGTACAAGTATATGAGTCTCTATCACAGGCGTCTAGACTGCCCGCGTACAAGTATATGAGTATCTATCACAGGCGTCTAGGCTGCCCACATACAAGTATATGAGTCTCTATCACAGGCGTCTAGACTGCCCGCATACAAGTATGTGGGTCTCTGTCACAGGCGTCTAGACTGCCCACATACAAGTATGTGAGTCTATCGCAGGCTTCAAGTCTGACCGCATACAAGTATATGAGATCCTGTCACAATTCTGTCTGTTCAATTGCCTGCACATGTGGAAACCGATTGCTATGTGTTCCTTTCTACGGAGAAAAATGATGCCTTTTTTTCTTCGTATCCAGTTGAATTTAGGTCTTTTATTTGTGGTACGGGTGATTTATGTTCAGTTGGTGTCTGAGAATTGGAAAGATACTGGAAAGATACTGTCTTATGTTGGGTTTTAATGTTGTGCATCGACCTGCATGGGGGCTAGGTGGGGATGTGAATTAACCATTATGTTCATTTTCTCACAGTTACCTATATTAAAGCGTATGCTGCCGTTGACTTTTACTTTTCTCTCATACTCATATCGCATACATACTATTACCAAACTGATGTTGAGTGACTTCCTTGGAATGAAAGTTGAGTGGTGAACAACAACAACAACAAATCAAACGGATCTATCTGCCCAATTCTTCACCCTTTGAGAACTCATTTCAGTGTTCAATGTTTCCCATTATACGGAAAAGTAAGGCTTTTATAGCACTCTGGAACATCCTGGCATCTATCCTCAACAAACAAACAAAGAAACAAAAAAATCCAAGCAGCTCATCAGACTGTCATCGCTTAAGTTCTGCTGATTATTTTCACTAGCGCTGAAAACATAACTTTTCAGGAATCTCTTACTCAGGGCAACAAACAACCGTCAAGACAAACTCCGTCATAAATCATCGCTTACTCTCACAATTAGTCTTCCTTTGTGTCTCAGACAACTTTAAACTCTAGACTGTCGTGAAATTTATTGTTTCTGTGATGTGTTTTTTTGGGGGGTTTTTTTTTTTTTTGGTGTAGTTTTTACATTGGCTTCCGATTTTTTTTTTTTTTTGGTGTAGTTTTTACATTGGCTTCCGATTTTTTTTTTTTTTTTTGGTGTAGTTTTTACATTGGCTTCCGATTTTTTTTTTTTTTGGGGGGGGGGGGGGGGGTGTCCTCGTCCGTGAAAAATGGCCGGGGTACGCAAGGATTTTGTTGGTGCTGAGCTGGCCTAGTATTTTCCGTATACACACGTTTTGTTTTTTTTTAGCAAGTTGCGTTTGTTTTATCATTAAGTAACACATCATCATCATCATCATCATCATCGCTACCACTACCACCATCATCACCACCAGTCATCATCATCGTCATCATCATTGCAATTGCTAGTTTCTAGATTTAAACAGAGCCAATTTGAAAAGATGGACTTTGTAACCACCGCATAAAGTGTCACACGAAGAAATACTAAATGAAATCTCCTTTATGACTGGTACCTTCTGTATGACTGGTATCTCCTGTATGACTGGTATCTCCTGTATGACTGGTACCTCCTGTATGACTGGTATCTCCTGTATGACTGGTACCTCCTGTATGATTGGTATCTCCTGTATGATTGGTACCTCCTGTACGATTGGTATCTCCTGTATGATTGTTATCTCCTGTATGACTGGTACCTTCTGTATGATTGGTATCTCCTGTATGATTGTTATCTCCTGTATGACTGGTACCTTCTGTATGATTGGTATCTCCTGTATGACTGATATCTTCTGTATGACTGGTTGTTTGGTTGCAAATCTCAGTGTTAAATGTTGACGTGCCATTATTGTTCCATAGATGGTCAAAGAATCTCAATAACCTCTTACAAACGGCGGCAATGGTGGGATCAGAACCAAAAACCTTTACTCCAAGAAGTCGTCTTTAAGTAATAAAGCTGTTCCTACTTTTTTTTCCCCTATTTTATGCATTTACTTCAAGAAGACACGTCGATGTTCATTCAGCCATTTCTGCTGTACAGTTTGAGTAGAATAACAAACGAGTTACCGGCAGCCACCGCCTTGATAATGACCCTGGAAAACAGCATGGAAACAGGCTGTTCTCGGAGGACCCTGTACAGAAGAACGATGAAATTTTCATCATTCCTACTTCTCCAGCCGTGAACTACGGCTCCGTCACTGCAGTAAACAAATATTTGTTGCCAGTTTTTGCATTAAAAATAATCTGTGTGATATACACTGCGTCTGGAGTTCCAGAAAGAAGTTAAATTCGTTTATGAAATAAATCTGCAGATATTAACTTCCGAAGGTACTCCGTGCTTCAAGTGTGAAGAGAAGATTTGTTGCTAACATCCCTCAAGTTTTTGGAATGTTTTTTTTCTTTAGCGAATCAGAGATATAGTTGATATAAATCTGAATATCAAATATCTAATTGTCAAATATATGTGCATGTGCTTAGACATATATTCGAATATCGAAACCAAGAATATTCTAATGTCCAAGTATCGAACAGCCTGATATACGTGGCTTCTCTACATACGTGTTTGTACCAAAAAACTCGGGTCTGTGAATATGTTTGAAAGATCCGATTATCGAATCTCCAGATTTATGTACGAATAACGAAACTCTAAATGTGTACGTTGTAGAATATCTACTTTCTATAGATTGTGTTTCTTTGACAGTTTCAGCCAGAATAATTTTGATGTATTTTAGCTAAATGTGAAAACTTAGCGCTGGATAAATTTGCTGAAAAGTATGATACCGAAATTGCTAGTTCCAAGCTCGTTATTTTCTTGGGTTTGTCAAAGCGAGGAAGCATTAATGAGAAATGCGAATGAAATATTTAGAGATAGTCCATTCATCCACTAGAAAGAATAGTTCATTCATCCAAAAGAATAGTTCATTCATCCACTGGAAATATTTTATTTTATCTTTCTCTTTGTACGTGAGCTGTCGAGGGCAAATGCAGTTGGCGTTTTTGGACCATATGAGTGGTCTCAGTGCTGTTCATGCCGTATAATTCGTGAGTGTCTTTGTAACTCCAACTACCCGTCTTTTCCTGAGTCTTCCTCTCGACCTTCTAACTGAAATGATCACTTTTTATTATTCTTATCTTACATCCTTCCCATGTCGTTAAACGTCACATAGGGCTCGCAAGGTAGTTCGCCAATTTTTCCTGTCTTCGGCGAGTCTTTCAACCTCATCAAGGGATTTTATGCCTATTAATTTGGCCTCTCTTAACAATGTCTTCTTCAGAGTTTCACGCGGTCTGCCTCTTTTTCTTTGGCCTGTTGTATTCCACTTGATAGCTTGTTTTGGGATCCTCTGATCGTTTCTTCCCATCACGTGACCAACATATGTCCATTTCCTTTTTCTGATTACCCATGAGACTGGTTGTTGTTCAGTCATCTGTCTTATCTCTGCATTGTTCTTGAATGAGTTCCATTTGATGCCGAGTATTTTCCTTAGACATTTGTTTTCAAAAGAGTCTAATTTCTTTTCTATTTCTTTAGTTGTTTTCCAGCTTTCGCATGCATAAAAGAGGGTGGATATTACATTTAAATTGAATAGTCTTAACTTGGTTTTTGTGCTTATAACTTTTGAATTCCATGTGGTCTCAAGATTTTCATTATTACACATATAGAAAAAGCCGTGTGTATGAATGGGACGCGCCTCAGTAATCCAGATGATAACAAGACGATCGTCCATGCGTTAGGCACGTGATCTGTGGAGGAATTTTAGGTAGTTATCCCTGGAAGCGACATGATCTGACGAACCACATCGCTCCAGGCCTCCATCCACGACGACGGCAATCAACTGAACAAGCTGCAAGAATGAGCAACAGTCGTATGCTTCAAATAAATTATATCTAGGAACTTTTGGGACAAAGAAGGTCACTAGACATATGCAAATTGAAATGCACAGATATTTGTAAATTGTACGGGTCACTGATGAGGAAATAAAGATCAGAATAGAAGACTGAAGCAGGAACCCCAGAGAGACTACTTTGCAAAAAAAAAAGAAAAACAACGTAATTGTTACTGTTTCCTATAATGCCACTCAAATATTGATAGAAATGGTCCAGACAGTAGCTGCTGTACAAACTGATCTTCAATAACTTCCATTAACAACTAATATTGCTTTTTTTTTTTTGTGGAAAAATCAGCGTTGAGACGTAAAACATGATTATTATACGGAGATTAAGTCTGTGACTACTGATGAACAGTAAACTTAGATTAACTGTAGAACTTATGTAATTTCTGTAATCACATTCATTGTGTAAACCTCGTGACTAGGCCTAAGCAACTGCTGTTACACCTCGTTAGGAAATTGCATTGTAGGGGCATTGATTGTTCGTTTGTTACAGTAGGCGGGACTTCAAGATCTTGTAACTATTTGTGGCAGTGTAATTCAGCTCTGGGACTGCTTTTCTTTAAAATAGACTCCTGTAGACTTTAAAATATTAGATCTTGTTCTCTTTTTTTTTTCTCCATTTCTCCAATTCTATAGGAGAGAAAAAAGAAGACGTTTCTCTGTCGTTTTGCTTGCCGATGGTAATGATGATGTCATCAACGAAAAATAACAGTTTTAGCATTTGCTATGACTTTTGGTAGCATTAATACATTAAATCGGTGTTAATCTTTGTTCTAAAGATGTGAATAAAGCTTAGGTCAACATGGCCCACAACACTGATATGACACGGTCCGTTTCTGCGTATAGTTTGGTGTCATCGAGGTAGCTGCTGAACTGCTGTAGCTCGTCAGCCGTCGTAGTAAATTCGGACCCCTACCCCAAAAGTCTATGCATTTAACATGGCTACAGCAAAAAAAGTGGGATCAGGTTTTCCACATCGCTTTACGAGTATGTCGACGCGGAATTCGCCAGAATACCTTTTCTCTGTTTCCTTAAAAAACGACTTGTGGTTTGTGTCACCACAAAGGAAAGAAGCCTTTGCACTAAATAGCCTGCTTCTTGCCGGAGATAAGCCGTTTAATCCAACCCTGCAAAGAAAATAGTTTAATATAAAGAGTTTAGTTAATCCCTTGCTTGAAGTATCCATGGCTACTTCATGAAAGCACACAAACAAAAGCATCACTACAAACTGCTTATTATCTTAGAGTTCTCTTTTCTCGACATTCTCCATAAAGTCAAGCAAAACTAATGTCTTTCTTTGTATACATTTTTCTTACATTTCTTGAATCTTCTGTGTGGTTAGTTTTCTAATGATCATTTTATGAACGGGAGCTTCGAGCTTCTTGAATTTATTACGTCTGAAATACTTTTCTGTGGAGGGTATTTCCTGTCATGACCTAGAGCAACCTTTCTCAACCTCTGCGACCTTGACGAACTACTGAAAACAATGTCCAAGTCGTAATGAACGAACTATTGTATACAAATTATACACACGAGAGTGAGTAACCCCCAACCCGCTTCAAGGGACGCAACAGTTGAAAAATGTAAGAAAAGACTCGGGGGCGATTCAGAACATCTTTTAATATATATTTCAATGGTTACGTCCCTTGATTTGCGATTACTTTTTGACTCGTCGTCGTACATCCATATATATGTCTTAACAAAACCAAAAAAAAAAAAGCCTGTTTCCATGCCATTTAGGCATATTGGGAATACGGATACTTCTTACAATAATTAATTATCAAAAGCTGATATTTTTTAGTTCAAAAGGATCTTTTTTCTGTACAGTAGATTAGAAACGATGCTTATTTATTTATTTTGAATCGTGTTCTCTTCTGGAATATCTAGCGACTTTTGATGGAATATCTAGCGATCTTTGACGGATCCTCTAGCGACCTTTGATGGAATATCTAACGATCTTTGACAGAACCTGTAGCAGCCTTTGATGGAATATCTAGCCATCTTTGACGGAACCTATAGCGATTTTTGATGGAATATCTAGCGACCTTTGACGGATCCTCTAGCAACCTTTGATGGAATATCTAGCGATCTTTGACGGAACCTGTAGCAACCTTTGATGGAATATCTAGCGACTTTTGATGGAATATCTAGCGATCTTTGACGGAACCTCTAGCAACCTTTGATGGAATATCTAGCGATCTTTGACGGAACCTGTAGCAACCTTTGATGGAATATCTAGCGATCTTTGACGGAACCTCTAGCGACCTTTGATGGAATATCTAGCGATCTTTGATGGAATATCTAGCGACCTTTGATGGATTATCTAGCCACCTTTGACGGAACCTCTAGCGACCTTTGAAGGAATATCTAATGATCTTTGACGGAACCTGTAGCGATCTTTGACGGATCCTCTAGCAACCTTTAACGGAATATCTAGCGACCTTTCATGGAATATCTAGCGACCTTTCATGGAATATCTAGCGACCTTTCATGGAGTATCTAGCGACCTTTGACGGGACCTCTAGCGACCTTTGACGGAGTATCTAGCGACCTTTGACGACCCGTCTAGCGACCTGTCTCAGAAAGTTATGGTTCCGCAGAACACTGAAAAGTCCTGATCTAGGGAGTTGCTTAATTGTTTAGCTTTCTGTAAAAGAAATTTCATACGCCTTCCTGTATCTGACGACGTGGCTTATGCTACAACAGATGATGTAGCGAAGTTCTGTAAAAATGATTCGGACGAGGGGAAGGACATGGTGATTTCATTCACATCCTTTGTTAAATCGAAGAAGTTTTTTTTTTTTTTTGGCAGACTTTATTATCGTAGGGAACACATCGATCCAAATATGGAGGAAGAATAGCAGCAGCCTAGCAGCACATCGCTCAGGTCGGACAGGCTTTAGGCCAGCTCAGGCTTTCTGACTTTCTTAACCAGCCTACCCCTTCTCGGGGAGGTCATCTTGGCTCACGCTGTGTTGTTTAGAAAGAAACAGAATTTGAGAACAAACATGGCCGCTCTTCCTTTTCTTTCTAAATTTTTTTTTTTTTTTTTTGGGGGGGGGGGGGGAATTTGCGCTGCAAAACAAATAAAAACTCATGTCTATTCAGTTTATATCTTGAGCATGTATTATACGTCTCTGAGAAATTTTATAATTTAAAAAAAAACACGTTCCGGATATCTTTTTTTTTTCTTTCTAGTCATTCAAGAAACAGAAAACATCAATAACAGCCGAAGAATTGCAAGAAAAACAATGTTTTGTTCTCCGCTTTATGCGCTTGTCATAAATCAGTCTCGCTTTGTTACCTCAGAAACTGTAACCTGAATTTGTTGAAGTTTGTGGCAGCTGTGCACTGAAGGAAGACAAGGCTTCCGTGTGTGTGTGTGGGGGGGGGGGGGGGCAGTTCTTCGTTTTCTCAGAGTGTTCTCCTTCCGAGGACACAACTGCCTGACGAGAGAGATGGTTATTGATGTGACACATTTCGGTGGTGGATTTTACAGAGAGGCTAAAGTAATCCAGCTCGCTGTTAGAGCATCGTTTCATTTTCTCCTGCAACCAGAGGGAAATGAAAAAAAAATTCCACAAAAATCAACTATCATTCTGTAAAAATCAACTATCATCCTGTAAAAATCAACTATCATCCTGTAAATCAAACATTTGACTTTCGACTCTACTGCTTATCTATATAATATCGCGCTCTGGTTACTGTCTGGTTTCTGATCCAAGCTCTGACTGCCTCTGGTTACTGTCTGGGTCCTGATCCAAGCTCTGACTGCCTCTGGTTACTGTCTGGTTTCTGATCCAAGCTCTGACTGCCTCTGGTTACTGTCTGGTTTCTGATCCAAGCTCTGACTGCCTCTGGTTACTGTCTGGGTCCTGATCCAAGCTCTGACTGCCTCTGGTTACTGTCTGGTTTCTGATCCAAGCTCTGACTGCCTCTGGTTACTGTCTGGGTCCTGATCCAAGCTCTGACTGCCTCTGGTTACTGTCTGGCTCATGATCCAAGCTCTGACTGCCTCTGGTTACTGTCTGGTTTCTGGTCCAAGCTCTGACTGCCTCTGGTTACTGTCTGGTTCCTAGTCCAAGCTCTGACTGCCTCTGGTTACTGTCTGGTTCCTGGTCCAAGCTCTGACTGCCTCTGGTTACTGTCTGGTCCCTGGTCCAAGCTCTGACTGCCTCTGGTTACTGTCTGGTTCCTGGTCCAAGCTCTGACTGCCTCTGGTTACTGTCTGGTTCCTGGTCCAAGCTCTGACTGCCTCTGGTTACTGTCTGGTTCCTGGTCCACGCTCTGCCTGCCAAACGAAATCCAACTCCAATGTCACTTTTAAAGTGTATATTACTTAGTAGTAAGAAATTGTAGTAAATTACGGTAATATCACAACGCATTACCATCACGACAACACCCTACCAAGCTGGTAAAACACAAATATACTTATTTGAGTAAAGTTCATTAAAACGAAAAACAAAATTCTGAGAAAGTAAATATACAACGAACTACGCATTCAAACTACACTAGTCTCTCATGTCGAGGGTCTGTGGTTCGAATCCTGCCGGAGGCTCCCCGGGTGCCCTGCTGTAGAAACGGGTGCACCGCTTCTTGTGAAACTGGGGGAAGGAAAGGCGGCCAGGCCAGGAGTGATGGTGACCCCATTACCCTCTAGTGTGCTGACAGGTCAAGGAAAGCATGGGCACTAACACCATATCACCTATGTGCCTCTAAGGCATGACAGGGTAACCTTTACCTTTAATTTGTAGATTTAAAAATCAGCAAAGCGAATGCACCGGAAAAAGTAATCAACATTTAAAAAATGAGATTAACTGAACATAAAACATGAGTAATGAGATTAACTGGACATAAAACATGAATAATGAGACTAATTGAACATAAAACATGAGTAATGAGATTAAATGAACATAAAACATGAATAATGAGATTAGCTGAACATAAAACATGAGTTTTCTTCTACCTACTGGGTTTTTTTAAAGACAATTATTTTACCACCACCATCTTAATAAATGAAGTGTCATTTATAAGGAATGAAATGTCGTTTCTAATAAACTGTGTCATTTATAATAAGTGAAGTGTCATGTCTAATAAATGAGATGTTCTAATAAATAAAGTGCTGTTTGTAATCGGATATAATTTCTAAGAGATAAAGAGATAAAGTGTCATTTGTTATAAATGAAATGTCATTCCTAATTACTGAAATGTCATTTCTAATGAATGAGGGGTCACCTCCAATACACGAGATGTTGCTAATAAATGAGGTGTCGTTACTAATAAATGAAATGGCGTTTCTAATAAATGAGGTGTTTTTTTTAAATAAATGAAGCGTCATTTTTAAGAATTGATGCGTCGTTGTTAATAAACGAAGTGTCTTTTCTAGTACATGAAAATGATCTGTCGTCAGCATCTTTGTAATGCTGAACCGTATATACCACCAGGATCAAAACCAACAACAACAGCTGCAACAGTGTGATGTGGCGAAATACTTTCTTTGTTTGTAAAACTAAAGTAACTTTGTAATTATAAAAAAATAATAAAGCCAATTAAACTGTTTTATAAAGACATGGGAGGCAATTAACCACGTTTTCTACTTTGCGGAGTTGTCGATCGTTGGCAAGATTTGTCGAGGAAATAGTACGGAATGTTTTAACGTGCTGTTTCGAGAAATTTAATTGGAATTAATGAAAGATCGAACAGAGCACCATTGTTTCTGAAAATAAAAAGAAGGTATTGAACAATACAAAAGAATGATTTTTTTTTCAAATGAAAATTTCGATAATGACTGATGATAAATGACGCATAGCAAAGTTAAACGCAGCTTCGTTTATAAGGGTTTATAAGGGGACCGGCTAGCGTAGTGGTTAGAGCACTGGTCTAGCAACCGAATGGTAGAGGATTCGAATCCCCAGCTGAGCGGGATTTTTTTTCCGACCAGTACGGCCCCGAGGTCGACCCAGCCTCGTAAAATAGGTACCAGAGAAAATCTGAGAAGGAAGGGCAGCGAGGAAAGGAAATGGCCACCCTACCTCATACACTGATGGCCCAGCATAATGAAGTCTCTAACGCTTCATCTCCTACGGCATTTGCTATGGGACTACCTTTACCTTTAACTTCGTTTATATATAACAAGAGCCATGTCACCTGAAATTATGATTATAATTATCAAGATATTATAACTACAGGGGTTCAATTCAAGTGCCATGCCATGTGGCATAGGCGATCATTTCTCTCCACAAATTCCTGTCTTTAGACTTGATTATGAGATCCGCCGGTGACTTTCTTCCTAGACACACTGACATCCCATCCAGTAACTTCTCTCTCTGTCTTCCTTTGTCTCTTCTTCCTTCAATTTTTCCAGTTGCCACAGCGTGTACCAATTTTCCTCTTCTCAGGAAATGCCCTATAAATCTCGCTTGTCTGCCTCTGATCTTTGCTATAATTTGCTTTTTAATTCCAGCCTCTCTTAAGACTTCTTCGTTGGTTGTCTTGGCAGTCTATGGTACCTTCAACATCATTCTTTATAAACATTTCTATGGCCTCCATTTCTTGCTGTGCTCTCTTATGCATAGACCATGCTTCACCTCCATAAAACAAAATTGGCTCGATGTAACATTTAAGTACTCCGAATCTTGTTTTTAACAGGGGTTAGCATTAAAATAAGTATAAAAAGTTAGATAGGAAATTTAAAGAACAAGGTAGAAAACCGAATCCCACGATACTAGAGAGAGACCATTATGACTGGACGCTTACAAGTGTAAACAGAAGAAATAGACACTTGGAAAAGGACAGACACAATGACGCCGAGGAAGAGATGGGGAAAGGAAAGACGCTCATAGTACAATAGGTTGGTGTGACCATTCCGCAAATGAAATAACAGGTGGTGACGAACTGAAGTTTAAGAATATAAGACAGACAAATAATTACCCGACAGACCACAAGCGCTGGAGAAAGAAATGCCAGAGGTGAGAATGACACCAGAAGGATTTAAGGAAAGCCAGAGTCTGGTTGGCGACGGGTAGGCGGCGGGCGAGACTAGTAATCAATCAACAGGTTCAGGTAGAAAGTGATAAAAGCAAGGGATGGACCTTCGACATCATAAAACTGACAGGTCATGACTCAAGAACCAATCGATACCCAGATCGAAACCAGTGGACCAATTAGCGGTGTGACAGAAATACCGTTTGGTGAGTTCATAGAACTGAACGTAGAGATAAAAGGAGGATACAGGGAGAGTACGATGCACAGAGACTCAGACAAGAAGAAGAGAGAATCTGATTCAGAGACATAGAGACTCAGATAGGTAGAGTGAGACCGGGAGAGATATGCAGATAGGAAAAAAAAGACAAAGACGCACAGAGAGGATAGCCAGAGCTAGACATTGTGAATTAAAGATGGAATTAGACTGCTATACAGTGACCCAGATACAGTTAGATACTGTGAAAACACAGATACACAGATAGAGCGGGACTGGTGTGGTCAATCAGATAGATAGAGAGATACCGACAGATAGCAGTGTGACACTCATGTATTCTAGTTGATGTGCCTTTTGAGAATGATTTCTCTGTTACTTTCCTGTGTTTTCTGTGGAACTGTGATTAGTGGGAAATTCTGCATCAACGTTTTAGCAGAGACAGCTTATAATTAAACTCGTATAACGTGAGATAGACCAACGGAGTTCACTGTTCTTGTGTGTGTTTAGTATTAGACCGTGAAAGTGTATTTTTGTGTGTTTAGTATTAGACTGTGAAAGTGTACTTTTGTGTGTTTAGTATTAGACTGTGAAAGTGTACTTTTGTGTGTTTAGTATTAGACCGTGGAAGTGTACTTTTGTGTGTTTAGTATTAGACCGTTTAAGTATACTTTTGTGTGTTTAGTATTAGACCGTGGAAGTGTACTTTTGTGTGTTTAGTATTAGACCGTGGAAGTGTATTTCTGTGTGTTTAGTATTAGACCGTGAAAGTGTGCTTGTGTGTGTTTAGTATTAGGCCGTGGAAGTGTGCTTGTGTGTGTTTAGTATTAGACCGTGAAAGTGTACCAATGTGTGCAGAAATAAACCATTTAGTACTGAATAGACTCAAAGGAGGACAAAAAGAAGCACTAGTACTATATATTAAAATACGATAGAAATCGATAAAATACGATCTCACAGCTAGTACAAATTCAGCTGCTGCTACTGATATTGGACACAGCTACTACGACTATAACTTCAGCTGTTAATATTCTTATTGGAGAAAAGGCTGACAGCTTCAGCTATTACTGTCTGGTTGTCAGATGATGGGCTCCGACTGGACACACGAGACAGGTCGTCAGACTTGAGAACACACCCTATAGTTCTGTCCCTTCTTCCAAGAAGCCCGACTCCAGCTCAGGAGGAGGTGGAGGGAGGGGGGTGGATTCTGAAAGATAGTCTGTGGCCAAAATTATGACATCCAAAAGGCGAATTCTTTATCCAGGCAATAAATATAGACAACTAATCTGAGCTATGAAACGAAGAAGAAGAAGAAGCTCAACAGTTTGATGGCTGCGCCACTGTTGTTAATTGCAGTTATTGAACACAGCTTCTGTCTCTACCATTCACCGGCAGATGTTGCTCTCAGGCCCAGCTGTTGCTTCAATCATAACGATAACCAGCACTGGCTGTTTTTTGCACATTTATTCATTACTTCAGCCATCGCACATAATGTCGGTATCAGTATCAGTAAATTATATCACAACGACAAGATAAACGACGTCTAGATATTTGTGTTGGGCAGTAATCTTATAGTCCTTCTGTTTGTTCTTGGATCATTTTCCAAGCCCTTATGGAATCTATCACTAGAACAGAGACCCATCTGTTGCCTGGACGCAGGGATCAACTGGCTAAGCAGTAAGATGCGGTCGTCAGGCCACGAAGTGCATGCAAGCTGTGGAGAGGTTGGTTGTTTGCAAATCTTGACCGATTACGGGCAAGAAACATCAAACAGCCACTCGACTTGGGACGACCTTTAGATTCGGCCAGTCGCCAAGTCTAGGCAGGAGATCTACGGCCCTGATCGAGGTCACGTAGGATCTCCTTCGCTGAGCTGGCCCCCAAATTCTCATAAGGCAGGGGCGCCGGCTCCGATTGAATTAACTGTTATTGTATCAAAGAGATATGTATATAAGTGTTATCACGTATACTTCATTGCCCTGGAAAATCTTATCGTTATTGTCACAGCAATGAGTCTGCTGTTGTATGTAGTTACATCGTCAGCTAGCGGCTGTATATAACAAGTGACAGCAAACAAACCTTTGAAGGCAGACGGTGTTTACAAGTTGAAAAAAAGGAGGTCTGTTCACACTAAAATCCTAGAACAAACTATGTACGATTAGAGGTAGCAGACAAAAGCACTTTAGATGTGAAAGAAAGATAATATCAAGACAATGATCGTGACCCAAAACCACAGACCTTGGTAAGACGAACAGCAGACCAGTCAGGAAATGATAAACTACCATAAACTCAGCCAGATTTCTTTTCCTAGTCCACGTGTGATACTTTAAAGGTAATTGTTTCTTTTTTTTTTTTAGTTCAGGTTCAGATATTACTAAGTTGGCCAAGATGCTATTTATACAACAGATTCAAAATAGGATCAAGTGACGAATGAGCGTGTGACACCAATAAGATGACAGCAGACCACATACTGCAGGAGTGTCCATCATATGAGCAACAGAGGAGACAAACAAGGCCAGCTGCTACACCAGTCCAGAACAAACTGTATGGAGACGTCCACACCCTTCAGATGACCACCTGCTGCTTCAAAAGTATACAAGTCAGCGTCTAAACATTTTTGAAGAAGAATAAGAAGAATCTTCTCATTGTTCAAATATTTCCGTATTCACTGTCTTTATTTCGTTCACGCATAAGAATTCTATTCAGAACTGAATCAAAACAGTTTACTCACTGGACAGAATTCTGAAAACCGATCTATTCTGACGATGTGGCAGAAGTTTTTTTTTTTACACCTAATCAAATTCGCAGTTTCGTTTACAATGTTTGCTCTGTGAAAGATTGGCAGTTTTGTTTACAATGTTTGCTCTGTGAAAGATTGGCAGTTTTGCTTACAATGTTTGCTCTGTGAAAGATTGGCAGTTTTGTTTACAATGTTTGCTCTGTGAAAGATTGGTAGTTTTGTTTACAATGTTTGCTCTGTGAAAGATTGGCAGTTTTGTTTACAATGTTTGCTCTGTGAAAGATTGGCAGTTTTGTTTACAATGTTTGCTCTGTGAAAGATTGGCAATTTTGTTTACAATGTTTGCTCTGTGAAAGATTGGCAGTTTTGTTTACAATGTTTGCTCTGTGAAAGATTGGCAATTTTGTCTACAATGTTTGCTCTGTGAAAGATTGGCAGTTTTGTTTACAGTGTTTGTTCGGTGAAAGATTGGCAGTTTTGTTTACAGTGTTTGTTCGGTGAAAGATTGGCAGTTTTGTTTACAGTGTTTGTTCGGTGACGTCCAGGTCTTACCTGGCCACAATTTCAGACATAATTCACCACAATCATGATTCAGCCTGGTTTAATCAAAATGGCAGACTGGCCAATCACGTACCTTCTCTAGATTATGTTGTCTAATTCAACGGGATATTCTCTGATATATGCGCCAAAAGTTTACAGCCAGCCATAAGGTATATCTGAGAAAACATGTTCTCACTGATATGAGCGCCAAAACACGACACTTACAAGGTATATCAGAAACGATATGTTAATCTCTGATATCTGCGCCAAACTGTGACAGTTACAAAGTATCTGAAACGGTATGCCGCCTCTGGTACATGCGCCAAAACCTGACAGTTACAAGGTATATCAGAAACGACTTCATGTACCAAATGTACTCTACAGAGCTTTCATTCAGAAATTACGGAAGGCAAAACCCTATTAACGGCCGTAACCGTGGGAGCACTGGTTAAACTATTCACAAAGTTTTTTTTTTCTGCGATTTAAGCTTCACATTGCCTGGCTAAACCAGGAGATATGTACTCCATGAACCCTGGAAGTACTCGTATACTTCGCCATTATCCACGCTTTCAAGTCGTGTGTCGTTGGTCTTTGGATCTGAGAGAAGGGCTGGCTTACTACTGTATGCTGGGAGGAAGTGAGGGGGGGGGAGGAGGATGAGAGGAGGGAGAGGGAGGAAACGGGGATTGTCGCTTTGTAATACCAGCCCCGAGTCTCTACTGTACAAGCTTGTAAAGTGTTACAGTGTGTTGGGGGAATGAAAGACCCCCACACAGTGCATGCCATATGTACCGCGCTGGGAATCAGACGGATGAAAGAGACACAAGCCTCCACTGCGTCTCTGGGGTATTTAAACAAAAGATACGCGCCCGGATAGGACAAGTATTACAAGATGGATTTAAGGTTTGTGAATGGAGTTCAAAGACTTCTTTTTCAATTCGGGATTCATTTTAATGCATTGTAGGGGAACTCCGATACACGATGTAGTGAACTGTGTCTGGAAGACGTTAATCTATCTCTCTGAAGTGATGGTTAAACGTTCAGAGTGGAAAACGTTAATCTAGCCCCCCTGAAGTGATGGTTAAACGTTCAAACTCAACAGATTTGTGATCTCTTTGAAATGTACAAGAAAAACGAATGTACCATGAGAGATAAAGTAAAGGAAGAAAAAGTTAGCAGGGAAGAAAAATAAGAGAATTAAAAAAGAAACAAATAAAAATGCTTCAAGATTTATAACTTAGAGTGTCTGGGTGGTTTACAAGCAGCAGCAGCAGCAGCGACAGGCCATCTTGCTGACAACCAAGAGGCCTACAGGAGTGCTGTTTGGGAGGCAAAGTTCCGCAAGGGACATGCAGATGAATGAATGAATGAATGAATGGGTGGTATATAAAATCCCTTATCGTATCCCCAAAATGCCTTAATGTCATGGAACAAGGGGATTTTACCTTTACCTTTTCGATGGCACGTAATACTAATTTAATAATGCAGCAACAGACCGAATGTTGAGAACCTCTAGTAATAACGCAGCCGCGGACCAAATGTGAAGAACCTCTGATAATAGCGCAGCCGTGGGACCATACGTTGAGAATCGCTGATAAAGACTATAAGCCGTTAGAAGCGGCTTTGGGTGCAGATCAAGAAACACCGGAGGGAAAGATACTGAGGGATTGCGAGCTGCCTTCTTTATCCAGGCGCAGAACTGTTAGCTCTCTCTAGGTAGGCTCTTGTTTGATGTTGTTGATTCTTTTAGATCATTTACTATGCTCTCAGATAAACTTCCCCCCACCAAAGCATCCCTGTGGGTCTTGCAGCTTCTTTGTTCAGTTTCAAATGGACTAGGCGTGGCGTGATGTGGCCTCCTGTGACTAGGCGGTTGTTTGCTTGACAGAGATCGTAGGTTCTAATCGTGAACGCTTTCGTTGTGGCTTCACAGCCTGAGATGCTTCGTTTGTCCTTTCATGCGCTTTTGATTTGTTTTCTCCAATCCATCCCGTCTCGTTGACCCAAGGTATGATTCAGTGTAAGTATACGCCCATTGCTGTTGGAACTGTACAAAGGATCAATGAAGAAAACCCAGTCTTATACGTGTAATAGATAGTACAACTGGACACATATTCATATTGTTAATTTAAATCAGTACAGGACACATATTCATATTGTTAATTTAAATCAGTACAGTTAATTCTTTTGTTAAAATTGGCAAACTAATCACAACGTTGTGCAACTAGCTCATATTTTGTATTATTGTCGTTAGATCCAGTGTTCGCTGATATATATATATATATATATATATATATATATATATATAATTCATTCATTTGCATCTCCCTTGCGGAACTTTGCCTCCCAAACAGAACTCCTGTAGGCCTCTCGGTTGTGAGCAAAATGGCCTGCTGTTGCTGCATCCATTTGCAGATCGTCAACGATGTCTTGCAGCCATCTTCGTTTTGGTCTTCCTCTCTTTCTTTTTCCCATTATGTATCCTTCCAAATACAGTCTTCTCTAAATTATCATGACGTTTAATGTGTCCAAAATATTTAAGTTTTCTCTGTTTAATTCTCTTTACTAGCCAACATCCTTCAGTATTAAGTTCTTGTAGTATGGATATATTTGTTCTTTCTTGTGTCCACATCACCTGAAGGTTGACTTTCTGACTTTCGATTGAGTTACTTTCAAACTCTCCAATGAAACATCTGGATTTAATATTCAGTTTTTTTTTTTAATTTTCATTTTGGCAACTCTACATGAAACAGAAAAAGACATTCCCTCAGATTTCTATTCCCAGAATGTGTCCGCCAAATGTGGTGACGTCATTAATCAGGCTCATTAATTGTCAGCATTTCATTGGTCGACTTTTTAAACCAGTGCTAGAGCAAACGTACCCTATGTGCCGATATCGGACATAGAATTTTTAGTTCGAAAACACGAAGAGGGGGGATATAATGAAAGCGTTAACGGAAAAAAATGTAATAGAAAGAAAACATAGATTTATGCACACTAGCTGGGATGGTGGGAACTTCAAAAACAGATAAGCCAGTATTCAAAGCTTTTGGCGTGGTAGTCAGTTTGATGCGACCTGCGGTCATTATGTCTGGCGCACGCTCGGAGATTTTAACCCACTTCGTCCCAGACGTAAAACGCTTTATTGTCGCTTTTATTTCTGATATTCTTCTAGCATTTCATAGGGCCATCGTCTACATGCAGTTGCACAAATAACCAGCTAGCAATCATGCTAGCAGTACTCACGTGTTTATTGTGTAGATTTCATTCTGGAAATGATTATATATTAGTTTTTACGATGTAATTAATAATAATAATATTCTTTTTCTTCTCGGCCACTCTCTCTTCTTCTTCCCCTCCTCCTCCTCTTCTTATTCTTCCCCTTCTTCTCTTCTTCTTCTTCCCCTCCTCCTCTTCTTCTTCTTCCACTTCTTCTTCTTCCCCTCCTCCTCTTCTTCTTCTTCCCCTCCTCCTTCTCTTATTCTTCTTCTTCCTCTTCTTCCCCTCCTCTTCCCCTCCTCTTCTTCTTCTTCTTCCCTTCAACCTCTTCTTCTTCTTCCCCTCCTCCTCTTCTTCTTCTTCCCCTTCTTTTTCTTATTCTTCTTCTTCCTCTCCTCTTCTTCCTCTTCCCCTCCTCCTTCTCTTATTCTTCTTCTTCCCCTTCTTCTTCTTCCTCTCCTCTTCTTCTTCTTCCCCTCCTCCTTCTCTTATTCTTCTTCTTCCTCTTCTTCTTCTTCCCCTCAACCTCTTCTTCTTCTTCCACTCCTCTTCTTCTTCTTTCCCTCCTCCTCCTCTTCTTCTTCTTCTTCCCTTCCTCCTCTTCTTCTTCTTCCCCTTCTTCTTCTTCTTCTTCCCATCTTCCTCCTCCTCCTTCTTCTTCTTCTTCCTCTCCTCCTCTTCGTTCTTTCTTTCTTCTTCTTCTTCTTCATCTTTTTCCCGATCTCCTCCATTTTCTTCTTTTTCTTTTTCTTTTATTTCTTCTCCTCCTTCCTCTTCTTCCCCACCCCCCCTCCCCAAACTGCGAACTTGATATTCTTTGCAGCCGATGCTGTGAAGGTGTCGAAGCACAGCGTCGTATCGGACTGGGAGCGGGTTACAGAATCTACTTTTTCAGTTCCTGAGTGAAGCTTAAAGAAACCCGGAGAGTGCGTCATGTTTCTTTATCAGACTCCGTCGCTATGGAGACATTGGCGATCCTTGCTTTGTTATCCAGGCTAGGCCTGTAACTGGGGCTGTCAGAGAAGAAGGAAACAGGAGGGTCTTGATCGGCTATAAGGAATAAGGGCGAATAAAAGTGATATTTTGTAGCAGTTTTCTTTGTTTGTTTGTTTGTTTGTATGTGTCTTTCCATGTATGTGCGTCTGGAGTTGTTGTGAAGTTTAGTTTGGCACATGCCAAGTTTAGTTTGGTTTAGATACAGCACATGCCAAGTTTAGTTTGGTTTAGATACAGCACATGCCAAGTTTAGTTTGGTTTAGATACAGCACATGCCACGTTTAGTTTGGTTTAGATACCGCACATGCCAAAGTTTAGTTTGGTTTAGATACAGCACATGCCAAATTTAGTTTGGTTTAGATACAGCACATGCCACTGACTACAGAAGAACTTATTTTTGTTCCCCTAATTACCAGTATAAAACAAAAGAAAGACAGAAAGAAACAGTGAGGAAGTGATCTGATCTCAGCCTTGCGTGACTCTTCTAAACCTGAACGCACAAAAGGTTAACGTCCTTCCATTAGCCTGGCACCGAATTACCAGTATACAGCTTTGGTCTAAGCTTTAGCGGAATTTCCGAAGAGAATTGCCCTGTGTTTATTTTGTTATGAAGGGGAAACGAATGACCGAGAAAGTTTATTTAGCTGGAGAGATACTGCTTCATTAAACTGAAATTGCCTGTTGGATACCTACGTAACTGATGGCTGTAAAATGCTGCTATCCATGCGTCAAGCGAAGTGTATTTAGATACCAAACAGTAGAGAATTGCCTGAATTGAATGCTATTGTTACTGGCAATACACTTTTTTTTTAATCACAGAGGACGGTTTTGGAGATGGTGGATGTAGATTGGAATGTGCAACAATCTATCATGCACTATGTAAAAAGATATAGCATTCAGGTATTTGGTCAAAAGAATGGAAAAGAACTATATTCATACCACTGCCAAAAAAAAAAAGTAAAGGTAACCCTGTCATGCCTTAGAGGCACATAGGGATATGGTGTTAGTGCCCATATTTTCCTTGACCTGTCAGCACACTAGAGGGTGATATGGTCAATATCACGCCTGGCTGCCTTTCCTTCCCCAGCTCCAGAAGAAGTCGAGTACCCATTTCTACAGCTGACTGCCAAAAAAAAGGTAACCTGAAATTATGCACAAACTATAGAACTGTTGCCCTGATTAGTCATGCCAGTAAAATTCTGTTAAAAAAAAATCATAATGGGTAGACTTCGTAGGAAAATAGAAGAAGAAGTCAATATGGTCCAAGCTAGGTTCAGGCAAGGAAGAGGATCAAGAGATTATATATTCAGTATTAGATTAATAATAGAGAAATGCAGAGAATTTAATGTGAATCTATATTTATCCTTTATAGACTACTCAAAGGCATTTGATTGTGTACAACACCAGAAACTTTGGGAAATAATGGGAAAAAATGGGATTTCCAACACATTTGATACATTTAACATCACTGCTGTATCTAGACCAACAAGCAGCAGTGAGAATAAACGGTAAAACAACAACTTAGTTTGACATAAAACAAGGGGTCCGTCAGGGGTGCATATTGTCGTCTTACTTATTTAACTTGTATACTGAAAATATAATGAGGAATGTTAGAGAAGATGTAGATAAATAATATTACGATGCCATAACAATTGGAGGTTATGAAATACCAGAGATTAGATATGCTGATGACACAGTATTACTGTCCACAACACAAAAAATAATTGAAAAACTAATTGTGTCACTCTGTAAGAATAGTGAAGAGCAAAACCTCTATCTTAATGCAAAGAAAGCTAAATTGATGACAACTGACAAAACAAACAAGGCAGTTGATATATGTATCAGTGAGGAAAAACTGGAAGAAGTGGAGAGTTTTGAATATCTTGGATCACTGCTAACTAATAATGGAGATACAATGAGGGAAATTAAAAGGAGGGCATCTGTTGCTCTTCAAAAAGTAAAAGAACTAAATAATCTGTGGAGAGGAACAGACAGAACTACAAAAATAAGATTTTTATGGGCATGCATCTTTCCCATCGCAACATAAGCCTGTGAGACATGGACACTTAATAAAACAGCTGAGAAACACATAAATGCCTTTGAATGTAAATGCCACAGAAGAGTCCTTCAAATATCATGGACACAAAAAAGAACAAATATATCCATACTACAAGAACTTAATATAGGCTGGCTAGTAAAGAGGATTAAACAGAGAACACAATAAAAGTCATGATAATCTAGAGAAAACCGTCTTGGAAGGGTACATAATGGGAAAAAGAAAGAGAGGAATACCAAGGCGAAGATGACTGCAAGACATCTTTGATGATCTGCAAATGGATGCAGCAGCAGCAGGCCATCTTGCCCACAACCGAGAGGCCTACATGAGAGCTGTTAGGGAGGCAAAGTTCCGCAAGGGACATGCACATGAATGAATGAATGGATGGATGAATGAATGCAGATACAGAAGCTGCCGTGAATTATTTTATTCAGCAGGAAAAAAAGAACATTTCCGTCAAAGAATTTCATTTGGGAGGCAAAAATACTCATGAAGAGAAAGTACAAAACATAAAACTAAGAATAGAATGAACGAGTATGAGATAAAACTAATAATATAATGAAAGGAGATACAGACATTCGTGGTCCACTTATTTTCTTAGTCTCCAAAGACACGACCATATAGTAAAGGTAACAGACTCATGGGTTCTGCATCAGGTCGTAATAGGGTACAGACAAAGAACAGATACTTCACAGACATCCCATTATAAGACTAAACACACCAAACTACAGCTTTCAGTCCGATTGTTAAACTGCAAAATACAGTCCCACCTACTTTAACGGAACAACAGTCGTGTTAATAGTCATCCAGACTGCAGAACATATCATATAGACCTGTGCTACGTTAGAGAGTCAAAGCAGGGCCCAGGAAAAGAGCATTAGATGGAAAACAATGGTGCACTCATGAGGACCTCCTGCTGACGGTAGGATTCATGAGGCGAACCCGTCTCGATGTTCAGATGGCGGAACATGTGAAACTTGAAGAATCAGCTTCTCTTGTGAATGAATTCTACAGTATACTGATATAATGGTCCAAAGTAGCAACAAACTATATGCAAGGTGTACAGCATAAATATCTTGCACCTGTGACTTTTCGAATTGGTCTTGTTTCAGTGGCTCACATTCCGTCTGTAGAAATGACCAATGAAAGTATGACAGCTAGAAAAAGGCTGTCCACCAGATTTTCAGCCTTTTCCATTATCAGTGCTAACGAGGAAAACAAAACCTGCATGTGGTGTTCCCTAACTCCCGCCAGCTTTACCTCGTCTGTCTTGAGGAAAACATTTAGTGCTTTTCTATTTGCCCTGTGAGTCGGAGATCACGTGATATAGAGAAGGACTATGGAGACCCGGATTGAAAATTACCGGGGATTGCTTTAAGAATGATTCCAGACCACCCAGGAACCTATTTCACGGTGAATGAATGTCAGTGTCTGAAATATAAACATAGAGATGGAGAGATGAAGAGATGGAGAGATGGAGAGAGAGAGAGACACACACACACACACACACACTGAGACACAATAAGATACTGAGATTGAGACTGAGAGAAAGAGAGAGTGTGTGATGAATATTTATATTGAGAGGGAGATTGAGAGAGAAATAGAGAGAGAGAGAGAAAGAGATTGAGATAGAGAGAAAGAAAGAAAGACCGAGAAAGACAGATTCAGATTGAGAGCGAAAGATTCAGATTGATAGAGGGAAAGATAGAGAGAGAGAGATGGAGAGAAAGACAGAGAAAGATAAAGATTGGTATTCAGAGAGAGAGGGAGAGATTCAGATTGAGAGAGACTGAGATCGAGAGAGAGACAAAGAGATATTCAGACTGAGAGATACAGAGAGAATGAGACTGAGAGCGACAGAAGGAGATTCAGATGGAAAGAGAGAAATAGAGACAGCGAGAGAGAGAGAGAGAGAGAGAGAACCAGAGAGAGAGAGATTCAGATTGAAAGAAAGGAACAGAAAGAGACAGGGGCAGCGATAAGAAGACAGAGACAGCGAGAGAGACACAGAGACACAGAGAGAGAGAGAGAGAGTGAACTGAGAAATATGTAATCTTTTCCATGCATTCAGCAAAGTGTATAAATAAAAAATATGACAGTTATTTTACACCCTCTCACACTGATTACGGCCAAACTGGTAAACACACACACACATGCACACTCATACACACATAGAAGAGAGAGAGGAGAGGCGAGCATGGAAGCATATGAGGATATAGAAAAAAAATCATCCAGATTAAATCAGTATTCTCCGGCACTAATTAAATTCTGCTGATAAAAAATCTTCATGATTTATATTCCTCGTAATACACGTGTTAGGTATTTTCATGTGCCAAGAGAAGAATTTTAACGATTGCCTTTTTTTTTTTTTTTAAATTTTGACGAAATAATTTTCACCTGCTGCAGACTTTGGTGTGATACTTGTATATGTCCTGTTTTCTTCTGGAATTTGATACATTTTATGTATATTTTTCTTCTGTGGAACAAAAGGCAAACAAAGAACCCCATATGAATTGAAGCCTTTGTATATAAGCACAGATTATTGATACTTGAACTTTTAGATGACCAGAAACACCCATGTACATCAACATTTTTTTTTAATCATTAGTCAAGACCACCATGTTTTAAAAGTAATATGATTTTTTTAGTGGTTGCAGAACTTTTAAATTACCGACTCCTCATCATGGAACAAAATCATTTGAATCCAGTTACTGTTTAATCTGTTTTAAGCCAGTTAGATAGATAATATTATATCTTATATCTTATATCCTTCCAATGCCGCTAAACGTCACATAGGACTCCCAAGGTAGTTCGCAAATTTTTCCTGTTTTCGGAGAGCTTTTCAACCTCATCAAGGGATTTTATGCCTATTAATTTGGCCCTTCTTAACAATGACCTCTGTAGAGTTTCACGTGGTCTGCTTCTTTTTCTTATGTGTAAATAGATAATGGTAGTCTAGAAAGTTAAACGCGCCTTCAGAAACATGACATGAGATAGAACTCAAAATTTTACAGAATTCATAAATTAATCATTGCAAAATGGACACACAGACAGACAGACAGACGGATAGACAGACAGACAGACAGAGACAGACAGACAGACAGACTGACGGACGGACAGACAGACAGGCTGACGGACGGACGGACAGACAGACCACTGAAAATTATAATATTTAGTACATAATACTTATAATAATACAAATGCACACCAAGATTTTCTTTCCGCACGAAAGTAGCACAGCCGACTTAAGGCAGGTTTAGGAAAGCCCAGTCACATCCGTCAACATTTAAACAGCTCTAATGGCATAATAGAGGGGGAAACCCCACACTAATTAAGCTCTCTGACAGTCAGTCCGCGTAGGGTCTGTAGATTATCAGCGAAGCAGAAAGGTAACAGAAGCGTGCTCCATTGATGAGACTTGACGCGCTGGACTTAGCAGGAACGCTGATTTACCTGTTGCCGTCGAAGCTGCCGTAAAGCGACCTGACAGGTTGACAAGGTCAAACAGACCGTCTGTCTCCAGGTATGAAAGACTTCGCTGGAAGTAATGATTAGCTTTTTTTAATGTTCTTTCTTCCAAGAGTGTATGATTACCGGACTGTTAAATTAATCCTACAGGTAATCTATGCTCACTCTAAGATTGTCAAAAAATATTAGTTTTATCTAAACGTCTAAAGGGGGATAAGTGTAATTGCATACCAGGTCGGTTTTACTATCATTATAATCATTATTATCATCATTTAGTACACGTGTAAGCTGATAGGGTAAGTGGCAAAACATTCAGACATGACCAGTGTATTAACTAATCATATCCCAGATATCTTATATATATATATATATATATATATATATATCTTATATCCTTCCCGTGCCGTTAAACGTCACATAGGGCTCGCAAAGTAGTTCGCCAATTTTTCCTGTCTTCGGCGAGTCTTTCAACCTCATCAAAGGATTTTATGCCTGTTAACTTGGCCTCTCTTAATAATGTCCTCTTCAGAGTTTCATGCGGTCTGCCTCTTTTTCTTCGGCCAGTTGTGTTCCACTTGATAGCTTGTTTTGGTATTCTCTGATCATTTCTTCTCATCAAGTGACCAACATATGTCCAACTCCTGTTCCTGATCACCCATGAGACTGGTTGTTGTTCAGTCATCTGTCTTATCTCTGCATTGTTCTTGAATTCATTCCACTTGATGCCGAGTATTTTCCTTAGGCATTTGTTTTCAAAAGAGTCTAATTTCTTTTCTATTTCTTTAGTTGTTTTCCAGCTTTCGCATGCATAAATGAGGGTGGATATTACATTTGAATTGAATAGTCTTAACTTGGTTTTTGTGCTTATAACTTTTGAATTCCATATATTCTCAAGATTCTTGAAGATTGATGCTGCTTTTGCAATTCTGATCCTAACTTCCTTTCTAGTGTCACCATCCTGGTCTATGTAGCTGCCAAGGTATGCAAATTGATTGACTTCTTCAATATCTGTCCCTTCTATGTGTATTTTTCCATTTTGATTGATGGGAATTTTCATTATTTTTGTTTTGTGCTTGTTAATTTCAAGTCCTATTTTGTCCCAGATATGGAGTCTTAAAAATGAAATGTCAATAAATTAGATATAAGATTATTATCATATCTGGACTAAAAGCACAATACTTCCATGTACAGCGTACTTTCATAGGACATGCAATGAGAAGATGGGGCACTGAAAATATTGTAACAACATAAAGAGGGAAGAAGAGCCAGGGGAAGGCCGAGAGAAATGATACTTGGACAGTCTGACGAAATGGTATGAGTTGAGATCCCAGACTGAGCTGATGGCCTGCATGAGGGATCGGGTACTCTGGAGAAACATAATAGCCAACGCCAGTCAGCACGGCACCTGATGATGATGATGATGATGATGATGATGATGATGATGATCCAACGAAAGCACATTTATTACGATACTTTAGTTATATGGAGTAAAATACACGAGGCCGATGCTCATCAAAATTATTTTTATTAGCAAAATCCGCTGCTAATTAACGGAATACAATTATTCATTTTTATTTATCTAACAAAGGGTAAAGCAGGGGAGGTAATCCAATGGCCTGCCATATTTCAGATGGACAGTGTGAAGCCACTGATTACACACAATAAGAATAATTTTCGTCTTAAATGATCGTTCTTCACAAGAAGATGTTATCTGTGGTAATTGTCAAGCATGAAAATGCCGAACTTCTTCAACAGTGAATACTTACTTCACTTTATCCTTCCTCTTGCACCACGAAGAGGAAGAGGATCAAGAGATTATATATTAAGTATAAGATTAATAATAGAAAAATGCAGAGAATTTAATGTGAATCTATATTTATCTTTTGTCGACTACTGAAAGGCATTTGATTGTGACCAGAAACTTTGGGAAATAATGGAAAAAAATGGGATTTCCAACACATGTGATACAGTTAACATCACTGCTGTATCTAGACCAACAGGCAGAAGTGAGAATAAATGGTAAAACAACAATTTGGTTTGACATAAAACAAGGGGTACGTCAGGGGTGCATATTGTCGTCTTACTTATTTAACTTGTATACTGAAAATATAATGAGGAATATTGGAGAAGATGTAGACAAAGAATTTTACAGTAAAGTAAGAGAACAGTTTTGTAAGATTAGACCTCGAAAAAATCGTAGACAAAGCACTTTAGTGAGACGTGATAGAAAAAAAAATCGCAAGACGATTACCTGGGATTCGAACAGCGTACTATCCACTTAGCCAACTAGCACCCCAAAAACAGGTGTTTTATTAATGCAGTCTTTAGTAACTGTTCAGTAGACACGAGGGATCTTGACACCCAGAAAGAAACGAGGTCGTGACACAGAAATTCCGTAGCTTAGATTCAGTCTCTCTAGCCGGTGCCAACTTTTTAGACAAACATACACACGGTCCCCTGCCATGTCTGGTGCAAACTTGAACAACAATAACAAACGAACGAATACTTATTACATGAAGTTAGTTACAGGTGTAGTTTTACGGAACAACTTTTTATAAATAGGAAACTACTTGGCTGTGATACGTAAGAAAACACATTTTTGTAGGATTAGACCTCGAAAAAATCGTGGACAAAGCACTTTAGTGAGACGTGATGGCAGATCTTGTTGATTCTTTGGTTGACTTTGAGAAGCAAACAAATTCATCATACGATTTGAAGACATTTTATTCCGAAGATGTTCAGAACATTATCGGCCGCTAGAATATAAGCCTTTATGTTGATAAAGGAGCAACAAGAACAAGAAAGAAGCGACAGGGAAAAAAAAAATTAATGGGCGAAGACGCTGTTCTGGCAATCAGTGACCCATAGTTGACATGCTGGCGTTGGGTTGTCTAACCACAGCTGACATG
The DNA here is from genome assembly GCA_009760885.1 of Achatina immaculata. NCBI lineage: Eukaryota > Metazoa > Mollusca > Gastropoda > Stylommatophora > Achatinidae > Lissachatina > Lissachatina immaculata. The sequence goes on from CM019719.1 coordinate 21,445,119, forward strand.
CTGGCGTTGTGTTGTCTAACCATAGCTGACATGCTGGCGTTGGGTGGTCTAACCACAGCTGACATGCTGGCGTTGTGTTGTCTAACCATAGATGACATGCTGGCGTTGGGTGGTCTAACCACAGCTGACATGCTGGCGTTGGGTTGTCTAACCATAGATGACATGCTGGGGTTGGGTTGTCTAACCTTAGGTGACATACTGGCGTTGGGTTGTCTAACCATAGGTGACATGCTGGGGTTGTGTTGTCTAACCATAGCTGACATGCTGGCGTTGGGTTGTCTAACCATAGGTGACATGCTGGCGTTGGGTTGTCTAACCATAGCTGACATGCTGGCGTTGTGTTGTCTAACCATAACTGACATGTTGCCGTTAAACGTCACATAGGGCTCGCAAAGTAGTTCGCCAATTTTTCCTGTCTTCGGCGAGTCTTTCAACCTCATCAAAGGATTTTATGCCTGTTAACTTGGCCTCTCTTAATAATGTCCTCTTCAGAGTTTCATGCGGTCTGCCTCTTTTTCTTCGGCCAGTTGTGTTCCACTTGATAGCTTGTTTTGGTATTCTCTGATCATTTCTTCTCATCAAGTGACCAACATATGTCCAACTCCTGTTCCTGATCACCCATGAGACTGGTTGTTGTTCAGTCATCTGTCTTATCTCTGCATTGTTCTTGAATTCATTCCACTTGATGCCGAGTATTTTCCTTAGGCATTTGTTTTCAAAAGAGTCTAATTTCTTTTCTATTTCTTTAGTTGTTTTCCAGCTTTCGCATGCATAAATGAGGGTGGATATTACATTTGAATTGAATAGTCTTAACTTGGTTTTTGTGCTTATAACTTTTGAATTCCATATATTCTCAAGATTCTTGAAGATTGATGCTGCTTTTGCAATTCTGATCCTAACTTCCTTTCTAGTGTCACCATCCTGGTCTATGTAGCTGCCAAGGTATGCAAATTGATTGACTTCTTCAATATCTGTCCCTTCTATGTGTATTTTTCCATTTTGATTGATGGGAATTTTCATTATTTTTGTTTTGTGCTTGTTAATTTCAAGTCCTATTTTGTCCCAGATATGGAGTCTTAAAAATGAAATGTCAATAAATTAGATATAAGATTATTATCATATCTGGACTAAAAGCACAATACTTCCATGTACAGCGTACTTTCATAGGACATGCAATGAGAAGATGGGGCACTGAAAATATTGTAACAACATAAAGAGGGAAGAAGAGCCAGGGGAAGGCCGAGAGAAATGATACTTGGACAGTCTGACGAAATGGTATGAGTTGAGATCCCAGACTGAGCTGATGGCCTGCATGAGGGATCGGGTACTCTGGAGAAACATAATAGCCAACGCCAGTCAGCACGGCACCTGATGATGATGATGATGATGATCCAACGAAAGCACATTTATTACGATACTTTAGTTATATGGAGTAAAATACACGAGGCCGATGCTCATCAAAATTATTTTTATTAGCAAAATCCGCTGCTAATTAACGGAATACAATTATTCATTTTTATTTATCTAACAAAGGGTAAAGCAGGGGAGGTAATCCAATGGCCTGCCATATTTCAGATGGACAGTGTGAAGCCACTGATTACACACAATAAGAATAATTTTCGTCTTAAATGATCGTTCTTCACAAGAAGATGTTATCTGTGGTAATTGTCAAGCATGAAAATGCCGAACTTCTTCAACAGTGAATACTTACTTCACTTTATCCTTCCTCTTGCACCACGAAGAGGAAGAGGATCAAGAGATTATATATAAGTATAAGATTAATAATAGAAAAATGCAGAGAATTTAATGTGAATCTATATTTATCTTTTGTCGACTACTGAAAGGCATTTGATTGTGACCAGAAACTTTGGGAAATAATGGAAAAAAATGGGATTTCCAACACATGTGATACAGTTAACATCACTGCTGTATCTAGACCAACAGGCAGAAGTGAGAATAAATGGTAAAACAACAATTTGGTTTGACATAAAACAAGGGGTACGTCAGGGGTGCATATTGTCGTCTTACTTATTTAACTTGTATACTGAAAATATAATGAGGAATATTGGAGAAGATGTAGACAAAGAATTTTACAGTAAAGTAAGAGAACAGTTTTGTAAGATTAGACCTCGAAAAAATCGTAGACAAAGCACTTTAGTGAGACGTGATAGAAAAAAAAATCGCAAGACGATTACCTGGGATTCGAACAGCGTACTATCCACTTAGCCAACTAGCACCCCAAAAACAGGTGTTTTATTAATGCAGTCTTTAGTAACTGTTCAGTAGACACGAGGGATCTTGACACCCAGAAAGAAACGAGGTCGTGACACAGAAATTCCGTAGCTTAGATTCAGTCTCTCTAGCCGGTGCCAACTTTTTAGACAAACATACACACGGTCCCCTGCCATGTCTGGTGCAAACTTGAACAACAATAACAAACGAACGAATATTTATTACATGAAGTTAGTTACAGGTGTAGTTTTACGGAACAACTTTTTATAAATAGGAAACTACTTGGCTGTGATACGTAAGAAAACACATTTTTGTAGGATTAGACCTCGAAAAAATCGTGGACAAAGCACTTTAGTGAGACGTGATGGCAGATCTTGTTGATTCTTGGTTGACTTTGAGAAGCAAACAAATTCATCATACGATTTGAAGACATTTTATTCCGAAGATGTTCAGAACATTATCGGCCGCTAGAATATAAGCCTTTATGTTGATAAAGGAGCAACAAGAACAAGAAAGAAGCGACAGGGAAAAAAAAAATGGGCGAAGACGCTGTTCTGGCAATCAGTGACCCATAGTTGACATGCTGGCGTTGTGTTGTCTAACCACAGCTAACATGCTGGCGTTGTGTTGTCTAACCACAGCTGACATGCTGGCGTTGTGTTGTCTAACCACAGCTGACATCCTGGCGTTGGGTTGTCTAACCACAGCTGACATGCTGGCGTTGGGTTGTCTAACCATAGGTGACATGTTGGCGTTGTGTTGTCTAACCATAGGTGACATGCTGGGGTTGGGTTGTCTAACCATAGCTGACATGCTGGCGTTGTGTTGTCTAACCATAGATGACATGCTGGTGTTGTGTTGTCTAACCATAGCTGACATGCTGGCGTTGTGTTGTCTAACCATAACTGACATGCTGGCGTTGTGTTGTTTAACCATAGGTGACATGCTGGCATTGTGTTGTCTAACCACAGCTGACATGCTGGCGTTGGGTTGTCTAACCATAGGTGACATGCCGGCGTTGGGTTGTCTAACCATAGCTGGCATGCAGGCGTTGTGTTGTCTAACCATAGATGATATGCTGGGGTTGGGTTGTCTAACCATAGGTGACATGCTGGCGTTGGGTTGTCTAACCATAGCTGATATGCTGGGGTTGGGTTGTCTAATCATGGCTGACCAACCCCCACCTCTCCCTTGGTAACCCCAGTAACGTTCCTAGCCTGGCTAATGGGCCAGGAGTCGCCATAGTCCCCATGAAGGTAGAGTCTGCTAAAGAAGTATTCCTGTTTTTGTCTGTACTCAAGGAGTGAAAAAAAATAGCCGCCATAACCCATTCCCGAGCCGACACGATGCTATGCCTCAACACTTTCACAGCATCGGCTGCAAAGAACACCAGCTCGCAGTTCTAAGGAGAAAGAAGGCAAGACAAGACAAGGCCAGACAAGACACACCAGCTCGCAGTTCTAAGGAGATAGAAGACAAGACAAGACAAGGCCAGACAAGACAAGACAAGACAAGGCCAGACAAGACACACCAGCTCGTAGTTCTAAGGAGATAGAAGACAAGACAAGACAAGGCCAGACAAGACACACCAGCTCGCAGTTCTAAGGAGATAGAAGACAAGACAAGACAAGACAAGACAAGGCCAGACAAGACACACCAGCTCGCAGTTCTAAGGAGATAGAAGACAAGACAAGACAAGGCCAACCAGCTCGCAGTTCTAAGGAGATAGAAGACAAGACAAGACAAGGCTAGACAAGACACACCAGCTCGCAGTTCTAAGGAGATAGAAGACAAGACAAGACAAGACAAGGCCAGACAAGACACACCAGCTCGCAGTTCTAAGGAGATAGAAGACAAGACAAGACAAGACAAGACACACCAGCTCGCAGTTCTAAGGAGATAGAAGACAAGACAAGACAAGACAAGACAAGGCCAGACAAGACTGAATCTGTTGATATCTAAGTCGAGCTCAGACAAATGGAAGGTTACATGTACAGATGAGTTTTGGAGCAAGAGAAAATAAAAAGGATATGTATAGAAAGAGAAGACAAAATGAATACGCGGGTAACGTCAGTGATGTACGAGACAGGTTCAGCGGAGTTCATAACAAAATGAGCACTTCAATCATGCAGCGAGTGGTGTAAAAATAATTCCGTTTTTCTGAATGTAAAACTTTGTTTGAAAGGCTCCATCAGCTGACTAATGCTGTGAGCCAACCAGCTGATTCATATATAGAAGTAGCAATCTGGCAGGACGCACCAGCAAAAATAGTTGCAGTTATATCTTTGTGAGAAGTTGCAGAGAAGTTTTTTTGTAACTGAGATAAGACATCGACACATTCTTGGGGAACTCTTGGAGCTATCAGGAAATCTTAGAAAAACATGAAGAGTTATGACGAATTAGAACTTAGAAGGGGAAAGAACACGAGAGGATTACTTTGAAGAACTAATCATATAACATGAAATACAGATAAAATGAACTCATGAGGGGACTCTGAAAAAAACCCAGGAAAGTCAATGGCCATTTGTTGGGAATTTCAGTACGATGAAATATAACAGAGACCAACGTGCGTCTGCTGTACAGTGTTATGTAACGATGCATTCTGATAGATACGAGAAAAGCCAATATCATTGTGATGGATGCATGTGGCAGTATTCAGGACATCGAACTACACCTGGTCAAGACCCTATCCCACTCATCTATGTTGCATCCAGTAAGATGTTGTTACTTTTCTTCAGCCTGGATGATGGTAGAGGTCATATCTTGGGTCAGGGCCGTCCGGAATTTTGCTTACTACCATTGCTCCAGGACTTCATAGGAACCATTGTGACATGCTCCGGGTCAAACATGAGGCGTGGTTTTCAAGATTATCTGACAGTGGTTGTTGAGAACATCTCTCTCTCTCTCTCTCTCTCTCTCTCTCTCTCTCTCTCTCTGAATCTTCGGTGCCAATCTCACATGGGGCTTCCACGACGATTTTCCACAAACGTCTGTCCTTTGCCTTTTTTTCTGCTCCTACCCAGGTGACCCCGATGAGATGATAATCCCAAACAGGCAAAAGGAGGAGAATTCGAAACGTCGTCTCTGCTTCTGGGACTGGATTCTCCTGTAAGGATTCTCTCCAAAGCTCCGGACTACTTTCATCTGTACAATGACTCACTTTTCAATGTGGACTTGTCCTCACTGATTATCTTCAAACATGAACTAAATAAAAAAAAAACGTAAAATTTAAAAAAAAAGAACATTAAACTTGCATTTTTTTTTAGACAAACACTGAAACACAGACATCACAGTTAGTGGACACCTGTGAAGAGGAAGGCGCGTCACTGAAATATGTAACAACAACAACAACAACGACAACAACGCCATTCCTACATCAGAGGAACTCAACAGGTGGAAAAACTAAGCCAACATTTGTCACCCACATTAGCAACTGCAGAAACAGCAACGCAAACTCCAGCAACGCAACTCGCAAACGTTCTACCAAACTGTGAAAGATATTCAGCATCTAATTTACAGGCAGCTGTCAGCTGAGAGAGAAGTATGAAGGACCTACTGAAACTAATTTCCATCACCTGTTCAACGCCTGGCTCTGTTCTGCAGTTATAAGTAAATACCTGATGACACTTTATCATCTCTCTTGCGTACCTCTACTTCCTAGAGCTACCTGATTAGTTCTGCAGGATGTGTTAACTGTAAAGGGGAAAGTGGGAGGGAGGGAGGGGGAGGAATCGCTCAGCTGCAGTTAAACCTCCTTCGTAAATGGACTTCGCCCCGGAGTTAACGACGAAGTAATGGAGTGGTGAGTTCTTCAAGGATGATGGCGGATCTCAACTTGTACATAGGGCTGTATGCTCTCTCGTCGTGAAGTTATGTCCACGTGGATAAGTGTCGGAGGTGTCCTTCACAGGAAGTGTTATTCTCGCGCTCTAGAGCTTGGAATCTTTAACACTGGCCCATGGATCCTCTGGCGTGGAGATATGATTTACTTTTGAACATGCGAGGCCTCCAAAGATGAATTATTGATGAATCTATGGGCTGTCAAAGGATCAGTTATTGGTCGATCTATTTGAAGTCCAGACATGCAATTATTGGGAATTTCAGTACGATGAAATATAACAGAGACCAACGTGCGTCTGCTGTACAGTGTTATGTAACGATGCATTCTGATAGATACGAGAAAAGCCAATATCATTGTGATGGATGCATGTGGCAGTATTCAGGACATCGAACTACACCTGGTCAAGACCCTATCCCACTCATCTATGTTGCATCCAGTAAGATGTTGTTACTTTTCTTCAGCCTGGATGATGGTAGAGGTCATATCTTGGGTCAGGGCCGTCCGGAATTTTGCTTACTACCATTGCTCCAGGACTTCATAGGAACCATTGTGACATGCTCCGGGTCAAACATGAGGCGTGGTTTTCAAGATTATCTGACAGTGGTTGTTGAGAACATCTCTCTCTCTCTCTCTCTCTCTCTCTCTCTCTCTCTCTCTGAATCTTCGGTGCCAATCTCACATGGGGCTTCCACGACGATTTTCCACAAACGTCTGTCCTTTGCCTTTTTTTTCTGCTCCTACCCAGGTGACCCCCGATGATATGATAATCCCAAACAGGCAAAAGGAGGAGAATTCGAAACGTCGTCTCTGCTTCTGGGACTGGATTCTCTCCAAACCTCCGGACTACTTTCATCTGTACAATGACTCACTTTTCAATGTGGACTTGTCCTCACTGATTATCTTCAAACATGAACTAAATAAAAAAAACCGTAAAATTTAAAAAAAAAAAGAAAATTAAACTTGCATTTTTTTTAGACAAACACTGAAACACAGACATCACAGTTAGTGGACACCTGTGAAGAGGAAGGCGCGTCACTGAAATATGTAACAACAGCAACAACAACAACAACAACAACGACAACAACGCCATTCCTACATCAGAGGAACTCAACAGGTGGAAAAACTAAGCCAACATTTGTCACCCACATTAGCAACTGCAGAAACAGCAACGCAAACTCCAGCAACGCAACTCGCAAACGTTCTACCAAACTGTGAAAGATATTCAGCATCTAATTTACAGGCAGCTGTCAGCTGAGAGAGAAGTATGAAGGACCTACTGAAACTAATTTCCATCACCTGTTCAACGCCTGGCTCTGTTCTGCAGTTATAAGTAAATACCTGATGACACTTTATCATCTCTCTTGCGTACCTCTACTTCCTAGAGCTACCTGATTAGTTCTGCAGGATGTGTTAACTGTAAAGGGGAAAGTGGGAGGGAGGGAGGGAGGGGGAGGAATCGCTCAGCTGCAGTTAAACCTCCTTCGTAAATGGACTTCGCCCCGGAGTTAACGACGAAGTAATGGAGTGGTGAGTTCTTCAAGGATGATGGCGGATCTCAACTTGTACATAGGGCTGTATGCTCTCTCGTCGTGAAGTTATGTCCACGTGGATAAGTGTCGGAGGTGTCCTTCACAGGAAGTGTTATTCTCGCGCGCTAGAGCTTGGAATCTTTAACACTGGCCCATGGATCCTCTGGCGTGGAGATATGATTTACTTTTGAACATGCGAGGCGTCCAAAGATGAATTATTGATGAATCTATGGGCTGTCAAAGGTTCATTTATTGGTCGATCTATTTGAAGTCCAGACATGCAATTATTGATGGACTTTAGTAGAGTCTGAATATGAGTTATTGCTGGACGCGTGGGACGTCCAATGATGAGTTACTGCTGAACTTCTGGAACGTCAAATATGAATTATTTGTGGGTATATGGGACATCAAAGCATGAATTATTGGGATACTTGAACATGGAATGGAAAAATTATTGTCATTAACCTCGTCTGATTTAATGTTTCCATTCAGGATAAATTTGGAATTCAAATTAATTTATGAAATCCAGTAAGCAGTTTTCATAATGTAAATGTAGTACACCAAACTGAAAGTGAAAGCGGATCAGATTTGCATGCTGTTCCCTTCAACAAATCATACTGACCATTTGTCTTTTTATTGATTACATTATTTCATGGACAAAGAGGCCACGTTACACGGTTACCACCAGACAGTATATCACAGAATGTATACACACTAACACTTGTATGTAACAGAGGAGGAGGTGTAGAAAGTGAAGACAAAATGAATCCAAGCAAGAGATAGGGAAAGAAAATTACAGAAGCATTAAATATCCAATTACGTGAAGCAAATCGCCGGGTATGTCAAGATATCTATTCGACCCCTCAATACCGAAAGGTATATGAGGATGGAGACAAGACAAGATAAGATTGGGACAAATATACTTTAGAACATAGACTTCACTGTAATGCTGCTAACCTACGTATAAATCTAAACATATCTTCTGAGAAGGACTCCATGAGTTTTTTTTAGATTTTCAGACAAGATAAATAGCACCAAAAACGTTCAAGGACTACTGGTGTAATCGGAAAGATCTCTTACATGTAAGCTTTCAGAGACGTATTTTAGGTTTCCATTTGCTTCTCCTTCTTATCTGCGTCACATTCAATTTCTGTGACGAGTTAATGGAAGTTAAAATATAAAACTCTTATCTTCTGGTTGCTTCTTTTTTCTGGCATTAAAAAAAAGTCGTTGTTTGCTTAAAAAAATGAAGGCTTTGTGGTATTTTCGTGGCGTAGTTAGTGCCTCCACATTTCTAGGCCATATAACTGTGAGGTAGAGAGGCCATATCACTGTGAGGTAGAGAGGCCATATCACTGTGAGGTAGAGAGGACTGCAGGCCATATCACTGTGAGGTAGAGAGGACTGCAGGCCATATCACTGTGAGGTAGAGAGGACTGCACCGGCTCTCACAACACTTTTTTGTCCCTTTTATCCAGAGAAACCCCAGGTACATATACCTTAAGGCTAGGTCGACCCTGATGTCGGTCGGTTGGGATGGGGGGGGGGGGGGAACCACAGTAAGGAATCGAACCCAGGGTCTTTTGCTCACTACACCACCTCGACACCCCACATATATACTTTTTCTTACTTTTATCAGAACTAACACGGACAGATTTCATGAGTTAGATAAATCATGTGTTAAAGCATTCAAGGCACCAAAGGTAATAAAAATGTTTGGTTATTATATATTTTTTAAAAAAGTAATCATAATAAAACTAACTTTCAATTCACGTTAGTTATAAACTAATCTCTTATATTTTATTTTAAGAGAAATTCTGAAACTACGAAAAGTGTGGGAAAATACTTGAATAAAGAGAGACAGACAGACAGACAGACACACACACACACACACACACACACACACACACACACACACACACACACACACACACAGACAGACAGACAGACAGACAGACAGACAGACAGACAGACAGACAGACAGACAGACAGACAGACAGACAGACAGACAGACAGACAGACAGACAGACAGACAGACAGACAGACAGACAGACAGACAGACAGACAGACAGACAGACAGACAGAACAGACAGACAGACAGACAGACAGACAGACAGACAGACAGACAGACAGACAGACAGACAGACAGACAGACCGACAGACAGACAGACAGACAGACACAGACAGACAGACAGACAGACAGACAGACAGACAGACAGACAGACAGACAGACACAGACAGACAGACAGACAGACAGACAGACAGACAGACAGACAACAGACAGACAGACAGACAGACAGACAGACAGACAGACAGACACAGACAGACAGACAGACAGACAGACAGACAGACAGACAGACAGACAGAACAGACAGACAGACACGACAGACAGACAGACAGACAGACAGACAGACAGACAGACACAGACAGACAGACAGACAGACAGACAGACACAGACAGACAGCAGACAGACAGACAGACAGACAGACAGACAGACAGACAGACAGACAGACAGACAGACAGACCGACAGACAGACAGACAGACAGACAGACAGACAGACAGACAGACAGACAGACAGACAGACAGACAGACAGACAGACAGACAGACAGACAGACAGACAGACAGACAGACAGACAGACAGAGATTGGTGGAGATAAATGTTTGAGTTGTTTCTTTAACAAAAAGAATGGCGGAGATAAATGTCTGAGTTCTTTTTCTCACATACACAGAATGGCGGAGATAAATGTCTGAGTTGTTTCTCTCTCTCACACACAGGAGTAGCTGGTCTTAAACGGAGTCTCTTAGGTGTAATTAAGTTCAAGATTTTTTAAAAAATGGATTTTACAGTTTGTTTCTACTTATAAATTCCAGGAAATGCCATGGACAGTAGTTGCATATGTTCGGTCTTTCATTTTTTTTCTTTTCTTCCGATGTATCACTACTAATATCGTGGTCATAATCAGTTACATACTGAATGCATTATATATATATATATACACATATGTGTATGTGCACGCGCACTCTAAATAGGTGTAAAGAGTTACAGAAAGTGATGTATTACATTAGTGAAGGTAGCTTTAGTCATCTTATTTGGTGATCTTAACAGGAATCCCAGAGGTACAATATTATCCTTGCAGAATTTGCACAAACAAAAGGAATATATGAGAGGGAAGACAGCATAAAAACATTGAAGATGATTCTCAGAGTTACCTATCAATGTCCCAGTAACTTTTTCACAGCGTTTTTAACGTAGTTTCTATGGTGACGTCTTCACAGTTACTTTAAATTCACAGTTATAAGAACAGTTTATTTTAAAAAAATGTTTTAAAATGTTTCAGGAAAGATATCCCAGTACGCATTGCTTATGTTAGTGATCTGCCTTCTCTTTGAAATGTCTCTAATCACGTCACATAAATTTTTTCGTTTTGAATTCAAGAGTTGTCTTATCTTATATCGTATATCTTTCCCTTGCCGTTAAACGTCACATAGGGCTCGCAAAGTAGTTCGCCAATTTTTCCTGTCTTCGGCGAGTCTTTCAACCTCATCAAGGGATTTTATGCCTGTTAATTTGGCCTCTCTTAACAATGTCCTCTTCAGAGTTTCATGCGGTCTGCCTCTTTTTCTTTGGCCTGCTGTGTTCCACTTTATAGCTTGTTTTCGGATTCTCAAGAGCTATCGCGGAACGTAAATTATTCACAACTCAAGTTATCAGTTTTATTTTGTTATTATTTTCAACTATATCCAGGTATTCTTATTCTCCTGTGAAATTTTTATTGCATATAATTGCGAACTCTGAAACGTTGTCGTCTAACAAGAGATTTGAGAAGAAATAGGAAATGGTTAAATTTATCGTTTTTTACACGTGGGTGTCTCAGATTCCAGCGGGTGGCAGCTTGACATTCTGATGGGCATCAACAGTATGACAGGTGGTGCTGTCTGTGTGTACGTATGTTATAAACGACGTAAAATGTTTTTTTTTTCTAAATCCCCCTCCCCCTGCCCCGTTTCCTGGCCCCGATTTTGAAACCGAACTCAGTGACTTCTGATATCTGCAACCTTCCGACGTACTGTGGTAAACATTTTTGAATGAGTGAAACCCAAACATTACAGCTATCTATCCTCTCTCTCTCTCTCTTATCTCTCTTCTCTCTCTCCTCTCTCTCTCTGTTTTCTCTTTCTCTCTGTTTTCTCTCTCTATCTTTTCTCTCTATCTCTCTCTTTCTCTCTCTCTTCTCTCTCTCTCTCTGTTTTCTCTTTCTCTCTTTTCTCTCTCTCTCACTCTCTCTGTCTATTTTTCCCCAGCATGTCACATAATAACATTGAAAATTACCGCTCCCATGAAATATATAGTTCAAACTAAGATTGTGGAACAGGAAACCCCCCTGCTATTTAGTGTTTTCAAGTTCAGCATGAACTTATAGCGGTTGTTCAGATTCACTTCCCCCTGCTATATTTAGTGGATTACATCAGAGTTAAATTTAGTACATGATTTCGAGCGTGTTCACTCCAAGGATCGTTTGTTTGATATGGCAGCGATCCTACAAGCAACAGAAAATACCCAACAGGTGGCAGGTAACATTTTTTGTTTTCTACAACAAATATATACAGATACATATTTTCTCTCTCTTTCTCTCTCTCTCTCTCTTTCTCTCTCTCTCTCTCTCTCTCTCTCTGTTTCTCTCCTTTCTGTCTCTGCTCTCACTTTCTCTCTTCTAATTTTTCTGTGTTTCTCTTTCCTTTTCTCCGTCTCTCTCCTTCCTTGTCCCTCCTTTTAACTTTCTTTGTTTTTATCTTTGTCCTGTTTCTGTCTCTCCTTATCCTTTCTCCCACCCCCTTCTCTCTCTCTCTCTCTCTCTCCATTACCTTCTCTCTCTGTGTCTTTCTTCCTCTTTGTGTGTGTGTGTGTCTCTCTCTCTTTCTGTCTCCCACCCCCATCTCTCTTTCTGTTCCCCCCCCCCCATCTCTCTGTCTGGGTCTCTTTCTTCGTCTTTCTCTCACTGCTTCTCCTTTTCTCTCTCCCCTTCTTTCCCTATTTCTCTTTTTGTCCTTCTTTCTTTCTTTCTTGTTCTCTCCCCTTTCTTAACTTACCTCCCGAGGAAGCGACATCTACACCGTGTGTGCTAGTTCTTTCTTCTTCCCTAGTTCTTTCTTCTTCCCTTTCTACCATAGTAATACTATCTATGATCAGAGAGACTCCTTGAAGGTTGATTTTGCAGTTGTTTACAATCTACTTCCAGACATGACTCTCACGCATCCAGGTGTACGTTTGTAAGTTATGAGATCACGCATATTTACACCTGTGACATTTCATGTGCCATACCTTTATACCATAATTTGTAAAAAAAAAATATGAACTGTTTCACGTGTTTTCCGTTTTTGTCCGTATTTATTTTGTTCCTTCTTTTGTGAAATACGCACAAAGACATCAGCATGTCTTCTGCTCTGGAGTGCTCAGCATTGTCGAGTATTTTGTTCCGGGATTAGAGAAACTATGAAGAGAAAGAAGTGTCAAAAATGTCCACTTGTTTTTTTCTATTTCTTTACCTTTATACACAGATACTGTGTTCTTGGGATACACGCAAATTTGATCATACGATGTCAAAGTAACATAAATGTGATTATAAGATGTCGAAGTAACATAAATGTGATTATACGATGTCAAAGTATTTCCAGAAAGTATTTACATTATTGCTGGTTCTAGACATGACTCTGTTGACTATTTCTTTGACATTTAGGAACATGGTCACGCAATAGAAAGGAACCGAAAAAACTATACCACATTACTTGTACCTTCAAAGGTACAATAAACTAGACTGCTTCAATTTTTGGATGTAGACATAGACCAGAATAACGAACTGAAGATCTTTACACCATGAATCCTTGCAGACCTTGTGGACACGGTCCCATATAGCACTCAGCAACCCATATTCTTCGACAAATCTCAGAAAAAACGTACTGGAATTTGTACCCAAAAGGGAATCTGCATATGAACTCAAGTGAACCGATGAAGGGGAGACGCGTTTTGCTAACTGATGACTGTAGGACTCGCAGGTGTGATGTTATCAAGAACACGTGGTTAGCAGGTGATGGTAGAGGTAATACTGTGTGATGACTGACCTCTGCTCTGTATGCTGCATACAAAAATATGAGAATCAGCGGCACACATCACCTGACCAACGAAATTGGTTTTATGCATACATATATACATAAGCACACACACACACACACATATATATATATATATATATATGTATGTACAAACACACAAACAGGGTCGGTACAAGGTTATTACTGTCACATGTTGCAACACTTCAGGTTCACAACCTCTAAGGTGCAATCTGAGGTTTATTTGGTTCATGCACAAAATGTTCAACCAGCGTGCAAGCATATTCTTTAAAATATTTCCTATGCAGATGAACGTCATAACATTAAATAACAGAGTATAGTTTAAAGTTCTCTTACAAACCCCCCCCCCCCCCCCCCCCCAAGAAATCACTAAAACAGATTCATGTAGCGCTATCATATATTTCTTCAGTAATACCATAACATATAACAAAGGAAACTAAAAAATAAAAGTGGCAATGTTGCGCAGCGTCCAAAATTTCGTGCGGGGCGTGATCTTTCTGTGTGCACGGCCGCGCAGCTTAGAGGCAACATTGTTCACATCATCATGTTACACATATCACAGACGCGTACAGCTACAACTGTAACTTAATATATTTTATTGTTCATGTTTTGGAAAACATTTATAATCCATTCGAATGTAACATAAAACATTCTTTCAGAACAAAAATTCCTATACTTCACCCGGATTTCATTAATCATATACTCACCTCAAGTACGTACTTTGACACAATCTTTTTAAATTAACATATCTTAACAAGTGGACTGAAAATGACAATAAGGTAAATGCAAAATACAGCATTCAAGTTAGAAATGCTGACCATGTCGATTTGAACAATCTTCAAAAATATCTTCTTTGAGAGAAAGAGTTTTAAACTTGTACTGATCGTGTCCAACTGAGCTCCCAGTGCTAACATTTCTGTTCTCATTACGTAAACTTTACGAACGGTCAAAGTTATTTTATTGTTAAACTTTTAAAATTTAATCTGTGAGCTAAGTTGACCACTCGAAATGTACGTCTATAAACTAAGACCGTGGATGTAATAGGATGTAGAGTTATGAAACAAGGAGCAAAAGTCGTAGTCTTTTATTTGCGAAACTCATCTTTATATTAGGGCGGGTCAAAAGTAATTTCAAACATAGGGACGTAACGATAAAATATATGAAAGTACTTGAGAGCTAGTCGGGCTTTTCATATATTTTCGATAGTTATCTTACTTCATTTACGATTTACTTTTATAATCGCCCTGGTGTGTCTGCGTTCATGGCTCCAATACCTGCTGAATTTTTTCCCCCCGCGTGGGTATGCTACCTAACACCTACTCACATCAGTCCACGTCCACACCTCACTTTTCTGACAAGCACCACTGTAACAGGAACAGCAGGTCTACACATCAGCACATGATGAGAACGATTAACTTGCCAAGTGTCCATGTTCTGTGGTGTTTTCTTGGACGTGACATATCTGCATCGTTACAACATTTCTCATGTCTTTCGCCTTCTTGAGAAATAACAGAAAGACACTTTTGACGTGGTTTCATCAATATCAACCGCTAAATCGTGTTCACAAGTTCCGTGGCACCGTTGACACGTGACGCTACATCATGGAGAAATCTACTCCCATGCCAGAATTGACTAATGACCTAATGAGTTCGTATGTGAGAAACGATTATTAGCTCCCCTGTTGGGCTGTTTATCTGGGTAGCAGAGTTGTTTTTCCTGGATGGGAGACAAGTTCCGCAGAGACAGAGTGTCTTTCTGGAGATTTCCGAGGTTGATGATCTGATAATATGGCAGCCGGAAGTTAGTTTTTTTTTTCACTAGTAGTAAACTTCCTGTAGGTTACGTTGTATGGAGAAGTCGCCGTTTCGGTATGATAGACGATATAGACCTCGTAAAAGATAACTGGAGAGGTGTAATTCTTTTTACTGCAAGTAAAACTGATTTACGTTCTAATTAATTGTTGTACTAGGCTGAAGCAATCATCAGATGACAGATTTATAGTCATTTCATTTACGTCCGGTTGAAAAGTTTATGATTATCATTTTGGTTTTGTTGCTGTCTATATTTTTATTGGGTGTAGAAGTGGTTAGTGCACTGGTCTCTCATGGCGAAGGTCGAGGGTTCGAATCCGGCCGGAGGCACCCCAGTCACCCAGCTGTAGAAATGGGTGCCCGATTTCTTCTGGAGTTGGGGAAGGAAAGGCAGCCAGGCGTGATACTGACCATATCATCCTCTAGTGTGCTGACAGATCAAGGAAAATATGGGCACTAACACCATATCCCTATGTGCCTCTAGGACATGACAGGATTATCTTTACCTTTTTTATATTTTTATTAGCCGTCTTTGTTTCTTCATCGCTTCAAGGATAACTTGCAAGTAATTATCTCTAAAGTTAAAATGATAAGAAAAAAGACGATGAAAATCTCTTGGTCATGTCGTGTGAGAGGAAAGAAGCTGGAGAACCTAGTATTGACTGAAAAATTTAATGAGAAAATAAGAAGAGGAAGGCAAAGAGGAAACTATCTGAGTGAACTGACTTAGTGGCATGGGAAAAGAAAATCAAAAGGCCTGGTAGGAAACATCAAGAATCGCACAAGATGGAGGAGAATGATCGCTAACGCTGTCCAGCACGGCACATGATGAAGTGAAAGAAGAAGAAAAGCGCCCAGCTCTGCAGTGTCCACAACAATAACGCCATCATGTGTAAAATGACATGATGTAACGGCAGCCGTTATGCCTTTGATAAATTTATCATTTCTGACATCGTTTTGTTTTTGATCTTTTATATAGTTGCTAAAGTGACAGAAAATATGCTTTTATATCCTTAATGCGGCAATTTTATATATAAATCCGTACTTGCTATATCTGCTAAAGTGCATATGTAGGTCTATCATATGAATATGCGTTTCACAATATATCCAAATAGTGGCTTACAAACCTGGGGTAATAATTAATTAGCTATCGTGAAGGATAACGTATGTAAATTTGCCAGCCACGGCTAAGTGCACTCCTGCCTGTACTTGACGCCTCGCGGTGTGAATGGCTGCGGGATGGCTGGTATGTGCAACAGCTGATGTTTCACATAACGACCTGGGTTAACCGCCAGAAATGCTTGTCAGTTTCGACTGCGAGTGAGTCATTTCAAAAACTCGATAATGCCTATTACTTTGAATACCGGCTCCTTTCTCCGCCCTAACTTTTTTTGTATCCGCTATCAAGGCCCCTTGCCCCAATTATAGTCTTCGTCACAGATGGAAACCTTCAAATGCTGGAACACTGATGTGGTCAGAGAGAGAGAGAGAGAGAGAGAGCAAATATGGCTGTAGAGATTTTTTTTTTTTTTTTGCTAACCAAAGCTGTCCAAGAACCTATTTCGAGTGGGATTTTAAGCAACATGATGATGTCTTCCATCAGACTGCCTAGCGGCACATAGACGCCACTGTTGACCCGATGCTGGCGGAGTTGTTTCTTGGGGGCCACTCTGGATATTGTTTTTGTTGTTGTTGTTGTCGTCGTCTTCTTATTTTGCGTTCATTTTCATATGCTCAGTTTTCTAGACAGGGAGTCGGGTTGCCTTCGTGAATCCTACTGTCAGCAGAAGGTCTTCGTAGGAGCCCCAGAGTTTCTCATCCGTGCTTCTCTCTCGGGGCAAAATCTGGAACTTCTGAAATCTCTGTATGTGGTTCAGGTTTGAAAGATGTCTTTAGAAGTCTGGTGGCTGTTTTTTATTCTTTGGCATATGCATTGGGCTGTTGGCGTAGCATTTATCTTGTGGAGATGAGTGTTGAGTTTGTAGTGTCCGGTTCGTAACATGAAGATTGTGGTTTGTTGCTGTTAATCTTAGTATGAGGTCCTGAGCTGGCTCCAAGTGTTTTGGAATTTCCTTTGAACGATCGTTTTCACTTCTTTTTGCGACATTCAGTGCCTGTATTGGTCTTTCTCCGTGCCTTCCTTTGCTTGTCTATCAGCTGTTTCATTTCCGTGTAAGCCGCTACAAACCGCCTCCAGTCTATTCCTGGGCCCACACTGCGTCGCTACAGAGAACAACACTTCAAAGTTCTGTGGAGCCTGTTCTTGTTCGACCTATCAGGATATGGGCGAGCGAGATGTTCTTACTGGCCGATGCTGTGAAATGTTGAAAAATAAGTGTAATGGCTCTGACACTGTCCTTGGATTCTCGGGAACGAGTTGGGCCCATTCCGTGGCGCAGTCTTATGGAGTGGGCCACAGCGAATTCTCCCCTCATCTAGATTTGAAGCCCAGCAAACCATATCCCAGAGGTACAGAGCCTCACAACAGTGAAATGCAGACTCTGCTGGGGTGATCCATCAGATGTAGAGTAGTCTCCTTCTTTTGGCTAACAAATGCCACACACGAACCACCTGTCAACATGTACAACAATCTATCACAGACGGCTCGAAGTCCTTGGTTCCAGTACAGTACTTTATTGACGAAAACACCAGCTTTTCAGACCTTTATCACTCTGGCAGGCTTAGCTCTATCACTCTGGTAGGTTTAGCTCTATTACTTGGCAGGCTTAGCTCTATCACTCTAGGAGGCTTAGGTCTATCACTCTGGGAAGCTTAACTCTATCACTCTGGGAGGCTTAACTCTATCACTCTGGGAAGCTTAACTCTATCACTCTGGCAGGGTTAGCTCTATCACTCTGGGAAGCTTAACTCTATCACTCTGGCAGGTTTACCTCTATCACTCTGGGAAGCTTAACTCTATCACTCTGACAGGGTTAGCTCTATCACTCTGGGAAGCTTAACTCTATCACTCTGACAGGGTTAGCTCTATCACTCTGGGAAGCTTAACTCTATCACTCTGACAGGCTTAGCTCTATCACTCTGGGAAGCTTAACTCTATCACTCTGGCAGGGTTAGCTCTATCACTCTGGGAAGCTTAACTCTATCACTCTGGCAGGTTTACCTCTATCACTCTGGGAGGCTTAACTCTATCACTGTGGCAGGGTTAGCTCTATCACTTTGGCAGGCTTAACTCTATCACTCTGACAGGCTTAACTCTATCACTGTGGCAAGGTTAGCTCTATCTCTTCATGGGTCCCCGTTCTCACCCTCACCCGACCGGTCGTGGATCTACCTGGAAATTCAACGAAAGCTCCAGCACAGAACTCTTGTCTCTCTTCAAGCTCCCCCCCCCCCCCCCCCCCCCGTTTTCTTCTTATCTTTCTCACGTGATTTCTCCCATGACGTTATCCGTCTAATTTAGGCGCTACCTTCGGCTCTTCTCGGTTCTGTCCGGTCACATAAGCGTGGCATCGAACTGGTCAGCTTGAAAACCAGGAGTAGAACCACACCTCCCCCACCCCACCCCACACATACACAGACCAAGTTTCTCGACATAATTCACTAGCAAGGGGATCACAGCGAACCCTGCACGTCAGTCAGACTGAACCTATTAATGGCAGCACCAAGTAAAAGATGGGACAAGTCTAGCTTAGCTCCGGTTTGCTGGCTGTGATAGATATACATACCTCTCAATATAGTGCAGGCTTCTTCTTCAGTTTCTCTCTCTCTCTCTCTCTCTCTCTCGCTCTCTGGGGCAGTGGTTCCCAAAGTGTTCGAAAACTCCCTGATAGGGATGGAGATATTCAGAAGGGCAACAGCGGGCAAAGGATGTGACTAGAGGCATCAGAACCAGTACAGTTGTGTGTATGTATGGCAGTTACAGGAACGTGGATCTATGGGGACGACAACTCCATATAAGCTGAGAACCTCTGGTCAAGTCAGCCAGAAACTGTGGCCATCTCAACTGAGTTTTGTCCGAGTTACTATTCCTGTTAGGTATTTGCGATTTCATTTCACCGGCCCTCATACCAGTTTTATGACAACCATTTATATTTATGAACGTTTTTGAAAAACAAACTCACGAACTTCTGTAGGATTGTTCCTGCTCTCTGGGCTTGGCAGAGATTTGTTGAATTTGGGGAAGGGTCTTTTTGGCTGAACTACGCAATGTGTTGTCATGAAAGAAAGAAATAAACGAGGTAGAAAGCCACGTCTACTAAGCCATGTAATCTTCTCTGTCGCGATAAGATTCATGCTTTCAAACGTGTCCATTTTACATCCTGAAAGCAATTAGTCTGTCCTTGTCTCGCGGCTGTTTCCCGTTTTGCTGGAAGTCGTTTCAAAGTAAAATTTAGAACGCAGTCTCTGCTCACGCTCTCGGGGGGAATTCTGTGAAATAGAATATCTTTCTCCTGAATTATGATTTCTTGGAAACTTTCCAGGCGTGTAAAAAGTTAATTATCTGATCTAGGGAAAAGTTTGAGAACATGCGTCAGTCCTCTTTGCAAGAAGGCAAAGAAATAAGCAAATTATATTAGATTTCTTGTTTTTGTTATTGTTGTTGTTGTTCTTCTTCTTCTTCTTCTGCTTCTTCTTATTATTATTATTACAGCTGCGTAGGCAAGGTGACATGTTGCCTCTGTTAGTCCCACTACCAGAAGGAGTTTCTTATTTATGTCCCACTACCAGAAGGAGTTTCTTATTATGTCCCACTACCAGAAGGAGTTTCTTATTTATGTCCCACTACCAGAAGGAGTTTCTTATTTGTGTCCCACTACCAGAAGCAGTTTCTTATTTATGTCCCACTACCAGAAGCAGTTTCTTATTTATGTCCCACTACCAGAAGCAGTTTCTTATTTATGTCCCACTACCAGAAGCAGTTTCTTATTTATGTCCCACTTTCAAAGCTGATTTACAGAACAAGTGAAAAAAAAGTGTGGGGGGGGGGGGGGAAGGGAGGGACTCTTCACATTCAAGTCCGGGGCACAAGGGACAAAAAGTGTGAAAACTCACCAACATAGGGATCTGGGGAGAGGGGGGGGGAATGGACAATAATTTTTAAAAATCAAATCAAGAAACTTCCCTTCCTGTGTTATAACCTGTCTGTGGATCTTGGGCTAGTCAGGGCCCGTCTGTTCGGGCTAATATCGGCAGCCAGTCTACGCCCAGGTTTCTATTCATAACCTACAGGTCTCCAGATCCGACTAATTGGAAGCCTGCATACTAGTCCGGCATCATAAATTAACGGGGATGTTCCTGCAACCTGCATCGTCCTTATCTTTAACGCAGATAACAAAAGGACAGACACGAGGAAGGGGATTAACGAGAGAAGCAAACAAATGAAATTGGGAAAATTAAGGCGGCAGGTGGTGTACTCTAACAAGAAGTCAGACTCTGTTAACAGTTTTGCCCCTACAGTGAATTTGTTGTTTTTGTTTATTTCTCTTATCTCAGCAGGGAAAAAAAATGAGGATAAAAACTGACAGATAAAAGATAAGAACAAAACATGCAGCAAAAACTATGTTTAGTTTTATGCATGAAATACATGGACGGACAAGTTACCGGCTGATTTCACTTGCATCTTTCAATTTTACTGAAGCCATTTTCTGTTTTTCTGACATGTTTTTGTACAGTTTATGATCCTAGCTTATCGTTTGTCTCGCGTGGTTTACGTGACAAATATAAGTTCAGATCGCTTATCTTGCTAAAAAGGAGTAAAACTGCTCAAAATAACACCATGCTGTCCACAAATCATCCTAGTCAGTCAATCAGCTATCCCATGCTGTCCACTAGTCATCTCATGCTGTGTCAGTTGTCCCATGGTGCTAACAGGTCATCCCACACTGTCTGTCAGTTATGCCATGCTGTCCACCAGGCATCCCATACTGTTTGTCGGCTGTCCCATGCTGTCTACCAGCTACCTCATTCTGCCAATCAGCTGTCCAATTCTGTCAATAAACCATCCCATGCTGCCAACCAGGTACCCCATTCTGTCCATGGGAGCTACCTCATGCTGTCATTTAGTTATTTCATGGTGTCCACCAGGTATTCCACGCTATCCATCAGCTCGCACATGCTGTTCACCAAGCTGGTGTAGCTGTCTATCAGGTTTTCTGTGCTGTCCACTAACTACCACATACTGTCCAGTTGCTGCCCTATACCTGCTACTCCATGCCGTCCACTAGTTATCCTCTGCTGTCCAACCTCTGCCTGTAAGCTAAGTCAGCCTACTACTGCATTTACACAGCAGTCAAATATTGTACACACATACTTGTGGTTTACACAGCAGCCAAATATTGTTACTCTCATACTTGTGGTTTTCACAGCAGCCAAATATTGCTACTCTCATACTTGTGGTTTTCACAGCAGCCAAATATTGCTACTCTCATACTTGTGGTTTTCACAGCGGCCAAATATTGTTACTCTCATACTTGTGGTTTACACAGCAGCCAAATATTGCTACTTTCATACTTGTGGTTTTCACGGCAGCCAAATAATTGTTACTCTCATACTTGTGGTTTTCACAGCAGCCAAATATTGTTACTCTCATACTTTTGGTTTTCACAGCGGCC
Source organism: Achatina immaculata (assembly GCA_009760885.1). Taxonomy (NCBI): domain Eukaryota; kingdom Metazoa; phylum Mollusca; class Gastropoda; order Stylommatophora; family Achatinidae; genus Lissachatina; species Lissachatina immaculata. The sequence goes on from CM019719.1 coordinate 21,467,232, forward strand.
AAATATTGTTACTCTCATACTTGTGGAAGAACTTGATTAACGATGGTTCTGTTCCAGAAACAACAAAAAATTATTACATGGAAACCTAGAAATATCTTCAAGAATAAATTCTGTTTAAGATCATCTAAAAGCAGTTTGTGTTGAAAGCATAGCGAATGACATTTATTTTTTTGTGGCAAAGGTTATACATGATTTGTACTTAACGCTGTTTTCTTGTCATGTCACATCACGCCAGACTTTATTTGACCAATGTCTGTTTTTCTGCTCTTATCAACAAACAGGTGATGGAGGTTTCAAAGACTTTTAGGTCATGACATTGTTATTCTTCGGAATCTCTCACCTCAGTTTCATTAATATTTCAATTCAATGATTTTTTTTTCCTTCTGTTTTGTATCAGGTTCTCAGTATTATCGCCAACGGGAATACTTCCATAATGGCTCCACTGCTTGTGCTAGTGAATATCACACAAAATGCTCATCGATAGTCCTTCGCATCAAATTTTAAAAACAAATCATTTAATATATTAGTTTCTTGTCCTTTGTGCTTCCTTTAAACGACTACACCTATCCTTCATGATATACTGAACCTCCATAACCACCATCAAAATAATCTGAAATCTTAAACTTTACTTTCAAATGTGACTTGTAGTGAAAAAGTCTATGTTTATGGAAAGTTATAGTGTTTAGAGCCAAGTGGTGAAAGTGCGTGAGGTGTACTTATAGTGTTTAGAACCAAGTGGTGAAATTGCGTGAGGTGTGCTTATAGTGTTTAGCAACGAAAAACATTGCCACATAGGCGTGCGTACAATGAATGAATGCGTGTAGAGGATTAAAAAGTTGTTCCAGAACTTGTCTTTTCTATGAATGTCGATCCTGTCAGAGCATGCCAGGAACATTCTGAAGTCTTTACATCAATTTATTTGTCTGCAGTCACCTGTACACAGGACACTGTGGCCGAAAACAAATGTTTCATATCAGACAATATGACCAAAGTATTGGTCACGCAACGTGTAGTTTGAACAGAAAGTTTGCCACACGACAATCTGGGAAAACAGCTGTCATACACACGACGCTGAGATAGAACGCAGTTGTCAGACAGTGGGTAATTTGGCGAATAGTAACTGTCATAAAGCATGTAATTTGACCAAAAATGGCCTGTCGCTCACTGGAAAACGAAAACAGTTATCACACAACCGACGGTGTGACAGGAAATCAGTAGCGTACATCCTGCCAGGCTACACGACAAGATGTCGACACATACAGACACGACAAGATGTCGACACATACAGACACGACAAGATGTCGACACATACAGATACGACAAGGTGTCGACACATACAGACACGACAAGATGTCGACACATACAGACACGACAAGATGTCGACACATACAGACACGACAAGATGTCGACACATACAGACACGACAAGATGTCGACACATACAGACACGACAAGATGTCGACACATACAGACTTGACAAGTGCCGAAACCTGAAACAGAAATCTCTTTCGAACATGGAGATGGTCACTGCCAGGGCATCAGATGGTCAGCTGGTTCATGGTCCCCACTGGGCTGATATTTTCTTGTTATTCTCGGCCTGAGTTATAAATCTTATCTGTCGGGGACGCAGTCTGGCCGATGGCCAGCCACTAAAACAGGTAATAACGCGAGTCAGAAGATGAATACTGACCGCTGGGCGCGGGAAATAATGACATATATCTGCGAAGACAGGAATGAGATGGAAAATCCTGACTGGTGTCAGATGCGAAATACTGATAAATACATGAATATGAAAAAGCTGATAGATACCCGCTGGTTAATACCAGCAAATATTTTCGTTTATTCATTAAGTATGGTGCCGGTAGTGGTCCTAGATTATTCTCCTTTATTTTGTCTGGTCCTTGATGTCTTGTAATCAGATCTGTTGCTTTATTATTTTTTTTCTGTGGCACTCAGTCAAGATGTTTTTCTGTCGGTCTCACTCCCTTTTTGCCACTTTGTTTTTTTTTTTAAAATTTATTTTTTGCTTCGTCTTTCTGTAACATGAAACACCCACAGAATTTTATTACTAACGGACGTGTATTTTGAAACAGTAACCGATTTTTATCTTAAACGTTGAGAGGAAGGGAGTACTGATGCAGTACTCGAGAGGAGGAATAATAACTGTCGCAGCCCACAACTGTCTGCTTGGATCAGGGTTGGCCCATCATAGCAGACCAAGACCTTAATCTACCTCCCGCCGATGTCTCTGGAAATAGGCAGTCTGGCCAAGGGAATAGAGAAGGAAAAAGGAAGCCCGTTGGGGCCATCCTGGGGTGAGCAGGGCTCCATGGGGGTGGTCCAGTTTCCCTTCCCCCCCCCCCCCAAATCTGTATACTACTGAAAAAAGTCCTTTAAAATACGCTGAGCCGATGTCATATATCTATTAAGTCTTGCAAAGCGTACAATGATACACAGCTCAGTCATTTGTCACTTTCAGGGCGAACGCAGAAGAAGAAGAAGAAGAAGAAGAAGAAGTGTTGATAGGAATGTCGCAAGAGATTTTCTGAGAACTGAACCTGGGATTCATGGAGAACATGCCACCATTTAGCCGTTAGAGGACAAAGCGCGTAACCTTCGTGACCGAACGGTTATTCTGTATTCTCCTCCAATCGTCTGAGAGAGCGAGCTTTAATACTTTGCTTTACCCAACAATCTATACGAGCTTTACGGTTACATTTTGCTTTACACGGCCTTCCATACGAGCTTTACGCTTATACTTTACTATAGACAAGCTTCCTTGTCTCCAAGTAATATAATTTGTCATGATTGCTTATATGTATGTAATGGAAAATACTGACGTAATGAGAGGTTGTTTCAGTGTTAATACTGACTGAGTACATGTGCTTGTTAATGTCACGTGTCGGTCGGTCGGCTCACAAACAATTGCTGGACTGCTGATTTATGTGGCTGATATCAACATAATGACAAATCCGAACTAGTTGTAAGAGTAGGTCTTGATGGCGACCTAGAGAAAAAGTCTGTAACCAGTAACTTCGAGATTTACATATAGTAAACGCTACATCAGTCAACGCTCAGTCATCTGTCAACACTGAGGTTGCCAACGAGGGAGGTACTTTTATGATGTTCTGAAAAGTTTTGTTGTTTTGCTCTCTACATTAGAGTTTCCTGCCTTGAATACTGATAATTTCTTTTTGTATTCGGCTGCTGAATATTAAAGACTTGTGCACTCGTCTCTGTTGTCGAAGATCAGTGCCTCAGTCCAGTCTAGAGCTACCTAATGTTTGGCCATAGCTGAATACTAGTGGGGCCAGGAAGGAAAATACGACCAAATCTTTTGATGTGCCAATAAATATCCTTCGTCGTTCATTCAGATATCGACTGCAGTCTCTGTCACAAGTGCAGCAGTTTGCCTCTGGTTGACAGCATCACCGTTCATCATCTGCTGTAGCTGAGGGCTGAACAAATCTTTGTCTGAGTAGGTTATATAGGTGTCTGAGTAGGTTATATACGTGTCTGAGCAGGTTATATACGTGTCTGAGTAGGTTATATACGTGTCTGAGCAGGTTATATACGTGTCTGAGTAGGTTATATACGTGTCTGAGTAGATTATATACGTGTCTGAGTAAGTTATATACATGTCTGAGTAGGTTATATACGTGTCTGAGTAGGTTATATACGTGTCTGAGCAGGTTATATACGTGTCTGAGTAGGTTATATACGTGTCTAGTAGGTTATATACGTGTCTGAGTAAGTTATATACGTGTCTGAGTAAGTTATATACGTGTCTGAGTAGGTTATATACGTGTCTGAGTAAGTTATATACGTGTCTGAGCAGGTTATATACGTGTCTGAGCAGGTTATATACGTGTCTGAGCAGGTTATATACGTGTCTGAGCAGGTTATATACGTGTCTGAGCAGATTATATACGTGTCTGAGCAGGTTATATAAGTGTCTGAGTAGGTTATATACGGAAACTGGCATCTCTTTAGGACATGTGCTGTCTGTGTCTCTTTACTGCCGACTCTTAGATCTGTTGAGCCAAATTTCAGCTTCTGGTATAGATGAACACTTAACAAAACAGCTGAGAAACACATACGAATAAATGCCTTTGAATGTAAATGCTACAGAAGAGTCCTTCAAATGCCATAGTCACAAAATCAAAAAATATATCCATTCCACAGGAACTGAATATTGAAGAAGGTTGGCTAGTAAGAAGATTAAACAAAGAAAATTTAAATATTTTGGACATATTAAACGCCATGATAATCTAGAGAAGACCGCCTTGGAAGGATACATAATGGGAAAAAGAAAGAGAGGAAGATCAAGGCGAAGATGGCTGCAAGACATCGTTGATGATCTGCGAATGGACGCACCAGCAGCAGGCCATCTTGCTCACAACCGAGAAGTCTACAGGAGAGCTGTTACGGAGGCAAAAGTTTCGCAAGGAACATGCAAGTGGCTGACTGGTATAGGTGGTGTTTGAGCCTGGTGTTTCCTGTTCTCAATGGGAAGATTATATCTTGGTTGTTTCTTGAGGATTTATAATATTCATCATCTGCGTTTGTATGTTGCTGTGTACACTTTTCTTTATATTTAGCTTTCTGCCTGTTCTTTGTTCTAGAAAACTATATGCACTAACTGCATATATTTTTATATCTTCAGAAACACTACACAAGGCTACCTACTTATTTTCTATCTTCTTTTCGACTTAAATTGCTTCTGTCATTTCACCAGTCCATCCTTGTTTCTTACATTTTTTAAGCTCTCAGAGAACGTATGTCATCGTCTTTTCTCGAGAGCTCGTTGATCCTGCCTGGTTAAACCCCACACAGAGGTCACTGTCTGAGACAAGGGGCGTCTTATCTTCCTAATCCTCTGCTATACTCCACATGGCTCATAGTGTCAGCATGCTCAGCGACTGCCCTCCATTCTCCGTGTATGATAACAAACGAGCAGTGTGGCGAGGGTCGCAGCGACAAGCTCAGCACTGACAGGTTAACATATGTAATCAACCTAATTAGACTGTGATGGTCCTTGTAATGTGAATTCTCCTGATATTCATGAAGCAAAAGTCTTAGAATACACATACTTGTGTAAAACTAACAGAATAGAGCATTAGACTGACGAGGAAGTGGCACAGCATGTAGTTTTATCTGCCTGGAACAGCATGCACAACTTTCTTAGCTGCAAACGGTGTAAAGATTTTGCAGCACAAGCTTCGTGTCGGACTGGGAGTGGGTGTGGATTTTAGTGTCGTGCTTTTAGACCAGACGGTCCCCTCCCCCCTCCCTCCCCCCAAAAAAAGCAAGTTTCATGGCACATATATCCTCCATGAAGACTAAGACCAAGCTTTCCTCGCTAGCCAGCTGAGGCTGATACCAGTATCATCAAAGGCGATGTGGGACAGGGTCTTGACCAGCACTAATTCTCGGCGTAGTTAACTGTGCGGACACTCACCACAGCCATGTTTCCCACCAAGAGCAGAAGATTAAGAAAACTAATAAGGAAAAAAAAAGAACAACATAATTTCAGAAAATCTGATTGAGAATGGCGGCCGATTAAGCAAATAAGTTTCTGCGGTACTAAGAAACAATATGGCAATGATCATGTTTGAAAACTGATGAAGTAGTGCTTACAACATCCACGATGGTGTAATATCCAAAATATCAATTAAAAGCTGTCTATTTCATCTACTTACTGACACTTTAAAAAAAATTGATTTCGACAAGAATCTACCGCTTACCCTCATATTTATGAAAACAGAATTATGGAAACACTTCTTGGAGTAGTGAAAAATTAGAAAAATATGCTTGCCGACCAGACAACTTCGGTCCTTCTTAGAAAAAAGAATGAGAAACACTGCATTCAGGTGGGGGTGGTCTTGACTTTATGTTTCGTTAAAGAGCAGCAAAATAATGAACTCGTCTCTTATTGTGAAGGTCGATGGCTCGAATCTGGTCGAACTTTTCACTCGACCGTAGAAATTGATACCTGACTCCTCTTGGAAGTAGGGAGAGAAAGCCGAATAGACGCGAGGCTGATCACATTACGCTCTGATAGTCAGGCAGATCAAGGAAACTAAGGACACTAACATCAGATCATCCAGATATCTTTAAGGCGTGAGGCTGATCACATCACGCTCTGATAGTCAGGCAGATCAAGGAAACTAAGGACACTAACATCAAATCATCCAGATATCTTTAAGGCATGAGGCTGATCACATCGCGTTCTGATGGGCAGGCAAATCGAGGAAACTAAAGACTCTAACATCAAATCATCCAGATATCCTTAAAGCATGGTAGGATTATCTTTACCATTTTTTTTAAACCTTAGAAAAAAAATTACCTTTTATTAAAACAAACACTCAAATAGTGTTTTTTGAACCACCGTAGGGACGTATGTTTCTAGTAACATATCCCTCCCCGTTCCCTATTAACATATCCTTCCCCTTTCCCTGTTAACATATCCTTCCACTTTACCTATAAACATATCCTTCCCCTTTCCATATTACCATATCCTTCCCCTTTCCCTATTAACATATCCTTCCCCTTTCCCTGTTAACATATCCTTCTACTTTACCTATAAACATATCCTTCCCCTTTCCATATTACCATATCCTTCCCCTTTCCCTATTAACATATCCTTCCCTTTTTTTCCCCTCACCCATAGACTTCTTAGGCCACGCTGTAGTAATGGTAAGCATTTGAATGTCATTCAGAAATACAGTGGTATTAGCTCTGACATTTTGTGTGGAACTTGTCTACAGGGTTATCAAGCTCGCACGTGATTTTTCTTTTTATGCGGCAATTCAGCGATTGGTTCATTTGTTTCTATTTACAAGTACATGCGTTTATGACTTTTTTTTTATATCATAACTTATAGGTCAAAACGTGTCTAATATCACAGAAATGGCGCAGAAACATATGAAAAGAAAATAACGAAAAAAGCCTGGCACAGAAGACGTGAGTAATGGCGAGTTAGCCAAAGTTACAGTCCTGTAAGGGCCCTCGCTCCCCCCAACATATACCACCCATAAGGCCCGAGTCTTCTATAGGTCTAATCTGTACATGATTTTCTTTCATTGCGCTGACCAAGCACAATTGACGCGTCACTGCCGTTAGGATAATATATTGTGCTACTGTGGCAGTGGTACTTATAATTGATTATCTCATGAAACAGTAATCCGTATTTATTTCCTGGGAGTAACCTTGATGCTGGGCCCCCTTTCTATTCCGGGCCCCTTACCCCCAAGCCTGTTCAGTCTATAGCCAATCTGCCACTAGAACAAACGTAAGGAGATTGGGCCTTACACCACAAACTTGAGCCTTACACCACAAACTTGATCCTTACACCACAAACTTGATCCTTACACCACAAACTTGAGCCTTACACCATAAACTTGATCCTTACACCACAAACTTAAGCCTTACACCACAAACCTGATCCTTATACCACGAACCTGAGTCATACACCACAAACTTGAGCCTTACACCACAAACTTGAGCCTTACACCACAAACTTGAGCCGTACACCACAAACCTGATCCTTATACCACGAACCTGAGTCGTACACCACAACTTGAGCCTTACACCACAACTTGAGCCTTACACCACAAACTTGAGCCTTACACCACAAACTTGAGCCTTACACCACAAACTTGAGCCGTACACCACAAACTTGAGCCGTACACCACAAACTTGAGCCGTACACCACAAACTTGAGCCTTACACCACAACTTAAGCCTTACACCACAAACCTGATCCTTATACCACGAACCTGAGTCATACACCACAAACTTGAGCCTTACACCACAACTTGAGCCTTACACCACAAACTTGAGCCGTACACCACAAACCTGATCCTTATACCACGAACCTGAGTCGTACACCACAAACTTGAGCCTTACACCACAAACTTGAGCCTTACACCACAAACTTGAGCCTTACACCACAAACTTGAGCCTTACACCACAAACTTGAGCCGTACACCACAAACTTGAGCCGTACACCACAAACTTGAGCCGTACACCACAAACTTGAGCCTTACACCACAAACTTGAGCCGTACACCACAAACCTGAGCCTTACACCACAAACGAGCCTTACACCACAAACTTGAGCCTTACACCACAAACTTGATCCTTACACCACAAACTTGAACCTTACACCACAAACATTGTTTGATGTTGCTGTGGCTGAATATGTAAATCAAACAGTGATAGAAACAGTCGGCAGAGAAGTTATTCAGCAAAATGTTGCTAGGCGTCATCTAAATTACGTGCCTCCTTCACAATGTCTTATAACAGTAAAAGATGCCAACACGCATGCAAAAATGAGCCCATTTTAAAGGAGTTAATAAAGTACAGCCATAAAGTTTTGTTCTGTAGTCAGGAGTTCATAATTTTCAACTGATGCAAATGTTAAAAATAGGCATCGCGTCATTTCCCAGTAAAACGTCGTTACAAAAAATGTTCATGTGTCACGGGTTTTGTTTTGGTAGGTTAAGAGTTAAACAAGTCTGCAATTTTCTTTCCATGTAAAATCATCATATAATATATGATGTTCTTCTGATTGTTTTTTTTCCCTCCTTACTTCTATCCCGTAACATTCTGGAAACAGTAACACCTCACAACGAAATCCCCGCAGCAGTTACAGAAACGGCTTTTACAGTTGTTGATGGTGCATGGTCACACTTTACTAGAAGTAAGAACAAAAAGGGAACACACCCAGAAAAAGCTGCTAGCAGGTTAAACAAGTAACTAATATTTCGAGAAAAGCTCTCTAATGGAGCTTTTTTTTTTTTTAGAAAGGAAAGAATATGAGCTTTTTTTTTGTTTCTTGTGTGTGTTACTGAGTGATATTTGACGCATAACAGAGTAAATCAGGATGTGTTGATAAGTGATATACAGAACTCTTCTAAGTGATGAAGATAAGTGATATACGGAACTCTTCTAAGTGATGAAGATAAGTGATATACGGAACTCTTCTATGTGATGAAGATAAATGATATACAGAACTCTTCTATGTGATGAAGATAAGTGATATACGGAACTCTTCTATGTGATGAAGATAAGTGATATACGGAACTCTTCTATGTGATGAAGATAAGTGATATACGGAACTCTTCTATGTGATGAAGATAAGTGATATACGGAACTCTTCTATGTGATGAAGATAAGTGATATACAGAACTCTTCTATGTGATGAAGATAAGTGATATACCGAATGTGCTGAAAGCAAGCTTCAGTTTTTCTTATCCTTTAAGATTTATTTTATAAACTGGTTTTGGTGAACCAGTCGAGTGTCAGTGCTTCTTTTTTTTTTTTTTTCAGTACTAGAGGTTTAGAATATAAACCTTTGTTGAAATCTCACAAGAAACACATAATTATTTCCAGGTCATTTATGAATCTATTGATTTTATTGTTTTAAGTTTCATCGTGCAATGAGAATACAGAAAGAAGAAACACAAAGAAAAAAAAACAGTTGTGAAGAAAACAGTATAGCGATATTCTTGTAGACTGTATAACATGTCTTTTAAAAAGTATTTTTTAAAAGTAGGATATTATTGAAATCATTTATTCTTGCAGACAAAGATACACACACACACGCACGCATGCGCGCGCACACACACATACGCACGCACGCACACACACACACACAGAGCCAGTCTTCGGTTTACGAACGAGTTTCGTTCCTAAGTCTGTCCTAAAGTTGGATTTGTAAATAAGTCGGAATAGTTAGGTACACAGTTTCTGACATCAGTTAGTCAAATGTTTGTCTCAGTATTTACTATATAATGTACCTTTTTATGCGCAAAAAAGCATTAAAGAACTATGTTTTGATATCGCCGAAAAGTGGCGTCCCTTTGTTAATAGCAACCATTGTACGTAACTGGAATTTTGAATATAATAGTCTTTATGAGGAGTTGATTCGTAACTACACGCTGTACTTAAGTCAGACGTTCGTCACCCGGGGACTAGGAATTCTAAAACTAATGACGTATAACGTATTGAAAATATGAAATTTCGAATACTTTTTTGAAGTTGTGGAAATATTTTAAAAGCTGTCCTTAAAAAAAGTATTTAAAACTGATTTATAAAGCAAAAACTTTACTTCGTAATCTAATTAATGAATACAGAAACAGTATAATCATATCTACGCATTTTAGCACCAGAATAAAGGCGGTGTTGTACATATCACCTCAAAACACGTTTTTACCTCTATTCAACAGTTTGCCAAAAAATACATCAAGCGCCCAATCACCGTAACCCCGCCCTCTTGTTATTCAGCATTAAGTAAGGTCGTTAAACAGTCATCTACTATTACCGCCATCCAAGAGTCAAGTCTAGCCACCCTTGTTTTAGCTGGACCACGCCCTAGAAGCTATACAACTATCGAGACAAATGGGTCACGCCCTTTGGAGCTACTGTACAGCAATGGCACTCGAGAAAGTACGAGAAACTTATCCTAGAAACTGTTTGATTTCAAATGTGTTGCATCTTATGTGCTTGGATACAACTTTTAGAAATGGCTGTCTGTTATATGAATCAGATTGCTTCCATAAAGAGATGATGGGTGAGTGAGTATACGCGACCCGATAGGGCAGTCAGCGACCCATGGCTGACATGTTAACGATTGGGTTGGCGAATCATAGCTGACTAAGATTCTGTCCCACCTCTCCTTCCGTTGGTACCAACCAGTAACCGAATAACAGGGAAGAAATCGTCATAGTCTGCCGTGACAGTGGAGTCTGCTCAAAAAAGTATTGCATACCCACTTCTTTGTAGCTACACTCAAGGACTGAAAAAAATAGCCACTGAAACCCGCTCCCAATCCATCACTATGCTCTTCCTCAACATCTTCACCGCATCGGCCGCAAATAACATCAAGTTCGCAGTTCCAGGGAGATAGAAGATGAAAAAAGAAGAACCATTTGTCATGTTTCGGAATCTTGTACTGATTTGACCATATCCGAAGTTCTAAAAAAATCTAACACAAAGAATCATTTATTGCAAAAATGGTGCACCATACTTTATAGAGAGTAGACCTGCTTTTAAAACTCATTCTAGAACTTTAAAGAATATATGAAATGTGAGACTAAATTAATATAAATGTTTCTTTCCAAGTTAGAAGGTTGTTTTTAATAACGGAGATACGAGATGCTTGTGGCAGGTCGCGAGGTTCATTTCTCTAGATAATTATCTTACTACTGATTGTACTAAATATTTGACTTGTTTAAATCGTAGAGTAGTAATAACAAACGACGTTTGTGTTGAAAGATCCTGTTGTTTTTTGGTATGGCGTCTGTCTTTTCTTTTAGGATTTTGTTTATTGTTAAGATTATGCAGCCTCCATAAGCAGACTCTCTTTGAGAGATGGAGCAAAAGACTGCCCAGTACTTCATCTTTTGAAAGTGTTTCCATCCATTCGTTCTTCCCATACTTTTCTCCACTTCTCCCCGTACCTTTGGCCTTTTGGCTATACCTCTTGCCAGTTCTCGCTATAACTTTCACCAGTTCTCTCCATACCTCTCACCGGTTCTCTCTATACCTTTCACCAGTTCTCGCTATAACTTTCACCAATTCTCTTTATAACTTTCACCAGTTCTCTTTATAGACATCGTTGTAACTTCAGCAATGATCAACTTGGCTGTCGAAACCCAATGGCGACTATAAAGGATCTGCAAGTGTGTTACAGAAGATTGGAGTATGGGATGGAAAAGACTATGTTTTAAATGACAAAATCTCCGAAGAACTAATAACGTAACTCGACAATGTTTTGATCCCGTTAAATTTGCTGTGAGTTGAAAAGGTTTAATCACTGGTTTAATTTGTGACCTGTTATATTCAGTTTAAATTCTACGTGTTCTTCTCGTCTTTACCTTAAATTAGTATGTTCATTCGATTCAGTTTGTTTTTGTTTCCGTGACAGATAAATTGAATTATGTTCACTTGACCAGTATCATGAATGCGAATAAATCTCACTATATCAGAGATAGGGAGAGTTACAATGATGAAGTACAAAAGTGAAAATCACTGAATTCCAGAAAGAGTGAATTCTAGAGAAAGGGTAGAGATCATCCCACAAAATATAATTCGTCTTGTACAGAAGAGATAATTTCATAAGATATAGGTCAGATTGTACGGTGTAGATAATTTCATAAGGAATAATTCGTCCAGTACAGCAGAGATCATTACGTAAAGTAATCTTAATCTTGTACAGTAGAGATCACCGCATAAAGTATGACTCATCCTGCACGGCAGAGAGAACATTCCGTAAGGTATAACTCATTTGTATAGCTGAGATCAGCCTACAGAGTATAATTTCTTCTTGTATAAGTTTTCAAAAGTCACACAGCCAGTCATCGATGACCAGTTCACAGTGTAAGTGGAAGGCAGTTTTTCAGGCAATGAATGGCGTGTTTCTCTGACTCTGTGAAAGTTTTCCTGTGTTAATGAAATATTTATCTCCAGCGCTGATTAAACATGCTCCAGTTTTCTGCTGAAAGAGGAGAACAAAGAGGCGAGAGGCCAGGGCTGGCCAGTGCGCTCAAATAGTAATTAGCCAGACCAAAGAGAAAAGACGGTCCTCACTGAATCTCTGGGACGCTGGCAATGGCCGCCAAGTAGAGTAAGCATTCGGACAATTTTGACAATTTCAGGAAATGAACTGGGGCGTAGGAGCGTACCATGTTCTCTGTAATGTTCTGGTTAAACGACAAGAGCGAGTGTGTTCTTTTGTGTGTCAAAATTCCAGTAGATATTTATGAGGTGTGTACTTTCTGTAACAAATTCCAGTAGATATTTATGAAGTGTGTTCTTTCTGTACCAAATTCCAGTGGATATTCATGAAGTGTGTTCTTTGTGTACCAAATTCCAGTAGATATTTATGAAGTGTGTTCTTTCTGAACCAAATTCCAGTAGATATTTATGAAGTGTGTTCTTTCTGTACCAAATTCCAGTAGATATTTATGAAGTGTGTACTTTCTGTACCAAATTCCAGTAGATAATTATGAAGTGTATTCTTTCTGTACCAAAGTCCAGTAGATATTCATGTTACGACGTAGATTAAAATTGAGCACTGCACGTTTCCTAAAATTTTATATCAGTTGAATGTATTTTTATATTCGTTTGTTGTTGTTGTTGTTGTTGCTGGTGTTGTTGTGTCTTCCTGGAACAGCGGCCGTGATGTTCTGTGTAGCCCAAGTATTGAGGCACAGCATCGTGTTCTTTGCTCTGACCGCTACTTTATGTTCTCATTCCTCTCTGTTTTCAAACCTTGTTAGTAAAACTATAACATTCACCTCCATCTAACTCTGCTGTACATTTTGTAGACACCATCCCTCATCCACATTAAAGTCTTTGACAGTGTAAGAAAAACTTGGCATAAAACAAATCCAGCTTTTCTACATTAGCGGGGATTCATGAATAAATGAAATGATCTTTTCTTGAAACACTCAAGGGAAACTACTCACTAAATTTAAGAAATAAACATAGAGAGAATGAAAGGAGTGTTTCATGCATAAAGAAGAACAAAAGAGAAAAGATATAGTCAGTTTCCCATTTCCTCACAAACAGTACATGGGAATTTAATGAGATACGTAGATGTTCCCCCCCCCCCCCCCCACATTCTTGTCAAATCCAATCAGAAGCGTGAAGCTATGTGTTTAGTCTACAATGAATAACCTTTTCTGAAGGTTTCTAGAAAACTCCATTCGATGTGATTTATGAATGTAAAACTGCTACCTAAGCGGGGTCTAGGAAATTATGTTTTGATGGAACTTGATGTATTTGTACGTCATAAACGTTATATTCATAGACAGAGGTTTTTAAAATGAGATATAACCAGCTTTTCCCCACACAGGAAAGTGATTTAGCACAGTGTTGTCTGGACAACGTTCTAAAAATTCTGGAAAAAGATAATTATTTTAATAAGCAGAACTGATTGGGGAGGGAAAGGTAGATAGGAAGCATCGTGAACTGCACGCTAGTTCTAGCATGTTCATTGGGAATTAACAAAGAAAAGGAACTGAAAATTATTTTTTTTCCCTTTTTGAATCATTTTTATTATTTTATTAAGGGGGTGAACAAGCGAATGCCTAGAATGTCAATAATGAGAAATATTTGTCAAAGAAAACAAAAGATTATATATATATATATATATATATATACACACACACACACGCAAAATATATCCATACTACATGAACTTAATACTGAAGAAGGCTGGCTAGTAAAGAGGATTAAAGAGAGAAAACTTAAATATTTTGGACACTTTAAACGTCATGATAATCTAGAGAAAACCGTCTTGGAAAGGTACATAATGGAAAAAAGAAAGAGAGGAAAACCAAGGCAAAGATGGCTGCAAGACATCGTTGATGATCTGCAAATGGATGCATCAGCTGCAGGCCATCTTGCTCGCAACTGAGAGGCCTAGGGGAATGCTGTTAGGGAGGCAAAGTTCCGCAAGGGACATGCAAATAAATGAATATATATATATATATATATATATATATATATAAGGGAGAGAGAGTATTAGAGACTGACTACATTTTGTATATGAAAGAAAACCTAGAAAAGTAAGGAAGCAAAACCATATGAAATAGTAAAAAAATAAGTCTGATGAAATAAGTATTACACTTGTAAAAGTATCACTTACAAAGCGGTAGTAATCTACCTTGGTGAAATTTTTGTAAAAAGCCGTCATTTCTTTAGGATAACAAATGAGCAACTCAGATATATTGCCTAAAAAATCTAACCTACTGCAGAAACATAGTAAACACGTCGACCGTTACGGTCCGTGTATTTGGGGAATCGAAAGGGAGAAAGTTGGATTGGTTTACATTTACAGCTTTTAAAAAAAAAGTGCAGACTTTCCAAATTAACTGGCTTTTGTTTGATGGATTTTTAATGTGAATTCTGTCATTTTACGGAAATGAATCCTGGATAACAAAAGCACTGTTGATGCTTTTTAACCTCTCTCGATTTTATGTCCTATGTGACTGCAAATAGAGCAATGAATCTTTTGTTGAATACGGCTATAGGCATGGAGATAAGTTTATGCGTCTCTTATTCCATTATTCTGTTATAGTCAGTGTACCTGGGGTATACAATAAGTATGATTCTGTAAGTTGTGTGTGCGTGTATGTTCCTGTGCGGAGTTTGATTGGACACCGTCTGTTCGTTTTACCTGTATCTCAAGAATGATCATCCATTTCGTCTCTTCCCCTACTCTCCCCTTCTGGATCTTTTCCCCACATACACAAGGATACAACTTCACAATTTCTGAACTTTACCAGAGATCATATGGTCTCGTATGGAAGCGTATGCTATTTGGATTCTATATTTAGAAACATGGGTGGCTCATGAAATAAAGTGGAAAGATCCGTCATTATTTGAACAAGAAAAAGAACTGGACTATACCAGTATCAGTTTCTGATCTGTGAAAGATTTCATTGCCAAAAGTTGGGTTTAATGTTCGAGATTTCGCAGTGGGAAAATACTGATAAAACATTATTTGTTGATATTTAGATGACGCTAATTTAAAGCAATTATCTTGCACGAGTTGAGGAAAATGTGTAGCGAATCAAAGAGTATTGGAAGCGCCCCTCAGTTCTGCTTCTTAAAGTGCAAAACAGATTCGATATCGCTGAACTTTCTAGTGACATCATTAAACATTCTAGGACGCAGCTTACTACCATTTGTATTCTGAGACCAAACATGGCTTCTCAGTAAAGTATCGAATCCATTTATTTCTCTTCAGTATCGAACACAGCATTCATATGAACACACTGTCACTTTGCTCCCTCTATCTTCTCATTTTCTTCTAATTAGGTCCAAACAACTCTATTGTGAATACTGTAGTCTTGTCCTCCTCCAACAGTCACTTAAATCTAAAATGTGTATGATGCAGGCCTTAGAATTTTACCAGTACTCACGACTGAAAACGTTAAACTGATGTTCGCTTCCACTCGTCCTATCATGAACTACCTGTCGCCATCTTTATTCCCACACATCTTGTTGCACAAACCTCCCTGCCTATCCGAGCTCCATGTTGGTCAATCCTGCTTTGGTCATCGACCTTCAGCATTTGTTATCACTAGCTTTCTCGAGAAAGTCCATGATACATACCGTATTTCAGAGGGCTGACCATTACTTGTCCAACCGACACAAAAATTGTTAATGGCCGCTCTGCCTGATCTGCGTGTGTGTGTGTGTGTGTGTGACGTCATAGTTCTAATCATTCACTCTCGCTCGATCGGCTTCTCCGATCTTTCCCTTTACACATCTGGCCTTACAGATCTCGGTAAAAAATATTACAGTAAAACCAAATAATTAAACAAGCACAAACACAAACGTTTCAGTCTGGAACTTTGGTAAGGGCGCTATGGAGAAAGTAAATAAATAAAGCCACGCCTACCAGCATGAAGATTTACATGTAAAATATATTGGTTTACCTCTGTAAAAGAGACATGGAACATTTTCTAGAACAAGTGTTTTCAGCCAGTGGGAATTTCCACCTCATCAGATCTGGTGGGAATTTTTGGGTGGTGGGCGGGAAGAACTGGGGACTACAGATCGACAGACTCAGATGATGGGATATTGATCTTCCTGCAAACTATAGTTCCATAAATTGTCCATAGTCTACAGGACATGACACTTCTGAATCAGACAGACGTGGAGGGGATGGGGGGATCTTATCTTATATCTTATATCTTACATCCTTCCCGTGCCGTTAAACGTCACATAGGGCTCGCAAAGTAGTTTGCCAATTTTTCCTGTCTTCGGCGAGTCTTTCAACCTCATCAAAGGATTTTTTGCCTGTTAATTTGGCCTCTCTTAACAATGTCCTCTTCAGAGTTTCACGCGGTCTGCCTCTTTTTCTTCGGCCTCTTGTGTTCCACTTGATAGAGAAAGAAGGGGGGGATACGGAGGAAAAAGGTTGACAAAATGTTCCAGAACATCTAAGAACACATGCTCTCAAGACGGAATGAAAGTCAAAATAGTTTTATAAAATTACACAAAGATGTCGTCAATATGGAATGAAAAATGAATGATACGAAGTAACAAGATTAAAACATTGGTTGGGTTCAAAGTTCAAAATTCAGACTCCGTCTTCACTGCATTCGGGACAACACCATATATGCTCCATCGCATGTTGCAACATCCATCCAAGAATATGTTTGCTAATAGTTCCTGTCAAATGTTGGTTGTTTACGATGCGTTAAAAATGATTAGGTTATAAAGTGGACAATCTGTAAAGACAGAAGTGAGGCCACAGATGTAACTGCATGTATGGCCCACAAAAATACTCCCTACGGTGGTAGCAAAACTAAGAGAGAAAAATACAATCACGCTCAGACATTTCATATTTCTAAAATACCCTTACCAAGCTTCATAGACCAAAGCAAAATTGAATCACATCAAACACAAGATACCCTCTCCAATCTTCATAGTAAGCGGATATCTGATAGTTAAGTTTCGTTTGTTTTGAATGTATTTATCTTCTTTTCTATTCCTTTTCATTTGTTCTTGAAACAGACACTCTGCTGGAATGTTGCATCTTTTGGCTACTGTCTTTCTTTCTTACTAATTTCTCCTGCTGTTTCTGTTCTTTCACACACCCAGCCCTCTCTCTCTCTCTCTCTCTCTCTCTCTCTCTCTCGTCTCTCTCTCGTCTCTCTCATGCACCCCTGTCTTCTAGTAATAATTTTACCGCAGTCATCATCATACTTATCTTTCACAAAGAAATCGAAAAGCTTCCATTCTTTTTTCTATAACGTATAAAAACTGCCAGCAACAAAGTAATCAAGGAAGAAACACTTGCAGCTGACAGCGTTCACCCTCATGACAGCTCCCGCTACCGAACATAATCCGCCATGTTTACACACAACCAGACTGGTATGCGGGCGGGTTTATTTTTTCTGCCGATTCTACAAACATAAACTGTTTATATTTCGAAACGTGCAGGGTAGAGACGGTCATGTAGCCTCGCTTTCAGCCCTTTCCAGTCGGCATATTTATCTGTGTGACGTCATTGATGAGTTGTTGCCCTTGGGATTTCCCTTTTTCTCTGAATTTTCTATTATTTGCCAGCCTTCTTCTTCTTCTTGATTGTAGTTGATATGCGAGAATGTAAAACAGCATTCATGAATTTTATTTATGTATTACAGTCATATTTATAATTCTTCTTCTTCTTGATTGTAGCTGATATGTAAGAATGTAAAACAGCATTCATGAATTTTATTTATGTATTACAGTCATATTTATAATTCTTCTTCTTCTTGATTGTAGCTGATATGTAAGAATGTAAAACAGCATTCATGAATTTTATTTATGTATTACAGTCATATTTATAATTCTTCTTCTTCTTCTTCTTGATTGTAGCTGATATGTGAGTGTGTAAAACGGCATTCACGAATTTTATTTATATATTACAGTCATATTTATATTTCTTCTTGATTGTAGTTGATATGTGAGAATGTAAAACAGCATTCATGAATTTTATTTATGTATTACAGTCATATTTATAATTCTTCTTCCTCTTCTTCTTCTTCTTCGAAATGAGAAATTGATGTTCTTTGCAACTGTTGCGATAAAAATGTTGAGGCATGGCGTCGTGTCCACGTGGGAGTCGAGTCTGACTGAGAGGTTTCTAAGGATGGGCGTTTCGGGTATAGGAGGTCCGGGGGGGGGTGGGAGAAGTGAAGTTGTGCAAGGGCTTACAAAAGTTCTCTCGGAAGCCCTGCTGTTCTCTGACAAGTCTGAAGTGGGTTACAACGTCAAGTCACGGGAAATAGAGTACAATGAACTTTTAATTCTCGCTTACCTTATCGAAATAAACGCTGCTGGAAGACTAATTGCTGATATCTGGCATAATTATTTCTAGCACGTGGGAAAATGATCCAGCCATTACGGCAGTGTTATTACGTGACACAGAGGGACCGACTGGAGTCTGGCTAAGTTAGCCTGGCTGAAGCAGCGTTACCTGTTACTGAAATGGGAAAAAAACAAAGGTGGGTTCGAGTCTTGACCCACGTTAGTTCGCCAACCGCATTAACGCGCCCATTTTTAAAAACTCCATTCTGTTACATGCAGCCGAAACATTGGATAATGAGTGAGTTGTGGAATCGAAAGCAGACAGAGAGGATCTGAAGGAAGATGTCTTAGGAAATTTCTAAGAATACAATGGCAAGAGCGTGTGACAAACGAGGAAATAGCCAAACGAGCGGGCACTGAGAACATTACTAAAGGGGTCAAAAGACGAAGTTGAAAATAATTGGGCCACATACTACGAATGGACAAAAACAAGACACCCCCCCCCCACCCCCATAACGCCTTGACTTGGACACCTCAAGGGAAAAGAAAGAGGGGCAGGTCATGGAGGTGCACAGTGCAAGAAAAACTAAAGAAAGCGAGAAAAACATGGTTTGAGGTATTCTAACTTGCTCTAGGCAGGATTGACTGAGGAATCTTTGTTGATGCTTTATGCTCCATTTGGGAACATAGTAAAGAGGACTGATTATTATTATTATTCTTTAGCGTGGTCATAATTGCTATACTTAAAACCACGAAGAAAGATCTATCAACAAAAGAGTTTAAATAAAGTTTAAATATATTTTTAAAAGTGTTCATTTTACATTTTTATAATTTCTTCTTTGAATTTTATGTTAAACTGGAAAAATGTAGACAGTGTCTTATTAAAAATAACTACCTGGCAAATATTCTTAGGTAAAAGAGTCACTCCTGCACGATGTTCCGTCTCTGACATCTGTCACATTTGTTATCTTCATAATCTGTTTCTTCATTAAAGTTTGTTTGTTTGTTTGTGTGGGTTTCTTCTTTGATGCTCTCTTAACTGTGTCTTTGTCTTTTGTTTACAGGTCAACCAGGGTTACCGGGAATTCCCGGACGAAAAGGCGATCTCGGTCCAATGGTATGTATTCGCGTAATTTCTGTATTCACATTTGTTTCTGTGTGCATGATTTTCTATATTACATCTGGATTGTTTGGGTCTCATGATTTGGTAGATGTTTTATGTCCAATTTAGAACTCATCACCGTTTTGGCAAAAGAGTTAGATATGAATATATTCCTGTTTGGTGAGAGGTGGTTGCCTATCTAGACTGCACTGGTCCAGTGTCTTCGACTTCAGCATTTGTGGTCGTGGCCGCTATCTTTCCTCGTGGTGACCAGGACGGAGCTTTTGTCGAGGAGGACGAATCCTCGCCACTAGTAGTTTCACCCCTGGGTTAAGCCTGTTTAGGCGTATTATCCCAGCATGAGTATATATAGGACGTGACCGGCTTCTAAAGCGGAGATATCGTGATATGAATAGCCATCAAGTTTCACCCCTGGATTAAGCCGGTTTATCCATATTGGCCCAGTATGGGTGTATACAGGACGTGGCCGGCCTCTAGAGCAGAGGTGGCGTGATATGAGTAGCCCTCACCGTGAGACAACTGACCATACCGTTTAAACTTAACTTAATCCTTTCCATCACCTTTTTTCACAGCGCGTCGCGCGGCAACCCTAATCGCATTTTTCTTCATTGGCCGGGAAGAGTTTCAACCTACCCACGGCAGCTGAGGAATTTCGCCAGCGGCGAAGGCTGTGCGCTGAATGTTGTTGTAAACTTTGCTAGTATCTACCTCTAATGTAAAGGCACCAAGTATAAACTTGCCGGTGCTTATGTTGCATTTCTTAGCTAATTGGGGAGTAATATTTTATCCAACTTTTCCAACCAGTTCCCTTGGCAATGTACTACTATACTGTGTGGCCAAGATCTAGCTCCCCCCCCCCCCACATTGTCGCCAACCCAGGTTCACCCCTCCTAGGTATACTGTATGCCAGTTATGCATCATTCTAATTTAATCAATACACATTACATCAATATGAAATACAAATTACCAAGTCAGCATATTAATTACACAATAATTTATTATTCTCACTACACTTATCATAGTAACACAACAACTGACATTACATCCACAGGACATACAACATATGTCATCATAATGGTAACAAGCATGATATCAAGATCATAGATTAAAATCTCATGTAAGTATTAACAAAACCTGATGGGCCCGTGATCCTGGGTTCTCCTGGCCCCAAAAGTAATCCACACTATAAATCTAATTGTGCCATCGCACTTATATCCAACACAGCCATTGCTGCCATGATAGACCTCTATATCTCCAAGAATCACAATGTGCAAATGCACTTCTTCATGTAGCTGCCGCTGTTATGGCCCCACCTCCCTAATCTCCACGAATAAGAATGTGCTAATGCATCGAAATCATGCAGCTGTCGCTGCTGTGACACATCTCCATGTCTCCACGAATCACAGTGTGCTAATGCACTACTTCCTGCAGTTGCTCTGCCTTGTTACATATCTCATTATAACACATTGCAGCGTATATAATATTCATACGAATGAGGGCATATTATTGATCAGACTTGTGCCGATCCAGTATAATGATAATCACCATGAATCATACAGAATCCCCATATCAATATGTGAATTACATAAATCTATATCACAGCATACTGCACAAGACATGCTCACACAGTATGAGGACGGCTCGAGCTAAGTATTCCATAACAATCATAAGCACAAACAAACAGGACCTCGCCCCACCAGTACCTCTAACTAACTGTTTCCAGCCGACGCTTTCCTCGCTATATATAGATAATTCCATAACCTGATCACGTGAACGATGACGCTCCGCCCAAGGTCGTACACCCCTTGAACCTTGAGTGATCGTTCACACTATACTGATTAACTTTTGTTCTTTTTTTTTTCTTAATCAGTGTAAGGTTATGAAAAAAAACAGAAGAAAAACAGTTTGGGCGATAAGAAAGCGAGGAACAGTGAGTAAGTGAAAAAAAAATGAAGAAAGAGTGGGGGATTTTTTTTAAAAGAGAGAAAAAAATAGTGCAGGAGAAAGAAATGAAGAAGCAGTAGATGATTAAAAGATAGAAGAGAGAAAAGGTAGAAGAGAAATAAAGAAGAGAGAAAAAGTGGAGAAGAAAAAAAAGGAAGAACAAGGAAACAGTGGAGAGAAAGAAATAAAGGAAGAAATAATGGAGAAAAAAGGAAGAAACAGTGGAGGATGAAAAATAATAAAAGGAAAATAGCATAAGAGAGAAAAAAGAACAGAAAATAGTGGATGATAAATAAACAAGGAGAAATAATAAAACCAACAGAAAAAAAAATGAAGAAATAGTGGAGGAGAAAAAAAGAACAGTTACGTAGTGGGAGAATAAAGAAAAGAAGGGAGAAAGAAAGGAAGAGAAAAGAAGGGAGAAAGAAAAGAAGAGAAAAGAAGGGAGAAAGAAAGGAAGAGAAAAGAAGGGAGAAGGAAAGGAAAAGAAAGAAAAGAGAAAGAAAAGAAGGACAGTAGAGGGAAAAGTGAAGGAGGACAAAAATTAAGAAAAGAGATGCAGTTGAAAAACTATCAGACTCCAGAATTGATACATGTCCTGTAGTAATTCTCACAGATGCAAGATCAGTACTGGAAGCTCTTCAGTGCAACAAACTACCAGACCTTAGGGATGCCTTGTCAAAAAGTGACTTACAACATGGAGTCACTTTGCAATGGATTCCCTCCCACTGTGGGATACCAGGCAATGAGAAAGCTGACCATCTGGCCAAAGAGGGCACTGAAATGGAGCAACCAGACATACCAATCACCTATAATCAGAAGAAAAGCATGATAAAAACCTACAGGAAGCCACAAATACCACCACATGATGACTATCACATGCTAAACAGAAAGGAACAAGTCACCATCTTCCGTCTCCGGACAGGACACAGCCGACTCCGAAGTCATATGTATACAAAGTTTAAGGTTGGTACTACTAATCTATGTACATGTGCCCAGGTGCCCCAAACTGTGGAACATATCCTCCAGAACTGCATCAACTACGAGACACTGAGAAATAATTACTGGTCCAGTGAAATCACTAAAGAAGATAAGCTCTACGGTTCCATACATAAGTTACAAAAAACAGTGAAATTTATCCAAGAGACAGGACTGCAGATATAGACAGACAATGCGAACGAAGAAGAAGAAAAGAGAAAGAAAAAAACTGTCAATGAGAAAATGAAGGGAGAAACTGTTAATAAGAGAAGGAAGGGAGAAACAACAACAACAACAAGAAGGAAAGGAGTGAAACAAAGAAAGGAAGAAGCGATGAAAAAGATAAAGAAAGAAGGCAACCCGAAGCAGAATATTTAAAAAATAGTGTGCTAACACAATAAAACTAGACAGACTCTGTCAAAGCAATGTATTTGTATGTATATTCAAAGTAGATAGACTGTCAAACCAATGTATTTACAAGATCCGACAATTAAGTAAAGAAACTGATTTTATTATGGCCAAGACAAAAAATGCCGTCCATGAAGCAAAGCATGGATTCCAAAGAGGCAATATTCATCTGTGATCTGGAAGCTTTTCATCACCGCCCGATAAGCAGACAACAAACAAGTTGCAATTTTGTTGACCTAGTTAGAGGTGCATTGTCACGTAATCAGCATGGAGCAAAAAGCTAACATTAAATTCTGTTTAAAACTCTAAAAAAGTGCCATTGAGACAGTTGAATTGATGTGACAAGTTTATAGGGATAATTGCACAGATATTCAGATGGTATTCACTATTCAGAAGTGGTATGGAAACGATTACAAATGCATCTAGACATGGACGCCCAATTTCTGTTCGTAATGAGAAACTCGTTGTAAAAGTCAGATAACGGATACAATAAGATCGTTGTTTGACTGTGAGGATGATGGCAGATATATTTGGTGTTAACAGAGAGACCATTCAGTGGAAGATTTGAGCAAGAAAAAGTTACTTGCCGGTTTGTACCACATTCGTTGTCTGATGATAAAAAACATCAGCGTGTTGAGTATGGAAAAGACATCATAAAAGCGTGTTGCAGATATAAACATTTCTTAAATTTGATTGTTGCAGAAGGTGAAACATGGATTTTCCGCTATAATCCCACAACTAAACACCAAAGTGCTCAGTGGAAGTCATCATCATCACCAAAAGGCAAAAATTTCGTCTTCAAAACTCGAAAGTGAAGACAATGTTGGTGTGCTTCTACGACAGCAAAGGAGTTATTCACAAAGAATGTTTCCATAGGGACAGACTGTCACTGCCAAAGTTTATTTAAGTATTTTGAAAAGCATATTGAAAAGGATTCTCCAAGTCCGACCCGAGTATTCAACACCTGGCAGTTATTTCCTTCTTCCTGATAATGCACCGGCTCACTGGGCGGTAGTTATACAGGAATTTTTGGCCCCAAAACAAGTGTGTGTTCTCAACCATCCACCCTATTCCCCAGATGTGTCTCCCTGCGATTATTTTCTATTCCAAAAATTAAAGTTACCATTGAAAGGACACTTCTTTGATGACACTGATGACATCCAAAGGGCCGTAACATCGAGTTTAAGGGCCATACCAACAGAAGAACTGGAGAGGTTGTTCCAGTGTTTGTTAGATCGTGCCACTCGCTGTATCAGTGCACAAGCGGCTTACTTTGAATAAAATACAGGTTATGTCTTCAGCTGTTGTTTTTTTTAAAAATGTAATTAGTCTCAATTAAAAGAAGGACGTCTATCGCCCTTCAGAAAGTAAAACAACTAAAGAATCTGTGGTGAGGAACAGACAGAACTATAAAAATAAGATTTTTAAGGGCATGCATCTTTCCCATCGCAACATATGCCTGTGAGACCTGGACACTTAACAAAACAGCTGAGAAACTCTTAAATGCCTTTGAATGTAAATTCTACAGAAGAGTTCTTCAAATATCATGGACACAAAAAAGAACAAATATATCCATACTACAAGAACTTAATATTGAAGAAGGCTGGCTAGTAAAGAGGATTAAACAGAGAAAACTTAAATATTTTGGACACATTAAACGTCATGACAATCTAGAAAAGACCGTCTTTGAAGGGTACACAATGGGAAAAAGAAAGAGAGGAAGACCAAGGCGAAGATGGCTACAAGACATCGTTGATGATTTGCAAATGGATGCATCAGCAGCAGACCATCTTGCTCACAACCGAGAGGCCTACAGGAGTGCTGTTAGGGAGGCAAAGTTCCGCAAGGGACAAGCAAATGAATGAATGAATGAATGAATTAGTCTCATTACTTAACTGTCGGAATTTGTTTATGTATATTTAAAGTAGACTGTGTCAAACCAATGTATTTATGTGTATATTTCAAGTAGACTGTGTCAAACCAATGTATTTATGTGTATATTTAAAGTAGACTGTGTCAAACCAATGTAATTATGTGTATATTTAAAGTAGACTGTGTCAAACCAATGTATTTATGTGTATATTTAAAGTAGACTGTGTCAAACCAATGTATTTATGTTATATTCAAAGTAGACTGTGTCAAACCAATGTATTTATGTTATATTTAAAGTAGACTGTGTCAAACCAATGAATTTATGTGTATATTTAAAGTAGACTGTTTCAAACCAAAATATTTATGTGTATATTTAAAGTAGACTGTGTCAAAACAAAGTATTTATGTGTATATTTAAAGTAGACTGTGTCAAACCAATGTATTTATGTGTATATTTAAAGTAGACTGTGTCAAACCAATGTATTTATGTGTATATTTAAAGTAGACTGTGTCAAACCAATGTATTTATGTGTATATTTATACAGATACACCCTGCTTTCCCACCTCCCGCTTTATGACGATCCGTTTTTCCGATCATCGAATTTTTTTCTTATGAATTTTTTTTAAAATTTACAGATACGTATTTAAAACATACAGTGCCTTTTTACGTGGAGTGATTGATAAGTTCGTGGCATACGGTATAACGGATTATTTGTGGACAACATGTTTGGGTTATTTCTCAACATAGTCCCCTTGCACGTTTATGCACTTAGTCCAGAGATCCTGGAGCATACGGACCCCTTCTTTGTAAAAGCCAGCATCTTGTGCCAGTAGAAAGTGATCTACAGCATGAATAACGTCATCATCTGAAGCAAATTTCGGGCCACTGAGCTCCTTTTTTAGTTTGGTAAACAGTAATAGTCCGAAGGGGCCAAATCTGAGGAATAAGGAGGATGTTCAAGAAGCTGGAAGCCACATTCATAAATGGCAGCCAGTGCCATCGCCGACTCGTGAACTGGAGCATTGTCTTGCTGAAAGATGACTCCTCTCGTCAATTTCCCTCGACGCCTTTCCTTCAGTTTGACCTGCACTTGCTTCACAAGATTAGCATAATAGGCCCCGGTGACCGTTCCGCCCTTTTGAAGATAGTCTACCAATAGCACACCTTCTGAATCCCAAAAGATGGAAGACATCACTTTGCCTGCAGACAGAACCACCCTTGCTTTTTTGGAGGTGGTGATCCATGATGTTTCCACTGCTTTGACTGTTCTTTGGTTTCTGGTTAAAATTGATGAACCCAAGTCTCATCCAGAATCACAAATTGCTAAAGAAACTTTTCAGAATCTGCAGAAAAATGGCCAAGATTGTCTCTTGACATGTTAAGATGCTGTCATTTGTGATCAGCTCCAAGAAGTTTCGGGACCCATCGAGCAGAGACTTTTGTCATTTGAAGATCATTGCGAATAATGGCATAAACACGTTCCTGGGAGATGCCCAACTCAGTAGCAATGTACCGCTCAGTTAGTCGTCGATCCTCCATTATCATGTCATGGATTCTGCCAGTGGTTTCATTGGTGGTTACCGTTCTTGGTCTTCCTGCACGGGAAGCATCTTCCAAACTCTCACTTCCATGTTTAAATTGAGCTGCTCATTTCTTCACTGTGCTGTAAGAAGGGGCACTCTCTCCTAGAGTCTCTACCATATCCTCATGGATCTCCTTCGATGATAAGCCCTTGATACAGAGGTAGCGAATGACTGCTCGATGAGAAATTTTATCCATGTTCTCAATTTCTGCCACCCCTTACCACTTCAGTAGCCTGTAAAAAAAAATTGGTTGCAGTTAATTTCTTGAAATTTGGTGTTTAATCTTACATTAACCTGATCTACAAATACACCTAATATCAACTGTGTGTTTCAAGTATTTGTACTCTGGGCCGTGAACTTATCAATCACACCTCGTATTGTATAACTGCTTATTTCAAAGTCTCTATGTCTCTAGTTTATTTTTATCTTTTAAAACATGCCCGTTCATTGACAGTAAACTACAGTACACTCACCTCTATGAAGTTCGCTTTACGTTTATTCGTTTTACAACTATGCCGATGACAAGCAAAGACTGTATATATCAAGAAACTGCTCACTACAAGTATTCACATTGTTTTCTCTGTCTCTCGCAGGGTCCCAAGGGAGAGAACGGCTTTCCGGTAAATATGAAAGTGTTTCAAATTTTGGAATGTTTATTGCGTGTCACTCGCGTCTTAACTGACCAGTGGTAGTTATAGTTTATGCTTTAGGTTCTCTCGTCTTCCAGGATAACTTGCTACAAGCTTACATTATCTCATCTGCTGTAGTGAATATATGCTAATTATTTAATAAATTAACTCCGTCTCAGCTTATGTAATAGATTAGTAATTATACAAACGCATACAAAATTATCTGGAAATGCACTACTAGTTATGTAAAGTAGCTACATATAAATCACTGGACTAGTAGTCTTGTATTTTGCTGTATATAATAATAACATAAAACATATAACATATCTATGACAGATTTTTTTTTAAAAAATTGTATTCCCTAGATTGGAAAATAAAGGTTTTAAAAAAATAATCATACATTTCCTCAAGAAAGTGAAGTTTGTAACACAAAGGAGAAGTTATATCCTCGTGGAATGTATCAAATTCACGAAACACTGTTATTATAATATCAGAATGTAGTTACGGAAGCCTGTAGTGTATTCAGATACAGTTTCGTGTATTTGTGTTGACAGAATATGACAGGTGTAAATAGAAAATAAAATATAAGGTTAGGACTGTGATAAATGAGTGATTGTACTTGATGTTTTACTTAACAGCTCCAGGAGCCCGCTCTTAAATATGATCTTATAATTTTTCCAGGGCGAGAAAGGTCAAAGAGGTTATTCCGGATTTCCGGTCCGTGTATTTAAAAGACAACATACATTTGTCTCTCTCTATTTCATTTTTAATCTTGCACTACTCAGTTTTTACATTAAATTTATGCAAAAGATTGCTTCGAGTGACATACGCAAGCAAACATCATATGAATGTACTCGAATCAACAGCCAATAAAAAATACGTTAATCAAGGACCATTGATAATATCCTAATCTATGGCCAATGAAAACGGTTATTAAAATGTAAGCTCATCGTCCAATGAGAGAATGATTTACAACGGCTATTGTAAATTCCATATTAAGACAGTTTTTTTTAAAAATATCTATTCCATATACTGACTCAAACGAAAAAAAAGGGAAACAGCACATATACCTCAATCTCACTTTGAAAATTTTACTGGACTTCAATTCAGCGTTCGATCACAGAAATATTGTTCATTGATGCAAAAAGTTGTTCTTTTATTATATTTTTCCGAGAAATCAATTTTGTTTTGTGAAAAAGGTATATATTTAAAACTATACCAAAATTGAAAGCTCCACACCATTACAAAAACTGTTTCACTATATATTATACCAGTGAATTGCTTACTTGTAATTGGCTGTTGACTAGAGCATTATTTTTTTTGTCATGAA
The DNA here is from genome assembly GCA_009760885.1 of Achatina immaculata. Lineage (NCBI taxonomy): Eukaryota > Metazoa > Mollusca > Gastropoda > Stylommatophora > Achatinidae > Lissachatina > Lissachatina immaculata. Next base: position 21,495,919 of record CM019719.1, read on the forward strand.
TGTTTGTAATGCATACGTTTTATTTTATTTTTTAAAATTATTTTTCAGTAAATATCATTTACATTGTCACAGTCAATTTAATTTATAAGGGCGTATTGTATTTACTGTTGAGGAAAAAAAAAGAATAGATACAAATATTCGTACTGATAATCTGCTTATTACAACTCACATTGTATGGTTTTATATTACAAACAAAGTATTTATCTTATGTGCAGTAACGACTACTTTCAAATTACAGTTGGTCTATTGTATCTGCGGTTTCAGTTACCCGTGTTCGAAGATATTAAATAATAATAATAAACAGTTTCAAAAGTTAAAACTTCATCAGTTTGAATTCCTGCCTTCCAAGTCTCTCATTCACACAGTTGCGCTATGGAAAATGAGAACTTTTTGTCTTGAAGAATTATGCAAATTTCCAGATAATTGCTGCACTTTTAGTGTATTTTCTTTCATGTAATATGCAGCTCATGTGCATTTTAATTTTTAATTCGACATTAATTTATAGTTATTTTCTTTCATGTTATATGCAGTTCATGTGCATTTTAATTTTTAATCCGACATTAATTTATAGTTATTTTCTTTCATGTTATATGCAGTTCATGTGCATTTTAATTTTTAATCCGACATTAATTTATAGTTATTTTCTTGGCTTTCATCGCACTTAATAAATTCAGTAACTTGAAAACAACTTATAAAACTATAAAATTTTAATCACAAAAGAATATATAGAACAACAGCACAACTCCTTCAGATCATCAGAGAAGTACCCCCCCCCCCCCCCAGACAAGTGTTTCGGCCCTATTAAACTCCTGACACTCTTAAAAGGGGGGGGGGGGGTACGCCCCTCTGGGTATTGACTCCCAGAGGTCTTGTGAGTTGTTGCTTTTTTTCGTCCCGGGATTGAGTTGGCACTGCACTTTGAAGTGTGTCTTTAGCGATTTAGCTATGGAGGACTGGTATTGACCGGGACAAGCGGAATTATTTATGTTCCCAATGCTTGTTTCGCGTACACTACAGCCAGCATGAGGCCTTTTCTGCTGTTTCTGAAAGGCTTCTCAATGCCCTTGCTCTTGCTTGTTCCTTTATGGCCAGTTGCTTACATAGGTCGTATGCTGATGTTGTACGAATCCTCTCGCTCCCACTTCTACAGCTATCACTTTTGCCCTGACTCCTACCCCCTGCCTCAGTTGCTTGACCAGGTCATTGTACTTCTCACATTTGAATAGATGCTGCTCCTATATTCTTGTTTCGTGCGGAACCGTAAGCTCGATCATTATTAGTTCCTGTTTTTCTATGGAGTACACTACAATGTCAGGTCGCATTCCTGTGTTCTTAATGGCAGTCGGGTATTCTCTTCTTTCTGGTAGGTCCGCTATCACATCCCAGTCATTTGTACCATCTAGCAGTGATGGTAAGGGAATGTCCCTGATTTCAGTATTCGATGTCGTACCAGTGCCTATGAAGTATTTAGGTGGGACCTCAACCCTTTTGCTGTTATTTGCTTTATCTTTTGCCCTGTCTACAATGGCTACTAGTTCCTGCAGTACTCTGTTGTGCCGCCAGGTGTAGCGTCCTTGGCCTAATGATACTCTGCACGCTGACAGCACATGTTCCAATGTTTGCCTTTCGTTGCAGAGAGGGCACTTTGTGTCTTCTGATAAACCCCATTTGCATAGATTGGACCCTGTAGTTATTTAACCTTTTGCACTGAAAATAACCGACTTTGGCCACGCCATCACCTCCCTTTTCAGTTGTTAGGGTTCTTTCCTACATGAGAGATATTGGAGAACCTGTGAACAGTCTTAATAACTACAGCCTAACAATCCTTCAGTTATTGCAGTCTAGAAAACGCCCACATGAAGCAGTGAACGAACATCTATTCGGTGGTCTTGCCTAATGTTACACAAGGGGAAGCAACCTTGTGTTCGAGAGTGATGCCACAGCACTGTCTCATTTCTCTGTTTGTAGCCTCGCAGTGATGAATAACCTAGTGGAGCCTCCTGAGAAACTTGTTTTATGGGTCCATTCCGAGGTTCAGGCTAGCCTCCATAATCCACTTCCAGTTCTTCACAGTGATTGTGTCCCAGTATCTTCGCAGCTTCGGCTGCTGAGAACATAGTGCTCGCTGTTCCAAGCAACAACAGCAACAACAACAAAGCAGCAATAACGACAACATATTACATCAGAATCACTTCTTCTCAAGACACTGATAAGACACTAAACAACACAACAAAACACAAGAAAGACACTTTTAGTGCGTAAGGCAATAAATGAATCAAACTTTGAACATACCTGTAAAGAACGCATAAAACTGGGGACCATTACACTTTACTCATATGGAACATAATGTTTGTGATTATCCATTCCTTGCTGAATAGAATTAAATGATTGCAAGTTTGATTGCATGTGATTTTCTTTCAGCCTTAATATATAGTTTTGTATGAATTTGCCCCGTTTATTTAGAAAACGTAACATCCTACTCACATGTGGTAATGTTCAAACTCTGAGTTTCTGTGGTGGATTAGGACCGCAGTGGAGAGAGAGAGGGGGGGGGAAGAGACAGACAGATAGAGAGAGAGACAGACAGAGACAGAGACAAAGAGAGACAGACAAAGACAGAGGGAGAGGGAGAGAAAGAGAGAGAGAGAAAGACTATGTAGAAGGTTTAAAGGGTAAAGAATTGGGCGCATAATCACAGCAAACATTGCGCCTTTCATCTTTAAGCTTTCACACTAAACCAATCACGCTATATCAGTCTCTTTCTCTCTCTCTCTGAACCTTAAGTGCCCAGGGCACATGGGGCTTCCGCAAGGGTTTTCCACAAATGCCTGTCATTTGCCTTTTTTTCTGCTCTTGCCCAGGTGAGCCCTCTATTGTTCAACATCCTCTCTGTTGTTCTTCTCCATGTCTCTTTTGGTCTACCCTTACTTCTGTTCCCCTGTGATGTCCATCTTAGTGCTTTTTTGGTAGTGAGTTATCAGTCATTCGGAGCACATGTCCCAACCATCGCCAGCGTCTTTCCTCAATAATTGCTGTCAGTGGCTTCATCTGCATTTCTGCCAACAAGATGTTATTTCTTATGGTGTTTGGCCAAAATATTTGTCTAATTCTTCGTAAACATTTAGTCTGGAAAGAATTCAACTTGTTTTATACGGTTTTGGTGATTTTCCAGCATTCACTTCCATATAGTAGTACACTTAGAACATTACTCTTAAATATTCTGATTTTCGTATTCATGCTTAGTTTTTTTTTAAAAATTTCCATATAGTATGCAGCACTGCAAAAGCCTGGTTTGCTCTAGTAAGTCTGCTGTTGATGCCCTCTGTGCTGTCTCCATTTTCTACTACTCTACTGCCAAGATATACAAATTCATTGACCTCCTCCACTAACTTGCTATCTAGTCTGAGTACATTTCTGTTGTTCACATTTTGCTTCATTAACTTTGTCTTTCCTACGTTGATCTTTAGTCCTATGTTATTTGCATTCTGAGTTAGCTTGTTCATTTTATCTTGCATATCTTTGTGGCTGCTTGATAGTAGACAAATGTCTTTCGCAAAGTCAAGGTCCTCCAGCACTGTGTCAAGTGTTCATTGTAATCATCTGCGTTTGTCTGATGTTGCCTCCTTCATTAACCAGTCTACTGCCAAGATAAATAATATTGGTGATAGTACACATCTCTGTTTCACTCCTGTTTGTACCCTAAAGCTGCTGGAGGTATGTTCTCCACGGATAACTTTGCACTGAAAACCCTCGTATAGGGCTTTTATTACATTCACTACCTTATGGGGGAGGCCATGCCATCTTAGGATTTTCCACAGTGCATCTCTGTTGACACTGTCAAAGACTTTCTTAAAATATATAAACAATGCATATGTTGCGCTATGCCACTCATTTGCCTATTCTAATATTTGTTAAATACAAATATGTGGTCTATGCATGATCTTCCTTTCCTAAATCCTGCCTGCTCTATCCGAAGTTTTCTCTCAAGTGTTGGTACAATTCTGTTGATGATTATTCTGGAAAAAACTTTACTGGTGAGTGGCAATGGGTAATGCCTCTCCAGTTCCCGCAATCTCTGAGGTCACCCTTCTTTGGTAGTTTTACTATAAGGCCAGTTTTCCACTCCTCTGGAGCTTTTTCTAGATCCCAAATTTGTTGTAGTATCCGACAAAGTTGTTTTGTGTTTCTGTTTCTTCTGCTTTCAACATCTCAGCAGTCACTTCATCTTCACCTGGTGCCTTACCTAATTTTAGCTTCTTTATTGCCTCCTTTACTTTACTTATTGTTATTGGTCCCGTATTGATGTTTAGTTCCGTTTTTGCTTCAGGTATGTCTATTGTTTGTGCTGCTTGTGTTCTGTTTAGTAGGGTGCTGAAGTGTTCCCTCCATCTTTCAATTTTTTCTCTTTCTCCACTGACCAGTTGTCCCGTATGTGTCCTTACTGCACTCTCACATCTTGTGCTGAAGTTACCTGTCATCTGTTTTGTGATTTTGTGTATGGTTTTCATGTCATTTACTTATGCTGCTTTTTCTGCTGCTTCTGCTAAGTTGTCATAGTATCGATGTTTATCTTGACGGCATGATTCCTTCACTTCTTTGTCTTTTTGTGCATAATTATTTAAAACTTGTTCTTTGTGATTTGGTGTTCAGTAATTTTTTCTTGATTTACTTTCTTTGCTCTATCTTTTCCCATGTGGTCTTGCTTATCCATTCCTCTTTTCTCCATTTCCGATATCCCAGCACCTCTTTTGCTGTTTCCTGTAGTGTTTTGTTGAACTCTAGTATGGACATTTCTGCTTCGTCTTGTAGGACACTGAAGCGATACTTAAGTACTATTGAGAATTCATTCCTTGTTTGCTGGTCTTTCAGTTTTGTTGTATCAAAATGAGTCTTTCTGTTTTCTCCGATTTTGGCTTTCCTTAATTTTAGTTTTATTTATATAGTTTTATACCAGAAGGTTGTGATCACTTCCTACATCTGCTCCTTTCCTTGCTCGCACATCTTGTAATGACCGTTTCCACTTGTTGTTTATTAGTATGTGGTCGATTTGGTTTTCTGAGGTTTTATCTGGGGACCTCCAAGTCACTTTATGGTTGTTTTTATGTTGGAAAATTGTCCCTCCCTTGGCCATCATGTTTTATTCACAGAAACTGCACAGTCTTTCTCCATTTTCATTTATTTCTCCAATTCATTCTCTTACCATGATTCTTCGTCATTTCCTTCACCTACTTTTGTATTGAAGTCGCTCAAGATGAGTAGCATATCATGCTTGGGTACTGTTTCTACTATGGCTTGGAGGCTGTTGTAAAAATCTTCTTTTAATTCCTCTTCAGCTGCTTCTGTTGGTGCATAACAAACTATAATAGACAGCTTCGTGAATTTTGAGTTGAAGCGTGCATATAATAATCTCTCATTTATAGGGGTCCATTTCAGCAATGCTCTTGATACTTCTTTTGTTATAATCAATGCTACCCCTCCTTCATGATGATCTTTACCTGACCATATTATTGTATCTTCTGTGTGCTGTGTTGTTAATTTCCTTCTGCCTTGTCCTGTCCATCTTGCTTCTTGTATTCCTAGTATGTCTAGTTTGTATCTGTGCATTTCCTTGATGGTTGCCTTGTCCTGTCCATCTTGCTTCTTGTATTCCTAGTATGTCTAGTTTGTATCTGTGCATTTCCTTGATGGTTTATGCTAGTTTTCCAGTCTGGTTAAGTGTTCACACATTCCAGCTGCCTATTTGTATCTTGTGTTTAGGTTCCAGGAGGTCTGCAGTCGGCCTGGGGACTTCCAGTGGCTGGTTTTCATCCACAACCTTCATGGGCTCAGTTTCCTGATAAGCATTTCTCCTTCCACGTGCATTTGTTTTTTCCCTTGCTTCTGTTTCTGTAGCAGTCTGATAGTTTTTTTTTTATCAGATAGGGTTGCTGGCCCTATGCCGAACCCTCCTTAGTCGCCTTTTACGATCATGCGTGGTAGGGTACAGTGGCTCTATTCTTTGCAGATCCAGGGTACCACACGGGGGCCACATCAGTATAATACAGGAAAAGTTCGAAAATCCTGCGCAAGAAACTGAATCACATGAGAATCCGGACTCTCCGAAATCTCAGTCGTTTTTTTTAAAATTTTCATTCATTCATTTGCATGTCCTTTGGGGAACTTTGACTCCCTAACAACACTCCTGTAGGCCTCACGCAAGATGGCCTGCTGCTGATGCATCCATTTGAAGATTATCAAAGATGTTTTGCAGCCATCTTCTCCTTGATCGTCCTCTCTTTCTTTTTCCCATCATGTACCCTTCAAAGACGGTCTTCTCTAGATTATCATGACGTTTAATATGTCCAAAATATTTAAGTGTTCTTTCTTTAATCCTCGTTACTGACCAGCCTTCTTCAATATTAAGTTCTTGTAGTATGGATATATTCGTTCTTTTTTGTGTCCATGATATTTGAAGAACTCTTCTGCGGCATTTACATTCAAAGACATTTATGTGTTTCTCAGCTGTTTTAGCGTGCATGAATCAAAATTAGTGTCAGACTACGGGAATATTTTCGCATGTTACTTGTCACCTAAAGTAACGTCCCACTGATTAAGGAGTCATTAGGGACTTCAAATGTCACTATAAAATAATTTTCATGTGACAATTATGGATAAGAATGTGGACCATTTAGAATTTCAACGCCATGTAGAATCAAAGATGCAATATTTTCACAAGCACCTGCACGAGATTGCCCCCAGCTTTGATTATTTTGAAAGTGTGGAGGACAATCTTGCCTGAGCGTGATGTTTACAGATTTGGAACTGTTATAGGAAGGACACATTTGAATGATTTCGCATAAAATGGAAGGAGTCTGAAATGCAAGAACTGATAAAAACAGTGAAATTATACACGGAAGGCAACCTTCTAGGCAAACTTTATGCACATGACTTAGGAGAGTAGCTACGCCTTGAAGGTGACACTGAAGTTGTAGCTACGTCCACTAAACGAGAAATTATTCCAAGCATTTTAACTCCTGATATTATTATTATTATTACATGTGGTGCGGGATAGCGTTGGTGATCATGCTTCCTCATTTTGTACCGTCCTCGATGTTTCAGATTAGCTCAGATGCTTTTCTTTCACGGTGCCACGTGGTCAGTCTACTGAGATATCTTTCTCTTGGTCTTCCACTCTTCCTTTGTCCTTTGAATTTTCCCAGTCATTACTAGCTTCTCCGACTTCTGTCTTCTCATGACATGTCCAAGAAATTTTAACTGCATTTTTCTTATCAATCTAACTAGCTTTCATTGTTCCGAAATTTCTTTGAGGACTTCTTCATTTGTTTTTCTGTCTGTGCAGGATATTTGCTGCATCTCTCTCCACAATCACATGTCTGTTGCTTCCAGTTTCTTTGTCATCTTTTTTTTTTTAATTTAAGTTTCATAACCATACAGCAATATTGGCTCCATATATCACTATAATACTCTTTTCTTCACTTTTTTGGACATCTTGCTTGCTAGTATCTTCTTCATGTCATAAAAGCTGCCTTTGCTTTACCTATTCGTGATTTTATTTCATTTGTGCACTTGCCATCAGCTGCTATTGGTGTTCCAAGGGAGGTAACTGAATTTATTTACTTGTGTCAGTGTCTTTCCATTTCAAAGGATTGTGCACTTTGGTATGTTTGTTCTTTTCTATATTATCATTGTTTGATTTGTTGCTGTTTAGCTCTATGCATGTTCTTTTGCTCTCTTCAGTAATCATATTCACAAGTTTCTGCAATTTGCTTCCACTTTCTGTGATTAGAACGATGTTAGCCGCACCATCTCAGGTTACTGATGATATGGCCTTCTATTTCAATTCCTTTCACATTTTTAATGCCTCTCATGATGTTTTCACTGGCACTAGACCAGGTAACAGTACTCACCTTTGCCAGTTTTATGTCCTGATACTCACCTGTGTCATTTTTCACTCTTATTGATGCTCTTTGATAAGATGGGAGAAAAGGTATTCAGAAGAATTTGGTGAAGAAGACGATAAAGCTGAAGAAGTGATATATTTGCCTACTGCAAAAACAAACAAACAAACAAATAAACAAAAACAGTCCATTGAAACCGTCCACAAATTTATGGAATAGAACCACAGCTTCAATCTTCAGGCATCATGCATAAACACATAGTGGATAACAGTTCAAGAAGATAAAGATAAAACTTGTTGTAAATTACAGAAATTACGCAGAAATTACACATTTGTAAGGAAGATGATATACGAACGCGTTTAAAGAGAGCATTAGAAACACTAAGCAGAGTAGCAGATGGTTTATAAGTTGCAGAGTAGCAGATGGTTTATAAGTTGCAGAGTAGCAGATGGTTTATAAGTTGCAGAGTAGCAGATGGTTTATAAGTTGCAGAGTAGCAGATGGTTTATAAGTTGCAGAGTAGCAGATGGTTTATAAGTTGCAGAGTAGCAGATGGTTTGTAAGTTGCAAATGTTCCATCCACAAACATTCAAGCCGACGCAGCGGAAATTTCAGGAAAGAACGAAAAAATATTTGATCGCGTTTTCGAATTTTTGTATTTTATATAAACATTTCTCGTTGGAATAAAAAAAATAATATAGAATGTGTAACTGTTGCTTTTATTTTGTTTATTGTATTTTCTGTTACATTGTGCATTTCTAAATCCGGGTTCAAGCATTCTACCTCTTTTTTTGTGGTGAAAATTTTTATGCTTGTATATTTGTTAGGTTTTAACTTATTTTTCTTAGACAGACAGACAGATAGATAGATAGATAGAATCAATCAGTCTAGTATTATAGATTATTGAGAAGTGATTCAGTAGTTGTGACACAACTTGCCAATGCAGTTCACATGTACAACTTGCTGGAATAAGCAGCAATATGTTAGAACATGCCACAAAATCCTACAACATAATAAAACAGTCTATAACGTGCTAGAACATGCTACAAAATGCTACGACATGGAATTAAGATGTCTTTTGTTTTTTTCTAAAACTTGTTGTCTGACTGACACGAAGAAAATCTTCCATAAAAATATAAAAAATATATATTTTATAATCACTTTGTTTATAAAACAACTTAGCTTTGAAAAGTTCCATGTCTCAGTATCGAAGTTGTTAGTTCACTAGTCTCCCATGGCGATGTCATTGGTTCAAGTCCAGCCAGAGTCGTCTCTGTCATCCGACTGTAGAAATTACCGCCCGCCATCTTCTTAAACTGGAGAAATAAAGATGGACGACAGCCCTGATGCTGACCACATCACTCTGCTGAAGGGTCAAGGAAAATAAGGGCATGAAAACCACATTTCCCTTAAATACATTTATCACGTGAAAGGACTACTTGTGCCCACCTTCTCAGTGAAAAAGGGAATGTCCAGAGACAGCCTTCTGAAGGAAGTGACGTCATCTATCCTTGCAGACTTATTGGCGTGCCAGTTTTTCTTTATTGTTTTGCCTTTTTTACATCATCCGTGCTAATGGTGGATCTGGTCAAGTATGAGGACAGTGTGCGTCACTACCAGATCTTCTGCATTTCGATTTCTTTTCCCTCGAATTGATTAACACCAATTGTTGACATTCAATAAAGTTTATCCCATAAACTAGTGAATGATAAAAACACGAATAATTTACTTGTAAACTTTTACACTGAAGTTATAGACTGATATATATGATATATTGGATGATAAATCTGCATGACATGTTGGCTGATAATACTGAATGATAAATTGGCTGATATAGCTTAATAGCATGTCATTCACCTCTGCTTTATTTTCAGCATTGTGATTTGCATTGCTGCACTTATTTCTTTCCTATTTTTTCATTCTTAATCAAAGCATTCTATTTCGATCACATGTTTGTGTTTAAAGCAAAGACAGCAAAAAAAAAAAAAACCTTTCAAAACTTTATTGCTATCTTACTTTTGTATTTATAATTAACATATTAAGGAAATCTGCATATAGTCCTATTTCTTAGAAATAATCCGAAAGTAAAGATTTTTCAAATGTATAGAATATATTGATACCGATAATTTTGGGAAATCCATCCCCAGAGATCCAAAGTTTACTCACAGAGAAAACGCCATTTTCTGCCAAGACTGACGTTATCTCAGAAACCTTTTTTGACCATCGCTGAACAAAGATCTTGCAATAAAGAGCACTACAGAAATGCTATTTCGATTCCGATTTTTTTAGATCAGGAATAAGTATACATCTAGCGAATATGTTATCCTGGACATAGCATCTAGCATAAATCAATGGCTCTTTTGATAGTGAATGTAGACAGAGATGTGGTTCAGTTTTACAAGAAAACGGAAAGTAGAGAGAAACGAGAATTGCAGAAAGTAAGATAGGCACATATAAATGAAGAGCATGCAATAATCCAATATTTCGGCAAATGCTTTTTTTCTAGGATCACATACAAAAACAACACAGTAGATAAAATTACGAAAAACAGATGAAAAACTAAACAGTTAGCCTGTTTCGTATCCTCTTCGTGTGAAATACAGTTTTTAAAAAAGGCTAAGGCTTTTGCCGAAATATTGGATTGTTGTATGTTCTTCATTTATATGTGTTCATCTTACTTTCCGCCACTCTCATTCTTGCTCCACTTTCCTCACTCTTTCGATCTTTTCTTTTATAAAACTGAATCATACACTTCTTTCGATTTTATTAGTAGAACCAGATTTACCGCAGTCGTCATTACTTTTATTTCTTACCATTTCCATCGTGTCAAATATATTTGCTAAATGTGTGTGTTCGTTGTTCTCTGTCTTATCTAACTTCACCAGTGTTTAATGACATAATCGTCACCCTCTTATATGTCCCAGGACATGCGAGCTTCCAGGGAAATAAGAGAGTCGACAGGTTGGCCGGCTCTGTCATCATCGCAGCTAGACAACCACTGGATCGGGCTGGTATTGTTAATGCACTCAGAGAGATAGGCAGCGAATCCATATCGCCGCTTACACTGAGAGAGCTGGGAGTACAGATTAGCATAGCCGGAACGAAAGACATACTGGACGCACAAGAGAGCTTGTCAGCCAACACAGGACGGACACTATCAGCCACAGGACGCTGATGGATATGTTGAGGGGGGATCTGAGCGACTATGGACATGTCCAGAGTGCAATGATGATAATCCAGAGCATAGACCATAATCAAACAACACAACCATGTTTTTGTTTAATGTCCAGTCCTGTTGCTCTTGAGTTTTCTGCCTTCAGTTCTGACCCATCGTTCCCCCGTCTGTAACTCTTCACAGAATGGTTCTCCACGTGGCACTGTAACTCTTCACAGAATGGTTCTCCACGTGGCACTGTAACTCTTCACAGAATGGTTCTCCACGTGGCACTGTAACTCTTCACAGAATGGTTCTCCACGTGCCACTGTAACTCTTCACAGAATGGTTCTCCACGTGGCACTGTAACTCTTCACAGAATGGTTCTCCACGTGGCACTGTAACTCTTCACAGAATGGTTCTCCACGTGGCACTGTCTTTTGTCACTTCATCCCAGACCTCCTGTCCCATGAAAAAAAAAGTCGGAATTGGAAAAAAATGTCATTACAATTCGGTTTTGACATATCTCGGCCTTGTTTCTCTCTAGGAATTCACTGTACAAGTATGTTATTTTAAGGATATTGCGTTGCAATCATCATCATCATCATCATCGCCTTTCACTCCATTGAGAACATAGGCCATGGATAAAGGCTCTCCAGTCATCCCTGTTCTTGGAATTATTCTCTACATCCTTACATGTGCATCCCTTGTCTCTGAGCACTGTCATAATTTCTCTTCTCCAGTTAAGTCTAGGTCTTCCTCGTTTTCTATTTCCTTGAGGATTTCATGTCAGTGCCTGTCTTGCTATGTTGTTGTCGGGTTTCCTCGGAGTGTGGCCAATCCACCTCCACTTCCTATACATGATGTGTAGGTTCATATGTTCTTGTCCTGCCCTTTCCCAGACCTCCTCGTTCCTGATCTTGTCCTGCCATTTAATGTTTAAAATCTTCCTCAAGCAGCAGTTTATGAATGTTTGTATCCTCCGTTGTATTGTCTTGGTCATAACCCATTTCTCTGAACCATATAGTAGGACAGTCTTTACGTGTGTACTGAAAAGCCTTACTCTTATAATGTTATTATTCGGCTATTAAATGATTTCTTGTTAACTGTAATAGCTGTCTTTTCTATCAAGTTTTGTTTGACTTACTTGAACGAAACGAAGGCCGCAACTTTTCACAATTTTAGTGCATTTTCTTTCAAATTTATAAAAGTCTTGTGGTTGTTCCTTGTCAAAGAACCATACACTGTGTTATTGCTTGTTGTAAGTAAGATTAAGAAGAGCGCCTTTAGCCGTGAAGTTAATCACTGACTGAAGAGTATATTTTGCAGTGAGTCAAAAGAGCTGTATCTTCAGAAAACAGGAGATCCCAGATTAGTTGTTTTTTTCTTGGCTGTAATCGCTTGTAATTTATTTTTAAAATAACTTTCAAAAATTAGTTAAAACGCAAGGTGAAGGAAGCAGATAGTAGCACACGAAACAATATAAGCAAAGTAAGTGCTACTTAGCGACCACTGAAGCTTGTGTTCTGTTTTATTTTGAATTGATAGAAAAGGTTGTTGCATAACATTTATCGAAAATTATTGAAGCTTATTAACTAATCTTTGATATATTTTTTTTCTAAACCACATCTCAGTATAGATTAACACTGCAAAAAAACTTTGTTAACATCAGACAGTATATTGTCATATTTGCATAATTTTCATGGTGATATTTTTTCCACTCCTTTTGTTAAATTCTTAGGGTCCCATTGGCCCACCAGGCAAGTATGGAGAGCCGGTAAGGACATATTTGTAAAATCTGCCATCACGCTAGTTGTAATGTTCATCCTTTATCTTGTAAATTAGTGAACAATGTTTAGGATATTTGAAGCTGGAGAGTTTTAATGAGTATCATGCTTTCATACTCTGTACCAACAGGGTGAACTTGACATGTCAGTTATTTTTGTTTTTATTAGATTTATAATAATGTTAATTCTGGTTACTAACAGTTATTTTTGTGAGTAACGTCTCATGACTGATTCTGCCAGTATGCTACCACCTTAAATGGAACAGTTTTTCTTTAAGTTGCTGTCTCACCGTGCATGCCTTTTTTCTTTTCAAAGTCTGATTTTCGCTTTCTTCTAGAATCCTCCAGAAGGGAGAGTTATGGGCAGAATAGCTCTCAGTGTGGGACGGTCTTTCGCCAGTTCTTTTCAGTCCTTGTGACTTACAGGAAAAAAAAACCCAAAACAAACCGAGGATTCCTTGGAAACTTCCTGTCTTCTCAGCAAAAAACTCCAAGTGAAAGGCGTAGATTCTTCATTCATTATAGAAATATGTCACGTAGTGTTTCCTTTAAGATTGCTCTGTGTAGGTCTATCACTTTAGTTTATCTCATAAACATTTTGTTTTTGTGCTTTTGAGTGTTTCTGTGAACTTTGAACGCTTTGCACACTGTAGCGCCTACTAATTGGCTGTATGTGCCTATAAACCTTCCAGGTTTTGATAAAAATAAACGACGAAATCAGGCATGTGCTTTCTTCCTGGCATGGCGAAATCTTAACAAAGTTGCACGTGAACATACTAACTGGCCATAGTCAATAATGCAAAAGATTTGAAAAACTAGAACTCGTCGAAATAAACCTCCGGATGATGGAGACACTCAAGCTTTATCTTTCTTTGCACTTCGCCGACGATTTGAGCCGTCGGGGTCTCTGGATGATAATTGAACTCACACACGAAAACTCAAAGTTAGGTAACGAAATAAAACTTAGGAAGCTTTGAAGATTATCATGTGAAATAACTGTCTCAGTGATTTCTTGTAGCAAGATGATCTGTGTGCTCCCCTCCCCTTATTTTCTATTAATCTAAATGAGAGGATTCACTTTTTTTTAAAGGGATGGGTTGAATACTGGTAGGTGTCCTGATTCATGACTCATTGATTGGTGTCATGTCACATCTTCATTTTCTGTTAAAGAATACAGAAGAATGGGAGAAACATGCTGAAGCCATTCTTTGATTAATAGATGATATAACTGATATAGCTGATGGCCCAGCATAATGAGGTCTCTAACGCTTCATCTCCTACGGCATTTGCTATGGGACTACCTCTACAGTATAACGTAATACAAATCAGGAAATCCAGAAGGAGATCTTCACAGCCTGTTATGTAGAATCAAAGCGCGATATTCAGGAGCACATTTAACAGACAGAGCTAAAACAAAGACTTTGGATACCTCACTTCACTAGACAGGCGAAGTCAGAACACAACAGAAACGTGTGACAGGCAACCACCAAAGTGTGACAGGCAACCACCAAAGTGTGAAGGCAACGGCACAACTAGACAAACAATAACAAAAACTGATGGATCCCCTCACAACCAGACACTGTCAGTATATGACAGATGTCGCCACAGTGCGACAGAAAATAAGAGGACCAGACACTATCAGAACTCGACGGATATCCCAACAACCTGACAGATATCCCAACAACCTGACAGATGTCCCAACAACCTGACAGATATCCCAACAACCTGACAGATATCCCAACAACCTGACAGATATTCCAACAATCTGACAGATATCCCAGCAACCTGACATATCTCAACAACTTGACAGATATCCCAACAACCTGACAGATATCCCAAAAAACCTGACATACGGCATCAGAACATGACGGATATCTCCACTGTCTGACAGACGGCATCAGAACATGACGGATATCTCCACTGTCTGACAGACGGCATCAGAACATGACGGATATCTCCACTGTCTGATAGACGGCATCAGAACATGACGGATATCCAAACAATCTGACAGACGGCATCAGAACATGACGGATATCCCCCAACAATCTGATAGACGGCATCAGAACATGACGGATATCCAAACAATGTGACAGACGGCATCAGAACATGAAAGATATCCCAACAATCTGACAGACGGCATCAGAACATGACGGATATCTCCACTGTCTGAAAGACACCTTCAGAACTAGATGGATATCCCAACAGCCTGGCATACATCATCAGAACTAGACGGATATCCCATCAACCTCACAGACTTCATCAGGACTCGACGGATATCCCAACTAGCAGGTAAACGACAGAAGAACTCCGCAGACAGCACTACAAAGTGCCTGATAACCAACCATTCATTATATACAAATATGCAAGCAAGTAATTATTATTGTTTCCTCTCTTAATATTGATCTCATCCCCTATTTTGGACGCTAGGAAATGTATGGCAGGTCAGTTTCCAACGTTTGGTTCTAAGAGACTAAAAATTAGTATTTTTCAGGTTCTAGACTTTTGTTCAGAATCATATCAGGCGTGAAAAATGAACATTGTGTCTAAAATATTTGTATTCATCGTTTTCAGGGAACGCCGGGTGCCAAAGGTGAAAGAGGTGAAAAGGTAAGAAATATATCATCATCATCATCATCATCACTGTTGCTTTTATTACATCATAAAATGTAACATTTACGGCGAGCAAGATGCTAGTTACGAACAGCAATCTAGAGAAATATACAAGAGAACACTGTGTTGAGTAAACTATATGTAACAGGAAAGAAAATAAACAGCTCTTGTTACCTAGCTAAATGTGGTTTATTAGAAGAATGTTGCGAATCCTCTGGAAAGCAAAAACAACTAATAATGAAGAATGTATGAGAAGAGCTGGAGAGACAAAAAAATCTTGTCAAAAAAATAAGAGAGAGACAATGTACTTTCATAGGACATGCAATGACAAGAGGGGGCATTAAAAATATTATAACAACAGGAAAAATAGAATGAAGAAAATCAAGAGGAAGACCAAGAGACAGTCTGACGGGATGGTGTGAGAGGAGATCACCAAGTGACCTGATGGCCTGCATGAAGGATGGTGTACTCTGGAGAAGCATAATAGCCAACGCCAGTCGGCACGGCACCTGATGATGATGATGATGTTACTTAGCTTGAGTAATGTTATGCTAGCAATAACTTTAAGGTAATTTCGTTGGTTTTTTTTTATACGCAGTTTTCCAACACTTTCGTTTTAACGACTAGTTGAATAAAGGCCGTTAGTTTTACAAGTTTATGAGCGAGCAGTCAGTGTCATTTATGGGCAAGCAGTCAGTGTCATTTATAAGCAAGCAGTCAGTGTCATTTATGGGCAAGCAGTCAGTGTCATTTATGGACAAGCAGTCAGTGTCATTTATGAGCAAGCAGTCAGTGTCATTTATAACCTGCGGAAAGAAAACATCTTTCTCTTATAATATTTTTTTTTTGTGAGGACAAAGACCTTGTCCGATGTGACAGCCAGTGACCCCTAACTAACATGGCAGTGTCAGACCTGGTCAACCGTAGCCGAGCAAGACCCTGTCCCATCTCTCCGTTGGTAGCCCCAGTAATAGGTCTAGCCTGGCTAACAGGGGCAGGGATCGCCAAGACCCCCATCTCAGTGGAGTGGCTAAAGATGTATTGAAAACCTGTTGCTTTTTTAGTCCCACTCAAAGAATGAAACAAAACACACAAAAAAAAAAACTAGCCCCCATAACCCGCTCCCAATCCGATACGATGTTGTACTTCAACATCTTCACAGTGTCGGATGTAAAGAACATCAGCTCGGACTTCCAGCGAGCTGGAAGATGATGGATCTTGTAAACTTTATGAAGGCACCGGAGTGTAAGTGCATTGGAGGCATCGAAAGTAAATAGGTCAACGGAAAGGTCATTGGGCAGGAGTCAGAGGTGCAGTTTCTCATAAGATTGTTGGGAATAAATTAGAAAACTAAAGTAAGATTCTTGAGAGTAAATTAGAAAGCTAAGTCAAGATTGTTGGGAATAAATTAGAAATCTAAGTCAAGATTGTTGGGAATAAATTAGAAATCTAAGTCAAGATTGTTGGGAATAAATTAGAAATCTAAGTCAAGATTGTTGGGAATAAATTAGAAATCTAAGTCAAGATTGTTGGGAATAAATTAGAAATCTAAGTCAAGATTGTTGGGAATAAATTATAAAGCTAAGTCAAGATTGCTGGGAATAAGTTAGAAAGCTAAGTCAAGATTGATGAAAATAAACTGGACAGCTAAGTTGACTTTGAAGAATATGAGACAATCTACTGCAGTTAGTTTTGTAGGCAACTTGAATTTGTTAACATATTCATTGATATCAGAACATAACTGATAACCCAACAACTTGAA
Organism: Achatina immaculata; assembly: GCA_009760885.1. NCBI lineage: Eukaryota > Metazoa > Mollusca > Gastropoda > Stylommatophora > Achatinidae > Lissachatina > Lissachatina immaculata. The sequence goes on from CM019719.1 coordinate 21,513,129, forward strand.
TTTGTTAACATATTCATTGATATCAGAACATGACGGATATCTCAACAACTTGAATTTGTTAACATATTCATTGATATCAGAACATGACTGATATCCCAACAGCTTGAATTTGTTAACATATTCATTGATATCAGAACATGACGGATATCTCAACAACTTGAATTTGTTAACATATTCATTGATATCAGAACATGACGGATATCTCAACAACTTGACAGACTACATCAGAACATGAAAGATATCTTACCTTGAACAAGAAGAAAGCAGAAGTTATAGTCATATCAAAGAAAAAAGTGTTTCCTGAAGGTAAAATAAGAGTAAATGGCACAATGCTGAAAAAGGTGGACAAGTTTAGATAATTGGGGACACTAATGACCTCAGATGGAAGATGCCTAACTGAGATAAAGAGCAGAATAATGCAAGCCAAAATAATGTTTGGGAAAATGAAGAGCTTTCTGTGTAATAAATCAGTGTCATTGGGAGTGAGGAAAAGAGTACTCCAGTGCTACATCAAGTCAGTGTTATTTTACGGATGCAAGGCACGGTCAGTCACTAATGAAGTACAACGACAGCTGGAAGCCACTGAAATGTGGTTTCTTACAAGAATGCTACGAGTACCATGGACAGCAAAGAAATCAAACGAGGAGGTTCTGAGAGAGGCTGGTGAGACGAGACAAACAGTAACAAAAGTCGGAAAAAGACAATCCAGATTCATAAGACACGCTCTACGGCGAGGCAAGCTAGAATACACTGTGACAACGGGAAAGATAGAAGGCAGAATAGACCGAGGTAGACAGAGAGAGAAAATGCAGAATAGACTAAGTAGCAGGGAAAAAGAACACCAGCACGGCTTATAATCAGCATTCGGAGCAGGAGGTTGTGGGAAAGCATGATAGCCAAGGCTAGTCGGCAGGACTGTACAAGTGTAGATAGACAGATTCATTGAGGTAGATTCTTACACGATGTTGCTACCAATCCAGCGCCTTTGTGTTCACCATTTTTTTCAATTTAGAGGTGTCAAATGCAAAGCAAAGAAGAAAATGGAAGTTATTTAAAAGTATAAGACACCGGTTAAAAAAAAAAAAGCTAACGGTAAGTCCGACACAATCACGTGATAGACAGAGGTTCTCTAACATGCGCGGGATTTGAAGCGGGACTGGGAATTGAGAATGAATTGGGATAATAGATTAACAAACTCAACGTTTTATTTTTGAACGCATCTTTCGAGTCAGACAATTTTGGAAAGGGTGATGGAGGTAATATTCTGATATGTAGTTAAAATGATGCATGGGACACAAAAGAGTGAGAATCCCTGTGACAGACAAATCTCCGATTCGATGGAAAATTGGTAATGACACTAGCTTTTGAGATCCACTACAGTCCACGTTATCCGCTGTGGCACATGATGATGATATTGATGATGAAGCTTTATGATGAAAGTTCCTGATATTCTGAATCTAGACAACAGGTGTTTTCCACTTTATCCCAGGGAGCTAAAGGTGAACCAGGTGAGAAAGGTGAGCCAGGATTGCCAGGTTTTGATGGGAAAAATGGCTCACCTGGAGAGAAGGTACGTACATGGACATTGCGTAACTATGAGAGAAAAATGATTCTTGGGAGCTCATTAGACGCAGACTAATACACCTCTCTCTCTCTCTCTCTCTGTGTCCCTCTTTCTCTGTCACTTTCTGTCCCTCTTCCTCTCTGTCTCTCTCCCTCTATCTCCTCTCTCTGTTTCTCCATTTCCCCCTTCCCTTCTTTTTCTCACACATACATACAAACATACTCATACATAGTCTTATTAAGTAATACTGCTTATGGGTGCTGCAATTTGAAAGAAGATAGTTCCGTAAACAGACTATGGCATACCGCTTATATCTTTTTTTCTTTTCTTTTTTTTTTTTGAAGTGTGTGTGTGTGTGTGTGTGTGTGTGTGTGTGTGTGTGTGTGTGTGTGTGTGTGTGTGTGTGTGTGTGTGTGTGTGTGTGTGTGTGTGTGTGTGTGTGTGTGTGTGTGTGTGTGTGTGTGTGTGTGTGTGTGTGTGTGTGTGTGTGTGTGTGTGTGTGTGTGTGTGTGTGTGTGTGTGTGTGTGTGTGTGGTGTGTGTGTGTGTGTGTGTGTGTGTGTGTGTGTGTGTGTGTGTGTGTGTGTGTGTGGTGTGTGTGTGTGTGTGTGTGTGTGTGTGTGTGTGTGTGTGTGTGTGTGTGTGTGTGTGTGTGTGTGTGTGTGTGTGTGTGTGTGGTGTGTGTGTGTGTGTTTTTAACTGTCTCCTTTACACACTTGCATACATGCACTTGAAATCTTTGCTTTGCTGGCACATTTCTTGCAGGTAGAAATATTTGTGTCCCGTGTATCTTCCATATCTCGCCTTCTGCTTGCCAAAATCTGAAGTATTCTTCTTCTTCTTCTTCATTTTATTATTTCATCTTTAATCTTAATGAAAAGAAGGAAAGTACATTTCACACTAATCTAATCTACATTATGCATTCGCATTACTATGTAATTTCTTTTACAGATCAAATATTATTAAATGCATTGATATAATCTGTTATTAAATGACATTCCGTGTGTATGTTGTTTACTTTCGCCTGGATTAACTTTTGCAGTTTTTTATGACGAAATTTTCTGTGTAATATTTATTTGCCATTGCCAAAATACATTGATTCACTTTTATTTTTTTTTAAAGCAGAATCCAGAATGGCCAGATTTATCTCTGTACAAATAATATATTTAAATGGTATAATGTCATGCATGAATCTAGGCTTCTTATTTTCCCTGCTATTTTCAGGAAAATGCCAATCGACCAAAAGTAGTTGTATTGAAGGTTTGTCATCTCATTGCCCTATGCATGCGTGAATGCTGTCAGAAGCATGAAGAATGAAAATTAGTTTTTTCTATTTCAAGCTTAGTGGTATTTGAATAACACTTTAGGAAATGACATCTTGTTGGCAGAAGTGCAGATAAAGCCATTGACTTCGATTATGGAGGAAAGACGCTGGCGAAGTTTGGGGCATGTGCTCCGAATGACTGGTGACACCAGCACTGAGATGGGCACCACAGGGGAACACACCAAAGGAGACAGGGAGGATACAACAGAGAGGATGCTGAATATTAGAGGGGTCATCTGGGCAAGAACGGGGGAAAAAAAGCGAAGGACAGGCGTTTGTGGAAAGCTCTTGCGGAAGACACATGTGCCTCAAGCACCTACAGTTCAAAGATGCCTGATTTTTAAAAAGCATGGAAGCAACTGCATACAACGAAGTTATTTCCAGGTCATAAAACGCATAAAATCATGAGTCATGATATTAGATGCAGTTTTATTCAATTTAAAAGTCAGTGAGGAAAGTGAAACGAAGCCACATACACACACAAATCAACGAAACTACTAATATTTCGGGGAAAAATCCTTATTCAAACACATCCTATCTTATAAAATGAAGTTTCAAAGATAATGAACATAAAATCTTTCTACTTCAAAGGTTGCAAAATGAAAAGAAAAGAAATTTATAACAAAAAGAAACGATAAAAGATAGAAGGGAAATGGATTACATTTCTGTTATTATTATTCAGAGCGCTGAATCACATAACGATGACTTACAGCTGTTCTGTCCATAAGATGATTCTGATATAAAACTCTAGAATATACATATGTTACGTTTCTACATATGTAATCTCATCTTGGCATTCAAGAAAATAATCCGCTGTAGTTTCCCACCTCTTGGCCTAACTCTCTTTCTCAACTGTCTTTTCGTAAACGTATGTCGTGGGAGACAACAACTATTCTCATGGGTGATCAGGAAAAGGAGATGGACATATGTTGGTCACTTGATGAGAAGAAATGATCAGAGAATCCCAAAACAAGCTATCAAGTGGAACACAACAGGCCGAAGAAAAAGAGGCAGACCGCGTGAAACTCTGAAGAGGACATTATGAGAGGCCAAATTAACAGGCATAAAATCCTTTGATGAGGTTGAAAGACTCGCCGAAGATAGGAAAAATTGGCGAACTACTTTGCGAGCCCTATGTGACGTTTAACGGCACGGGAAGGATATAAGATATAAGATGTCGTGGGAGAGAACGAAAGCACAAAAGAACAGATGAACTTTATTTGCAAAGGGTGAGGAGATGAGTACGCAGTCTTGCCTATCGTTCTACCCTTCATCATTCAACTTTCACTCAACTCTCAAACACTCAGTGTAGCGCAAAGAGTAAAATACATCAAGAACATGAGAAAAGTTGAAACTACAAAGCTTACATATTCATCCATTAGTCCACACCTTCAATAACATATAAAAATACTAAATGCATGAAATATACATATCACATTCACACCAGGCGCAGTGATATCGGTTGTTCAAGTTAATGTACACTAACAGAACTACTTTTCAACTCTGTGAACACATTCTAACTGTTAAACAAGACTAACTCTGAGAGAGAGAGAGAGAGAGAGAGAGAGAGAGAGAGAGAGAGAGAGAGAGAGAGGAATAGCAGAACATTCCTGAAATGTCCATTCATATATATTCTTGTTAGTTTAAAGTTAATTACTGAGAGACAGCAAAATGGTCTTTACATCTGCCATTGAATCTTGGGAAGGGCCACAATTTATGACAATTGTGAGCTCTTTTTCCTAAACACAAATTACATTTGGCCATAGAAAATTATACATTATGTATTCTGTATTCGGTAATGGCAATGCTTACGTTACTCCCACCAGGAGAGTAATCTCTCATTCAGTAGTGCAGATTTAGCCCTTGGCTTGGCTTCGTCCATTAAGTGCCACAAATTAGATGTCGGTACAACAAAAGGGAGATAATTTAAAATACATTATCTCGGGGGTTGAGGATGCTCTTTTCCTGAGTTCATGTTTCCTTCGCCATTTTTATTTTTATTGCAAAAAATTAACCAATTCATCCTATCTTATTTTTGCGGTTATGCTCTCTCTATTCTTTACAGCCTGCAATTTTCTTTTGGTTTTGTTAACAGTTGGGGTTGTAAAAGGCATGCTGGCATGTTCCTTTTTTTTTTTTATTTGTTAAACAGGGTGACCGCGGACCGCCGGGCTTGCCCGCAGGATTGGAGGCTGGAGAGTGGGAGCCCAAGATAATACAGCTCAAAGTAAAAGAAAGCAAACAGCCCGCTGTTTGTGTACTCTCTGTTTCCTGCTTGTGTACTACCTGTTTCCTGTTTGTGTACTCTCTGTTTCCTGTTTGTGTACTCTCTGTTTCCTGTTTGTGTATTCTCTGTTTTCTGTAATCTATCAAGGGTCTCCAATGTTGTTTATGTGCTGTTTATCGATTTCGTTTTACATTATCTGACAAAAGTAATGTAGCGCAGCTGTTAGCGAGTTGACTTGTCGAAATCAAGCGTGTAGGTCCTCATCCAGATCCACGAATATCCAGGAACCCAGAAAGAAATAATTGGGACATGAAACATGTTTCAGGGAGCAGGCAAGGCTCGTTAGAGTTCATTACTTACTGAAACGTCTGTGTTGGCATTAAAACTGGAAAATACGTCCCACGTTCGTGCAGTTGGGGGAACGAGCAAAAGAAAAGAGAAGCATCACAGTCTCTGCTGTTTATAAGCTGTTTTTATAACCTGTTTATATGCTGTTTATAAGCTGTTTATATGCTACTGAAAGTGGTAGACCTGCTGCTTATTAACTCTAAGCTTTGTAATAGTCCATCGGAGTTCTCAGTCACGGATTATTCATAACCGACTGGAGCTGCAGGAACCAGATGATTTTGGCCAAGGAACTCCATCTGTGAACAGTATTACAAATCTTAGACTGTGATTTCTCAAAGCTACTCCCTTCCTAGTCATCAATAAAGAAAGTAAAGCCAGTCTATTAACGTAAAAACAGTATAATAACATCTTGTAACAGAATTTGTGAAGATAAAGATTTCAATATAGCAAAAAGATGTATTGAAAAGGGGGGGGGGGGTAAACTGGGAAATCTTGTGTGGGGGTGTAATCGTAAAAAATTTTAAGAACCCTTGATATACAAGTATTCTGTATTCAGTATTCAGAGACTGGCGTCCCCACAATCCGGGCATTCCCATGTGTGCTCTACCTTCCGTTCCAATACCCACTGAGGTGTGTGTCTGCACCGTTGATATAGACTGCAACTAGAGGAGAAACGGAAGTAAAACAACAGACAGACACATCGTAGACAGACAAATGAGGAAGAGAAACAAGTGTGAAATAGAACTAGGTCAGTGTTTCGTTGAAATCTCAACAAGGAGTGGCACAGAATTTATAAATTTCACGAAAAAAAAACCACAGAACAATCCTTTAATATTAAGCCTGACCCTGGAAGGTTGAAATAGCTCAGAATGTATCTACATTTAACCAATTCTGATTATTGGTAAATGGTTGCCATGATTACCAGGGTCACAAGATCTCATATCCCATGAGGAAGTGCACGTGTGACACGTTTGTTAGTCACCCGGGACGCTGTGCTGAACTCGTGAGAACCACAAAACCACGTGGCTTATCTGGACACATCTGTTGAAACACTTGCGGAAAGTACTATGTGGGTGTAATAATGTAATGAGATATACTGGGGCTTGGACTTGTGAGTCAGGGGACATAATGTAGTGGTAGTGTAGGAATGTGACATGGGGTAATTGACACTGCGGTAACTATGCATGAACAGAAGGTACTCGTCTACCATACGCGGAAGTGACAAAGTTTTATCATCGTCCACACAGTTCGTTGTTCACAGAAACATATGAAGTAGAAACATAAAGTCATAAAGTCTCATTCCTACTATCTTTTTTGTTTTCTCCTTGTGTTTTTTTCTGTATGTTGTTTTTCTGTTTTATTGTCTTTTTTATATTATGGCCCTTTTCCACATTGTCTTCTTTCTCGCTAACTTCTTTCTCGCTAGCTTCTTTCTCGCTATCCTCTTTCTCGCTATCATCTTTCTCGTTATCTTCTTTCTTCTTTTTTATTTTGTGTGTGTATTTTCTTTTTCTTTTTTATTTATCTGTCGTCTTTCTCCATGAATTATTTCTGTCTGTTGTCTTTTTTTCACAACTTCGTTATCCATTTTTTTTTTTTGTTTTCTTTCTCCATTTTTCTTCCTTCTCCAAATCTTCTTTCTGTCTTTTTTCTCCCTTTCTTCTTCTCCTTGTCTTCATCCTCGTCTTCTTCCTTCCTTGCAAGACAGAAACTTGAGGTTAATGAAATATTTCTCTCAAATTGCTGTCAGCTGTTCCTTGAACATCATTAATTTTAACAACTCGTTGTCTTATTCTCGTGTTGTCCTTGTCTTATTCTCGTGATGTCCTTGTCTTATTCTCGTGTTTTCCTTGTCTTATCCTCGTGATGTCCTTTTTTATCCTCGTGTTGTCCTTGTCTTATTCTCGTGATGTCCTTTTCTTATTCTCGTGTTGTCCTTGTCTTATTCTCGTGATGTCTTTCATTCGCAACATGTGACAAGCATTATCCATTTTTCCCCTCATATATAAAATATATTTCAATCCTTTGTCAGATTTTCCTATTACAAACTCATCAAATTAGTTTACTCAGCCTGTGGAACTTTTGATACACGCAGATCTTTAACATAACGGAAAACTATCTTCTCTTTAGAAGATATATTTTTAAAATCTTTAATAATGGAATACGTCCATGACAATATCTCTGAAGGGAAAGCAGACCCCACATGTGTAACGTCATGTGTATTCTAGGCTGATTCTCTCTGAAGGGGTTAGGCAGAAGATGAATTTACATTTTAGCTTTGCAAATATTATTTGATGGTTTCACAGGGCGAGTGAATGAATGAATGATCTTTATTTTTAAAGGGCAAAGAATTGGGGGTGCAGGCCCGTATTACATTCTGCTCTTCATCACTCCATCTTTCATTCTTCCCACACACTCGATTTAATACAAGTATACAAATTACACCAGGAAAAAAACATATTAAAGAGTTTAAGATTAAACTATTACATTTAAAGTAAAAGAGAAGAAGTAATTAACCTTATTTTAAAGGTATTATAAATTAAGTGAGACAAACTTAGCGTACTCTCACGAGTTTGATGAAGATGAAAGTTATTGTATGAAAACACGGCAAGAACAAAATAAAGATAATTTTAAAATTAGCCACGTAAATAAACACTATTTAGTAGTCTAAAATACAGGGTGCGCAAACATTTGTTACACAAAAACTATCCTAGGTACAGGTATTTTTTTCTTTTTGAAAATTTTATTTATTTAGTTATTTATTTATTACTCTGTTCGCGCATTTCATTATATGCTCCATTTGTTGCTTGAAGAAAGTTTAAACGATACTCCATTTCTTGCCATGTTTCACCGACATCACTTTAGTCATCGTCGCTATTATCCTTGCCTTCAAAGTTTAGGTATCAGGAAATGGAGAACTGAGCACTTTGTCATCAGAGTATACCTCCTATGCAAAAAATTCACAATCATAATAGTCGCCAAGGAAGAGGATCAAGAGATCATATATTTAATATAAGATTAATAATAGAGAACTGCAGAGACTTTAATATGAATATATATTTATCTTTTATGGACTACATCACTGCTGTATCTAGACCAACAAGCAGCAGTAAGACTAAATGATGAAACAACAACTTGGTTTGACATAAAACAAGGGGTCCATCATGGGTGCATATTGTCGCCTTACTTATTTAACGTGTATACTGAAAATATAACGAAGAATGTTAGAGAAGATGTAGACAAAGAATATTACAATGCCATAACAATTGGAGGTTATGAAATACCAGAGATTAGATATGCTGATGACACAGTATTACTGTCCACAACACAAAAAGGAATGGAAAAACTAATTATGTCAGTCCGCAAGAATAGTGAAGTGCAAAACCTCTATCCTAATTCAAAGAAAAATATATTGATGACAACTGACAAAACAAACAAGGCAGCTGATATATGTATCAATGAGGAAAAACTGGAAGAAGTGGGTAGTTTTAAATATCTTGGATCACTACTAACTAATAATGGAGATACAATGAGGGAAATTAAAAGGAGGACATCTAACGCTCTTCAGAAATTAAAACAACTAAAGAATCTGTGGAGAGGAACAGAAAGAACTACAAAAATAAGATTTTTAAGGGCATGCATCTTTCCCATCGCAACATATGCCTGTGAGACTTGGACGTTTAACAAAACAACTGAGAAACACATAAGTGCCTTTGAATGTAAATGCTACAGAAGAGTTCTTCAAATATCATGGACACAAAAAAAGAACAAATATATCCATACAACAAGAACTTAATATTGAAGAAGGCTGGCTAGTAAAGAGGATTAAAGAGAGAAAACTTAGATATTGTGGACACATTAAACGTCATGATAATCTAGAGAAGACCGTATTGGAAGGGTACATAATGGGAAAAAGAAAGAGAGGAAGACCAAGGCGAAGATGGCTGCAGGACATCGTTGATGATCTGCAAATTGATACATCAGCAGCAGACCATCTTGCTCACAACCGAGAGGACTACAGGAGCGCTGTTAGGGAGGCAAAGTTCCACAAGGGACATGCAAATGTATGAATAGTCGGCGAATTTGGTTGCCATGGTGTTGGACTATCCCTCTGTTTGGAAAGTTTGTCTTCAAGAACTGACGACAGACAACTAAACTCCAGTGTGGCAATGCACCGTTTTGTTGGGAAACTACCCATTGTCGGAAGTTCTAAATGGAGTCTAACGTTAAGCTCCATCACTTGCAAGTAAATGTTTGCTGAAAAGGTGGGCTATGTAAAAGAAGAGAAACGGGTACCCCACTTCTTCCTGAGTTGGAGAAGGAAAGGCGGCCAGGCGTGATACTGACCATATCACCCTCTAGTGTGCTGACAGGTCAAGGAAAATATGGGCTCTAACACCATATCCCTATGTGCCTCTAAGGCATGACAGGATTACCTTTACCTTTAACTTTTTTTTGTACTCCTCGGAAACTATACAAAAACCATACACAAACATAAACCGACAATATTTCAGCTAAAAACTCTCATCAGGGACAGCACAAAAACCAGATTAATATGCAAACATTAAATGAATGTGAATGAGAATGTTCTACTAATTTTCTTTTACTAACTAATACGTAACAAAATATAAATTTACTGAAGCATGAACTTAATGGCCTTGACTGGATTTTATATTTGAATCATGCTACGTTTTTGTTGACTAACTGATTGCTAATTGTTACTTTTAATTTTTCCAGGAAACTACTTTTTATTTATTGAAAGATGTTACATTCTTTTCCTTGTTTACAGCTAGAAAACTGTCATTGCTTTATTTGAATTGATCGTTTTTTTTTCTCTCACTCACTACAACTCATTTTTAGAAAATGTTTTTCTTTGCTCTAAAAACGTGTGATTGTAGATTAGTTCAAATCTGGTGGATGTGGATGGAGATGTGGATAATGACAATGGGAAATGGGGAATGAGAAGCAGGGCGAGGATAAAGAAGATAACGTACGCTAGTCTGAGGAAATAGAAAGAAGTACCAGAGAAGGAGAGAAGCTGAAAGTAACCGGGACTTTACATTAAAAACTGAGAATATAGGACTTTACATTAAAAACTGAGAATATAGTACAATAGAAGAGACTCCAAGACAGAGAAAGAGAGAGAGAGAGAGAGACAGGCAGAGAGAGAGAGAGAGAGAGAGAGAGGAGCTGCGTTGAGGATAATAAAATAAGAAAGTCTGATGTGTGATAATCAGATAATACATTAAGAAAGTCTGATGTGTGATAATCAAATAATAAAGTTAAAAAATCTGTTGTATTATAATCAGATAATAAAGTAAGAAAGTCTAATGTCTGATAATCAGATAATAAAGTAAGAAAGTCTAATGTCTGATAATCAGATAATAAAGTAAGAAAGTCTAATGTCTGATAATCAGATAATAAAGTAAGAAAGTCTAATGTCTGACAATCAGAGGTATTAAAAAATAAATGCCAGAGAAGCTTATCCAAGGGAGATAAATGTCGCAAACTGATTTTACAGGCAAAAAAACGCAGAGGGAAAAAATGTACCCTACTCCCCCTTGTTTTAATCCCCCCAAAGTATCCAGTAGGAGATAAATGTTTGATGTGCTTGTGGGAAAAGAATGAAGAATCCTGATGTCCTGGTGTGATTTATGAATATAAGTGGCTTAGAAGAACGAACTGTGAAAGAGTTTTTCGCAGGGAGCGATTATAAGGTGGCTTTGAGAAAAAAACAAACAGATTTTGGAAGAACTTTATGAAAAGGTGGCAAATATTTTATAAAGTGACGTGAAAAAAAACGAAAAGAGAATGTGGATTACTTTATCCTAAGGTATACGAAGTATACAGGGGAAACCAGAATAAAAGAAGGTTATACGATGGGAGATAACTGTTGTAAAGTCGCAGCTTGAAATAAATGGAATAAGGGAAATAACTTAATCCAAAGTTATGTGAAGTATATTGGGGAAGACAGAATATAAAGAGTGTTATGTAACGGGAAAGAACTTATGAAAATCGTTGACCGAAACAAACAGAATAAGGGAAATAACTTTATCCAGAGGGAGATATATTTAAATCAGTGCCACTTGTATGTTACATGATTCCAGCCCTTATGATTATGTAACGTTTTGTTTATTTATAACACTGCCCAGCCTGATTCTACCATGTTTTCTCTTTATAGGGGGAGCCAGGGGAGCCGGGCCCGCCGGGGCCAAAAGGTGATGTGGGGCCAGTCGGTTTACCGGGTTTTGATGGTGTTAATGCGTCGAAGGGAGAGATGGTAGGTGTCTGCCTTGTTTTTAATTGTTTACTTGTTTATTTGTTCATTTGTTTATTTGTTTGGTTGTTTATTTGTTTGTTTGTTTGTTTACTTGTTTGTTTATATATTTGGTTATTTGTTTATTTGCTTTTTTATTTGTTTGTTTAATTTTATGTGTTTACTTGTTTGTTTGTTTATTCTTTTTTATTTCCTTGTTTGTTTGTTTGTTTATTTTTTTATTTGTTTGTTTGTTTATTCTTTTTTATTTCCTTGTTTGTTTGTTTGTTTGTTTAGTTTTTTATTTGTTTGTTTGTTTATTTGTTATTTAGCCCGGTTAGCAGTACCACCGGGTCCATGTACTGTTGTTTTCGTTGTTTAAAAAAAAAGTTGATAACACATGTTTTAGTTCTGCGTCCATGCTTATTTTTGATGTTTTTTCATTAATTATTTTTATCCTTTTTGGCGTCAGCTGTTTTCTGACGCTCATGTCTTGAAGCTGACAACTGAGGAACAAATCTTTATCTGAAGGGGGCAGCCTTGGTTTTCAGATAAAGAAGTCAAGAGTTATCTTTTTCTTCAGAAAAAAAGTCTCCTATGTCACAGTTTCTGAATGTGAGACATGCACCCCTACTATGTGCTATAGTAGCAATGGGACATACACCCTCACTATGTGCTATAGTAGCAATGGGACATACACCCTCACTATGTGCTATAGTAGCAATGGAACATACACCCTCACTATGTGCTATAGTAGCAATGGGACATACACCCTCACTATGTGCTATAGTAGCAATGAGACATACATCCTCACTATGTGCTATAGTAGCAATGAGACATACACCCTCACTATGTGCTATAGTAGCAATGAGACATAACCCTCACTATGTGCTATGGCAGCAATGGGACATACACTATGTGCTATGGTAGCAATGAGACATACACCCTGCCTATGTGCTGTGGTAGCGCTGATAAAAATATGATTGCGTTACATTTTCCGATGTTGTTTAGAATTGTGTGTTTTTTCTAAAGAACTAAAGGAAGCAGGGAAAACATGATTTGAGTTATCCCTACTTGTTCAAGACAGGATTTGCTGGAGAACCTTTGTTGATGCCTTACGCTCTGTTGGGAGTACAGAGGAATGATGATGATGAGATGATGATGATGATGATGATGATGATGATGATTCTTTTCTATGAGAACTTAGACTTATACTTTACAGTTTAACGTCACGACGCAGATTTGTGGTAATTTTTTAAAGCGATATATTTGCACGCGGTTTGGAAATTTTGCCCAGGAAAGTCTTTCAGAAATAGACCAAGAGCTATTCAGGGTATGAAGCCTTTTACTTTTTTTTTTAGCCGAACGCTTTTTCAGTTGTTTTCAGTTATAACCAGAACCCAAGTATTCGACCGCGTAATCCTCTCTTTCCACTAATTTCGTACATCTTCCACGTGGTTCTGCTTTTGACCATACCATATGCTTCCTATAAGACTAGAATGTATAAACTAGGAAAAAAAGTAGGAACAGCTTTATTATTTAACGATTACACAGCTGAGATGTTTCGGCGCTAGCCCTTATCAAACAAAAACAAACAGGACGAAGAATCAGAGACAGGAGACAAAGTAAAGATTCACATTAATTTTATGTTAACCAAACAATAAAAAATGAAAAAAAAATTTTTTTTAAATGACAAATGACTTATCTCAGCTCCTGGAAGAACACAGAACCACAATCGCCTTTATACCGAGAGGAGCACAAACAAAAATGCACCGGTGACTATGTAAACAGAGCGTTCGTTCTGAAAGGTGCAAAATTGTGCATGGTTGAGAGTAGACAATGTTAAGAGACAGTGATGTGCACAGAAGGAGCAGATAATTATTCCAAGAACAGGGGTGACTGGAGAGCCCCTATCCATAGCCGGTGCTCTTAAGGGAATGAAAGGCGGTGATGATGATGATGATGATGGTAGTGAATGGATAGGGATTTGTGATGTTTGATAGTAGATGATGGTAGGGAAGGAATGGTAATCAATTTAGGACATAGTGAAATGAATGATTATGGTTGTGGTAGAGTTATAGTAATGTGATGATGCTTTAGAGTACTAAACTATGTGCAACAAGTGAGAATGAATAAGATTGTCGAAGATTATGTGTAGCTGAATAACGAGTTCAAACCATGTGGTTACAGTGTCTCATAGTCTTGAATGTGACAGTTCTCAAGTGCCAGGCGGCTTGTGTCATCTGCGTGACATTGTTTGATGGCTGTTACCAGAAAATCGGATTTGCCTCAGTGGCTGGAGCCATTGAAATGATTAGGGACTGGTTTCGAAGCATGCTGGGTGATATCGTACAGATGTTTCTATATGCAGTCCCCTATCCTGAGGCCAGTCTCACCAATATAAGTTATCCTGCATATTTTGCATACGATGACATATATTACATTGCGGGATTCGCATGTGAATCCCTCATGGAGAGTCAGGATAGTTTGTGAATCTTTACTTTGTCTCCTCGTTTTGGTTCTTCGTCCTGTTTGTTTTTATTTGATAAAGGCTCGTGCCGAAACATCTCAGCTGTGTACTCGTTAAGTAATAAAGCTGTTCCTACTTTTTTCCTAGTTTATACATTTTGGCATCACAGCTTTACTGTATAGTTGTATACCTATACACTAATTATCGCATATGAGTAGCCATAAGTTTATTATTTGGAGGAGGTCTCTTGAGTTTGAACTTATGTTATTGTTTTATATTTCTACTGATAATATTTATTACTGCTTATTTTCATTGATTTAGCCAAGATGTAGTTCCAAGTTAAAAAAGAAAAGAGACTGGATTTCACTTTTCGACTAGTTCGAACCCTAGTCATTCGAAGAAGCGAGAGACGCCTGTAGCTACACTGGGTATAAAGCGCCACGAAACATACGTTTTTACTTATTTCAAAAGTTGAGAGCACTCGATTCTAGCCATACAGTTACTAGACAGCCAAGGTATCAGATTTAGAAAACAGTCTTTCGGTATTTACACTTCTGGCGTCTGTTTCTGATTATCATGTTTCAGGGCCCGCCAGGTCCACCAGGACCACAAGGACCCCCTGGGCCACCAGGCAGAGATGGAATACAGGGAAGTCCTGTGAGTATTTCAGTTATTGTAATGTTACATCTGTCTCTTCAAACACATGTCACAGAAGGTAGACTGTCTCCCTCGAAAATCTACAAAAATAATCTATCTGTAAAGAGAGATAAGTTATCTAAAACTGACTGGATCAGACTGTAATAATCTTTAGATGTTAAAGACATTACGTCCAAGAATGGAAGAGAAAGGTCCACAATTATTGTTCAAGATTATTCCATTCTTAAACTTTGAAGTAAAATAGTCTTGTTAAAATTGATAAGATATAATCTGCAGAAACACGAGACAGACTGATCAGACATAATGCGAGCAACAGAATTTAGAAGGCCACAAGACAAACCAGTGTTTAGCATGAACAAACTAGTGAGAAACTTTGTTTCCCAAAGGTAAAGCTGAGACAAGACGCGTTGCCAGACAGTCTCAATAACATGAAATAAAAAGTGTTTCAATATGGAGAAAAAAGACATTAAAATATTCACAAAATTACAAACTAAAGATTCAAAAGATAAGCTGTTGTGGAAATATACAGAAATAAACTGTGTTACATGAGAGAAGATAAAGCAGTTTAAATTAGCACAGAGTAGCTTAATGTGATGAGATAAATGATATCATATTCCTGAATCCTACACTATTTGATATCTAAATTTGAAATAAATTAGGCACTTCTTCTCAAGTTCTATAGAGAATGATACTTCTTCTGTATAATGAGTCAAGCCCTGCATAATGTCACAGCAGATCTAATGTAATGTAATGTATTCTTTTTTTTTTTTCCTAATGTTTATTGTATATAAATATTGGTGTTTTTTTAAACTAAAAGAAATTATGATATGCATGTACTCCATGGTGCTGAAGTTATTTACCTCCCTTGAGCTGCTGTTGCATGATCTTATCAACCAGCTCTGGGAAGATGGTTGGAGAACAGACGCTGTATTGGACTGAGAATATCCTACGGCTGCTTTCTTGAAGGCCTTGAGTGATCTCAGAAAGAAAACAGTCTTCTTCACATACTCCACCACCATGTAGACAACAGTGAATCCTATTATCCAGGTTGCACTTGATACCAGGAGCACCACTAGAGAAGTGGGATAGTCGTGATCCCACAACCCTTACCCCTACCATTATCTTTACCCTCCCTACCATTATCTTTAGACCCATCTGCACCATAATTAAATATATCACTGCTTCTAACTCTTATCATTTTCCACTCATATCAGAATAACATTTCAGGTTTCACAAATGTTTGTTCTTCTTTAGAGATTTGGAATGATTTATGTTTGCGTGTCATTCCATACCCAGTGTCTACGAAATTTATAATGGCACTGTTTAATTAATGTTATTTTGAGTATTCATTGTTTAATTAACATTATTTTGAGTATTCATTGTTTAATTAATGTTATTTTGAGTATTCATTGTTTAATTGATGTTATTCTGAGTATTCATTTTTAACCGTTGTTATGATGTCATTCAATGTTGTACAAAATGATGATGCATATGTGTTTCTCCAGCCTTATCTGTGTATGTATTTGATATTATTTTGATCATCACAACTATTACAACAGAAGACAAACAGACAAGTTTAAACAAATGACAATAAGTGTTGTCTTGTTTGTCAAGTCAGTTTTACAAGACAAGTTCAGGATATTGTTTCATGGATTGTTAGGATGTTTGTGTTTTTTCAGATGTTTTTGCCTTTGTTCATTTCCAAGACACCTGGATCTAGATGATGTTGATTCATGGACAAATTTACTCTCCAAAACATTTAGTCTGCAATGTTTCAAGAAGTTACCTTTAGTGTTGCTTTGTTTTCTATATATTGTTCTAGCTAAAAAATTCTGAAGTGAAGGTATATAGCTTTTTTAACAAAGTTAAATATACAGGAGACATACAGGCATACTGAAAGACAGACAGACAAATAGATGGGTTTTATTAAGCTGAAAATTGCAAACTTTGATAAGTAGATCAGATCACACCATAAGACATCTCACCTGCATTCAACATTCTTATCAAAACTAACAACATAAAATCATATTCGTTTGGCTCATTTCACAGTCTGTGAAAAGCTTAAGTCTCTCCTTGGATGTTCTGAAGTCTAAAATTGATTATTTCCACGCATTTATTGATCATCCATGTGAGAGATTCTTTTTCCCCCAGGTATCTGAGTGGCGAAGTGGTTAGTGCACTGGTCTCTCATGGCTAAGGTCGGGGTTTCAAATCCAGCCGAAGTCACCCCAGTCACCCAGCTGTAGAAACGGGTACCTGATTTTTTCTTGAGTTGGAGAAGGAAAGGTGACCAGGCATGATACTGACCACATCACCCTCTAGTGCGCTGGCAGGTCAAGGAAAATATGGGCACTAATGCCATATCCCTATGTGCCTCTAAGGCATGACAGGATTACATTTACGTTTACCTATAGCATCTTTGGTTTGGACTAACGCTGTAACAAAATCATAAATATATATATTGTGTGAATGTTGTCTTTCTTACAGTTCATTTATTCATTATCAAATCAAAATAATCGTAGCAAGAGTTTATTGTTCACTCATCTGACTGTGAGATGTGTTGGCAATGGCTTCTTCACTTGATTTTCATTTGTTTGTAACTTGAAATAGAAAAAATAAATAGTTAGACTTGTACTTGGCAGACTATCTTCATGAGATATGAATCTGCAATGTTATGCTCTGAGCTGTGGATCAGTGCTCACATTGTTTGCTTCTAAGGTTTTGTTTGTAATGTTTTGGACAAAAATTATTATTATGTCAGAATATGCTTCACTTCTAATAACTATTCATGAAAACTCATTATGCATGATAATGCTTTGGTAATAAATTACTAACAAGAGTTTCAAGTAGTTATATTCAAAATGAATATTGACAAGATGAAGGGAGGAAATTAGTTTAGAAAAAAAGAATGATTCCATGCAAATTCTAACCGCATCGATGCAAGTTCCACCTGCTTCTCCCGCACCACCTGTAACATGCCTGAGCCAGCTCTTCCTACCATACTAACAGGGGCCACGAGGAGAGATCGGCCCACCCGGGTTTCCCGGTTTGCCAGGTCGTTTTAGCAGCCAGGGCCCGCAGGGACCGCCTGGGCCAAAAGGAGAAACTGTGTTCAACGGCAGACCAGGTCCGAGGGGTCCACAAGGTCTACCCGGACCTGCTGGGCCTATAGTGAGTTTGCTTTTTAACAGAAACAAAACATCATTGCAAGGGAAATAATCGCACTTATTTCTTTGCTGTGCATAATTATTGATAATATCCCTTCGTATTTTTTTTTTAACAGAATTCAGTCAGTTTTCTGCTATTCCTGTAATCTGGCATTGATGCATGCGAGCATTCACTTTCTATGACGCTTTCGTTTACTCGATTAAAACCCTGAATTATTTCGTTACTACTGCATCTTACCACAAATAACATTAACAGCAAGAGCAGTGTGTGGGACTTAAACAAACTAAAGAAGTTAGACAATAACACAGGCAGTCCAGTCTGCGTTCTTTTTTATATCGTTATTTATTTAATTATTTTCTTTTAAACAGCAGACGAGCTGAAATGTAAACTTGATAATACAGGGAAGATAATATTCAGATATTAGACAGACTCACAAATTACCGACAAGACTGGCGAGAAAATCAAATGTTATGTTATTTATTGAGAAAATATGCATGCGTTTCTGAATTTCTAGCCAGACAGCATGTTGCCCTCGCTGTAAAATCTTGAAAACTTGTTCGTGTGGAGAAATATAATCCATTATTTACATTACGGCATGGTCTAATTATGTCATGATTAACTTTCTGGTTCCTTCTATTGGGAAGTTCACAAGTATGCATGCAGTTTGTTGTTTTTTTTTTTTCGTGTTTTGGCATCTGTGGCTGCCAATTTTGTTTGCAGAAAGAAACTTTCAGGAGTCGGGACTTCTTGGAAAAGTCAGAAATGTTCGGATTAGTTTTGATAGCAGACTCTCACAAATATTTCAGTACAGTATATACTTTTTTTTCAGGGCACAAGCAGATTAATCTGTTATATAGTGACAACGGGGCATGAAATCTGAAACCACATAGCATGTTTTTTCTTCTTTTTTTAATTTCACAGCATTAAATTCATATGATAGCGTGACAACACGAAGAACAAGAAGAAGGTAAAAGAGAAATAAGATGTAGTAGAAAATCACGCCTGACAGTTTACCTAGAGTATTTCCTTTCATTAATTAAAAAAAACATAATAAAAATAACTGAATTTTGACCTACATAATCATGAAATTGATGAATTATTCGTTAGGAATACTACAGTCCTGAAATTTTCAATCAGTACATCTTCAGAATAAGATCATGAAAAAAAAGCATGAAAAGATGAACAATTTGTAGACTTATATTTTTATTATTATTGTATTTTATTTTTTGTCATTATGTACAGTTCTGAAGATGCCGCGTATTTTCTCTACATTTTCCAAAACTTTTTCTTTTAAATAACCGACCAAAATATGACCGGGACACACAGGAAAGGTCCATAACTCTTTGAGAATTGGGGGGGGGGGGCATAACTCTTCCCTATGAGAATAATACAGTTTTGTTCTTACAAGAATAGGACATTCTCCAAAGTTACATTTTTTTTTCCTTATAAAACTCGCTCTTCTCAAGCATGGCCAGAAAGTGTTCTCTTATGCAGCCTGGAATTTCTTATGACTTCACTTGCACCGGATATTGCCACTTCTTGTCACGACCACCTCGCCAAGCGCGCAATCAGCTTTGATTTACGACATCGCCATCTAACCGTAGCCGTTATGTCCACAGGGTATGAAAGGCCAAAAAGGCGATCGGGGCCTTGGCTATGAAGCCGACGGTAATTTCCCCACGGGTTTTATCCAAGGACCTCCTGGACCACCGGGACAACCCGGGCGGCCAGGAAAGAAGGTGAGGGTTGACGACCTCGTTTTGGTTTCCTGAGTTGCCAGGAAGGATTAGATATGTTCAACCATCGTTTTATTTTGTGGTTCCTTGTTTTACTTTGTTCATTCCGCGTGAGATCTTTTACATGAATATTTCGCGAGACGTAGGGAGATTGGTCAGAGCTTCGTATACAAGAGAAGTCGGTGGCTTTTACTCTCCCTCGCCATTTTAGCTCCCCGGTTTAGTCTTGAAGGTAGATTTTCTGGTGAATTTAACGCTATGCTCATGTAGAGATGATAGTTATTTCTCGAAGTCTTCTTGCATATGTTAAAGCACGTTCAAAGTTTTCATTATCTAGAGTTATATAAACGTTTCCCACCAATATAATCATGGTTCTATATAAACTTTTCCCACCAATATAATCATGGTTCTGTATAAACATTTCCCACCAATATAATCATGGATCTGTATAAACTTTTCCCACCAATATAATCATGGTTCTGTACAAACTTTTCCCATCAATATAATCATGGTTCTTCCTTGACCTGTGAACAATGAAAATATTTAAATTTAAAAAAAAACATTTATTTCTTCGGCGCAAACTGAAAAAGTTCCTCTTGATTAAAGATTTCTTACAAGCTGCACATGGAAAATAGTTTCAGTTATAAAAGACTTCCTTTCCAGGTGAAGACTGAAAATATTTACCATGATGACAGATCATTTCCTGCCATACAATAAAGATATTTCCGATGATTGTAAAAAAACATATAATGATGAATGTTAGAGAAAATGTAGACAAAGAATATTACAATGCCATAACAATTTTGGAGGCTATGAATATCAGAGATTAGATATGCTGATGACAAAGTACTACTGTCCACAACACACAGAGGAATGGAAAAACTAATTATGTCAGTCCGTAAGAACAGCGAAGAGCAGAACTTCTATCTTAATGCGAAGAAAACTAAATTGATGACAAATGACAAAACAAACAAGGCAGCTGAAATATGTATCAGTGAGGAAAAATTGGAAGAAGTGGAGGGTTTTGGATATCTTGGATCACTACTAACTAATAGTGGAGATACAATGAGGGAAATTAAAAGGAGGACATCTATCGTTCTTCAGAAAGTAAAACAACTAAAGAATCCGTGGAGAGGAACAGACAGAACTACGAAAATAAGATTTTTAATGGCATGCATCTTTCCCATCGCAACATATGCCTGTGAGACCTGGACACTTAACAAAACAGCTGAGAAACACATAAATGCCTTTGAATGTAAATGCTACAGAAGAGTCCTTCAAATGTCATAGACACAAAAACAACAAATATATCCATTCTACAGGAACTGAATATTGAAAAAGGTTGGCTAGTAAAGAAGATTAAACAAAGAAAACTTAAATATTTTGGACACATTAAACGTCATGATAATCTAGAGAAGACCGTCTTGGAATGGTACATTATGGGAAAAAGAAAGAGAGGAAGACCAAGGCGAAGGTGGTTACAATACATCGTTGATGATCTGCAAATTGATTCATCAGCAGCAGACCATCTTGCTCACAACCGAGAGGCCTACAGGAGTGCTGTTTTGGAGGCAAAGTTCCACAAGGGACATGCAAATGAATGAATGAATGCTTGAAAAAAAAATCCAACACTCAGGTGTAGACAGAAATTATTTACCAAGATAAAAATCCCACACTCAGATGCAGACAGAAATTATTTACCAAGATAAAAATCCCACACTCAGGTGCAGACAGAAATTATTTCCCAAGATAAAAATCCCACATTCAGGTGTAGACAAAAGTTATTTCCCAAGATAAAAATCCCACATTCAGATGTAGACAGAAATTATTTCCCATGTTAAAAGATGCGTCCCTGCTCTATGTATGAGGAGAATGTAGAAGATCTCACTGTTGCTGTGTTGATGTTGTTGTTAACATACATTGCTGCAGTCACGCACGTCACTGAAACAAACGTAAAAATAAATGGATATTATAAAAAAGAAAACAATTTTTTTTTTGCTTATTAAATATGGCAGCGGCCTGCATAAAAGATTGAAGCGAACAGAATTCTTGCTGACTGTGGTAACGTATGTTTAACACATTGGGAAGATCACGTGACTGCAGCAAACAGAGTGCACTTTTATCTCCCGCCAAAACTCTGACAATTGACAGATATTTTGTTTTTCTAGATTCACGAAAACAGAAAGAAACGTTTTTGATACATCTTTGCAGCTGACATGAGTTTCATGAGAAAAAAAAAAGATTCATACACACTCATTTATGATTTATGAAAATGCTTTACTCTTGCAAAGCCGAAGCGAACTTGTCGGCTGGAGGTCAAGGACATTAGCACTGTTAAGAGGAAACTTCGACCAGAAAGAAACCTGGAGGAATGCAACGATTTAGAGGTACTTACATCTGAGTGTCCCGAAGCAAAAAGACGGGCTCACTCTTTGGTGTTGTCAAATTGTGAACCATTTGAATGAGTTTCGTAGTTTTGACTGCAGTTCTGTTTGCTGGAGTCCTGCGTTTAGTTCCCAGATTTTAATCTTGTTTCTTGTATACTAGATCCTTTGTTTATACAATTTTTGTTGTTGTTGTAAACTGTTGGAACTTCTTACTGTACCAGGTAACAGGGGTCCCTTCATGTGTGTGTGTGTGAGAGAGATGTATGTGAGTGTATGTGTGTGTGTGTGAATGTTTGTGTGTGTTTTATTTGACACAATTTCTGATGAGAAAAATGAGTTTATGACAGTCACAGAGACAGAGAGACATGGAGACAGAGATATAGAGATAGATAGACACAGAGACTGAGCAACAGAGAGACATAGAGACTTATCTTATATCCTTCCCGTGCCGTTAAACGTCACATAGGGCTGTTAAGAGAGGCCAAATTAACAGGGATAAAATCCCTTGATGAGGTTGAAAGACTCACCGAATAGAGACTTATAGAGACTGAGAAACATAGAGACTGAGTGACACAGAGATTGAGAGAGACAGAGAATCATAGAGACATAGACAGAGACGGAAAGACAGAGAAACATAGATACTGAGAGGCAGAGAGACAGAAAGGCAGAGAAAGAGACATATAGAGAAACAGAGAGATAGAGGCAGAAAGAAAGAGAGACATAGGGATAGAGACAGAGAGATAGAGACAAAGGGATAAAGACAGAGAGACAGAGACAAAAAGACACAGAGACATAGAGACAGAGACAAAAAGACACAGAGACATAGAGACAGAGACAAAAAGACACAGAGACATAGAAACAGAGACAAAAAGACACAGAGACATAGAAACAGAGACAAAAAGACACAGAGACATAGAAACAGAGACAAAAAGACACAGAGACATATCATTTGCAAAGAAGCCGACACATGAAATGTATGAATTTTTAAAGAAAATGTATAACACTATAATATAACAAATTCTAGTTTTGTTTTCTTGTTGTTTGCAACAGAAGTTTGTTTTGAGACTTTCAGTAACGAATTTTATATGGTATTCGTCATAAACTTGCACATATTAAGCTGCTTTATGAATTTCCCAGTATAGTTTTCGGTTTTATTATTTTCTTTATACAAATCCAGAATTTCTGTTTAAACATTCCTTGATTATTATTTATCTGTATATCACTGCGTATGAATCCCTGTACATGATAATTTTACATAAATGGGTATTTCCAGAGTATAGAAAGTAAATAACAGAAAAATAATAGTTTTATTGACCTTTGCAGCGGTTCTGACATTGTTTTGACTTAATCATTCTCCGCAAAGGACCGTGGGTTAGTGAGTTTAGTATCTTATCATGCCGTTATTCTTTTATTTCTGAGTATTTTTTCACGCCGTTATTCTCTTATTTCTTAGTTTCTTTTCATGCCGTTATTGTCTTATTTTTTAGTATCTTTTCATGCCGTTATTCTCTTATTTCTTAGTTTCTTTTCATGCCGTTATTGTCTTATTTTTTAGTATCTTTTCATGCCGTTATTCTCTTATTTCTTAGTGTCTTTCCGTGTCGTTATTCTCTTATTTCTTAGTATCTGTTCGTCCCAGTATTCTCTTATTTCTTAGTCTATTTTCGTGCCGTTATTCTCTTATTTCTTAGTATCATTTCATGCCATTAATCTCATATTTCTTAGTATCTTTCCATGTCGTTATTAAATTATTTCTTAGCATTTTTCATGCCGTTATTCTCTTATTTCTTAGTATCTTTCCATGTCGTTATTAAATTATTTCTTAGCATTTTTCATGCCGTTATTCTCTTATTTCTTAGTATCTTTCCATGTCGTTATTCAATTATTTCTTAGCATTTTTCATCCCGTTAATCTCTTATTTCTTAGTATTTTTTCTTGTGTTATTCTTTTATTTCTTCCTCTTTGTCCCCTGAGTTTTCTTTGTAAAAGATCGCTGTAGTCTAAAATGCGAATGTTTGTTTCCCAGGAAGGGTTCCATTTATAAATAATTGCATGATGTAATTTCCACATTTAAAGACAAATCAAGTGGCATGGTGTTCTCTAGTGACAAAAACCATGTAGCCAGGTCTAATCAGAGGATTCTGACTCTCTTTTATGCTTGTTTTAATACAGTGACCTTGGTTATAAATTGGGACTCTGCTTTTGCTGTCAGTAACTGGTACATCTGGCGGAAATGTTAACCTTCTTTGTGGGTGAAAGTTCAGCTGGGTCCTACCGCTGTTCGATGACGTTTTAAATGAGTGTTTGATGGAGTGGAGTTTCATGATTTTTTTTTTTTATGGAGTGGAGTTTCATGAAGTGGGTTTACTTGGAGTGGAGTTTCATGGAGTGGGGTTTACTTGGAGTGAAGTTTCATGAAGTGGGGTTACTTGGAGTGGAGTTTCATGAAGTGGGGTTACTTGAAGTGGAGTTTCATGAGTTGGGTTACCTGGAGGGGAGTTTCATGAAATGGGGTTACTTGGAGTAGAGTTTCATGAAGTGGGGTTACTTGGAGTGGAGTTTCATGAAGTGGGGTTACTTGAAGTGGAGTTTCATGAAGTGGGGTTACCTGGAGGGGAGTTTCATGAAATGGGGTTACTTGGAGTAGAGTTTCATGGAGTGGGGTTACTTAAGTCGCGATGTGTAACTTACAAGGTATAAGCAGTTTCCTTACATTTGACATCATAATCTGAGCACTGAATATGTTGTGTCTGCATCTCTCTCTCTCTCTCTCTCACTCTCTCTCTCTTTCTCTCTCTCTCTTTCTATAGTTCTAGTAGGTAACAAAATAGGACGAAACTTTGAGAGCAACAAATACATACATACACACGTACATACATACATACACACATGCATACATACATACACACATGCATACTTTTATATGATTGAAGATGAGAAGATAGAAAAGAAAAGTTTGTACAGTTCACATTCGTCGGAGGTTCATTAAGAAAAAAAAAGCAGAATAATTGTTTCCTCGTTTGCTAACGTTTAAATATGAAGCAAATGTGTGTGCTTTCCCTTTCCCCTGGGGCCGTAGGGAGCCATGTAGGGCTCCTGAGTTCAGTACTCCCGGACTCCCCATTCAAGTGTGGAAAAATGAGTTTTCTGGTTTTTCTCTAAAGAGAAAAGACGGGTGAAAGTACCCCGCCCCTTAATAGCCTGGGCCCAGGAATACAAATCCATATCTCCCTCCCCCTCCTCATCTGACCCGCGTGGCCCCTCCAAGGCGCCCCCCCCCCTCCACCAACTGTCCTTTGAAGTCTGAACAGGTCAGGTATGCAGACACTTGATCAAATTAAAGCAATAGTAATTAAGATACTGGTTATTCAAAATTGAAGACTACACTTACACTAACATGAAATAAATATAAAACTAAATATATCTACTTCTTGATGAAGATATGGAAAGCTGTAGATATCATCAGTTGTCAGAACCCCACCCCCCCCCCCCCCAAAGAAATTGGCTAGAGTACAGATATAGTTACTTTACATGTTAGTTACTTCACATAATTTTAGTTTATAGTCTACGAAAGACAAAGTTGTAACTATTAGCTGGTGTGCGAACAAGTAAATACAGAACATATAAAATATAGCTTATGTATAAAAGTGAATAAAATATTAAGATTAAAAAAATTTCACTTTGTAATTCACCTATCTTATCTTATATCCTTCTTTCCCATCGCAACATATGCCTGTGAGACCTGGACACTTAACAAAACAGCTGAGAAACACATAAATGCCTTTGAATGTAAATGCTACAGAAGAGTTCTTCAAATATCGTGGACACAAAAAAGAACAAATATATCTATATTACAAGAACTTAATATTGAAGAAGGCTGGCTAGTAAATAGGATTAAAGAGAGAAAACTTAAATGACATGCAAATAAATGAATGAATATCTTATATCCTTCCCGTGCCGTTAAACGTCACATAGGGCTCGCAAAGTAGTTCGCCAATTTTTCCTGTCTTCGGCAAGTCTTACAACCTCATCAAAGGATTTTATGCCTGTTAATTTGGCCTCTCTTAATAATGTCCTCTTCAGAGTTTCACGCGGTCTGCCTCTTTTTCTTTGGCCTGTTGTGTTCCACTTCATAGCTTGTTTTGGGATTCTCTGATCATTTCTTCTCATCAAGTGACCAACATATGTCCAACTCCTTTTCCTGATCATCCATGAGACTGGTTGTTGTTCAGTCATCTGTCTTATCCCTGCATTGTTCTTGAATTCATTCCACTTGATGCCGAGTATTTTCCTTAGGCATTTGTTTTCAAAAGAGTCTAATTTCTTTTCTATTTTTTTAGTTGTT
The DNA here is from genome assembly GCA_009760885.1 of Achatina immaculata. Lineage (NCBI taxonomy): Eukaryota > Metazoa > Mollusca > Gastropoda > Stylommatophora > Achatinidae > Lissachatina > Lissachatina immaculata. The sequence continues at coordinate 21,539,610 of CM019719.1, forward strand.
TTCCAGCTTTCGCATGCATAAATGAGGGTGGATATTACATTTGAATTGAATAGTCTTAACTTAGTTTTTGTGCTTATAACTTTTGAATTCCATATGTTCTCAAGATTCTTGAAGATTGATGCTGCTTTTGCAATTCTGATCCTAACTTCCTTTCTAGTGTCACCATCCTGGTCTATGTAACTGCCAAGGTATGCAAATTGATTGGCTTCTTCAATAGCTGTCCCTTCTATGTGTATTTTTCCATTTTGATTGAGAGGAATTTTCATTATTTTTGTTTTGTTCTTGTTAACTTCAAGTCCTATTTTTCTAGCCAGTGAAGACAGGCTATCTGTTTTTTCTTGCATGGAATTCACATTATTACTGATAAGAGTTATGTCATCTGCAAAATCAAGATCTTCTAGTTGGGTCCCATGTACCCAATCAATACCTGTGTTACCTGTGCAGCATTTTTTCATTATGAAGTCTATTGTAATCCCCAAAAATAAAGGAGACAGTATACATCCTTGTTTCACCCCTATTTCAATCTGGAACCATTCACTCATCCCTTCTTCTGTCTTGACTGCACAAACATATCCATTGTATAAGTCCTTAATGATGTTAACAATTTTAGATGGTATTCCATATAGACATAAAATTCTCCATAATGAATCTCTGTGTATGCTATCAAATGCCTTTTTAAAATCTATGAAGTTCAGTATTAATGGTTTCTGCTTTTCAATATGTTCTTCAAGTATTATTCTGAGAGTAAAGATCTGGTCGAGACAGCTTCTCCCTTTTCGAAATCCTGCTTGTTCTTCTCTCATTGCAGTATCCACTATATCTTTGAGTCTATTCAAAATCACCTTGCAAAATACTTTTGACACAATTGATATTAAGGTTACTACTCTCCAGTTGTTACAGTCACTAAGGTTGCCCTTTTTTGGTATTTTAACAATGATTCCTTTCTTCCAATTAGAAGGGACCTTTTCTTCTTTCCAAATCTTGTTAAACATTCTCTGTAGTTGTCTCATGTTGTCACTATTGATAGCTTTTAGCATTTCGGCTGTTATTTCATCTTCACCTGCAGCTTTGTTGTTAGCCATTAAATTCACTGCTGTTTCAATTTCATGAAATTTAATTTCATCTAGGTTGACATTTAGTTGTGGGGCTGGTAAGTCAGTTTCAAGGTTTAACAATTCTTTTGGGTGTGGTCGATTAAGTATTTCTTGGAAGTGTTCAGCCCATCTTTGCTTTTGGTCTTTATTTGATGTTAATAGTGTTCTAGTTTTGCTAAGGATTAGTCTTTCTTTAGATGTAATAGTACCTGTTAGCCTCTTTTGTATGTTATATAAAGTAATTCACTACTACATATATTTATAGTCAACACACCAACAAATATACTATGTGGTTATTTTTTTAAAGCTTGTAGAACGCCAAATATAAAGATCCTTAAAGATCTCAAATCTTTATTCTACGAAGCTTGAGTGAGCATTGCTACCCTCTGCTTGTGTGTGCTCTTAACCGTTTCCCTCAGACTAATAATCTGATACAGAGGTTCTCAACCAACAGACAGGTGGCTCCCTGGGGGAGGAATTTCACGTCTAAGGGGAGGAGTGTCAAGTCTAAGGGGAGGAGTTTCAAGTCTAAGGGGAGGAGTTTCAAGTCTAAGGGGAGGAATTTTACCATAGTAAAAAGAATGTAGAATGGCGAAAACCCTTTCTGGATATTGATTTAATATATAGAGAAGGATTCCAAAGCAGCCTGGGTTTAAAAGGAAGGACTGGAACAAAATGTTGAGAACCGCTGCTCGTTCAGATCACTTTGACATTCGTTTTCTGTTCTTCCCTTCCCCCAATACTAGCAGACGGAATACACCACGTGAGCAATGTAACAAATATCACGTGTGAATAAGAATGTGGGTGTATAAAATTCAGGGTGGGGGGGGGAAGAACGAAAAGTATAACTGTTTTTAAAAAAAATCTAAACTAGACTGTTTTTCTTTACTGAAAATAAAACATCAAGAAACACTAAGCCATCTTGATTGAATATGATTTGAGGTATTTGGTTTCTAGGTCTACCAGTTTGTCATTATTAGTAACCATATATATATGTATATATATATATATATATATATATATATATATATATAAACTGCGTCATTTAAACAGCATTACTTTTAAAAACTAGAAACTGCCGATCTATTTGTTGATAGTTTTAATCAAATGTAAAGGCCAAAGATTTTGCAAGTGATAATACAACAGTCTGATTACAACTTGATCTTACTCTCTAGAAAGGCCAAAGATTTTGTAAGTGATAATACAACAATCTGATTACAACTTGATCTTATTCTCTAGAAAGGCCAAAGATTTTGCCAGCGATAATTAGTAGTCTGATAAAAACTTGATCTTATTCTCTTGAAAGTTACTTCTTGCCTGCGCATGCGCACGTGCCATTGATTCTTGTGTTGGTCTGCCATGACGGACCGGCCCCTCGGGGCTCCCAGGACCCACTGATGAGAAGGGGGTACAGGGACGAGAGGGGACAATGGTAACTAATAAGATGGATGAACTCCGGGACACAAATAAGCGTGTAGTGACTTATCTCATCCGCAATACTGTATTTTACAAAACACATTTATCTAAACTTGATAACCGCTCAAAACTCATTATTCTTTTAAACCGAAATTTTCATACAAAGACTGTTTTCTCACCAGAGCTTTTGTTTCAACAAAATATTTACAATATTTTTGTAAAGAAGGTCCGAAACCATTCGAGCGGTTACAGAAAATATACATATGTACTTGTATTATTTATGAATAAGTCATTGCCGAAGAGGAAAAAAACATAAATGGCAACAACAACAAAAAAGAGCAATAAACATTCAGCAGGCGGACAAATGAAATAATTGCCCATTATAAAGACACTATAATCGCAGGAGCCCGTTACCTCGCGCACAATGAGAGCACAGGGCAGGAGCAAACGTCTCATAATTCTTAGAAGTCAGGCATATCAGTTTCTGTGCACGCTTTATCTACTAAGGGACGGAAGGTGGCCGTAAACATAATAAACATAATTTTCCTAGTTCGGATTTTCTCCTTTCTAGGGAAAGGAAATGTCTAGATTTTGATCATGTGAAGTCATGGGAATATCTGAAAATATATTCTGTGAGTAGAAACAACTTTTGACTTCGTCAGATAAATTTTAAATATTATAGAAACGACATAAGATTAGAAGAGAACTGTAAGACAATATATAACTTGTGGGACATTTTAAACTGGCCAGGAAAGAGAATGCATTAATATAGGGTATTTTAAGCTTGCCTGAAAATCTCTAACCATCATTTATGGAACAAAATTTGATCAAGAATGTCATAGTTTCTTCTTAATACAGATTTTTAAAATAGGAAACATGGAGGCTTTGTCTTGGTAATGTAACAGAACTAAATAGATCTTCCAGACCTAGCCATACAACAGTGTACTCTAGTTTCTTCTAACAACGGCTAGGAAATGGTACTTTCTGTTGCAAGTGCTTTAGCTGAAAGTGCTTCTCTGCCAGAAAGAAAATGCGCCGTCCACATGGTTCTGTCTTACGTAAAGATTAGCATCATGAAGCTCGTTTCTTGCAAAAGATTTTATTGGCATCATGTTCTCAACTGTATTCTCTTTGCCTGTTTATTCTGCATGAGCAGAGTCGCTTCCCTCCGTAACACATCCCTTTGGCTGACGCTATAACCCATCATGAAAGAAGATATAACATTGAGAGCCATAACTATAATATAACAATACTAATTATTAAGTATATTCTTCATCACTAACGATAAAAGCTGGTCTTTGGAAATACAGGTAAATTTCGTAAACGATGTAGTCAAATTAACAGTCTGTGGTTCCTATACAAACGAATGTAGACTTTTTGAATACTCCCTCGAATTTCACCACCGCTCTATGTAACAGGGCAGGCGTGGAGCCAGAGGAAAAACAGGCTTTACAGGATTTCCAGGTCCACAAGGACCGCCAGGGGGACCGGGAGATCCCGGGCCCAGAGGTATGAAAGGAGCTTTAGGACTTCCAGGTCAGCAGGTATGAACAGATGAAGATAGCTCTAGGAAATGATACCATATTTTTTGTCTTCTCTCTCCCTCTTTTCCCCCTCTTATTTGTGCAAGAATTCAACAACTCTTTTCCACCATTAGCCTTTTTTCTGCATGTCTGCATAGTGCTATTCTTCCCTGGATTTTGAGGCTTGGCATAATTTTATTTTAGTTTCTGGTTCGTATTTCGTAGATTTTAATAAGCACTGATGGAAATAAAGACATAATACATAAATCTATCTCCTACCTTTATTAGAGTTGTCCTATTATCATTTCCTTAGTTATATGAACTTGTTTTCCAGTTCAATGTCAGTAGCTGCAATTTATTTTCTTTTTAAAATGTTAAAATAAATAAAAACAAGTTTAAAATTCCGTTTACATAGACGCAGGTGGTAAAGTACTTGCTATTACCATTATTCTATCTTTCGCACGTAAAACTTACGGAATACGTTTTCAACACAAGAACTGTCTTAGAAACAGATAATCCTTCACTTTTATCATTTACAGAACGCCATTAGAGCTTATTTAACATTATTTTCCCCCCCTACTGGCTAGAGATAATTAATTGAAGAAAGGATAATTACAAATCCTCAGGGCCCAAAAGGAAGTACGGGTATACCTGGTAGAAATGGTCTTGACGGAATACCAGGGAAGACTGGACCTCCAGTAAGTGCATTATTTTTTTGGCTTAGGAAATAGCTGTCATAGTTAAATTAGGAATCAGTTGCGTCTGAACATATCTAAATTAGGAGCCACTTGCGTCTGATGATATTTAAATTAGGAAGTACGAGGGGAAGTCACTAAGTAACTCGCAAATGCCTGTTACAAAAACAAAATGCGACAGTAATTTGAAAACTTAAATTTTTTTAACCTACATTATTCCCCTATTTCTCAACGTAATCACCACCAACATTGATACATTTGTCCCATCATGTTATCGGTGATGCAATACCCACGGCGTAAAATCGGGAGTCCGATTTCTGAACCGTTTTTTTACTTCTGTTTCCACCTCTTCGTCACTCGAAAATCTTCTTCCGCCAAGGTGGTTTTTCAATGGACCAAACAGGTGAAAATCACTTGGAGCTAAGTCAGGACTATAGGGTGGATGTTCAAGAACTTCCCAATCCAACTGGCTAATTTTCTCTTGGGTTAACCGAGCCGTATGTGGTCTGACATTGTCATGAAGGAGAAGCACACCTCTAGTCAGCAGACCAAGACGTTTTCTTCGAATTGCGTCCTGTAGCATCGACAGAACTTCACAGCACGATACAGAATTCACACTGTCACCGTACTTCTGGAACTTGGTTAACAACATTCCTTGATAATATCAGAACACTGTCAGCATAACCTTCCCCACAGAAGGCGTAGTCTTGAAGTTTTTTGCTCATGGCAATGACGGGTGTTTCCATTGCATTGAGGCACGTTTTGATTCGGGTTGGTAGTGGTGCACCCAAGATTCGTCTCCAGTAATAATCCTTTGGAGCATGTCTTCACCTTCATATGCGTAATGACAGAGATACTACAATGACAAACCAAATCGGTTCATTATTAATCATTCATATCTCTGTAACTTTCCGAAAATTCAATTGCTCATGCATTATTCTGTAGGCTAAGCCATGTGAACATCCGATTGCACTTGCTACACTGTCTATTGTTACTCGTCTATCAGCTCTGATAATCTCATTCACACGTTGCACAGTCGCTTCTGTTGCATTCTGAACAGGACGGCCAAGTCGGACTTTGTCAACAATTTCGGTGCTTCCCTGAGAAAATTCTTTTACCCAGTTATAGACCGCTTTACGTGATAAACACTTTTCCGCATCAACTGCAATCATTTCCTTATGAATGTCCTCAACTGAATGTCCTTTAGCCCACAAAAATCGCACTACACCTCTCTGTTCTTCTTTGGTACACACTAACAGTTGAGTAGCCATTTTGTTATTGCTTTGCGCATGCGCACGTAACTCCCAGCGCCCCCTACATAAAACTGTTATAAAGTTGGATGATGGTACTATCTAAGGATATATTTAAATACTACTTGATAACTGCCACTGATAAAATATTTCAATTTGCGAGTTACTTAGTGACTTCCCTCGTAGTTGTGTTTTATCATGGTTAAATTATGAATCAGTTGCGTCTGATCATAGTGAAATTAGTAGCGTCTCATCAAAGTGAAATTAGGAATCAGTTGTCTCTAATCATAGTTAAATTATTAAGCAGTTGTGCCCGAGCTCTTTAGACCTCAAGAATTAATATTATGTAGATTTATTTATTTCGACAAAAAAGTGCTTTTTTAAACTCTAAATTAAAAAGCAGTGATTTGTAAGTTTAATAGTGATTTCAAAGTCGCCTCAAAGTTCCACAAGATTTGACTTGTTTTTTAAGGAGTAAGTGAGTTGTGATTTTATTAACCGTGTAAACAAGCTTGCTTTTGGTCAGAAAAATAATGTTACCCCTCCTTGTTAGTTTACAACCAAAAAAAAAAAACAAAGGTAATGTTGCCTGATTTCTTCAGTTTTCGAAGCATTTTCTGAACACATTTTGAATTCCATATGTTCTCAAGATTCTTGAAGATTGATGCTGCTTTTGCTGTTCTTATCCTAACTTTTAGACTATGCTTATATATTAAAAATAGCACCCGGAAGGTTATATTTTATGGCTAACACATGTACCCCCCTCCCCCAACCCCCACGGCCGACTTTACCAGGGTGAGCCAGGTAGGAAAGGTGAGTCAGGAGAAAATGGAACACCAGGTATCCCAGGAATGATTGGACCTCCCGGGTTGCCAGGACCGCCCGTGAGTTTTTGCTTTCTTTAAGATAAACGAGAAACCTTTTGCAAAATAAATGACCTTTAAAGTTCTTTAAAATTGCACATTTTGCGCGAAATGAAGTTAGAGAGCGTTGGAAATTACCACTGACTTTGATAGAACACATACAGTAAGTTATTGTTCTGTGGTCTCAGTATAGCTGTGAAGTAGAGGTTTTTTTAGCACCTGTTGCTTTGAAATAAAGTCTTGAAGTCTCGTAGAGTAATCAGTTAAGTTTTATTTGGTTACTGAGTCCAAAGAAAAAAGTGTCACCAGATTTTATAGTCTTTGAGTGCCCACGTGAGTCATCAAATCACAGAATCATGAAGTCTCACAGAATCATGAAGTCTCGTAGAATCATGAAGTCTCACAGAATCATGAAGTCTCGCAGAATCATGAAGTCTCACAGAATCATGAAGTCTCACAGAATCATGAAGTCTCACAGAATCATGAAGTCTCGCAGAATCATAAAGTCTCGCAGAATCATGGATTCTCGCAGAATCATAAAGTCTCGCAGAACCATAAAGTCTCGCAGAATCATGAAGTCTCACAGAATCATGAAGTCTCACAGAATCATGAAGTCTCGCACAATCATAAAGTCTCGCAGAATCATAAAGTCTCGCAGAATCATGAAGTCTCGCAGAATCATAAAGTCTCACAGAATCATGAAGTCTCACAGAATCATGAAGTTTCACAGAATCATAAAGTCTCACAGAATCATGAAGTTTCACAGAATCATAAAGTCTCACAGAGTCATGAAGTCTTACAGAATCATAAAGTCTCACAGAATCATGAAGTTTCACAGAATCATATAAAGTCTCACAGAATCATATAAAGTCTCACAGAATCATATAAAGTCTCACGGAATCATGAAGTCTTACAGAATCATAAAGTCTCACAGAATCATATAAAGTCTCATAGAATCATATAAAGTCTCACAGAATCATGAAGTCTCACAGAATCATCAAGTTCTGTCCGAAAATAACAACAGTGGTTTCTTCATACAAGTTTCTGTGCACCTTCAGCCGCTAAGAAAAAAAACACCTGTCTTACTTCGCAGAAGAGGCAGAAAACATTCACAACAGTTTGTTACCTGCTACACGACGTGGGCATGAAAGAAAGATTCGGTTTCTTTATTTCCCAAGGCAGCGCCCCAAATAAAGTGTAAATTATGTGTAATTTACATGTAAATAAGAAACTTTTATTATTGGTTGTAGCATTTATGTATACTCTAAAATGCTGCTTTGAATAAAAAAATTGTATAGACTATTTTTTATCAGCAGAATAAATAACATGATATTAATATAAAAATACTGCAAACAGTATTATATATTGTGGTACGAATTAAGTTAAATATTCACTTTGAGTATTTTATGAATCTGCTGTAGCAGTAATGTGAAGGTAAATCTTATACTGAAAGAACTCCCGTATTTCTACATGCAGGGAGAACCTGGCATCATCGAGGGAGGTGGAAGTGGAGAAGGGGTAAGAGCACAGACAATAATCTGAGATTTTCCTTAAATATAAACGATGCTATTGAAAGTAATCTGAGATTACAGTGAAAAACAGTGTTGTAAACATTTATCTCAAATTGTCGGTAATGATAAGCAGTGTTATAAGCAGTTATCTGAAGTTTTATTTATTTATTTATTTTGAATATGAAGAAAAAATGTTATAATCAGTAATCTGAGATTTTCATTAACGATAAACAGCAATAGAAAAATAATCTCACATTTTCGTTAATGGTAAGCAGTTTTGAACTACTGATAAACAAAGTTTTGAACTACTGATAAACAAAGTTTTGAACTACTGATGAACGAAGTTTTGAACTACTGAAAAACACAGTTTTGAACTACTGAAAAACACAGTTTTGAACTACTGATAAACAAAGTTTTGAACTACTGAGAGTATCTGTTCTAACGAATAAATTTATTCTTTACATTGAAGTGGGTTTTGAATAACTTCTGCTAATATATGAGATAAGAGGTTCAATTTATTTTTCTTTTAAGTGATAAAATGTAGATATCAAAATTCTACAGCATTCCACAATGACTAGGGAAACCATAGTATGCATTTCATGAATCTGTAAATTAGAAGTCAGTCCACGTTCAGCATTATAATCTTGAAGTAGTCATTCCCTGGCAAAGTTATCCCCCTTTCTTCTCTTACTTTCTTCTTTTCTCCTATTATCTACGGTCAGTGAAAACTGTGATATCGGCATTGAAGTAGTTTTTTGTGCGTAATTCTAACGTATATAGCTGGGTTTTTTTAATTCTTCGTGCAAAAAAAAAAAAAAATAAGTTACAAGGACCAAGGCAGTTCACCCAGTGTGAGGGGTGACAGAGTCTCTACTTTATGGCCCTCACGTGACATCCTCTGTTCAGATATCATGTCCTACAGACACTTAAGAGATATGGTGTTGGTGGTTGTATTTTCCTTCACCAAGCAGGGCACTAGAGGGTGATGTGGTCAGCACAACGCCCCGGTCACCGTGACTTCCCCAACTCCAGAAGAAGTCGAGTGTTTATTTCTACAGCTGGGTGTTAGGAGTACCTCCGAGAAGACTTCAGCTCGTGACCTCGGCATGGGAAGCAAGTGCTTTAACAGCTCCGCTACACGGCCATCCTCTCTTAATTCACTGACAACATCATGTGCTAAAGGGCCAAGTGTTTCTCATACTGCAAGTTCTTGTTAATAATTATCGTTAATGATTCTGCGCTGGTTTGGGGGGGGGGGGGGAGGGGGTAATCCCTCCAACAGCAAATGCATCGAGTATCATTTTTACCCCTCAGTCGATTTGGGGTCCCTGCAAGCAGGTAACAAACCTACAGGTTTGCAGTGAAAATACGAGTCACAATCGACCAGTTTACACACTATCTTAGAAGAGTATTTGTACTGTAAGAAAAATGAATTTCCAACTACAGCTGAGAGAGCTGAAGAGAAAATATTATCAGCGTTCAGGATGTTTTCCACACAATAACCGAATAGAAGAACTTCATATTTAATGAAGCCACTAACTGACTTGTACAAAGAAGCATGATATCATTGTAATTCGGCATATAGAATGATTACTTCTTGTCTGTTCATTATTCTTCAGTTTCCAGGACCACCAGGGCCTCCTGGTTTGATGGTGAGTGTACACTATGAATACCTTTAGCTTAAATATTGAAACACAAATATGTGTTGTTTACACTTTATAAAGATTTAGACTGTTTAGGTACAGACAGAAAACTGATAGAACTGCATAATATTTTGTAACTGTCTTCGAAGAAACTGATCACTTTCGACCTCTGTGTTTCACCCATCCATGTCTTCGGGGCAAAGATCGAGAAAACATTCACGGTTCAGCTGGGTTCTGCTACACAATGAGCAGCTTGTTTTCACCAGTTCTCTGGCTTTGATTTGCCTGGTATGGTTGCTCTTGAGAATGACCTGCTTGATTTTAAACCAACCTTGTCTTAGTTTGAATGTTTTATTGACAGGGATATGAACTTATGAGTACGTTTTCTTTGCCCAGGTGACATTACTGTACTCTTTCTTGTTTCCTGGCCTTCATTTTGGGGATACACAGTTTTCAAAGTCAGAAACTGATCTTCAGTTATGACTGGACACTTAAGGTTAAATGACCTATTTCTTACATGTTGTGGGGGTTCAGAAATAAATCTGAGATGTCAGAAATGAAAACTGTCTGTTGATTTGTCCAAGTCTGTCTATCTTGTATATGTTATTCTTAAAGTGTGCAGTTGGTCTAGTGCTTTCGTAAACGAAAGTAATGTTTACATGTTGTATTAGCTGTCCGTAGACCTAATGTTCTGTTCATAAATCTCTGATATTTTATGGTTTTCCATCTCCAGAGCTTGCTGGTGTGAGCAAGTTCTTTCCTGTTTATATTGCATTCCAGAGGCGCAGCACGTTCTTCTGTAGTAGCATCGCTAGTCTGGAACAAGTTTCAGATGCCCGTGTTTGCAAATTTCACAACAGCCTTTAGATTTATGGAATATCGTCCTCACATTTTTCATTGAAACAGATGACAAACTTCTGACCAAATCTTTAAACATTTCTATAAGTTAAAAAAAAAAAAAATTCGCTTCATCTCAGAAAAATAACAAAAACCTACATTTATCAGGGAAATTACATCAGTATGTGGTTTTTGTATTTTCACCTTTTTTAAAATTTGGTCAAATAATTTGATTTGCAGCTCAAGTGTCCGTTGAGATTGCTGTATTTCATTAGAATGTTGAGAAGTTTGTATAGATATAGATATTTCCTGCTAGTCCTGTGCTTCCAGATTACATTAAAATAAAATAATAGACGTGGCTTCATTCTGTATGTTCTATTCTGGTCAGTGGCGCCCCGAAGACACGTTTCAGAAAATACGTTTACAAAGTAATAAGTTTTTTACTGCAACGCAAGAATCATTCCTTCAGGCGGTTGAGACAGGGAAACTGACAAATATGAAATAAAACTGAATTATTTTGTTTATTATTTAAAACATTTTTGTTTGACATTTTCAAGTCTTTTTTCAGTGTTTTTTTTTAAACGACAAAATAGTTTAGCGTATCAATCTTGTGTCAAGGTTTTTTTCTTTTGACAAGCCATTCTTAAAAATAAAGTATTATTAATTATTTGCAGAAAAACAATGATTTGTTCATATTAATTTGTATAGTTATTATTAATTACACGTAGAAAAAACAATAATTTATTCATATTAGTTTGCATAGTTATCTTTAACTCATTCACTCCCAAACTAGCAGTGTTGGTAGATCTTGCCAACATATGAATGCTCGGAGTGATATTTAGACACAATCTAAATACACTTACCTTTACATTACCTTTACTTCCAGTTTTTTTTTTTTTAATACCAAAACTCCCCATGAAAATTGACCCAGTGAAAGCATGGAAACTGACTCAAGAGTGAAAGAGTTAAATTAAACTGAAACTGACTCAAGAGTGAAAGAGTTAAATTAAACTGAAACTGACTCAAGAGTGAAAGAGTTAAATTAAACTGAAACTGACTCAAGAGTGAAAGAGTTAAATTAAACTGAAACTGACTCAAGAGTGAAAGAGTTAAATTAAACTGAAACTGACTCAAGAGTGAAAGAGTTAAATTAAACTGAAACTGACTCAAGAGTGAAAGAGTTAAATTAAACTGAAACTGACTCAAGATCGAAAGAGTTAAATGAAACTTTCTTCTATTAATTTTTTTTTCACGTCATAATCAGAACAAAAAGGTTTGTGAAAAAAAAAACAAAAAAAAAGTGTGGCCAGTTAAATTGTAACTAGGTTGAGTTTTCCATCGGATTTTCGTTTTCTCTAAGGTTAGGAAAGACTGATATTTATTTGAAGTAACTTATATGCAACTAGCATTTATAGCATGAGCCCAAGATCATTTTTATATCATAGTTTTCTTGTTTCTCTATACTCGCACGGAGACACACGAAAGGTATGTTACTTCGCGTTTATTTCTGTATAAATATGAGTTTATGACAGAGGGCTAATATTTTATGAGACACTGTTTGTGATATTTCCAAGAAAGTGAAAGTATAACATCTCGTAGTATCGCACTCCCTTGTCTAGCATTCACTTCATAAAGTACATAATTTTGTGTGAAGAATTATGTGCCATAGTCGTCTATCTAGAGGAAAGTAACTTAAAATAGAAGACATCATGAGGCAATAAAGTAATTGAGAGTTATAAACTACGGTTATTTTTAATGTTTTCAAAATCTTCTCCGGTTACAGTACCTTGTTTCTCATCAGCTTTCATGTGTTCACGACATAAAATTTAAACCACTAAGAAATTAATACTTTCAGAGTTTAGATGATACATCTTTTTTTAATTAGTGCCAGAACGTATGTATACAATAAAATAAAAAGAGAAACGAATTATTATTACTCTTAGATATTAATTACCAGTGACTTGAAGCACCTAATCAAAACTGAGACTATAGCAGCTGTAAATCACATTAAATATTTGCTTAATATTTTATAATCTCCAATAACATTTACGTAGTTTAAAGTGATATTTTATTTTTTTTTTCTTATTTCTATTTTACATGGCCATTTCCCCTTCTTTCCACAAAAAATAGGGTCCAATGGGATTGCAAGGCCCGCCAGGTATTAAGGTAACTGATTTAACACCTGGAATGTTTTCTGTAGCGTGTATATTCAAATACTCTTTATACAGGTTCATCTGTCTTGTATCAACAGTTACGGCCACCTTCTGACTAATCAAAGAAACCATTACACAAATACCAAAAGCAGTCGCTACATTTAACAAACTTAGAAAAAAAAAGCGGCTGGAACAAGGAGATATTAATATCTTAGGCAAACGTTAAGATATAGCAGAATTTGCGCGCTTAACCATTTCTTATATAAAATGTGAAATATGACAAGATTTTAGTATACTACAAAAATTGAACAGCTTCCATTATTTTCATTGGCTTCTCAAAATAATAATCCCTGAAGTGGAAGGAAAGATTAACTAGCTTGTAGCGTCCATCCATTATTGAGGAAAGACGCTGGCGATGGTTGGGACATGTGCTCCGAATGACTGACAACTCACTACCAAAAATAGCACTAAGATGGACACCACAGGGGAACAGAAGTAAGGGTAGACCAAAAGAGACATGGAGAAGAACAACAGAAAGGATGTTGAGCAATAGAGGGCTCACCTGGGCAAGAGCAGAAAAAAAGGCGAAGGACAGGCATTTGTGGAAAACCCTTGCGGAAGCCCCATGTGCCACGGGCACTTAAGGTTCAGAGAGAGAGAGAGAGAAAGAGAGAGAGAGAAAAAGAGAGAGAGAAGAGAGAGAGAGAGAGAAAGAGAGAGAGAGAAAGAGAGAGAGAAAGAAAGAGAGAGAGAGAAAGAGAGAGAGAGAAAGAGAGAGAGAGAAAGAGAGAGAGAAAGAGCGCCCATCCATGATGACAACACTAAACAGCTGAAGTTTGCGCGACTACGGAACTATAACAAGAAGAAATGAAAGCCGTATCCCGAAGTAGATACTCTGCGGTGAGCATATGGAGAGAAAGAGGCAATAAGGTAGACCAGAACTGAGATAACAGATACTTGTTAGGCATCAGTGAGAGATAGATCCATCAGTTTGAAAACTCAGAGGAAATGACGAGAGATGGCGCCACTGAGGCGTACATTACATGAGGAAGAACGAGGGTCGACGCTGAAGACAGACGACGCATGCGCAAAGAGATTTGACCTCTTACACAGTTTGTTATTACTGTGGCTAACTATGACAACCAGATACTGGTACAGAACAGGCATGAGGAAAACTGCGTAACAGAATGTTCTCAAAAACCCGCGGACACCTCATTTGCATCAAGCCATCTTGGAAAACAATAGGCACTCTCATTTAAATATAAACGAAGACCTTCGAAGCTGACAAGAATTCAGGAGCTCAGTGGGAAAATAAATTACACAGGAAATGAAAGCAAAGAGCCTTGCCAAGAATGAGCCCGCCGATCTGGAAAATACAGAAAAATTGTTATCCATACAACGTTTATGAGCAGCATAAACGGACTCTGAAAAGGTCATAATTTTTAAAGATCGTAAATTTTATTTCATTATTTAGAGCCAGTTTTAATCCTGAACATTGAAGACGCAACAATCAGAAGATTTAAAATTACATAGACCTAAAATGAAGACCTAAAATTAGGCTGAAGCAGTTTCAAGAGTACAGTATATAAATGGCGTTAATTTTACTAACGAACAGGCAGCGACTGATCAGTTGCAGTAGAATGGTCCTAACTATTGGCTACTTTTCTCGTTCCAGGGAGATAGAGGCCCTATAGGACCAGAAGGTGTACAAGTGAGTCGTTAATTTATTAACACCGTTTTAAAAAAAAAACATCGTGTAGATTAATTTATATTAAACTATAATTAATTTACTAGATTAATTCATTAATATTTTAATTCCGGGGTACTGTGAAATGAATATTAATAATTCAGTTAAAAAGTAAAGTACAGTTTTACGGGTTAATTTCGTTAGCGTTGACTAAAATTAGAAATCTATAATCTGTAATCAGAGACTGGCATTCCCCCCCCCCCCACTCCGGCCATCCCCATCTGTGGGTCCAACTGAACTGTGCTGACTAAAATTACAAAGACTTTAACACGTTAATTTATATCAACAGTTTAAAATAACAGCTGCATTGCGAAACGGGATATAAAAAAATATTTTACTACACTATTCAGTTTTTAATTCATCATCATCATCATCATGAGTCCTCTGTACTCCCAATGGAGCATAAGGCATCAACAAAGGTTCTCCAGCCGGTCCTGTCCCGAACAAGCCGGGATACCCCCAAACCATGTCTTGTCCCGCTTTCTTTAGTTCTTCCTGTCTTGTGCGTCTCCATGTCCCAAATGGCCTGCCACTTTTTTCACAATTACTGCTTAACAGGATCTTAACATTTACTGTCGAACAGAGTCCAAAATGTCTGAGGTGTGGGAAAAAAAATAATAATAAAAGTAACTGCGGAAAACCTGACATCTAAACCCCACTGTACATTGTTCTTAAGAATAATTGCTCATGTATCAAGAAAGCAGTTTAAAGAACAGTTTTGTAAATACCGTGAACAATTTTATAGACGATTTACAGCAAGTGCTGGAAGTAAACGAAGTTTCTTTTCATAAATTGTGGTCTTTATCTATTGTACATCTTCTACAATCTAACTCGTAGTAGTTTTTAAGAGAGGTGAAGAAAACTTCAAATCAAACACAAGTTTGCCAGTGATAAGAGGACTTGATAATGTAAGTTACACTCAAAACAGAGACTTAACGGACAGTATGTTTATAATTCTAATAATAAGCAAATATTCCACTGTTTTTTTGGTTTATTTTTCTTTGTTTATTATTTCCCTTTATCTGACTACATCAGGGACAAAAGGGGGAACAAGGTGATTCCGGGCCAATAGGATTGCCTGTAAGTCAAAATTTTGCATGCCTAGTCGCTATTAAACTAATACGCTTTGATAAACTAACGATTTAACCCAGAATTTAGCCAGATAAAAAATGCCGAAGTATTTGTTCATAGATAATGGTAATACACTGTATATGCAATTAATATATGGAGTGGCATGATTGTGACGTGGGCGCACAATCGACAGTTTTAGACTTTGCACTTTGTTCTCCGTTCCTTTCTTGTCTTTTTCGTGCGCGATGAAGGCGTCAGCCTAAATATTGCATTTTTGTTCTATTTCCAGATAGAAGTTTAATCACATCATTTAAAAAAAACGTTTATCAGTTCTTTCTGCTCAGAATCATAATGCTTATTCTTTTGAAAATTTAAATTATTCAGCTGTGTATGAACAGCCATCAGACTGAGAACTACAGCCTTTAAGGATTTCTGAATTCATAACGGTATCGAAATACTGTTTGCGTGGAAATTGTGTTATGTTATTTCTTAATATAGATATTTGATTATGCGCCATGTGTAGCTTAGAACAGTGGTTCTTAACATTTTTTTTTAACCGTGGACTCCCTTTCCGGCCCGAGAACAGCTGTGGACCCGCTATTAAAAGTAAAGGAATAAATAGAACTTAAATGATGGCAAAGTGTTTAAAATCAAGCGTATCCATTTTCTGGTCCTTGGACCCCCCAAAAATCTTTCCCTGGGCCCTGGGGGTCCACTGACTTCGGGTTAAGAACCACTTTCTGAGACGTAGCCACGTGACTCTTGTATATGTGGACACTTGGTGCAGATAGAAACAGCGCGGCTATTGAGAATACACGACTTGTTTTTCTGTGTGGCAACAGATTAACCTTATGTTGTGGTCAGCCGCTAGAGCAGAAGCTTAGCTTGGCTGATGGCTTCGTATCAAATAACGCTTTCCAGAAACTGCTTTTTTTTAGAAATTGACAAAATTAACTCCCTTATTTGAAAAAAAAGCAGAATTTTTGTTTGTTTCTTTAAAAATTATGTTACGTGTTTTCTTTTTCAAAAAAATATTCTTTAAAACAGTTGCTCCACATTTGCAGTGGAAAGCACCATCAGCATTTCCTATCTACCTTGTCAATATACAGTTTACATACGATATAATTAAATATGTATAAAATAATTAAATACGTAAAAATACTGCACGTCCATTTTAAAAAATAAGTTACAAATACATGACATCCCATTATTTATAGAGAAGTTTATTCTGTAATTTATGTTCAACATACAATGAATTTTCAACATCCAGTGTTTTAAACGGTTACTAAGCATTCAACACTGAGTCTTTAATGTAAAGAAAAATCTCTGTATCTAAATTATCATTTGGCGTCAAGATAGTCAACGTCTCTTGCTTACATGTGTCCCATAAGAAGCGTGTAGCAACTGCGGACAACAATTCCGGTGTTTACACTTTGTATTTTCTCTTGGTTTTAACATTCTCTGTTCTCTTCTGGTGTTAACACTTTTTGTTCTCTCCCGGTGTTAATTGTTATTCTCTCTTGGTGTTAACATTCATTTTTTTTTTCCTTCTTTTTTTCTCTCTTGGGGTTACCTCTTTTGTTCTTTGTACTCTCTGTGTGTTCACACTCTTTGTTTTCTCTTGGAGTTAATACTCTTTGTTCTCTCTTGGTGGTAACACTCGTTGTTCTTTGTTCTCTCTTTGTGTTCACACTCTTTGTTTTCTCTTGGTGTTAACACTTTGTATTCTCTCTTGGTGTTAACACTTTTTGTTCTCTCTTGGTGTTAATACTTTTTGTTCACTCTTGATGTTAATACTTTGTATTTTCTCTCGGTGTTAATACTTTGTATTCTCTCTTGGTGTTAATACTTTTTGTTCACTCTTGATGTTAATACTTTGTATTTTCTCTCGGTGTTAATACTTTGTATTCTCTCTTGGTGTTAATACTTTTTGTTCTCTCTTGATGTTAATACTTTGTATTTTTTCTCGGTGTTAATACTTTGTATTCTCTCTTGGTGTTAATACTTTTTGTTCTCTCTTGATGTTAATACTTTGTATTTTCTCTCGGTGTTAATACTTTGTATTCTCTCTTGGTGTTAATACTTTTTGTTTACTCTCGGTGTTAATACTTTTTGTTCTCCCTTGATGTTAATACTTTGTATTTTCTCTCGGTGTTAATACTTTGTATTCTCTCTTGGTGTTACCACGTTGTTCTGTCCTGGTGCTAGCATTCTTTACTTTCTCTTTCTGGCATCTGCATTTGCTCCGCTTCCCTGGAGTTGTGCGCTTTCGCCATTAACAAAGTTTCCAGAACTTAACCTGGCAAAAATAGATTATATAACTGCGGTTTGTACTTCGACACATTCTGTAAAGAGACGTAACTAAGGTGAACCTTCTGACTATTCCGTAAAAATGTGTAACTAGGCAAAGCCGTCTGAAGTCCTTGCCATGAATGTCAAATTTGAGGCAGGGGGACTTTTTTTTTTTTTAATTGAGAAATTTCACTTGCCTTTTATGTTAACCGGGATATTTTTCTTCTATGAAAGGTAGCAGTTTTTATGTGCTCTGGACACTACTAACTCCTATTGTGTCTCAGCACAAAGGTCAGAGTATCTTATAACCAATTACTGCTACTTTACAATAACATAGACATAATTTACAAATAGGTGAGCATAATTTAAAGGTATCTGAATGTAGTTTACGAGACCAAGTTCTGAAATAGTGTCATGTTCAAATATTTATTAATCTCCCACGCCCAGGGACCTATAGGCACAACTGGGGTTCCGGTGAGTTGGATTAAGCCTAAAGAGTTAAAACAAATGACTTTATGAATATCTTCATTTATCCGCATGACATCTGCCTCTTACCTGGTCAGTTGCCTAATACTTGCCCCGCCTTTTCTTTCCTTTTTTTTTTTTTGTTTTGTTTCGCGTAAATTTTTGCTTCGTTTCAGATTTCGTTTCTTTTTTGAAATTTAAATTGCTGTTTTTGCATTGCTTACACGCATAGATCGGCAGTCTCTTTAAAAGCTCGGATTTCGTGGTCCGTGGAGACAATTTAACACGAATTTAACGCACGTAGCAGCCGTATCCATAACAACAACATCATCAAATTGTCGTGAGCTTTATACGCATTGTCTAACATCTGGAGATCTTGTTACGCAAGTTGATAATATATTTTTTAACTTTAGGATGAGAATTATAACTATTTTGTGCAAATATTTTAATGTCTTTTTTTTTTTGTTTACTATTAAAAATTGTCTAACCGGTGTTCCCCTTAACAACAAGCCTGTCTTACCTGGCATAACTGACTTTCCTTAAGTTCAGTGTCACCACAATATTTTGCTCAAGTTTTTATTTGAATTAATCATCGTCAGTCGACATTTATTTTTATTTTTTAAAATGAGTTTTTTTTTCTTAGTACGGAAGGTAGTCTTATCATTTCTGTACCTAACTCCTAAATTTCACTAACCAGAAATGGGTTTTTTATGTAAATTAAAAAGAACTATATTTATGTTATTTCTATGAAAACACTTTGACAACAGAACGGGTTATCAGAATTGTTATATTAGTTCTATAGCACTCTGAGAAGCGTGACATTTGCTTGTGATTTCATCCATGTCCTCGGTCGGCAGTCGGGTAAGCAATCACCGCCCAAGACGTCCGGTGGGGTCTTCCAGGCCCGGCATCAACTTCTCTCAACCCCTCACGGTCTATGGCCAGTCTTTGTATTGTGCCCTGGCTGTGCTGATTGGTACTCACTTCTGCTTCTATAGTTCGTGTTTATGATTAGCCCCTCTGAATATTTGGAAGTGATAGCTCTGAATTAGGAACTCTGTCCTGGAAGCGAGTGAGAAACGAGGAAAGGTGCACAAGAAGTTGGTTGGTGAACTAACATACAAGCGTTAGTTATAGTTTTTTTTTTTTTTAATCTGCCAAGAGATACTTAATTCAATCCAACAATAAAAATTGGCACACGATAGATCTGGGAGTTTGGGAAAGAAAGATGGCCGGCGTGATAAAGGGAACTTCAGTCAAATATGCCAGCAGATAAAGGAAACATCAGTAAAATATGCCAACAGATAAAGGAAAATTTTGGCAGCAGAATCAAATCTTCTGCATGCTTCAATGACGTGAAAAGACGTCTTGAATAACTTGGATTTCCCCAGAGGCGTCACCATTTTTACCGAAGCGAGGTTTCTTACATTTGTACAAAGAAATGTCTAATCTGGGGATGTCTGAGTAATGTGAGTAAGAAGATATAAACGCTGCTCATTAATCTAGTTACTTTATAGTGTGACTGCCTTGTTATTTTTACCATGGTTAGACAGAGAGAACGAGATAAAAAATATCTCAGCGAGTTGACCAAGTGTCAGTGAAAAGAAAACCGTTTGAGCTGAAAGGAAACACCAATGATCGAAAATACCAATGATCACAAACACCAATGATAGAAAACACCAGTGATCGAAAACACCAATGATCGGAAACACCAATGATCGAAAACACCAGTGATCGGAAACACCAGTGATCGGAAACACCAGTGATTGAAAACACCAATGATCGGAAACACCAGTGATCTAAAACATCATTGATCGGAAACACCAGTGATCGGAAACGCTAGTGATCGTGCAAGTCATAACAGCCTGATGTCCAACGCTATCCTGCACGCAATGTAATAAATGACTGAAGACTGGAGAATCGCACGAAAATAATAAAGAAATCAAGATGATATTCTGTCTGTAATGAGCAGTAGCGTATCATGAAACTGTATAATGGAGCAACCAACAATTAGTTATTACCAGATCTGAATGTTAGCCAGCAATGGGCAAGAAACAGAAGCCAGAAGCTGGTAAATATTTGAATAAGTTGCCATGTAGGAAGTTTCTGGGCTTACCAATCTAACTGGCCAGCCGAGGACTTAACTACAGCCATTTCAGCTGACAACTAGATTCGGATGAAGTCTTATGGATTAAGTCGAAGTAACCAGTAACTGAAGATTGCTGAAAGTAAAACTATAACCCCCTGCTTTTAGACCGCACTCAGACGCCGAAAAAGTAGCTACCATAATCCGCTCCCAAGCAGAGCCTCAACACGTTCGTGGCATCTGCTGCAAGACAGAACACCAGCTCGTTGTTCCAGGGAAATAGAAGGCAAGACATGACAAGACAAGACATGACAAGACAAGACATGACAAGACAAGACATGACAAGACAAGACAAGACAAGACATGACAAGACAAGACAAGACATGACAAGACAAGACATGACAAGACAAGACATGACAAGACAAGACATGACAAGACAAGACAAGACATGACAAGACAAGACAAGACATGACAACAAGACAAGACATGACAAGACAAGACAAGACAAGACAAGACAAGACAAGACAAGACATGACAAGACAAGACAAACAGCTACAGAATGTTATATCTGAAACTAAGAGCTTTTTCAGTGGCATCATAGAACTGAAGTTTGACTAAACCTGGACATGACTTTCTAACATTAAAACGATTATATTGTAGGAAAGCATTCTCCAGCTCGTGAAGACAGGGCGAGCTGAGAGCAGAGTTTAAAGATAGTGCAAGGAAACGAGAGCGCAAGAGAAATTCAACCTTAAACCTTCTGATAAAGTAAAAGAGGTTGTTACAGGTTTTTGTGACCTGCCACGCAAAATCAAGAACAGACAACCAAGGCAAGAAGTAAACTGCTCTCTAGAGCATATTTTCTCAACCAGAAGGCAGGTGGTCCCTCGGGTAAGAATTTCACACACACAAGGGAAGGACTTTTTTTTCAAATCCTAAAAGAATGTGTGTATATTATATCGGAGGATTGCAAGGCAGTCTTGGTTGTAAGAAAGGAGGATTTATGACTAGGGACAGTGATAACCAATGAGTTAGAGAAACCACGAATGTCACAAAATAGGGAAGAAATATGTTACAGCATTTAAATGCGTGCTTCGTCAAGAATAACACGCATAAAAAAACTGTTAGGATAAGGTAAAAGACAAGTTTGTTTTATCTCCATTAAGGTTATCAGAAGATCAAGGCTGTGGATATATTTGTTAAGAGTGCAAACGGTATTTATAATCTGGGGGTGGGGGGGGGGGTTGGGGATGGAGTGGGGGTAGGGTTGTTAAAGTAGGAGGATATGGAGGAAGAGTGAGGAAGAGAGAGAGAGAGGAGGGGTTAGGGTGGGGGTTGGAGAGAATAACAAGAAAAAGATTCTCATTTATCTTCCACGTATGTTTTTCAGTCGGTGCATGTGTTTGCCATCTTGTTTTCTTTCATCTCCGTATGTAAGGGATATGAATTCGTGTTCAGTATATGTGTTTTATAATGTGATGAGTGCATATGCAATGCTTTAAAAATACGATTGTCTCTGAGAGGGAGAGAGAGAATGAGAGAGAGAGAGAGAAAGACAGACAGACAGTGAGAGAAATAAAATGTGTGTGTGTGCATGTTTTCATGCTTGTTTCATGCATGTTAACATAAACGCTCTAGCATGTAAACTTTTCTTTGAAAATCCTTGAAACCTCTGAACTGAGAAAAACAAATGATTGATTGTTGACATTTCATACGATAAGAAAGTCAATCTTTATCCTCAACATTGATCTACTGACGTAGAGGCTTGCACTTTAGGAACTATTTTCTTTATTATTTTCTCCCTTTCGAATATTCCTTACACCTAGGATGTATGAAGCTTCTCACGTACCATTTTCTCTGACCTTGAAGCTAGCAATAACAAAAATAATAGTAATAATTAACCCCTTTGGCTTACCATAAACTGCATGAAAAATATATTGATAATACAGAGCACCGAATTTTGGTACAACCGGAAGTTCCACGGGTTCTTTATTTTTATTTTAAGTTTTTGTTTTTCTTTGTGCGTGCGCTTTTTTTTTTTTTGGCATCTGCTCTGTTCCTTTGTGCAGTTATTATCCGTTTTAATTCTGTTGTTCGCTTTCTGCTAGTGTAGTTCTGTTGTTGCTAATTGTTGTCACACTTCCCGCTGTTGTTATTGTCTGTTTATCTTCTCGTGATCCTGGCTGTGTTGCAGTTGTTACTGCTGTTCAACATTCATGAGTCTGTTGTTTATGTGTAATAATAATAAGACAATCGTTGTTGATTGTCGTTATAACTGTTAATGTTTGCTATAGTTGTTTATGTGTAATAATAATGCATTTGTATATGTAGAAAATATGTATTTGTTTATGCAGACTATTATATATGTAACAGTAGTCGTTATTTTCTCGCTGTTATAGCTATTACTGCTTGTTATGGTTGTTTATATGTAATAATGATGACCCGGTCTTTATTATCCCGCTGTTATAACTATTATTGTTTATAATAGTGGTTTATGTGTAATAATAATGAACCAGTCGTTATTTCAGTAATGAACCAATCTTTGTTTTGTTACTGCTGTTATTACTTTACTGTTTGTCACAGTCGGTGCAAGTATTGTTATTTTGTCGTTAATTCAGATGATGTCCATGCTACTGATGCTGGTGCCCTTGTTTTGTTTAGTTGTTTTTTTTATTTTCAAAATTTATTCTTGGTGGTTCTTCATTTCTTGTCGTGGATGCTTAATCTGTTGCTGCCGTTTTTTTTTTTTTGTTGTCTTTCCTAGAAAAAGTATTTTTTTTTCCTTATTTCAGTATGTTACAACAGTTAGCTTGCTGCTAGCTCCCCTAATACTTTCAGTCCTAGAGTATAATTGTTTAACTGAGATTAATATGTTGTTAGCTACAGTAGCATATGTCATTAACGTGATCCCGTTAATTCATGTTTGAAGGGTCTTCATTTCTTGAAATAATGAGTAAGATATTTTAAAATATGTCTGTTCTAATCTTAAGAAATTTTTTAAACATAGATTGTTAATGAGTGAGCACAGGCTTTTATTGTTGTTATTATTATTATTAATTCAGTAATCAATAAATGATAAAAGTACCTCATAATTTTATCTAGATATGTATAAAGTTGCAATGAAATATTAATTCATTTTCATTGTTGATCGATCTTTCTTGGCTCGTTCCCCATTGATCCTCATATCTCCCCTACATCAGGGCCCACCTGGACCGCCAGGTATAGCGTCCACTGAAGACGGGACCTGTCAGTGTACTAAAGGAGAGAAGGGCGACAGAGGACAACCGGTGAGCAGTCTTATGTGTCTAGTCAAAGTTTTACTGTTTGTCAATGTTCGTATTTGCCCGTGCTGTTAATGTTGAGGGGAGATAAGCACCGGAACTAGGCGTCTGATGTATAGAAATGATGTGGTTTTTATCCTGAGAAGTAGGCTGACTTTCTGTATCAAATTATTTCTTCCTCTTCTTCGTCACTCGCTCTCAAAAGAGCGTTGGATGCGGGGTGTACTGCAGTTATGCGCCTTTCGCCCCAATACATCCGACTTCGGTTCAGGTATTTTTAGGACCGTTCTCTATTCACTTGGCCAAAGTACTGTCCTATTTCCAGGGGGCGCTAGAAGGTAGAATAGGGTCTTGGCCGGCTTGCGTTCGCCAAATCTGACGCAAGGAGACAGCCACGAGTGGCTGCCCTCGTCTTATTCAGCCTGAGTAGTATAAAAAAGCACTGACATGTCAACGTGTCATTTCTCCATCAGTTAATTTAGTCTTATCATTGTATCTGTATTAAACTGCTTTAATCTTGTCCTGGAACTAAAATTTATTTTCGATATTTTTTATGTTTTAATTGTTCCGTTTACGTGTTGTCTCGGTCTAGCTTCCATAATTTATAGGACAAAAATGTGTGTGCTGTGTAATGAAGTGTACCTCGCCTTGTAGATTGGTAATATCCGCTATCTTCCCTCAGCATTGCATGCCGGGAACTAATTTGTGTAGCCTCCACCCAGCGAAAAAGTGCGTCACTACAAATGTCAACTTTGATGTTTACGATTTGAACATTTTTCTGGAACCATCTTCTGACATTTATGTACAGTATCAAAGTAATCTAATTCTATTGTAGAACCACATTATAAAGTGTATTTATATAATTACTACTTTTCACTCTAAAGTGGAATCAGTTTCATCATTTATCCTCTGTTTAGAAGTAATTTAACCTTGTTTTAAGCTTGCTTTATGTTTTCCATTTCTGTAATGTGATTAGGGAAATTTAGCCCAAAGTTCCTTCATATATTCCTTCTGCCCCTAGATTTGTATCTTTGGTTTCTATAACTGGACGTGTGTGTAGCTGACCGTGTACCACACATTCAATTTATTGTTAAAACATCACCGTGTCACCAACATCAAATGAGTGAGTTTTCGTGCCAAAGCTTTCCCTTGTATAGATTTTTTGTAACTTCTCCACCAAAGATTCTATGAATAAGAAAGAGGGAAATAAATACAGCTAATCCGCGCTTGTTAGGATACGAAAGGAAATGGGACACAACGGAATATCAGTGACCTGTAATTTTTGTCACCAGTCGGCTTTCCCGATGTCTGGTAATGACAGCCGTTGTATGTAACAGTATCCACCTATTTGTTTGCCATCTGGATACCCTCTCAAGGCCAACAGGTTAAAATAGGCCGCAGCATGGGCGTGAGGCTGCCGTGGTAAAGTAAGCTCCATCCAGATCTTAAAAGAAATTGTTTGAATAATAATACTTTTTATGATAGACTGTATTTTCTTTCATCATCATCATCATCATCATCATCGCCGTCGTCGTCATCGTCATCAGTCCTCGTCCTACTAATAAACACATAAAGCAGAGACTCTCATTTTATTTCCCATGTGATCTTCTCTACTTTTCAACCTGAGCTTATCTTCAGGAACATTTGATTTCATCGTCATCGTCATCATCATCATCATCAATCATCATCATCATCATCATAATCATCATCCACTCCCTTGAGAGCATAGGCCACGGATAAAAGCTCTCCAGTCATCCCTGTTCTTGGAATTATTCTCTGCTTCCTTCCATAGGTATCCCTCATCTCTGAGCACTGCCATAACTTCTCTTCTCCAAGTAAGTCTAGGTCTTCCTCGTTTTCTGTTTCCTTGAGGATTCCATGTCACTGCCCGTCTTGCTATGCTGGTGTCCGGTTTTCTCTGAGTGTGGAACATTTGATTTGTCCACGGCGTCCAATCATTTCTTCTCTTTACCTTTTGTCGTTTCTCTGACTACCATATAAGGATTCATATATCTGAAGCTGTTCACACAAACATACCGCATCAATTCAGTACAACCATAGAAGTAGATTAATACCAAAATCTAGGTCCCACAAAGCTTTAGATCCTAAATAGGCAACAAAAATAAATAAATAAATAATGTTACAATAAAATGCTATACAATAAAACTATCTATCGTAATTTTGTTTCTCCCTTGCGCGAAATAAAATATTCATTAAATATTTCTTCCTTTAATTCACTGGTTATCAACTCGGAAAATGTTTTTTCGTAACGATTGTTGACACTGTTTTTATGTCGCTAGCTTTTACAAGTTACATAATTAAGCTGGACATTTTCGAACTTATCAGCTCACTGCTGCTTTGTTTTTAACAAATTTTAACAAACAAATTATGTTGACAACAATATATGCACTCGAAATATTATTCTATAGTATTTTGTTTCTTATTTACTGTTACACGCTTAAGTCTGAGCTTGCCTTCAGCTGTTATCGGTGTTTACTCCAACTCGCTTATGACCTTGTGACGGTGGAATAACTGATGTTAACGGAAAAAAAGCATCACTATATGCGTCCTGGACATACAAACAGTGACCGAAGCCAGATTTTCTAGCGTCCTTGGTCCTGTAGTTCGTAAAAATAAATCAAAGAGTCTGGCAGAATTATTAGATAAACAAAAATGGCGTACAATTTACTGTGCACACCTTACGCGCAGAAACAATTCGTTCAGGCATTTTATATTTCGAACATCTTGATGTTATATTGAAGCAATAAAGATTAAAGTTTACTTTTCGCGCCAGTCCATCTATTGTAGAAGCTGACACTATGGTGAAATCGATATAAAACACACACACATTTTCTTAAAACACTTCAAATGTCTCATCAAATGCGATGTACATGTAGATAAATAAAAGTTTCCACCATTTCGTTACACTCAGTCTCAAACGTTGCGTGTGTTATGCACAATACTTTGTAACAGCCACCAAGTAAAGCGTCTTGTAATTTTATCCGGATTAAAATAGTTACCACATCACCAGTTTCCGAAAAATTGGTGTTCAGTTCATATCAGATTTTAAATTCACTGGCCTGCAATGTGTACCTCAGAGTGATACCTCAGAATTATACCCCCGAGTGATACCTCAGAGTAATACTTCAGAGTAATACCTCAGAGTGATACTTCAGAGTAATACCTCAGACTGATACCTCAGGGTGATACCTCAGAATCTACGCTGTCAGATCATAATTAAATTCTAGAAGATTTTCCAGTGGATCACGACCCACAGGCTTCTAACAGTTCTTTGATCGCCAAATTAGCATTTTACACATCTACTCCAATCAGTGTAACTTGAATGTCAAAATAACTTGAATTAGTGGACAAATTCAGCTATTTTTAATCTACAGTTACGGTTATTTTCTTTCTGGACGAATTCATAAACAGAAAAAGGACCAAGCACAAATAGAAACAAGGAGCAAGCACAAACAGAAAAAGGAGCAAGCACAAATAGAACAAAGGAGCAAGCACAAATACAAAAAAGGAGCAAGCACAAATAGAAAAAAAGAAGCAAGCACAAATACAAAAATGGAGCAAGCACGAATAGAAAACAGGAGCAAGCACAAACAGAAAAAGTAAGCAAGCACAAATAGAAAAAAGGAGCAAGCACAAATAGAAAAAAGAAGCAAGCACAAACAGAAAAAAAGGAGCAAGCACAAATAGAAAAATGGAGCAAGCACAAATAGAAAAAAGGAGCAAGCACATTTTAAAACACACAGGGACATAGGCGTGGAATAGCAGACAACAAGTTACGAAGACAATTATTCTTATTCCTTGCTTACATTTCACGTGATTTTAAACTATATTCAAGGCACGTGAAAGCAACCTACCAGCTTCCATCATCACGTATCATTCTATGAGAGATTATTCTATCAATCGTCTGTGAGAGATTATTCTATCATAAATCTGTGAGAGAGTGTTCTACCAGCCACGTGAACAGAGAAGAATTGGAAATAAGGCGATGCTACAAGGAAGACAAGGAGGGCATGAACGAACTATATTTTCAAAGGAGGAAACAGCTGGGCAAACAAGCCCCTCTGACATTCTCTGCCCTTCATTATCCAGTTTCCACTCGACTTTCAAACGTTCATTTAGTACAGATAGTAGTAAATTCACGTACATAAGGAAGATGTTACATTTTCTAAACCGACAAACCTAAACTATTGCATTTAACCTTTAATCCACACTTTCGACAACTGCACTGGAGTTTTGCATGATTTGGGAGCGAACAAGGGCCAGAACTGAGGAAATACGATGCCTACACGAAGAAACTCGGACCCTGCAACACAAAAAATGGTTCGCTTTTTGTTGTGCCCGATTATGAGAGTCAAATATTAGCAGAATCTGTCATGGAAAAAAAGCTGCGCACAAAAATGACAATTTCCACAAATAGAAAGCGCCGAATAGATTCATTAAAGTTACTTCTGAAGCTGGTTCAATATTTCTAATGTTTTGGGGGGTTTTTTTTACGCTAGCATATTCACTGAGTGACGAAGTAGTTAGTGCACTTGTCTCTCATGGCGAAGGTCAGGGGTTCGAATCCGGCCGGAGGCACCCCAGTCACCCAGCTGTAGAAATGGGTACTCGACTTCTGGAGTTGGGGAAGGAAAGGCGGCCAGGCGTGATATTGGCCATATCACCCTATATTGTGCTGACAGGTCAAGGAAAATATGGGCACTAACACCATATCTCTATGTGTCGCCAAGGCACGATAGGACGACCTGTACATTTTTAACTATATTCACCAAAGCAAATTCAAATATTTAAAAATTAAAATAGTTAATAGAAATAATTTAAATAATAAGATCACCGAAGATTTTCACTGTTCAAAAAACGTTAAAATGAAGTAACACTCCATTTTCTTTTTTCACTATAACAGTATTCTGAAGGAAAAACTGAGAAAACTGTTACAAAGTATATACAGCAAGTATTAGTCGATGCGTGTAAGATCTGGACAACAAACATATAACACAGAAAATGGAAGAAACAGACGTGTGTTTTAGGAGAAAGATGCAAATATGTACATTGGACCGGCAGAAAACAAGTGAAGTTTCCAGAGATGGCGCAGAACAAAGAAAACCAATTGGAATCACAAAGAGAAGACAATCTAAACTCTTCTCACATGTCGTGTGAAGTAAGAGTTAGAAAACATGTCAATCACTGGAAAACTAAGGGAAAAAAAAGAAACATGAGGCCGAGACAAAATCATCTTCACAAACCTAAGTGGAATGGGAAGAGAAAGAGCAACGGAACTGACCGAAAATGTCTGATAAGACACAAACTAAAGCAGACAGGCTCGTCACTGAAGGGAGGTAATCTCTGTGACAGTTTTCAGCAGAATGAGTTTTTTGAAAAGGAATACTTTTACGGAAAAAATCATAAAGGAGGGTAACCTCTGAGCTAGTTAAAAAAAAAAAAACACGTCAGTTAGTTCAAGGAACGAAATGAGGAGAATGGATTCTGCAAGTTTGTTGGCAAATAGGTGGACTTGTTTTGGATGGTGAGATATAATGGGACTAAACCATTTGGAGTCTTATCAAGAATCTTATATATTCAGTTATGGAGGAGTTTAACTGTTTGATTTATAGCTCTCTGTCTCTCTGTCTCTGTCTCTCTGTCTGTCTCTCTCTCTCTCTTCCAGAAAAAAACAAACTATATGACTTAATTTTTTGAGCTGATGTAAATGACACAATTCCAGGCTGAGTTATTCCAAGTGACACAGATATACTGAAAGACGTACATAACGCGATAGATCACCAACACCAGAATGTACGACACATAACAGATAAATGACGTTTCCAGTTAAAAATCCATTATTATCATATACTAGAGGGGAAAGGAAAGTTATTGTTATCGTGCTACAGAAACACTTGGAGATCTCTTGTTTGTTTCCATATTTCCCTTGACCTGATGCGCACCGGAAACTGATGTGGTCAGTTTCTGTTCTGGCCGCCTGTCCTTTCCCAAATTCAGAAGCGACTGGTAACTTGGGCCCCACAGTCCAAACTTCAGTCACCGGTCTCCGCCTGAGTGACAGGTGCTTACCCTACAGCGCCAATCAAGCGCCCACCCAGAAGTTCAAATATTGAAAACCTTCGGATGATCGAAGCCCTCAGCGGAGATGGGACACCACGTGATCGAGAATGTGTCCTAACAACCTCCAAACCTCACATGTGAGTGTTATGGTGAACGACCTGGTTAGATCTTCGCTCTTTCTTTCTCAAGTGATAAAACCAGGTCAGACTTAACAAAACAATTTGTTTACCTTCATTTGCCTCCTGTGTCTTTCCTGTGATCAGGGTAGTCACGTGATATTTTGGGGAGCTGGGGGAAATTTTTACACTGATTACTCCAAAGAACAATGGATTTTTTTAATACATCCAATTTCTCTCATCTATCACGTAGTTTTTCCCTTCCCTTAGATATTTTCTTTCTGATTTTTTTATCACTTTAATCATTTTTTCATCACTATTATAATGATTATAATTTTCATTTTTGTGATTTCTCTTCTTCAGCTCGTGCCAGAAAGCCACATGGTCAATTCTTCATCGTGATTCGCTTTCAGTTTTCATACTTAAGTTCGGCTTTCAGCATTTTTTATATCGATAAACTGCAAACTGCAGCCAGCGATCTGCACAGTTACAGATATTATCCAAATATTATCACAAGTATCCCGTGAAATCTCGGAATGCGTTCAAGGAAAATAGAGAAATAACGAGTGCGGTGAAACTGGTGTTTGTAATGAATGTAGATAGAGGTGTATGGTTCAGTTTTACAAAAAGATAGAGAGATGAGGAAAGTAGAAAGAAACAAGAATCGTAGAAAGTAAGATGAGCACATATAAATGAAGAATATACAACAGTCCAATAGTTAGGCAAAAGCCTTTTTCAAGGATCGCATACAAAAACAAGACAACAGATTAAAAACACGAAAAATAGATGAAAAATTAAATACTTAGTTGTTTGGTCTCTTTCTTGTAAGAAAAACACGCGTCCTCATCTTACTTTCTGCCATTCTTGTTTTTTCCCACTTTCCTCATCTTTCTATTCTTTTCTAAAAACGAATCATCGAGGGAAAAAATGGCATCCTGTACAACTCCATCATCATGAGGATTATTTTAAATCTTGTTTTGCATTTTAATTGGCACAACAACCTGTTAATGCCAGCACTAAGATATGAGAATGATCTTAGCCAGCACTGGTTTACAGGTTTCACCTTTAAAGCCGTTCTGCTCCAAGCTTTAAGGATAGATCTGATACTCCTCTTTAAGCCCCCCTTAGCAGTAGTCACGTATGATAATAAATCACACGAGAATGATCTTACCTCATGATGGTCATAACTCATGATGGTCATAACTCATGATGGTCATAACTTAGGATAGTCATAACTCATGATGGTCATAACTCAGGACGGTCATAACTCATGATGGTCATAACTCTGGATGGTCATAACTCATGATGGTCATAACTCATGATGGTCATAACTCATGATGGTCATAACTCAGGATGGTCATAACTCATGATGGTCATAACTCAGGATGGTCATAACTCAGGATGGTCATAACTCATGATGGTCATAACTCTGGATGGTCATAACTCAGGATGGTCATAACTCATGATGGTCATAACTCAGGATGGTCATAACTCAGGATGGTCATAACTCATGATGGTCATAACTCATGATGGTCATAACTCATGATGGTCATAACTCAGGATGGTCATAACTCAGGATGGTCATAACTCATGATGGTCATAACTCAGGATGGTCATAACTCATGATGGTCATAACTCATGATGGTCATAACTCAGGATGGTCATAACTCATGATGGTCATAACTCAGGATGGTCATAACTCATGATGGTCATAACTCTGGATGGTCATAACTCAGGATGGTCATAACTCTGGATGGTCATAACTCAGGATGGTCATAACTCATGATGGTCATAACTAAGGATGGTCATAACTCATGATGGTCATAACTCAGGATGGTCATAACTCAGGATGGTCATAACTCAGGATGGTCATAACTCTGGATGGTCATAACTCAGGATGGTCATAACTTATGATGGTCATAACTCATGATGGTCATAACTCATGATGGTCATAACTCATGATGGTCATAACTCAGGATGGTCATAACTCATGATGGTCATAACTCATGATGGTCATAACTCTGGATGGTCATAACTTACATAATTCTTGCGCTCAGATTCCTGGAAAATGTATACCTTTCAAAAATATGTATAAATAATATCATAAAACAGGCACGTAAAGGGTTAATGGACTTTTAACTATACGATATCAAGATCAGTCGCTCCGTTTATCACACACGTATCGCCAAACCGACAGATGTCACAGCCCGGATTTTGTAAGTGAGATGCTTGAATAAAGTACAAGAACTGATATCATTTTTGCTGTGCTGAATCCACATTTTAAGGTGAAGTCATTGAACAGATGATGGTCACAGTATCGGACCAGGTTCTGAATAGCGAAGGTCATCATGTTCTCCACTATTTTCGTTGGAAGTATCCACCACTGGAACATCATAACATTAGAACTATATAGCGCCATGTCTTGAGAACAATCAGAACACCAGAATTATATAACACGATGACTTCAGACTATCTCTAAGAGGGAAAAAACAAATTCTGAAAAGAAATCCGGTTTTCCTCCCCTATCTCAAACTCAGTCTTGCAATGTATGATTGATTTTAACGTTAAGATCTGTCTTTACTTAATACACCGAAAACGAGTGTGCAGGTTTTTTTTTTGTGTCTGTTGTTCCTCATCTTTCAGAAAATTGTATCTCTTTCTTCCGGAAATACGACTGTTTTTCTTCTCTTTGCTACTTTTGTTTTATGGTAAGATTCTGGGATAGGTCTCTAAGCATCCATCTTTTGGTAAATGAAAGAAATAACTTGTGAAGTAATAAAGTTGTCCAGACATGTCCGTATTACTGGGCTAGCTTTCGCCTTATAGACAAGTAAATCATTCTATGTCTCAGTCTTTTGTCTACGACCGCTAGAGTGATACGAACCGGTTTTTGATTACTTGTCTCTGAAGATGTGTTTCACAGAACGCAGCCATATTTGATCTCTTTTAGTGATTTTCTTAACCCCATCTATCCCATCTTATTAGGGATGAAAAAGCTCTCCGATTTGGTAGTCAACCCTTAGATAAACTGCTAGCGTCCGGGTTGACGAACCATAGTCGACCAAGACCCTGTCGCACCTCTTCGTTGGTAGCCCCAGTGATAGGCCTAACCTGGCAAACGGAGCAGGGATTGCCTTGGTCACCTTGGCCGTGAGTCTGCTAAAGAAGCATTGCACGTCCCATGCGCTCCACTCAGTGGCACAGAGTATACGACGACGTAGCATTAAATAGCAGTCAGCGGTCCAGAACTGACTTGCGTCTGGGTTGACAAACCATGACCGACTAAGACCCTGTCCCACATCTTCGTTAATGCCCTGAGTAATAGAGTCAACCTGGCGGTGGAGTCTGCTGACGAACTGCTGCACCTCGCTTTTTGGCTTCACATGTCTGAAAAAAAAAGAAACGCTGTAACGCACTCCCCATCCGACACAATGCTTCAGCATCTTCATAGTTTCGACTACAAAGAACATCCTGCTCGCGGTTCTAGGGAGATAGAACACTGAAAAGAACATCAGAACACCGAAAAGAACATCCTGCTTGTGGTTCTAGGAGTATAGAACACTACAAAGCGCACCCTGCTCGCGTTGCTAGGGAAACAGAGCAAGAAAAAGGTTAATTTTAAGATAATTTCTGGAAAGCAAGCAACCCAGAAAGATCTGTCAAAGGGCAACAGAATAGCTGAACTAATGAGGCAGATAAACAGGATTATTTTAATATTTAAGTAATGAGTAAGAAAGAGTTAACAAAGCTTAAAACTACCGTATATAAATGATAAAGTTTGGAACAAAACACGACGCGATAAACCTGTGCTGGCTGTAACAATTTCCGTGATTGCAGATAACCTAAGCGATTAAAAGTTGCTGAAGTGATCAGAATCTGCCCAGGTAGCCAAGATGTCTGGGCGAGAAGCTGTCAAGGCCGATGAACCACAGCTGGTTAAGAGACTGTTCTAGCTCTCACCTGAGCTTCCAGTAACAAACTCTTGCCTGTGCTTTACATCGAGTGATGAGGGAGTGGATCGGTGTGGTCAGCATTGTGGTGGAGTTTGAGAATCCTTCAAGTTACTATACTTCCTTTTTCATGAAAACCAGTACTCGATAATGGCAATCTGCAGAGTTATATAACAACCCTAAATGCGTAGCTAATCACAAGATGTATCAGTGGTACGTTATGTTCACCCTAAGCAACGCGACCGAGCCTACACGGAAATAAAAATAATAACGCCGCGCGAAATTATATATACATCGCATCAAAATAAATAAATAAATAAAAGGCATAGATTTTTATAAAATGTTACTTTTTATTTTTCATTTTTTTTCTGATAAAACTCTGTTCTTTATTTGCGCTAAAGAAAAACAACGATAGCACTACACGAGTTTGTTTCCCTCGTTTTTTCGTGTTTTAGATTGCTCTTTCTGTAAGAGCTTTTACTTTATCATTTGACCTTACGGCCTGCATTTGCGCACAAAATTGTTTTTCAAAGTATATTTGCAAAAGGGTTCAAAATTTTGTGCACAAACTGCAGAACCTTAGAGAGTACGGTACATTAGTGACTCCATGGCTTAGTGGTTAGTGCGCTCACCTGCGTTCTAGAGGTTCGATTCCGCATCAGATGGATTTTTTTGTTCAGATCGACAGGTGACGGGGTCAATCCAGCCTCAAGTAATGGGTACCTGAAACCCACCTGGGAAAACACAGACAGCATGAACAGGTGCTGGTCTCCCTCCCTAATGAAATAAGGATCAATCAGTCAGTCAATCAATCCCCAGTGGCTTAGGCATGTGAAGGCATTGAAATTTCATACTCCTCATGACATTCAAATTTCCCCGAGACAGACAGACAGAGAGAGAGAGAGAGAGGAGAGAGAGAGAGAGAGAGAGAGCCAAACAAAGGCTGAAAAAATAAATTTGTAGAGCCGTACATTTCTCTGTTAGGAGACTCTAAAAAAAACTGCACTATTCATTTATCAGAATTTTATATCTTCGTTCTTTAGCACTTTCTGCTTTTTTTTCCAAATTATACTGTTAAAAAAAGGAAACGCAACACTATTGTAATCATAATGGACACCACATTTCAAACTTGTATCAAAATGTTATTTTACGGAATTAATGTTTAAATCTTAGCATAAGGAAACTTTAAGGGTGTTCAATAAATTTGATTTGGCCTTTGCGACTGAGGCCTCCGTTTTAGTAAGGTGTATGGCCTCCTCTGGCCTGTATCACAGAACGACATCTCCTTGACATGGATCCGATTAGCCGTTGGATCTGTTGTTGTGGGATGGCTGCCCACTCTTCCCGCAGTGCAAGAGACAACATTCGGAGATTGGTTGGCGTCAGGTCTCGTTGGCGGACTTGTCTGTTGAATTCATCCCATAAGTGTTCTGTTGGATTCATGTCTGATGACATGGATGGCCACTGAATGGTCTGGACGTTGTTGTCAGCGAGGAACTGGGCGGTGAGTTGTGCCACATGAGGTCGAGCGTTATCCTGCTGAAAAATCTACCCTGGTGCAGCCAGGAATGGGAGGACAAAGAATTTCAGCGACGTATCGTTGGGCATTCAGGCTTCCTTCAATTTGCACCAGGTCACTTTTTCCCATGAAGTTGATCGTCCCTCCACACCAGTACACCTCCACCACCATGTGGAGAAGCCTCATTCACACAGTTCTGAGCGTAGCGCTCATGGACTCTGTGGTAAACTCTTCTCCGTCTATCGTGTCGCTGGAGCAGAAAGAATGATTCATCACTAAACCAAACTCTTCTCCAATCATTCACAATGGTCCATTGACGACGCTGGTTCGCCCACTGCAGTCGGTTCTGGCGATGCCGGTCCGTAAGAACAGGACCTCTGTAGGGTCTTCTAGCCCAGAGACCAGCGTTGTGCAGCCGGTTCCTGACCGTTTTATCTGAAATTGGACAAGCTGCTGTCATTGACTGGACTGTTGAGGACTCGGATGCACATTGACTCCTCAAGTGACGTAGCCGTATGAAGCGGTCTTCGGCAGGAGTTGTGACTATGGGTATTTCACTGGTCTGCAACTGAGCCAGTTTCTTGAAATCGTCTCCAAAGGCGACTAATTGTGCTTCTAACCACATTAAATTGTCTGGCCGCTACACTTTGTGACTGTCCAGTCTTTAAACATCCAGTGATGATGAGTCGTTTTCTGTAGTGAGATGAGCCATACTTGTGGATTCAATTTTCAAATGAATTGATTCGAGGAGCGTTAATCTTTTATAGGCATTCAATAACGCGGTCAGTGAGTTCTGTGCTCAGTAAGTTTCACGGGATTCTCGTGAACCTGTCATGAGTTATTGCCAAAAATACCGTTTTGACTAATGCCGCTTTTCTGTGCTCATGAATCATCTGTTGAGTACAATTCAGGTCAGCACGTTAAGTTGATGTCCAAGTGAACGTTTCAATCAATTTGCTCTTGTCTGATCAGCAAACTTCAGCTTAAATCCCAACATCGTATTTGTTGCTTTTCTGGTTTTTTTTTTAACAGTATAATTACAAAACCACGGAAAACGACCAATACGAGGGATTGTGGTAAAGGTTCTGTTAACTTTGAAACATTTCATTTGGAAGCATTTCATTTGTTTATTCGAATCACAGAAAGACCGGTGACAGAGTGTACACATGTATGATATGCGTGCTATTAGAGTTCACTACTTGAGAATGTTACTTATTTGTTTGTTTACCCGGTACCCAGTGTGCCCACAGAATGTTCTAGTTAAGCTGGCGTGCGTTATATCACGTGACTGATCTCAGTCGCTAAACCCGGAACATTTCATCCGCTGCGGAATTGTTATTTGTATTAAAAACTGTAGGAAAATTGTTCAGTGAAAAATTGTTTCTTTTAAAAAAAAGTCACAACTTCACGTTTCATAACCCGGTATATATCATTTTAAATTCACTATATCTTCAATGGTCCTTGTTATTTCTTTTAAAATGTATCCTTGCTATTTCTACCATCTTTGTTCACTATATAGTCCTGCTGATTTCTTTTCTTTAAGCTCGTAGCACGAAGTTCTAACAACTAGATCATGTGACTATTAGCATGCTCTTCTCTCGTGTTGTTCACTCGCTCCTCATGTTCATGCAGTATATACTTTGAGTGACACACGATTAGTTTCGGGGTGTAAGTATATAAAACTAAATATTTAAATATACCTAAAGCCACCGCAGTAAAGCTGTAGCAAAACCTTATAGCCGTGTGCTCGCTATTTAATAAAACCGTCCCTACTTGTGTTTTAAATTTTTGTTAACATTTAGTTTTTAACCGAGTCAGTGAAACGTATTTTTAAATTATATAAACACGAAAACGTTTATGAGCAAAGGATTTTGTGTTAGAAAACGTGACTACTTGGAGAATGTTTTGCTACATTATCAAAATGTTAGACAGACAGTCAGACAAACTCTCTCTCTCTCTCTCTCTCTATCTGTCTGTCTTTTGTTTTGTTTTTTTTTTTGGGCACACACACATGCGCACATATATGTACCCATATAGATGTACATATACACATTCATGTTCATACTAAGTAAACGAGACAAAAAAAAACCGAAGGCAGAATTTGCAAACACAAAGTACGGAACCCTACTGACACATGATAATTTAGAGAAGACCGTATTGGAAGGATACATAATGAGAAAAAGAAAGAGAGGAAGACCAAAACGAAGATGGCTGCAAGACATCGTTGACGATCTGCAAATGAATGCAGCAGCGGCAGGCCATCTTGCTCACAACCGAGAGGCCTACAGGAGTGGATGTTTGGGAGGCAAAGTTCCGCAAGGGACATGCAAATTAATGAATGAACTGACAAAAATACAATTTCTAGAATCTGTGATCAACTGTGCTAGTCAAATATCGATAGAATCAGGCGTAAGAGAAACATTTCAGCAAATGATTCTTCACACGTTCCACAAACATCTACATTTTGAAAACATATCTTCTAAAACAAAAACACATACATACAGTACTGCAGTGCATGTATCCGCACACATGTATGCGCATATATGCAGCACATACAGAAATACATGCAAAGTAAACATACACACGTTTGCACGTGCACTTTGTGCGTTTATGTAGCAAATACAGCTAAAACATAAATAAATCAAGGCAGCTCTAAGAATGTAAGATACGATGAGCGAGAAAGTTAGCTGCGCACAAGTCTCAAGTATCATTATGTTCTGTGTACACAGCGAAGTATCATTATGTTCTGTGTACACAGCGAAGTATCATTATGTTCTGTGTACACAGCGAAGTATCATTATGTTCTGTGTACACAGCGAAGTATCATTATGTTCTGTGTACACAGCGAAGTATCATTATATTCTGTGTACACAGCGAAGTATCATTATGTTCTGTGTACACAGCGAAGTATCATTATGTTCTGTGTACACAGCGAAGTATCGTTATGTTCTGTGTACACAGCGTAGTATCATTATGTTCTGTGTACACAGCGTAGTTTCATTATGTTCTGTGTACACAGCGAAGATGTTTTTTTTAGATCGCTATCAAGAGAGAAACGTTCTGCCTTTGATTCCTCTTGTGAATCAACGACGAATGTGGCGATAACTAATAGGCAAGGCAGATTATAGTATTCATGTCACTTTATATAATACTCATGTCACTTTATATAAAGCAGCTGATCCAGTGATTCTTAAGCCGGCACTTACAGGACAACTTTCCTCCTGTTCCTTGTAAAGTCAGTAATCCCCCCCCCCCAACCCCCTTCTTTCGCATCCGCGGACATTTGGTTTCACGCTTTACCGCAGATGCTTGAAACCGCACATATAAAATGTACATTTTTAATACACATACACACTTTTCACTGCATTTTAATGTAAAAATTATACACAGTAAGACCTATTACGGTTCTCTTTGCTCGACAGAACTGCCATCATTGTTACTCACCCCTTTATGATCACTAATATTAAGCCAAACAAATTGTTGTACGGAAGTTATGACGATACCGGTCTTATACCGGCCGTGCTGTAGAGAAGCTGTGTATCAGCCGGATACTGGGAAATGTATGAATTCAGATTTAAATAAGTTTTAGGTTTTATTATTTTTTTTCTTTTTGTGTATTCAAACAGTGGAAGCGGGGAGAATGCTGTACTCTTGACATTAAAAAAAATTTTTTTTTTCTTGTTTTCTCTTCTTTACGAAAGATAACGCAACGTTGCTGAAACCAGCAGTCAGGGAGTGGGCCCAGAGAAGAAGCTCTTCTTCTGTCTCTACATTCATAGCCCCCCCCCCCTCCATAAGATCTACTGGATAGTGCTGTTCAGTCGATTCGCGGAATCAGGTCTTTTTTTTTTCGTGAATTAGAAACAAAAGCATTAACATGTACACAATTTTGGTTAACATGGACACACTTCAGGAAAAAAAGGGTTGGGGGGGGGGGGAGCAGATCCGGTTGTTAATTATTGCGAACAAGATCACTGATTCTAGCCCTTTAGCCAAACTGAAGGGCCAGGTGCACTGTGAAGGAAGAAGATTGAGCCGTGCCTGCCCCAGTAATCGCGATATCACTCCAGCGTCATCATCCTTGCTCTGTGTGTGTTGCTGTTGGCGTATATTAAAACACATAGCCTTCTTCCTTTCTTTCTTCTTACCTTCCTTCCATCATTTCTTTCTTTCTTTTCCGTCCTTTCTTTCTTTCTAATCCATGGAATCGTTTTATACATATATACACTTCAAAGCTTTGACCTAACCCTGCACTTGTCTTGATTAACGTCTGCACGTTCAGGAGAGCAAAAACATGGATGCCATCTGAGATATCTGCTATCAGGGCAACAGATAACTTTACTGATTACCACATAAGCTAAAAAAAAAAAACAAACAAAAAATGAGGTTAAGGCCCAACAGATAAAGTGGATATGGAACTGCATTTGTTTTATCTGTCAAGTGGGGAAAATAGTATGGGCCGTTGAAGAACTAGAAATAGTGACTAGTTCTGTCGATGAACTGAAAGAAAACCAAAGGCTGGATGACGCTTACTTGGCGGTTTGCCTTTTCTTAGTTTACCTTCTTTCAAGTCGACCTTCTTACAAGTCGACATTCTCACAGGTCGACCTTTCAGCAGTTCATCTTTTACATAATAAAATTATGATAATAATGAATAAATAAGAATTATCTGTCTGAGTATGTATGTATGTATGTATGTATGTATGTATGTATGTATGTATGTAAGTATTATGTATGTATGTAAGTATTATGTATGTGTATGTATGTATGTATGTGTATGTATGTATGTATGTGTATGTATGTATGTATATATGTATGTATGTATGTATGTATGTATGTATGTATGTATGTATGTATGAAAGCTTTAAAACTTATGACGGTTTTACTATCTTTCTTTTCTAACCCTCCCGGACAAATATATGCTAATGTTTTGTTCCAGCTGCAATTTTCACGAGGATGTATAGAAAACTAATATCTGCTGCATTTTGTTGGTGACTTCTGGAGCGCACGTGACAGTACAAATTGACATGTGCTCATATCTGCAGACTTTCTCGCATGTCTGGCACCAGTTTCAGATTTCTTTTCCTGCGAAGTACGCTCATTTATGGCAAGAAACAAGAAACTGAGACATGTAAGAAAATGTGAAAGTGCTTACAAGCAAAAGAGGATGTGTTCCTAAAGAAGAGAGATTGCAAAGATAAGTTCCTAAGTGCAGGGAGTCTGTCTGCCCAGGTCACCGCACACTGTCTGTTTCAGTCTTTAATGAAAGTTGAGAGTTCAAGTACAGAATTTCAGATAGACCAGGGCTCCCCCAAATTCTTCACTGTCTGAAAGTTCGTTAGTTTGTTCTGTTTCTCTCTCTCTCTCTTTCTCTCAATCTGTTTATCTGTTTGTCTGTCTATCTGTTTGTTTATTTGTATGTGTATCTGTCTGTATGTCTGTCTGATGATGTTTAAACTTCAGAACTGTTTCACAGTTTGGAGGTATGAGCTCTCATTAGAAGTACCACCCTTCTTATATGACCTCAAACTGTTACAGGCGAAGCCCTATTTGATAAAGTCACTTTTACTAAAAACTGGCTGAGTGGTTATGCACTCGGTTTACTGATACGATGGTGCCAGGTTCAAGTTCCAGCACTGGGGATTTGTTTTCTGGTACCACCACACCACAAAGGCCTCGGGGTGCATTCAGCCTCTAAAAATGGGTAGCAGCAGAAATTTCTGTACCTTCATGTACAGAGGGTCTTGGAAATACGGACCTAAGACCGTATCCCAATATGCCTTTATGACATGGAAACGGGAATTTGACCTTTTAATTTTTACCACAAAAAGAACAGACGCACAAAGTGTTAACATTTCACGAGAATCGATGCGGGCAATAGTGAGAGACTGAGCATTGAAGAGAGTGATTGTTTTTTGGTTTTTTTTTTTCTTGAGGTTTTGATTAACTGCTTCCAGCCTTGTCCACAGAAATAAATGGGCACTAATTTTCTACAGCAGTACCTATGATCTTGTATAAACACTCGCCTTTTTTTTCCTCTCTTGGATGGGGAGGCACTGGGGGAAGGTGGCTGCAGTGAGGGATAGTCGCGTCCAGGACCGTAGAGGGATGTAGTCCGCCGAGGTCAGTTTAGACCACACCCTCTACCACACACGGAAAGTAACTCTCACACATTCACACTTATAAGTGAATGTTTTAAAGCCACTATTCTTTCGTTGTTTTATACTTTTTAATGTTGTGATGATCATAAAAGAGTTTTCCCGTCTTTTCCCTTGGCAAATGCCTCAGCTACGTCATTAAAGTTGGGTTGACGGGCTCAACCAAGTTCTGTCACGTTCCTGTCTGACAGCCCCTCAACAGCTTGGGCTCCAGGGTACAACCACCTTACCCACCCCTCTCTTCGGATCTGGGAGCACCTGCCATAAGCCGTTTAAACGGCATTTTAAAATGTAAAAGGAAATGATTGCGATCTCAGGGTTTTGTTGAATAAGCGAAAGTTCGTAATTGTGAAGTGCTGTGAAAACTAAAAATAGGCATCGCACTATTTCATGCTTGATCGTAGCGACAGTGTTGAATGACAGCAAAAAAATATTTGTGTGTTGTGGGTGCTGTTTTGGGAATCTTAGAGTTAAAGAAGTCCAGCTTTTGCTCTTCTTGGTTGCCCGCCAGTGATATTCTCTCTTCCTCTAATTTCGTCTTCTGGGCGGCTTGAGTATCGAAGTCTCTTCAGTCGAAGTCAGTCGCTGGAATCCAGTTCCCCTGTCAAACTAGCGCCCCAGTCAAACTAGCGCCCCAACTGTAGCAGTAGATCTCTATCTGGAGCTGAGGTAGGTGGTCAGGCATGATACTGACCATAACCCTCTAGTGTGCTTACAGGTCAAGGACATTAGCACCATATCTTCTAGGTGTGTTTATACGGCTGGTTTTATAATTTGTGTGCTTTCCTATTTCCCTCACATGTAAACCTGAAGAAATGACACATTTAATAGTTTCATCATCTTTCTTGTTACAGGGCAAGAAAGGCAAACGAGGCAGGAAAGGTCTACGTGGCGAGAAAGGAGAGCCGGTAGGTCACCGATCTATTGTCACTTTCGCTCTCGGTTTTTATTTTATTTCGTTTTGTTTTGCTTTGTTTTAGTCACTAAGTTATTTTGTCATCTAGGAGTTCTTGGGTTCGTAATCCTCTTTCATACTTTTATCTTCTCCATGCTGTGTGTCTCAGCTTGAGGAAAGTAGGTGTTTACAATTCTCTGAAAATATTCTACTGCTGCTGGGATATTTCCAGAAATTCTTTTTTAGTTAAACATTACCTTCATCAAATCACATTTT
Organism: Achatina immaculata; assembly: GCA_009760885.1. Lineage (NCBI taxonomy): Eukaryota > Metazoa > Mollusca > Gastropoda > Stylommatophora > Achatinidae > Lissachatina > Lissachatina immaculata. The sequence goes on from CM019719.1 coordinate 21,582,532, forward strand.
CATTATCATTTACCTTTAAACAACATGATCACCTTTTCAGAACAAATCTTTATATTTATTTTATAAATTGCATATGAAGAAAATGCGTGCGAAGCTATTAGAAAGCAATGCAAGTCAAGTTTTAGAAATACGCAGAATGAAGCGGAATTTGGATTTAGAAAAAGAAGAAGCTGCACCGATGCTGTCCTTACGCTCCGATAATCCTGTGAAAACAAATCAGTGAATATGACCGGGAACTTCATATCATCTTTGTAAACCAAGAAAGAAAAAAAAACAGCTGAGAAACACAAAAATGCATTTGAATGTAAATGCTACAGAAGAGTTCTTCAAATATCATGGACAAAAAGAACAAATATATCCATATTACAAGAACTTAATATTGAAGAAGACTGGCTAGTAAAGAGTATTAAATATTTTGGACACATTAAACATCGCGGTAAACCAGAGAAGACCGTCTTAGAAAGGTACATAATTGGAAAAAGAAAGAGAGGAAGACCAAGGCGAAGATGGCTGCAAGACATCGTTGATGATCTGCAAATGGATGCATCAGCAGCAGGCCATCTTGCTCACAGCCGAGAGGCCTACAGGAGAGCTGTTAGGGAGGCAAAGTTCCGCAAGGGACAAGCAAACGAATGAATGAACCAAGAAAAATCTTTTGATGGGGTTAACAGAAACAAGCTGTGGACTGTATTAGAGGAATATGTGGCACCAGAACACCTATTGCAATATACAAGGCCATTATACACAAATAGTCAAAGTGCAGTAAGGACAAACCCAGGAAAAACAGATTGTTTCAGAGTAACAAATGGGGTTAGACCGGGCTGTGTACTGTCACCACTAGTATTTATAATCTACATGGAGAAGATAACGAAAGAAGCAAACCCAAACGTGTCTGAACTGAATGAGTTAATGTTTGCAGACGCCCTGTGCATTACAAACATGATCCGAAAAGCTGAAAAGATCGCATGAACAATCTCCGTCACAGATGCAAACACTGCGATATGAAAAATCAACATTGCGGAAACAAGAGATCACGAAAGTCAGCAGGAGCACAAGCCCAGTAATATCTATATCGAAGACAAGTGTAAATACAACCTGCGATCAAGAGTTTACGAGTATGTTACAAGGTTAGTATTTGAGCATGAGTATGTGGTCAGTCCTGCGAGTGACCATCTGTCCATATCCATGGATGCACTGGATTTGTGACTTCATACGACCCTTTGGTGTGCATTCAGTATGTGGTTATTTTTATTGCCGCAAAGAAATATAACCCAGATTGTACAGCACTCGAAGTGGATTGACAGGGATGCGATCTGTCGGTCAGTTTCAGACTTGACGCGTGGGATCGAAACCCGCTCATCACCTTCCATTTGTGAGGATTCTTACCTGCGCATGTGCACCTTGATGACATCTTACTCCACAGGAAGAGATCAGAACACTTCTAGAACTGTCCGCGTGCAGTGATGATGACTACCTTCGTAATGGTAACATCATCAGGCCCATGATGATGATAATGATGATGATGATGACACAGCAATGCTTGGAGTGAAGCTGAGAATAGGAGGAATATTCATCTGGGTACGGTGCACCTGTCACTGTATGAATGGGAAGGGGAAAAAAAAACAGGACGTCATATAAAATGCTGTCCCTTAAATATGGGAGTTCACAATGCTCCAACAGGAGGGAAAAAAAACCTACATGGCCTGTCTTTCAAAAATAAATGTCACGCATTCCTTCAGCAATACGAACAAATGGTGTAAGATATTAGTTTTGTATTGTGGGATACACACACACACACAATCTCTCTCTCTCTCTCTCTCTCTCTCTCTCTCTCTCTCTTTCTCTCTCATTATGGTGTCTGATTATTAGTCAAAGAAAAACATGGAGGAACACATGAAACAGAGACAAACAAACAAAAAATGAACAAGAAAAAAATGTTGGTAATCTTTATCATATCTTGACCTGCCCCAGACTGTAGGGGTCGCCGCGACCTACTTTCAGAATCATGAAACGTAACAAATAATAACCCAGACGAACAAATCTTTAACACTGATGTAAGAAAGAAGCGATTGGTTGGGAGGGGAGAGAAAGAGAGAGAGAGAGAGAGAGAGAAAGAGAGAGAAACATATTTTTAGAAGCATATTAGCATAACAGATGTGATTTTCAAAATACACGTTTCTGGATACGGACTTGGTAAAGAAGATGTAAAGATGTCTTAACGGACGAGAAATCCAGAATTGTCAAATAATTCTGCCTGTGGATGAAAACCACAAATGATGATGATTATGATGTTGATGATGATTATGATGTTGATGATGATGAATGAGGTGGTACAATCCACGTATAACCAACGATTTTAGCTAATGGCGACTGACATAAGCTTCTTGCTTGCAGCATCTTTTGTTACTGATTCTGCTAAATATTGATCAGCATTGGGTCATAGTGTAACAAATCCAGTGTGTGTCACGTGACACAGTTACCTAGACCCATCTCCATTTCTCGGATGCCTTGACACCGCATCGTCCTTGCCGCAGGGTCTTTCTGCAGTTCTTTCTGATCTGGACAGTTATTTCTAGTTTGTCAAGTCAGTTCTTTTTTATCAGTACAGTTATTTCTAGTTTGTCAGGTCATTTCTCCCTGATTCTTGCAGTTATTTCTAGTTTGTCAAGTCAGTTCTTTCTGATCCGGACAGTTTCTAGTTTTGTCTAATTAGTTCTCTCTCATCCAGATAGTCATTTCTAGTTTGTCAAGTCAGTTCTTTTTTATCGGTACAGTTATTTCTAGTTTGTCAAGCCAGTTCTTTTTTATCCATATAGTTATTTCTAGGTTGTCAAGTCAGTTCTTTTTTATCCGTACAGTTATGTCTAGTTTGTCAAGCCAGTTCTTTTTTATCCATATAGTTATTTCTAGGTTGTCAAGTCAATACCTTTTGGCGCGGGCAATTATTCCTAGTTTGTCAGGGCGTGCTTTTTTTTTTGGGGGGGGGGGGGGTCATTCCGGGGAGTCATTTCTGTTTGGTCAAGACAGTTCTCTAGTTCTCCGCTGAATAGACTACAGCAGTTACTGGTAAATCCAGTGGGCAATGAGAAGTATACTTCGGTTAAACGATGCCTTGAATAGTAATTCGTTCGTCATGGCAGAGCTTCATTCTCATCTGATGTTTTAAACGAAAAGAACCAATTCATATCGAACTTAATATCAACAGCAATCATGAAACCAGAGGTTTGTCATTCACAAGTTCTTTTCCATAATGGCCAGACTACAACGAACGTCGGCCGTGTTCCTGGCTGACTGTCTTCCATTAGTTTATTTTCCAGAAAACGTCTTCACGTTCTGATGAGAGAAAAGTTTAGGTAGAACAGAATAAACTGAAAAAAATTGTTATTTTATCAATGTCTTCTAGAACCTCGGAACGAAAGGTTGGTTGCTATGGATTTCCATCCTGTGTTGGTCTTATCTATCTGACGTACCTGTTGCATCTTGTCTGTATTTTGGTCTTGTCCAGCCGTCTGGTGTAGCTGTTGTTCTATATCTCTTTTTTCTCTCCGTGGTTTTTTTTTTTTTTTTATTGACACGTTGAAAATACTTTATAAACTATTGCTCTCAAGTTGTTATAAGTTTAATTCTTTATTCTGTTTACAATTTGATCAGAGAACTGCGTGGCCTCAGAGTTAGATGTTAAACTAGGGTGGTGGAGGTCACGGGTTCGAATTCCACCAGAAGTGGCAGGTTTTTTTTTCTTTTTTTTTTTTTTTTGTCGTGGATCCTCCAACAATATATCACCCTGGTCCCTATGCAGTAGGACAGAGGGCACGTCAAAAATCCTTCGGATTTCCAGCTGAAAACCGGAAACAGAGTGGGCCAGGCGGTCGCTGCTCAGACAGAATTCTGGGAGGAAAACAAATCTGTGCTGACTGCGACAGCAGCTCTGATGTGCTACAGGAGCGTTCAGACAGGTTTAGAAATGTCCTGACTGAGGTCGAGCCATTTCTGAACAAACAAACAAATATTACTTATCTTTTTTTTATCGCTACATCATACGCTTGTCTGTTTCTTTCTTCTATAAAATACACGTTGTTCTATAAAGTCTTTTAAAACTTAATTCAATTCTTTGGTTGTTTTCTATTTGTTTCTGTATCATGTATTTGTCTGCACTACACGAAACATTTTATGGCTCACAGATTCAAATTCTAAGTCATTTCCTGGGAGGAAACTATGTGTTTCTGAAAGAAATTTTAATATATGTTTATGTACTTGAAAATACATGACTATGGTGGCATGGTTGGCTGAGTGTTTAGGCAGCCGGTCTACTAATCCGGTGGCACCGGGCTCAAGTCTCAGCAGTGGGGACTTTTATCTGGTATCACGGCACAGGAAAGGTCCCAGGCCCCACCCAGTCTCTAAAGATGAGTACCAGAGAAACCTAGGAAAAGTAAAGGCCGCCATGTGCCGATGGTTTTGGAAATACAGGGCTAACACCATGTTCCCGATGTGCTTTAAACCTTTACTATGGGATTATTATATTCCATGGGGCAAAGCCTTAAACAGAAGACACTGTTGATTTTGGAGAAACCAGTGTTATTATTTCAGAAAAAAAATATGTGAATTCTCCAGGATAAAATTTGAAGAGCATTTTTCAGTTTACAGACAGTTAAAGGAGTCTAGGCCGGAGCTCAATGCAGCAACGTAGTTACCTTGTTTACTCATCTGCTTTGCTCTATTAACTGTCTGATTATACATTGCTTTGCTCTGTTAACTATCCCATCATATATTGCTTTGCTCTGTTAACTATTACATCACACATTGCTTTGCTCTGCTAGCTATCACAAAACACACTGCTTTGCTCTGTTAACTATTACATCACACACAGCTTTGCTCTGTTAACTATCACAAAACATATTGCTTTGCTCTGTTAACTATCCCATCATGCATTGCTTTGCTATTTAAACTTACATGACGTCACTAACATATGGCTACCCCAGGGCGTTCCTGGATTAGACGCACCGTGCCCATTGGATGATGAGGGTCTTCCAATTCCCGGATGTGGGTGGTATCCTTCCGAAACTGACCCAAAGGTACATGGGCATGCGCAAAGAACTTTCTTTATTTAATTATTTAATTTAGCGATGAAATCCTTCTATATAATGCATTTCTTCTGAAGAGATTGCGTGCAGCTAATGTTTTCTTAATTTGAGAATAACTTAATTATGATATTTTTTTTCTTTCTACTAAAATCATTTCTTAAATTTCAGAGACTATTTAAGATTTATTATATATATATTACCTTTACCTTTTATATATATTACTATCATATATATGGAAATGTAAGGAAAATAACTTACTTTTTTAAAAATTTAATTTACATCAGCTTGAAAAATCTAACACACAGTTTCAGTTTCTCATTCAGTGAAGAAAATTCTTTTCAGATATACGTTACCAAGCCAAGAGAGGTTAGTCTCAGTTCAGTAAATATAAAATCCTTCTTTACATTAACAGGGCATGAACTGCATCGTGAATGATTAATATTTCTCTTTGGTCTATTCCCAAAGAAGCAATGAATGAGAATTAATGAGGATTCAAAATGTAATGCGATATCTGTCAGCTTATGCATGCAGATCCTCTCTTTTAAGATGTGAAAATCTATTTTCTGATGTTGATTTAAGTGTTTTCTGGATGTAAATCTTTGAGGTGGTTGATGATTGGAGGAGTTTTAGATAACATGATGTACTCTCGGAAAAATGGCTAGTCTTAAGATTATGCCTTCTTCTTCTTCTTCTTCGTTCGCTTCTACCACCAAGACTGCACTGTGATCCTACTGAATTTACTCCTGTGGTCCTCGTTAAGTCCCATGATCCCCCGTGTGGTCCCCGAAAGGACCACATGAAATCCCCGAGAGGACCACAGGAGGTTCAGAGTATCTCAGGGCTTGAGCCTGTATTCTTGGTGGGTCTCAGAAGCGGGATTGCGTGACACCGTGGTTTTCGTTGCACAAGTTTAGTCTAAACTTGGACTTTCTCACCCGAAGACCTCGACATTTTTAGAATATCAGTATATTCCCGCTGGGTGAGAGGTGGTAGCCTACCCAGGCCAGAGTTGGACTTTCTCACCGGAAAACCTCAGCGTGATTAGGATACGCTTACATCCCCGCCGGGTGAAAGGTGGTTGCCTATCAAGTCCAGTGTTGGACTTTCTCACCGGAAAACCTCAGCGTGATTAGGATATGCTTACATCCCCGCCGGGTGAGAGGTGGTTGCCTGTCTAGACTGCCCTGGTCCAGTGTCTCCGACTTCAGCATTTTGTGGCCTTGGCCGCTACCTTTCCTAGCTGTGACCATGATGGAGCTTTTGTCCAGGAGTACGAATCCTCGCCACTAGTGACTTCCACCCCTGGGTTGAGCCGGATTTAGGCATATTATCCCAGTATGGGCGTGTTTGGGACGTGACCGACCTCTAGAGCAGATGTACAGTGACATGCTGTAGCCTTCAAGTTTCACCCCTGGTATGAGCCGGTTTGGGCATAATTCACCAGTATGGGTGTATATCAGGCGTGACCGACCTCTAGAGCGGAGGTGGTCTAACATGCCTGGCCATCAAGCGTCACCCCTGGTGTATGCCGGTTTAGGCATATTTCACCAGTGTAGGTGTATTTCGGACGTGGCCGGCCTCTAGAGCAGAGGCGCCGTGGTATGTGTAGCTCTCGCAGCGATACTACTGGACATACCGATTAAATTTCATTTTATCCTTTCCTTCACTTTTTCACATCGGCACCGCACAGCAACCTTTATTTCTTTTCAGCATTTTCTTCCTTGACCGGGAGGAGCTTCACTCCACGCGCGGCATTCGAAGAGTCTCGCCAGCAGTGTCTTAACCTCTGGGTTAAGCCGGTTCATGCATTTCACCCGATATGACTACACTCAGGACGTGGCCGACCTCCAGACCAGAAGTGCCGTGATTTGACTGTTTGCTTCGCTTTATCCTTTCTGCCACCTTTCCGCAGTGGTGCCGCGCGGCAACCTCATTTGCACTTTCTTCATTGGCCGGGAGGAGCACCGCTCCACGCACGGCAACTGAGGAATCTCGCCAGCAGCGGTAGATGAGCTACCAAACGTGCCACTATCTACCCTAAGTGTCTGGTTTTCAGGCGCCAGATATTCTCCTTCGCCCCTTCTCCTGTCATTTTAAACAGTTCTGCCACGGGAAGGCCAGGAGCTGGACTTGACTACCAGAGGCTGTTTGAGACGCACGCCGTTGGAGTGGAGAGTGAATTCTCCATCCCACCTCTGGCAATAACAGTCCTTAGAACTAAGATCATGCCTGACGTTGTACACCAATTTACCCGTGTGTGTGTGTGTGTATCTTTGGACAGTGTGTATACTTTAACATTGCTTTCTTAAAAATTGGACATGTACACTTTAACTGTGACATGTTTAAGTTCACACAAAACTTTAACACTGATGTCTCTAACTTTGACAGCATGTGCACATTAACAGCGCCGTGGCCAAGTTTACAAATCCGGTGGTGCTAGTTCAAGTCCTAGCAATGGGATTTTTTTTCCTGTACACACCAAAGAAGCCCGCAGAGTACACCCAGCCTCTAAAAAAGAGCACCAGATAATTATAGGAAAGAAAATACGCCCAGACGTGATACTGACCATGTCACACTTTCATATACCGATGGTCGTGCCCAGTATGCCTTAATGGCAGAAAAAAAAACGTGAATTTCATCTTCTTATGCCCATTTTTGTACAGCATGTGTATTTTAACAGCGCCATATCCAAGTTTTGACAACATATGTACTTTCACAGCACCATGTCCAAGTTTGGGCAACGTGTGTACTATAACACATTAACACGTCTAACTTTGGACAAGATGTACTTTAGCACTGAGAACTCTGTAGACAGAATATAAGCTTTAACATTGACACGACTGACTTTTGAAAGCATGAACACTTTGACGTAGACATTTATAACTTTTGTCAGTATGTACACTTTAACATTGACATATCTAGCTGTGGAAAACATTGACTCTTTAACATTGAAATGTCTAACTGTGGAAAAAAATATATACTCTAACATATATATTTACTGCACACACATCTTAGCAATACTATGTCTAACTTCGTATATAATGTACACTTCAAAAGATAGATACCGTGCACATCATAGTGCAGCATGCACATTGTAATAGATTGTGCGGGAGCACATATGACGGTGCTGGATTAATGTGCGGTTACTGGACCCTACCAGCCAGAGCTGCCTACGATCATATCCTACATCCTCTTGATGCTCCTAGTAACAGTTATGTTTTCTTCAAGATTAGATATCTGTTTGGGGCTAACCATGCTGTCCTTTGTCTACCAAGAAGTTCTTAGTTTCCCCATTTCAGATCCCCAAGCAGGTCACCATAATCCAACCGGCGTCCTTTATAATGTTTATTCTTCAACGTCATCACACATCGGTCACAAAGAATGAGAGTTGACAGTTCCAGAAAGATGAAAACTAGAACAAAGACTCTGTCCAATGTTGACAAAAACTGAGCATGGCTGATTTTCACTTTGTGCCTAAAACCTTTCAGACATTTTGAACGATTATTAATCATTATTATATTCACTTGTTCCGTTTTGTTTCTTTCTTTTTTCCATCTTATCTTAGAACTTAAAAAAAAAGTTTCATCTGTTGCATTTAGACTATGACAGCCATTTTATATAATCTGATTTTATATAATCATATTGCATAATTTGAACATGTTTGATAATTATTCTTGTTTTAATTTCATCAATTTCTATTATATATATATATATTGCATAGTACATTTACAAGGGCATTGCTCTAAAGTGTTGATGGCTTTGTTTCTAGCACTTGTAATTTTCTATATATTTCTTGGTTATCAACATATTTATAGCGATTGGTAATCTCATGCGTCCATGTTTTGGAATGCTTTTATCCCTGCTGTTGGCATATCCATATCTAACGATTTCTTTTCCCTATTTGCCGCGTACTTTATATGTACTTGTGAAAAGATTACTTATAACATTGGTTACCCGAGAGTTTGTGTTACTCAGTGCAAAGTTATTACAAAATATGACCAGTATTTCAATGCAGCAGCAGCAGCAGCCCCCGTTAAACATGCATGCCTTGTTATGTATTTCGGGTCCCGCAGGGCGCACCAGGACTTGATGTACCGTGCCCTCTGGATTCAGACGGATTTCCAATACCCGGATGTGGCACTCGACCTAGCCATGAACCTCTGGCTCGAGGGAAGAATCGGTCTTGAAGAAGCTGAAAACCATTAGCTTGATCTTTTCGCAACCAGAGGTAATTTTTTTAAGAAAATAAGCTGATAACCAAATTAACATTCTTGTATAATATGCTAGATTAATCAATACATCTTTTGTGTAAACAGATGACATCAGTGAAGGTAAATGAGTAATTTACAGCGCACAAGCAGCTGAAGAACCTATAATATTATTGCAGCTGGGCATCTTGTCTCCTACAGAAAACATATGCTTATGTAATGGCTACTTTCTCTATACGAAATGGCTATTATATTAGTAATAAACTATTTCAGAGGGCAGTATAATTGCCATAAAAGTTCCTTAATAACCGCTTTCTAAAAATAAACTTTATGTACAAGAAGTAATTGTAACTAATTACTTTCTGTATAAGTATAACTATAATTAACTATTTTAAACAGTATCAATACTACACAGTTATAAATATCGCCCTTATTTTTTAAAAAAATTACAAAAGTAATACGAGGGTCATGCCGAAAGTCATAAGCAAACATTTTCTTAAAAATCAAAAGTTATAGATTGAGAAAATATAAATGTATCACCTTAGCTGCAACCTTTGCACTTCATGTAGAGGTCACATGACGTCACCATCATCTGTCCCGTGACCACGCGGAGCAGAAACAAAATGGCGGGTGCTGAAGTTTCGTTTCGTCAACGTGCTGTTATTGAGTTCCTCGTTAAAGAGGAAATCCCCGCTGCTGAAATTCACTAGAGACTTCAATTTGCTTATGTAGATGTGTATACGGGTGCTAGCAGTGTTAGGAGGTGGGTGAAACATTTCACAGATGAAAACACGAGCATCCAAGATATACCTCGCAGGTGTCGCCATCGAACTGCCTCCATTGAACGCAACGTGGAAAGTGTTGACGACATCATTAAACAAGACAGCCGTGTCACAGTATCTGAAATCGCTGTAAATCTTGGAATAGGACATAAATGCTGTACAGGAAATGATTTAAACCCTAGGCTATAGAAAAGTTTGTGCCCGCTGGGTCCCACATTTGTTGACTGAAGATCACAAAGCTGTAAGAAAAACTCTGCTCACCGGAAAACTGATGAAATTCAGAAAATAGATTGGGAAATTCTCCACACCCTGCCTATAGCCCCGACTTGGCACCCAGTGATTACCATCTTTTCGGCTTTATAAAAGAACAAATGCGAGGTCATCACTACTACACAGGAGAGAACGTCCAGAAAGCAGTGCGTCTGTGCCGTCGGTCTGCTGAAACGGAATTCTGCCAGGAGAGTATTTTCAAACTTTCAAAGCGATGGGAAAAATGTGTGCAGAGAAATGGAGATTATGTTGAAAAGTGAAGAAAATGATGCAGTTTAAGGTGATAGATTTATGTTTTCTTTATCTATAAATTCTGATTTTTAAAAACAGTTTTGCTCACGACTTTCGGTATGACCTCATATTTACTATAAAAAATAGACCACTTTAATTTGAAAGAGTAATAATACTACTGTGCTATTTCCTGAATATGAAGGTCTTATATTACCTGTATTCAGAATTGTAACGTGAAGTTTTCTGCATGTATATACCTTTTGCTTGGCTGTTCCGCACTGCATTTTGATTTTCCATATGCGCATAACCCTTGCTATTCTTCACCATAATTTATATTAAACTATAATACCAAAATTCTCTTCGTGTGTTATCCTCAATAACGAAATTATTGGAACAGTTTCAACCTGTTTAATCCACTGTTGATAAAAGACAAAAGAAATAATCTTCTAGGGTAAGGTAAAGTTCCCGTTTCCAACGCCATTAATGCACATTTGGGATACGGTATTGGGATGCGAGAAATTTAATTTAGTTGTTGTAAAAATAAATATGAGCTGAAAACGCAAATTTATTTAGTGTCAAAAATAACCTTTTGTAAGATGGTCAGTAACATATTACTTCTTTGTCAGCTTCATCTTGTGTGTGTATGGCTGTAAAATCCACATTCGTTCATTCAGTCAAATATCAGTTAGACTGATAGCCTAAACTGGTCAAACTAAACCAAAGCTGCTGGAAAGTTTAGAAATCTTTCGCTAGTGCATGCGTCCATTTGTCTGATGTAAATATTAGCATGAATTGGAAAGCTAATACGTGGAAGACCAGGAGGTAAGTATTCGCCAGAATTTCAAGCATGTACGCCATGTAAGATTTGCTGAATACATCTTTTGTGTAGTTTTCTGGGATTATTGTTTGCATGCATACAGCTTGCATTGCTGGGGGAGGAAGAAGGATGTATTGGTTAGAGTTCTCATTTCACAGGTCAAAGAACCGAGTTCGAGTCTGATCCCTCGCCCCGTCATCAAATACTCACCAGATCAATTTACAAAAGATATCTGGTTCTCCCGTTTAAGTTAAAGGTAAAAAGGTCACCAGGAAACTGACAGAATGCCTTAATTTAAGAAGCTAGTTCAGATCTTCGTTAAGGCGGAGCCTAGTAAGAAATCTTGGATGAAATGGTATTGAGCTCTCTTTCTTATGTATATTATGCGATGAAGAAAACGTCATAGCACAGCGTTGTCTTCATCTTTGATCAAAATGTTAACTTCTTAAGTCACTTATCATTCAGAACATGACGACGATAATATACTTTACTGAGTCTCTTACATTCAAGGCTGTAATGTCTTGTTTCTCTGTAACGCAGCTCTGTAACACCTTGTTTCTCCTTTCTGCAGCAAAATTGTAATACCAAGTCTCTCCTTAATGCAGCAAAGATGTATCACCTTGATTCTCCCTTGTGGAGCAAAGATGACACATCTTGTTTCTTTAATATAGCAAAACTTTAACTCTTTTCCTCCTGAATTACTTTCCAGGCTCTCCCACAGTAAATTTTATTAAGAAATTTTCGTAGAAATAAACCTCCAAGTTAAAACTGTGTTGGATTAGTTAAATGTGCTAATTTTTTATTTCATTTAGACGTTTCCCAGTGTGACTCTGTATTGATTTGCATAGGCTTAAAAGATCAACCAACACTGCCAGGGTTGTTTTGAACCAAAAGAGTTAACATCTGGTTTTTCTAATGTAACAAAATATTAACACTTCGTTTCTCTGAAATAGTAAACTGTGAGAGTAAAGTAAGTCAGGATTTGGCATCGAAAAATTTGTGGACAATAAACGTGTAAGAAGAGACGATCATCCATATTTTTTTTAAAACCAAACAGTGTTTGTAACGATGTTTCGTAATGGCTGGATGGTTGCTCATCTTACTTGAGTCCGTGGTTCGCTTCTTGGTCATTTTCTTCCGATTTTCTCTCTCTCTCTCTCTCCTCTCTCTCTCTCTCTCTCTCTCTCTCAGACAAGAATCTTTCAGTCTTTAATTCATCATATCACTGTTCACCTGAATAGCGAAAAATTAGCTTAAATTTTTCGTTGTGCTGTTAAGAAATTTATAATGTAGCGTAATGTTAACCAACATCATATGCAGTTCTTATTGTTGATTTACTGCATGTATGTTTTATCTTATTATATATGTGTATATGGTGATTTTTTTATTGTGTTTCTGTAATTTAGTTCATGCTTTTATTTTAAATGTTGCCTTCATCATCTGTGCCAGTATATATATATATATATATATATATATATATATGCGTTTTACTTTTTTTTTTAATTCGTAGGTTTGTATTTTAATTCCACGTCATAAATCTCTGTTTTTTTTGGTGTTTTTTTTTGTTGTTGTTGCTTTTGTTAAGGAAAGCACATGTCAAGTTGTAAAAAAAAATGATTACAGTATATGGATTAAAATTGGTACTGTGTAATCAAATAATATTTAGCATATCTCAGCAGCTACATAGACCAGGATGGTGACGCCAGAAAGGAAGTTAGAATTCGAATTACAAAAGCAGCATTGACTTTCAAGAATATTGAGAACATATGGCATTCAAAAGTTATAAACACAAAAACGAAGTTAAGATTCAAATTAAAATAATATCCACCCTCATTTATTCATGTGAAAGCTGCAAAACAACTAAAGAAATAGAAAAAAAATTAGACTCTTTCGAAAACAAATGCCTAAGGAAAATACTCGATATAATGTGGAACGAATTCAAGAACAATGCAGAGATAAGACAGATGAGCCTGTCTCACGGGTGATCAGAAAAAAAAAGATGGACATATGTCGGTCATGTGATGAGAAGAAACAATCAGAGGATTCCCGCGCAAGCTATCAAATGGAACACAGCGGCCGAAGAAAATGAGGTCGACTACGTGAAACTCTAAAGACGACATTGTTAAGAGAGGCTAGTTCAGTAGGCATAACATCCCTTGATGAGATTAAAAAACTCGCCGAAGATAGCAAATCTTGGCGAACTACCGTGGGGGCCCTATATGACGTTTAGCGGCACGGGAAGGATGTAAGATGTAAGAATCAAATACTCCATTTTGATGAATATTGAAGATTAAAATTGGTACTGTGTAATCAAATAATCAATTTTGATGAATATTGAAGACATTGTACATTAAACCTCCAATTAAAAATTGATGGAAGATGGAGTGTTTATGTTGATGCAGAAGCTTTTATATTTTATAGGTTTTGTGTCATTCATTCAGTATAAAATATCTGCTAGATGTCTTTTACCTGTCTTGTTGCTTCAGATCACATCAGTTGCCTTTATTTTGATACATCATACAGCCAGTCAGTTCGTTAGATGTCTTTTACCTGTCTTGCTACTTCTAATCAGACCAACTGCCAGAGCAGTTGTCAGTTCAGATTAGGATTCCCAGAGTGGGTACTGAGTTCCCACTACCCCTCCCCCTCTACTGCGGACGTTGGAGAGATCCACGGGGAGGGGGAACGGTAAGGGAAAAGAGAATGACCAGAGGGCATCAGAACTAACTTACTTAAGTGTATGTATTGGGCCAGGGGGTAGGGCTGTACCTTTGTGGCGTGGAAGGACAGAAGGTAGCAGCTCTAAAAAATTTGGGAAGCGCTGTCTCACTAATCTCTCGGACTCTTTCTCCTTTTCCCTAGAGATTTCCTGTGTCTCACGTCTCTCTTCTCCTGACGTATTCAAAGCATTGTATGATATGTTATAAATGATTCTTATTACCTTTTCATCGTTCTGAGATTCCCTGAAAAATTCCTTCGCTTTATTTTTCAGTTCATGTTTTGCAACTTTCCTCAAAGTCTACATTACTCCAGTTTCTTTTTCATATGTACCACTATAGTCCACGTCCAGCAAATTTATTGGCTAGATTTTATGTGGTGAATGAAATATAGTTTTACCTTGATCATGAACTTGGTTTTATATATATATATATATATATATATATATATATATATATATATATATATATATATATATATATATATATCAGATAGGATCGAACTTTATCCTATATATCACTGTTTTATCTCGGCCCGCGGGTAATGTGTCTTTCAGGTCAGTGGACCTCCGCGTGTTTACCAAGGCCACAAATGTTGCCTGTTGTAACAGTAAACCTAGCCATGTCAGGCACGAATCAGAAGATCAGTCGGGCGTAACCGTTAACCTTTTCCTGACGTTTGTTTCAGAGTGAAGATCTCTTGTTGGATCTAGTTGTATGCAACATATTTTTTTTTCTGGGGGGGGGGGGGTGGTGGTGTTGTATTCCTTTTATCCCAGATTTATTGCGTCTTCCTGTTTCAGTTGTTGAGTTTCTTTAAATGGATAATAATTTACTTTCAACAGTTTATTGCGTCTCTCATCATCCAGCATCTTACATACCTAAGTTTCGTATTACCAAAAGCCCTCGTTAATTGTGTGTTAAGCATTTGTTACACAAAAGAACCCTGGAATTCCAAAACTAATTATTATTTAAGGTTTGTCTGTTCAATCTAAAATTTATATTTATTGAAATCAAGGAGTAATTGCAATTCAATAAAAAGCAAATAATTTACTTTGTATCTAAGAAACCTGGACACTTAACAAAACAGCTGAGAAACACATAAATGCCTTTGAATGTAAGTGCTACAGAAGAGTTCTCCAAATATCGTGGACACAAAAAAAGAACAAATATATCTATACTACAAGAGCTTAATATTGAAGAAGCCTGGCTAGCGAAGAGGATTAAAGAGAGAAAACTTAAATATTTTGGACACATTAAACGTCATGATAATTTAGAGAAGACCGTACTGGAAGGATACATAATGGGAAAAAGAAAAAGAGGAAGACCAAGACGAAGATGGCTGCAAGACATCGTTGACGATCTGGAAATGAATGCAACAGCAGCAGGCCATCTTGCTCACAACCGAGAGGCCTACAGGAGTGCTGTTTGGGAGGCAAAGTTCCGCAAGGGACATGCAAATGAATGAATGAATGAATCTAAATCTATCAAAACAGGCAAATAAAATTACAGATAAACTGGACTCTGGTACCTATCTTAACTTCCTTTGTATGGGCAGGAAAGAACTAAGACTACAATATTCAATATGTCTTATATCCCATATCACAGGCATGTCAAACATGCGGCTCGCATGCGGCGCTTTGCAACCACATATGCGGCCCGCACAAATGATACATAAGCTGGCCTAAATTTCGTTTCAGTTTTTTAACCGGTTATTTTCTTTTTAATTAATTTTTTTTTTTTTACTTTTCAGATTCCATATCGTATTTAAAACGGCTAGTGCTACTCCAGCTAAGAGAACTTGTACTTGAACTTGTACGAACTCCCTGTAACTGCGAGCTGTTGTTCTGTGCAGCCGATGCTGTAGAGATGTTGAGGCACAGCATCGTATCGGCGTGGGAGCGGGTTATGGCGGCTACTTTTTCAGTCCCGGAGTACAACTAAAAAGCAGGCCGTGTGCAATGCTTCTTTAGCAGACTCCACGTTAGCCAGGCTATGCCTGTTACTGAGGGTACCACGGAGAAGTGAGACAGGGTCTTGGTCAGCTATGGCCTGACGCTGGCATATTAGCTATGGGTCGCTGATTACCTTATCGGGCGTCTTCAACTTCACCCCCCCCCTCCCAGGTAAGAGAAAAAAGAACCTGAGAGAAGAAGGGCGAGTGTTTCAAGAAAAATGGGAATGAAGTATTTTTGCACACGGTGAATGGGAAGATACATTGCTTAACTTGCAGCAACAGCATTGCCACGCCAAAAGAGTACAACTTGAAAAGACACTATGAAACCAACCATCGATCTTACGATAAATATGAAGGCCCAATGCGTGTCTCAAGACTCAAGGAACTGAAGGCTAACTTGAGACAGCAACAGACCTGTTTTACGAAAGTTTAGAAAGGGAATGTGGCTTCTGTTACTGCAAGCTATGAGCTCGGCCGAGTGATCGCCATGAGTGGGGGAACTTACATTGAAGGAGATTTCGTAAAGCAAAGCCTTGTAAAAACGGCTCAAATTGTGTGTCCAGAGAAAGCAGACTTATTCAAAGATATTAGATATTATATAAATGCGTAAGTATGGTTCACCTCACTACAGAACAACGGCTCATCATCAATGGATGTTTACAGACTGGACAATCACAAAGTGTAGTGGCCAGACAATTTAACCAGGAACACTGTTGCTGAATGGATCTGATGAAATGTCAAGTGGTTTAAAACAACGGTTGAAGGCCACGTTGTCAAGATTTGACCATTTTTCTATTGCTATTGATGAGACCGTTGACATCACTGGAATAGCACAGCTTGCGGTTTTCATCAGGGCTTGTGACAGTCAGTTTAATATTTATGAAGAACTGATTGAACTGATCCCCATGCATGACACTACAACAAGCCAGGACATCTTTGAGAAAGTCGAGCAGGTTCTGCATGACTATGGTTTGGATCTGAGTAAACTTGCATGCTTATCTACCGACGGTGCTGCGAATATGGTTGGCAGACGTAATGGTGTTGCTGCCATGTTAGGAACAAAAATAGAAAACTCACATCCAGATTTGCACATTTTGCACATTTGTTCATCAGCAAAATTTGCGTTCAAACATTTTAAAATTGGATCATGTGCTTAGTTTGGTCACAAAGACAGTGAACTATATCAGAAGCCGCGCTCTCAACCACCGTCAGTTCAGTCAGTTCTTGGAAGATATGGGTAATCAGTTTACCGATGTTCCATTCTACACAGAAGTCCACTGATTGTCATGTCACAACGTGCTGAAAAGATTTTATTTGTTGAGACAAGAAATAATTATCTTTTTCGAGATGAAAGGTAAAAACACAAATGAAATAAAAGATGAAAGTTGGCTCCAGGATCTGGCTTTTGCTGTGGACATTACTGTACAATTAACTGACCTTAATTTGAAAGTACAAGCCAAAAACAAACTCATCGCTCATTTGTATGATGACATCAAGTGCTTCATTACAAAACTAAGCTTATGGAAGTCGCAGTTGTCAAATGAAAATTTAGCTCATTTTCCTAAGTGCAAAGAGCTGAAAAACAGTGCTGATGCTGAGTCTGTACTTAGCTTTGCTAACTATGACAGTCACCTGGAATTCTTGTCAAAAGAATGTCAGGAAAGATTTCGTGATTTCTCATCTTTTGAAAACCACCTTACATTACTCAGCACCATTCACCTTTGATGTTGCCAAGGCAGAAAAAAGCCTGCAGGTGGAACTATTAGAAATGCAGTCGGATTCTACACTCAGAGCAAAGTATCTTGAAGTGGGGATACCTGGTTTCTTTTCATACCTTCTTGAAAAGTTTAATAACTTCAGAAAGTTTGCCACAAGGATTATGGCAATGTTCGGTTATACTTATGTGTATGAACAGTTATTTTCCATCATGAAATCAACAGAAACTTCTCAGAGAACGAGGCTGACTTATCAGCACTTGTCATCTCTGATCAAAGTCAGAACTGCACAGACATTTCAGCCAGACATAGCAAAAATTGTCATTAAAGAGAGGTGCCAAGTCTCAGGACAAAACACTAAAAATAGCCGTAGATAAATGTTCATTTTGAACTGTTGCCATTTTTGTACAATGTATTTGTTGCTGTTGCATACAAGTCTATGTTGCCGTTTAAAATTTCGTTTTTTTTTCTTTTGTTAAACTATTTCGTTACTTTGTTTCATGCATGTGGCTAGTCGCTAAACCATTTGTATACACATTGTATGTTTCTAAGTTTAAGTAATAACAATATTCAGCAATAATTTTTATTAAATGACGTCAATTAGCTGTCGTATGTGGCCCTCATGACAACAAAAGTGACCCAAATGGCCCTCGGAGGACCCTCAGTTTGACATGCCTGTCATATCAGAAGTTCCTACACAAATATTTAACCAGTGCGCGTGACAGAAGGTCCGCATCGCGCACCGACCACACGTAAATGCCGTGATATATGAGGAATCCCCATGTTGTCTGGATGTTGGTTCACTTATGCTCGTCTGAAACCCCATTGATCTCACTGTCCCGCTGAAAACAAAACAAAAACTGTTCCCTCTATTATTACCTGGCGTTGATCCAGCTTACAACGCGGGATTACTACAAAGAAGAACGTAACAGACGTATTTGCGGTGTACCCGAGACATGGTTGCTAGGCAACAGCGTGTGTAATCTGTTAGTCTGGTTTTCTTTATTGCTTTCTGTGGTTGAGGGGAACGTATCCTTCATCCAGGAGCGTCCACCGAGAGGCTGATCACGGTACAACTCTTAGTTTAGGGGTTACTTGTGAATATCTGAATAAAGAGAAGACCAAAATAATTACTCCCCCTCCCCCTTTTGCGAGTTAGTCTCTTTAGCCAAAGTTTGGCTGAGAGAGCTGTTAAAGATGCAAACTGAAACGGAAGGCAGAGCTAAACTACCACAGCGCATTCATTTCCTTGATAAATCATGAAGCAGCTGAACCGACCGAGAATTTCAACAGGCGTATAAGATAGAGGAGATTGATAGACAAAACTATCCGGCACAGAATGTAGTTCATGAATTTCTTTGGTAGGTTTGTTATTGAAGTTCTTTGGTAGGTTTGTTAATGATTTTTTTATAAGTTTGTTAATGAATTTTGTTTGGTACGTTTGTTAATGAATTTATTCGATAGTTTGTTAATGAATTTTGTTTGGTAGGTTTGTTAATGAATTTTCTTTGGTAGATTTGTTAATGAATTTTCTTTGGTAGATTTGTTAATGAATTTCTTTGGTAGATTTGTTAATGAATTTTCTTTGGTAGATTTGTTAATGAATTTCTTTGGTAGATTTGTTAATGAATTTATTTGGTAGATTTGTTAATGAATTTATTTGGTAGGTTTGTTAATGAATTTCTTTGGTAGGTTTGTTATTGAAGTTCTTTGGTAGGTTTGTTAATGGGTGGACCGGTTTGTTTGGCAGGCGACAGTGTCGTCTTTACAACAACGTGAGCCCTGGTCAGAGCAATCCACTGGTTATAATTTAACCCACACAAAGAAGGCTTATACTGACAATATTTGAATCGTGGGGCCCCTGTGTAGATAATGATCTGGAAAGAATGCCATGAAATCGGATAGAAAGTGAACTACACTTTCAAGATCAGCCATCACGGGTATGCGACTAATCCTACCCCCTTTGACCAGATTGTGGCATTTTATTTGCTTTCACCCACGAGGACTTAGGATAGGGCCCCGCACGCTTAGACTCTAGAAGATCTGACGTCTGTACCATAGGACTTAGGATAGGGCCCCAGCACGCTTAGACTCTAGAAGATCTGACGTCTGTACCATAGGACTTAGGATAGGGCCCCAGCACGCTTAGACTTGAGAAGATCTGATGTCTGTGCCATAGGACTTAGGATAGGGCCCCCGCACGCTTTACTCTCGCAGAGATCCGACGACTGTAGCATCTTTGACACAGTCACTTCTGAATAAGCTTGAAACTAAATTTAGATGTATGCTTCAAATTCAAGAACAATCATTTACGAGTATAAAATTAATCATTTTTATGAATATGTCAAAAGCTACATCCACAAATATTCATGTTCTATCGAACAAAGCTATGGAGATCTTAAAGACTAGTTCAGAAATTATATAATGCTATTTTAAGGAACTGTGCATAGATAATTAAATTATATATGGGCAAGTGAGTGATGAAATGGTTAGTGTATTAGTGTCTCACGGCGAAGGTTTCTGGTTCGAATTCTGCCACTACATTGTATAAATGGGTACCTTGCTTTTTCGGTAGTTGTGGAAGGAAAAGCGGCCAGGTATGACGCTGACCACATGATCCTCTAGTGCTTCGTCAGGCCATGGAAAATAAGGGCATAACGGAGTTATCGTTATCTCTTTTATATATTACATCGTTACTACCCATCAATACTTAGATATTTGCAACAACTCGCGGTGTGCAGATAATGTAGATATTTTATGACTTATAAAGCACATATATGCTAAGATCTATCATGAGTTGGAAAACGAATGTATACGGAGTTTAACATTTAATTATATTACTCATTTCAGTGACGTTTACTTTGATGTTAGGAACATGAGATTCAGCAGACAGAGAACAGAGAACTGCATCGAAGGCTGCGTGGCATGATTCGGAGCTTCACCAGCAAACATGGAGGCTGCATTGTGTTTGTTTGAGACAAGATATTTAGAGTGTATGCTGTAAACTGAACAAGATATTTAGGGTGTATGCTGTAAACTGAGCAAGATATTTTGGGTGTATGCTGTAAACTGAGCAAGATATTTTGGGTGTATGCTATAAACTGAACAAGATATTTAGAGTATATGCTGTAAACTGAACAAGATATTTTGGGTGTATGCTATAAACTGAACAAGATATTTAGAGTGTATGATATAAACTGAGCAAGATATTTAGAGTGTATGCAATAAACTGAACAAGATATTTAGAGTATATGCTGTAAACTGAACAAGATATTTAGAGTGTATACTGAAAACTGAACAGGATATTTAGAGTATGCTGTAAACTGGACAAGACATTTAGAGTGTATGCTGTAAACAGAACATAATATTTAGAGTGTACTCTATCAAACTTGACAAGATATTTAGAGAGTATGCTGTAAACTGAACAAGATATTTAGGGTGTATGCTGTAAACTGGACAAGATATTTAGAGTATACTCTGTCAAACTGGACATGACATTTTGGGTGTATGCTGTCAAACTTGACAAGATATTTAGAGTGTATGCTGTCAAACTGGACAAGATATTTGGAGTGTATACTTTAAACTGAACAAGATATTTAAGTGTATGTTGTCAAACTGGAAAGATATTTAGAATGTATGCTGTAAACTGGACAAGATATTTAGAGTGTATGCTGTAAATTGAATAAGATATTTAGAGTTATGCTTTCAACTGGACAAGATATTTAACGTGTATGCTGTAAACTGTACACAATATTTAGAGCATACTCTGTCAAACTGGACTATGATGTCAAACTTGACAAGATATTTAGAGTGTATGCTGTCAAACTGGACTAGATATTTAGAGTGTATGTTGTCAAACTGAGACAAGATATTTAGAGTGTATGTTGTCAAACTGAGGCAAGATATTTAGAGTGTATGCTGTCAAACTGAGGCAAGATATTTAGAGTATATGCTGTCAAACTGAGGCAAGATATTTAGAGCGTATGCTGTCAAAGTGAGGGAAGATATTTAGAGTGTATAGAGTGCATATTTTCAAACTTAGCAGCAAGGCACCTAGCTTACAAGGGAGGCAAAGTCCCGCAAGTGACATGCAGATGACTGACTGACTGACTGGCTGTCAAACTGGACAACATAGAGTGTGTGCTGTTAGACTGGTGTATGATTGTTCGCTCTCTTATGCATGTCAGAGCTGTACGTTTGTGTGAGTGATGGCTGGAGTGGAGGGTGAGTTTATGTGTTGTAGACATAATTGTTATCTCTAGCCCTCTCCGTGCTGGAAGCCAGGCTCTACACATCTTATCTCATACACGTGACTTCATGGAGTGTTCAAAACGTGTCTCAGAACAGTTCCGGCGAGAATTTCTGAGTACATTAGAATAACAAATTTCATAATGTCACAATAATCATAAAGATATGGTAGTTTATGTATAAACTTTCTTTTATCTTCGTGTTGTATACTATCCAATAGTACAAAAATATTTCTGTAAGCTTTGATAATGAAGTTTCAATGAAAGTATAAAAACTCACACTCAGATGTTTTATGGAACAATAAACGTAAAAAGATATTCCTCTTGTAATAAACAAATACATGAATTATTGTTATTTAATTTGCAAGTTAATTATTTATTTGTTTCAGCTGTTTCGCCAGTTTAACATTTATATTATATGAGCAGGGACGCTACAGTTGTTAAGCTATTTTTCTTTTAAATTTGAGTTTTTGCCAGTAAATTTGAGTTTTATTAAAATTTATTCTTCAAAAACAAATGTTTTCAAGGTCTAAGTTGTAATTAGCAGTTATATAATACTTTTTTAAGTTATTATTTTAGTTATTATTATTATTATTAAAGTTACTTTCCTGCACAATATTTGGTAGTAGTGGACTGGATTACTGAGATAAGTAACACACTTGTGCAGTAAGGTCTGCAGTAATTGAATGTGCCTATAGTAGCGCTGTTTATAGCACACCTACTTTGCCAATTTTGCAGTAGCGAAGTAAATTTATGATGAGATTAGTAATTATAAACATCTTGTAAATTTTAAAGTGTTAGAATAGATATGAAGTGGAATTCATACTCTTTTCTGTCGTACATTGTGCAGCAGATTTCATTTATGAAAAGTTAATGATGAAATATAATTTTTTTTTCAAATTGCAGCCTATGTAAAGAATTTTTATGGAGTCGTTGACGTATGTATGCTCTATATGTACCAAATAAGGGATTTTTGACAAAATTTCTGCATATTTCTCGCGTGTATTTTGCAAGAACAATGTTTATTCGTTACGAAATTTATATTACTTTTCTGAGGTGAAATTTATGGAAAGAAATAGTTTTCAGAAGTATAATTTTACTGCACAGTTTATAAATAACGAATGTTACTTTATAATTTGAGAACGTACTTGAAAATATACAACGCAATAACGTTTTCTAATTAAAATAAAATTAGTAGAAATGAACTAGCTGTCTGTAATAAGGAAGTATCTCTATGAACAGAGTTCGCTTTTCTTCGATGATACATTTTTTTCTGGACCCTCCAAGAAATTAGTTCATTTTTTTTTAAATAATAAGAAATCTATTCTTATGTCTGTTTGTACACTACACAGTGTAAGGTTTATGTATGTTTGTACACTACACTGTGTAAGGTTATATCTGTACACTACATGGTGTAAGGTCATTACACGGTGTAAGGTCATTACACGGTGTAAGGTTATGTCTGTACACTACATGGTGTAAGGTCATTACACGGTGTAAGATTTATGTCTGTTTGTACACTACACGATGTAAGGTTATGTCTGTACACTACATAGTGTAAGGTCAGTACACTGTGTAACGTGTACCTTCTTCTTGAAACCTTAGTATTTTTATTTATTATGTTGGCGTCCACAATTTATTTTCTTGTTATATACATATAAAACACGATGAATCTTTCGCTACGATGAGTACGGTAGGCAGTTTTGTCTTAAATTTTTTTATGAATATATATTCTGAAAATTTGATGATCCGTTGACATTATACCTTTTTATTTATGTTATCTTAGTGAAAAACTAAAACTTTGCACTTAGTTATTGACTGAAAGTTACTCGTTGTACTATATTTCCGCAGCAACAAAAGATAAGCATTCAGATGTGTGTGAGGCGTTCATATTGGAAATATATTTACCTCCCGACGTCGAAGCTTCGCCTACATATGATTACAACAGCATCTGAGTAATATCTAGCATTGACACTTAACAGCAAAAGAAAAGATGACTGGGGCGTATTGTAAAGAACGGATGATACTCATGTATCATCGACAGATCTGAGTAACAGCAAAAGAAAAGATGACTGTAAAAACGGATGATACTCATGTATCCCCCGACAAGAATTACACTGGAAATTTCTTGCGTGGAAGGAGATAGATCAAAACTGAAGTAATATATATATATATATATATATATATATATATATATATATATATATGTTTTCTTGAGGTAAAGGAGACCATGAGATTGATCAAAACTGAAGTAGGAAATGTTTTCTTGATGGAGGAGAAGACCATGAGATAGAATAAAGCTATGGTTAAAAAAAAATCTTTCCTTGGGAAGAAGGAGATCATAATGTAAATAAAAAAGGAGGTAAAAGATGATTGTTACGAATACGTGAGGGATTTTTCTATCCGCCACGAGAACTTGAAAGAGATGGCTAAAGATCTCATGACATGGAGGGCAAATCTAGGCAGGGGGATTACTTTATCTGAAGCGGAAACAAGGGGTTACACGGAAGATAAAAGATGCAAGCACGGAGAGAATGGATTTTGAAAGGTAAATAGAGCATGTCGTTAATGTGACCGGTTATGTCTGTCAAATATTGTTAGAATAAGCCATTCCTGGAGCTATTCAACAAAAGGATGTTCGTTAGTCCCAAAAGATGGCTAACATCCATCTTATTTTTCACTATAACGGTAGCTTAAAAATATAAATTCTCAGCAGCGGAACAAACTGCGTGAACATTAGTGATTTTATTTTGAAGTTCTTGTTCAGCCATTTTTCCGACTTCCAGTATTCTCAGAGCGGGAAGGCATGTGAGAATTCTTGATGTTGTACATTCAAATAAAGATCGGTGCCATAGTATATTTGGTGTCTTAGTATATTTGGTGTCATAGCATTTTTGGTGTCTTAGCATATTTGATGTCATAGCATATTTGGTATCATAGAATATTAGTGTCTTAGCTTACTCGCTGGCGATGGTTGGGACATGTGCTCCGAATGACTGACAACTCACTACCAAAAATAGCACTAAGATGGACACCACAGGGGAACAGAAGTAAGGGTAGACCAAATGAGACATGGAGAAGAACAACAGAAAGGATGTTGGCAATAGAGGGCTCACCTGGGCAAGAGCAGAAAAAAAGGCAAAGGACAGGCATTTGTGGAAAACCCTTGCGGAAGCCCCATGTGGTCTGGGCACTTAAGGTTCAGAGAGAGAGAGAGAGAGAGCTTATTCGGTGTCATAGCATATCATGGTGTCATAAAAGCGAGAGAAAGTTACTTAAGGTTTACTTTTTGAAGGGTAAAAATAAAAGCAATTTTTTATAAATAGGAAACTACGAGGTTTTGGTACGGTAAAGTAAGAGAACAAATATTGTAGGATTAAACCTCGAAAAAATCGTAGACAAAGCACTTTAGTGAGACGTGAGAGAAAGAAAAATCACAAGAGAATTACCTGGGATTCGAACACGGACTCCGGTAGGACGAGCAGCCGTCTAGCCACGAGAGAACAGCGTACTATCGACTTAGCCAACTAGCACCCTGGGCTGTTCTCTCGTGGCTAGACGGCTGCTCGTCCTACCGGAGTCCGTGTTCGAATCCCAGGTAATTCTCTTGTGATTTTTCTTTCTCTCACGTCTCACTAAAGTGCTTTGTCTACGATTTTTTCGAGGTTTAATCCAAAAATAAAAGCAGTGTGGGAACATCAAATATTGTCAAAATAAACTATTTAAAATAAAGACACTGGTTACATTAAACCTAGTTATAAAGTGTGCTCCGTCAGGGAATAAAACTGTTACTAATAAATCCAATTATTCGTTATCGCAGCTTTACTGCCAGTGGTTTGGTGTACATTTATATATTCAGTTTTACATACTTACACACATAAACGTTGTGTGTTAATACCAAGAGTTAGGTGTTTTCATTAAAAACTCAGAACAATTATAATACAATTTACTGTAATAAGGTCCTTACATAAGATATTAATCGATATATTTCCCTGTTACGAAAGATGTTTCATATACGTTTTTCATTATTAAAGACCACAGTATATTAATGTGAAGGTTATACGTTTTTCATTATTAAAGACCACAGTATATTAATGTGAAGGTTATACGTTTTCCATTATTAAAGACCAAAGTATATTAATGTGAAGTTATTTGTCGTGAGATATCACATTACAGAAATATCATGACACATGAGTGTAAAATTGCTTTACATTAGATACATAAACGCCAGAAGATGAGCACATTTGTATGTAAACGTGTTTATACATAAGATACAATGTCACATACAGCTCAGGATGTGAGAATGCAAAAGATGTTTTATTTCAGGATGCTTCGCTAAATAAAGTCAGGTTATATCATCTTAAACTATTGTACAGAATGTATGAATCTTTTTTTGGCCGAATCTGTAATTTAGCAAAGTACTGTGTATATTACATTCTCATTTATGTTTCATGTGTGTTGTTTTTTTTTTCTCATTCACGCATTCTTTGTTTTACATGCATTCATGTTTTTTATACGAAGTAAATGTACATTTGTTATGTTATATTTATCTTCAGAAAAAAAAAACATGTATTTGTCAATTTTAATACTCGCTGCTCGGCTATTGTCTTTATGGGTGTATATTTTTTTTGGGTTTTAAATCGTGCATTTTTTCTGACGTTCGTATTTTTTATTTTGTTCATACTTTTGGTAACATTAAGAGATAAGACATTGTTAGAATTATAGTTCGCGATTTTTTTTTTCTGCAAAACAAATAAACTTACACATGACTTGCGGACTGTTTCAAACTTTGTATAACGAAGTTTAAAGTCTTTTGAATGGGCATTAACTTCTTTTATCATTGATGTCCTTTTGCAACAGAAATTGGCCTCATGAAAGTATTGTGTATTGTTTCAGATGCACAAGATATTGCATTTTATTTTATTTTTACGTTGTTCATATTTAGCATATGTGTTCAAATTGTTGAGCCATATTATTGTTGTTGTTATTATTATTGCTTATTTTATTGGCCGATCGCCAACTATATTTTTCATCTAAAAGGTCTATAAATGGACTAGACATTCAAAGTTTGACAGATGAAGTTTATCGACTTAGTGATGCTGCATGTATATTAGAGACACGTCAATCATTATATATATATATATATTTGTTTTGTTTTTTTTTTTGGTCTTTGACGATTTTCAGTCTTTGCATTTCGACTCTCAGACCGAAATAGATGCCTGGTCATGTGCAGATTCCACGGAGATGTTCTTAAGTCAAAGTTCTCCTTTTTTTTTTTTCTTTTTATTAATGACGTCTTTGTGGCATTCACCAGCTCACAACTATCATGTGCTATATGTCGTGACATCATACCCTTTCTATCCCTGGATGTTTTTAGCAAAGATAGATGTTCGTATTCGATATTACCTTCTTCGGCTCTCAATAACATCAATAAAATACTAGAAACATCCATTGTTTTACATACAATATTAACTATTTCCTGTTTTTATCAGTCACGTCTATGTGTTTATCCACTGGGGACTCGAGTGCAGTTCCATGGTGATAGGAGTGATTTTTACGTGATATCATATTTTCCCGTAATGCACCGACAGCAACAAGTTCAGTGTAATTTACTGCAGGCCATTATTCTGCGCTCACAAATACTTCTAGAAATTCATCCACTTCTTTTGTTTCAGTCCAATCATTATTATCACAGTCATCTCCCTTAGTAAAAAAAAAGTAACATTAATCTCCCTTATTACTGAAATTAGAGTAGGTCATCAGACTTTAGATCAGTGCCTTATTTTTTAGATGTGAGCGTTCGATACTAAGAAGCTCTTTTAGTGCACTATGTTAAGACCTTTGTGATGTAGCTCTAATGTGAAATGTGATTGTGATACGAGACTTAATTTTTGCTGTTCGCTGATGAATCCATTTATTCTTTGAATTAGCATCAACGTGCTTTTGCTAAATGGCAGTATATGTCATATCTATGTAAAATGTAGCATTTTAACGCAATTTATTTATTCCTAATATAATGTGTACGTTGTAAATGTGGTGTAATTTTCTGATTTTTTTTTCAAAACGAATATTAAGTATAATTTTAGAGAAACATTCTTGCAAAAAATTTTTTAAAACGAATTATGGCAAAATAATAGTTTTTGAAAAAAAGTATTACAGAAGCAAATAACTAATTTAACGGAAGAATTTTAAGTAGGTCACAGACCACTAAATAGATTCTCTCTTTGTCATTTATCTCGACGTCTAAGTCAGGGATGTCATACTGGCGGCCCACAAGGTTACTATGATGAGCTTCAGGTTTGTGCTAATGTAAGACCCCCTATTCGTGGGAGGCATGATGGAGGCCCCACATCAGTTGCTCATTCAGCTAACTCATAATTTTTTTCTGTGTATAACACCTTGTGGCCAATTCTGGTACGTGTATTTTTCTTGGCTGTTACCAGATGGTCACGCACTGGTGTTGCTGGAGCGTTGTACTGCATTTTTACCTTCCATTCTTTTTATCGTCCCGGGACTCCAATCCTGTAGTTTCCTTTTACTCTAAGCTGAATACTCACGGGATCTAAAGTTCTCTCTCTCTCTCTCTCTCTCTTTCTTTCTCTCTCTCTTTTACTCTAAGCTGAATACTCACGGGATCTAAAGTTCTCTCTCTCTCTCTTTCTTTCTCTCTCTCTTTTACTCTAAGCTGAATACTCACGGGATCTAAAGTTCTCTCTCTCTCTCTTTCTTTCTCTCTCTCTTTTACTCTAAGCTGAATACTCACGGGATCTAAAGTTCTCTCTCTCTCTCTCTCTCTCTCTCTTTCTTTCTCTCTCTCTTTTACTCTAAGCTGAATACTCACGGGATCTAAAGTTCTCTCTCTCTCTCTCTTTCTTTCTCTCTCTCTTTTACTCTAAGCTGAATACTCACGGGATCTAAAGTTCTCTCTCTTTCTTTCTCTCTCTCTCTCTTTCTTTCTCTTTCTTTCTCTCTCTCTTTTTTCTCTCTGTCTTTCTCTCTCTCTTTCTCTCTCTATCTTTCTTTCTCTCTCTCTCTTTCTCTCTCTTTATTTCTCTGATTCTCTCTTTCTCTCTCTTTCTCTCTCTATCTTTCTCTCTCTCTCTCTTACTCCACTCTTCTTTTTCTCAGTAACCAAACCCCATTTTAACAAAACCAAATGGGTTTTATTGAGGCACAGGCTTGAGCCCCCTGAAAACATGACCACAACCATCATAAATCATATTAACCGACCACAACAAGGACACCACAGATCCTCTAATCCCACCAAGACGTGACAAACTCAGCACACAAACATCTGCCCTCAGACATTTGCACATCTCTCTACACGTCCAGACGTCTGTTTGCAGTCATGTGGCCGTGAAACCATACGCATTACACGTAGACATAACCTTTTCCCTCGTCCTTGAACTCACTTTTTACACGTAGACATAACCTTTTCCCTCGTCCTTGAACTCACTTTTTACACGTAGACATAACCTTTTCTCTCGCCCTTGAACTCACTTTTTACACGTAGACATAACCTTTTCTCTCGTCCTTGAACTCATATATTACACATGTACATAATTTAACTTGTCGACACATCAATCTGACACACCCAAAATCGTCGTACTTATAAACATATTCTTACTTGTCAAGATTTTTTAAGGGCATGCATCTTTCCCATCGCAACATATGCCTGTGAGACCTGGACACTTTAACAAAACAGCTGAGAAACACATAAATGCCTTTGAATGTAAATGCTACAGAAGACTTCTTCAAATATCATGACACAAAAAAGAACAAATATATCCATACTACACGGACTTAATATTAAAGAAGGCTGGCTAGTAAAGAGGATTAAACAAAAAAAAAACTTAAATATTTTGGAAACATTAAACGTCATGATAATCTAGAGAAGACCGTCTTGGAAAGGCACATAATGGGAAAAAGAAAGAGAGGAAGACCAAGACGAAGATGGCTGCAAGACATCGTTGATGATCTGCAGATGGATGCATCAGGAGCAGGCCATCTTGCCCACAACCGAGAGGCCTACAGGAGTGCTGTTAAGGAGGCAAAGTTCCGCAACGGACATGCAAATGAATGAATGAATGAATAATTGTCAATACATTGAACAGTAAGGAAAAAAATCAGCAAAAATACTCTTGCCTGTACGTTGTCACGTGGAGGCGAAATCATGTCGCATTTCTATATCAAATAATTGAAAACAAAAACAGCCGCATGTCTTACAAAAGTAAGCCAACACTTACGACACTTAACTCGATATATTCCGAATCATCTGAACACTTAAATTCACCACAGATTCCACAAAAAGGGAAAACATTCTGGTAAGTCCCCGCATACTCAAATGAGACAAGGCAAATATTTATACCCTCCACTATTTGTCCACTTTATGTGCACTGGCCAGGCACCAGAGTTCATCATGACCTCAGAACAACAACGAAACCCTCCAGTTCACGGCATGCACATACATTTATGACCAGCAAGGGTCTCTATGACATCATTTTTCGGCATCCACATCCTCAGTTTCTTATCAATGTTAACGATGCCCGTTCGATTCGCGTTGATTAATTCTGAAAAATTCTAGTTTAAAAAGTTGATTTCTTCTGTCATGACTTGCTCTGCCCAAGGGCATCTAATCGTGCACTCCTTTACTTACAAATCTCCCAGTTTCTCATGATACTCAAGTATGGCTTGCCCCTAACTATGACTTACCCCTATCTATGGCTTACTCCTATCTATGGCTTACCCCTATCTATGGCTTACCCCTAACTATGGCTTACCTCTATGATTTACCCCTAATTATGGCTTACCTCTAACTATGGCTTACCCCTAACTGCAAGGCTGTATATAACCAATCCTGCACTAGGATAGAAGGGAAACATCATAGCTCGAAATGATTATGCAGTCAGTACAAACATTCCCGGAGGTATGTTATGTAGTATTTGGAAAAAAAACAACTAATTGATCTATATGCGACACACCAGTCCACTCATGTACACAATCATAACCCTTGCGCCCTTTGAAGATGGAGACACATTTGGTCTAAATGATACACAGCGTGGAGATAGACAGTAATTGAAAACATTTCTGGCACAAGATGCGAAAAGAAACAGTTAAAACTAAAAAAACTAGAAATCCATTAAGTCATGTTGGTCATGATTGTTTATCAGCTCTTTCAGAAAAGTAAATAACTGCATTTCTGAGAGGTTTTTTGTTTGTTTGTCTGTTTTCATTTCTCAGGGGCGTCTTCATAAGGTTGTTTCGCCTTAGTGATTCTGGACAGTACATTTGTCAAAACAGAAACCTGAACTAGTGACCAAAGTAAGCGCTGTTCCCCCCTTGAGATTTTTTCTCTCTGAAGTTTCTGGTGTTAGCATTATTCTGTTTATTAACATAGAAAAGGAATAGCTTTTGACAGTTAAAACCCTGTGTACTCTAAGTTGCTTATCTGTCTGTTGCCCCCTGCAGACTGGTCGTGGCTATCATGCTTTCCCACAACCTCCTGCTCCTAGTGCTGATTATAAGCTGTGCTAGCGTTCTTTGTCCGTGCCAACTAGTTAGTCCATCCTGCATTTTCTCTCCCTGTCTACCTCGGTCTCTTTTGCTTTCTATCTTTACCATTGTCACAGTGTATTCTAGCTTGCCTCGCCGTAGAACGTGTCCTAAGAATTTGGATTGCTTTTTTCCCCCCGACTTTTGTTACTGTTTGCCTCGTCTATCCAGCCCCCCTCAAAACCTCCTCGTTTGATTTCTTTGCTGTCCATGGTACTCGCAGCATTCTTCTAAGAAACCACATTTCAGTGGCTTCTAGTTGGCGTTGTACTTCATTAGTGACTGACCGTGCCTTGCAATCGTAAAATAACACTGACTTGATGTAGCACTGGAGTACTCTTTCCCTCACTCCCAATGACAGAGATTTGTAGCACAGAATGCTCTTCATTTTCCGAAAACATTATTTTTGCTTGCATTATTCTGCTCTTTATCTCAGTTAGTGCATCTTCCATCTGAGGTCAGTAATGTCCCCAAATATCTCAATTTGTCCACCTTTTTCGGCATTGTGCCTTTTACTCTTATTTTTACCTTCAGGAAACACTTTTTTCTTTGATATAACTTCTGCTTTCTTCTTGTTCAAGTTAAGGCCCGTATTCTCACTTTCTTTTACTACCATGTCCAGCAAATCCTGTAGTTGCTAAACGTTTCTTTAAACGAAAAGACGACCAATACAATAGTTTGGGGATTTGACCAGATTTAGACTTCAACACAAGCATTTAACATTAAACACTGCTGGAGGAAGTAACTGGAAGCAGAGGACGCACCAAGATCGGGTGGATAAATGACAGGTAGAATTCTTTCCTAGAGGTTAAAGAAAAAAGCAAACTGAAGGCGGGGCAAACAATGGACATGTTTCAACAGACTAGTGCACTGGTGTCCAACTTCAAGGGCCCCAAGGGCCACAGTTGCATCAGGTAGCTAGCGGAGGGCTACATTTTAATCAACTGGTTGTTGCTGAATTCTGTAATATGCTACGAGTTATGTTATTGTTGATTAGCCTGTCAGCTGGACGTACCTGGAGTAGTGTTAAGTGGGCAATGCTACGACACCCCGCCGCAGCAGTGGGAAGATCCGGCGAGAGATGAGGAACTAGGGAACGACAAGAAGTCCCGACGTAGGAGGGGAGAACCAGGTTTGTGCCCTTGGGGCCTGGATTGTTGAGCGGGTCCAACGCCCTTGTTTTCGCTCCACTATTTTAATTAGAAACAAAATCCAAGAAACCTTCCCCCCCCCCCCACAGATTGTTTAGGGAGTCAGGTAGTAACTGACCCAGGGGCTCTGATCTCGCTCTCCGTCGCCAGAGAGATTTGGGGAGGGGGAGAAGATCAGAAGCAAAGGAGCAAAAACAATTTGGGAACCACTGCATTAAACTGAAGAAGACAAATCTTTACAAATTTCAGAGCTTCGCAGGAGCAGCAGCGGACACAAAAAAAAGATGAAAGAAATAAAAAAAAATCTCGAATGTTCCTAAAGTACTGATAAGAAAAAGACAGTAGGAATGATCCTCGAGTTACGTTCATTCGATTTACGATAAAATGATCTTGCAGTACGTTTATTTGATATTTCACTCCGTCAACTGTTAAATTACTTGTATATGTTAACTATATAAACCTTGCTTGTTTGTTCGTACTTATCTGTAATTCAGCTTCAGATTAGGAACGGATGTTTCGTGGGAGGAAACGTATATGCCGAATCACACTACTACCTTGCCGATGCTTTCGATTTACGATTCCCTCTAACTACAACAGATTTATCAGAACGTAATCTAATCGTTAAGGACACTAGAAAGGAAGTTAGGATCAGAATTGCAAAAGCAGCATCAATCTTCAAGAATCTTGAGAACATATGGAATTCAAAAGTTATAAGCACAAAAACCAAGTTAAGACTATTCAATTCAAATGTAATATCCACCCTCATTTATGCATGCGAAAGCTGGAAAACAACTAAAGAAATAGAAAAGAAATTAGACTCTTTTGAAAACAAATGCCTAAGGAAAATGCTCGGCATCAAGTGGAATGAATTCAAGAACAATGCAGAGATAAGACAGATGACTGAACAACAACCAGTCTCACGGGTGATCAGGAAAAGGAGATGGACATATGTTGGCCACTTGATGAGAAGAAATGAGAAGAGAATCCCAAAACAAGCTATCAAGTGGAACACAACAGGCCGAAGAAAAAGGGGCAGACCGCGTGAAACTCTGAAGAGAACATTATTAAGAGAGGCCAAGTTAACAGGCATAAACTCCTTTGTTGAGGTTGAAAGACTCGCCGAAGACAGGAAAAATTGGCGAACTACTTTGCGAGCCCTATGTGACGTCTAACGGCACGGGAAGGATATAAGATATAAGAATCTAATCGTAAGCAAAGGAGATTCTGTATATGTTTGCAAAGATATACGGTCAGAATTCCTTTCATCTTTACATAGGAATGAAGGGAAAAAAAGTTTATCTATCCTAAGTTTAGTTTCCTTCCTTGTCTTGTGGATTGAATGTAATATCATAATTAAGGTATCTTGACGATATTTTTTGTTCTAAATATAGCAACAGTTTGGTGTTGTCAGTTTCTTAGTGACTTGTCGTTTTCTTATTCACATTTAGGAGGCCTGTTGTATTGTTAATTTGTTCCAGAAGTTTTCGTTTCCTTAGATCAGCTTAATTAAAATTATGAATGAGAAAATGAATCTTGTTTAGTAACTCTGATCGATCAGGGAGATACAATGTTAGTGGCCATATTTGTCTGAACTTTGCGTACACAAGAGAAATTGTGGGAACAATACCACACCCAACCATAAGTCCTTCACCGGCTCCAAGAGGAGCCAGGTACCGTACTTTTTACAGCTGAGTCTGCCGGGAACGCCGCTGGCCGAGTCACAAACCGACGACGTTAGAGACTCCTTTCTTTAGACAAATACGTGCGTTGTAGGAATGAGGACAGTGACTACGTCCTTGAACTTGACTTACAAAACGAGGCTAGGGTACAGATTTCATCGCGGCTACGTGAGTTGCTATAAAAAGACTTTGAGTCCAGACCTGGCAGGACCAGTGGGTGACCTAAATTATTTGACAGGGCAAAAGAAAAACCTTAAGAAGGTCGGATCACGTGCCTAAGTATAGCGTGCGCGGCTGCATCTGTGAGGTACAAAGGTCATAGTTCACATGGTACACATACATTTTGCGTAGTGTTTTTAAGTTATTAAATGTACGAGCTGTGAATAATCATAAAGTCACACCTACGTTTTCACCAGCGCGTATACGCCAAAGCTAACATCAGCCATTACGCGCTACAAGTAAATGCTGAGAGAAAGACAAAAATATAATTGTGGAAGTGGCAAAATCCTCCCCAGTTCTTCCCACGCGCAAAATTCCTCCCACAGTTCCTCTCTATTGGGAAAAAAAAAGAAAGAAAAATTCCTCCCCTTAGACTTGAAACTATTTGCCGAGGGGGGAAAGGAGGGGTGGGGGGTCACCTGCTTTTTTTTAGAATCACTGGGCAAGTGAATCTTTAGAGCTAGGAGAGGCCCCTTGTTTTATATGCCCAGCAAAACTGCATAGCGCGGAAACTCAAGGCGCTAAACAAGACAACAGAAAAAAAATAAATAAATAAAAGCTACACACATACTAAACTAGTGAACCAACAACTGAACTTGAAAAGGCAAATTTTGAAAGTGATTGGAAGAACATAACAAAATATTATATTCTTACTCAACGATAACATTTTACAGCAAAATTCGTTTGAGGAAATGTGTCAGAAGAGCAAGAGGACGACATCCGGAGACAGAAGTGAGACAGGCTGTCAGAGTGTGTTGCCTTGACAAGAAAGATGAAGCAAGTTGAAAATCCACTACAGCCAGACTTCAGAGTGCAAGCAACAGAAGATCCACTACAGCCAAACTTAAGAGTGCAAGCAATAGAAGATCCACTACAGCCAGACTTCAGAATGCAAGCAACAGAAGATCCACTACAGCCAGACTTCAGAATGCAAGCAATAGAAGATCCACTACAGCCAGACTTCAGAATGCAAGCAACAGAAGATCCACTACAGCCAAACTTAAGAGTGCAAGCAACAGAAGATCCACTACAGCCAAACTTAAGAGTGCAAGCAATAGAAGATCCACTACAGCCAGACTTCAGAATGCAAGCAACAGACGATCCACTACAGCCAGACTTCAGAGTGTAACCAACATCGACTGATGGTAATGATCACATTTTTCAGAATATAATTTTCCCTGCTTCTAAATGTTTTCAGGGCTCATCTTTTCCGGAGTACAAAGTTTCTGCCGTGTTTGGACGTAAAACCGCGTGCTCAACCGCCATTGGTTATAGTAGTCATGTCATGTGACTATTTTTCATTAGTTCCTTCTCACTTATCAGTAATGTGGCTGATCTGTGACTGCCTATCTGCTCACAGTCCGCTTAAACGAAGGAGTTAAATCCAAGGAGAAAAGATTGGAAAATTGTAATAAATTGTTAAAAACAAAAACAGAGAGAGAGAGAGAGAGAGAGAGAGATCCAGCTTCCGTGAACCAAAACGTTCCTCGTGACATTGGAAGAATAGCCTCAGCTGGACATATGTAGGTTATCTGAAATTCTGGTCTACTGAATTGCTTTGCTTTTAAACCACTTAAAAAACAAAAGGCAACCAATCTGATTAGATACACCACGTGCCGCGCAAAACAGAGAAGCATGGTTGCCAACGTCGATCCACGTGGCTTCTAATAAATGAATGAATGACCTAGAACAGTGGTTCCCAAGCTTTCTATGTCCACGGACCACTTTCCCACCTACATATCGCCGTCTTATACGTAATATTGCAACGTATGAACTCTAAATTTTTTTTTAGTTTTTTAATAGCACATAATACCAAATTGATAATGCAGCACCGGACCATTTGATAATGCTCTTGCCGTTTGCGGACCACAGGTTGGGAACCGCTGACCTGAAGTAGATGAAAGCCTCGGGAAAGAATCATTATCTCAAACACAATGTTTAGAATTTCGAGAAAACATGCATTATCTCAATAAAGCACATGAGATGATGTTGGACGGAGTGGAGAAAGTGGCCAGAAACATTCAATATCTTTTGATATTACAGCTACCTGGAGAGCCTAACAGTGACTGGAAAGTTGGGGGGGGGGGGAATGAAGAGAGGAAGACCAGGAGAAAAATGTCTCGGTGGACTGACCAAGTGGCAGGGAAAAAGAAAAGCATCTGAACTAACCGGAAAGACCAAGGACCGCGCAAGATGGAGAAACGTGATAGCCAACGCTGTCCGGCAGGGCTAATAAAATATTACTGTAACCTGCGAACTTAATATCTTCCCGGGCACCACTGTGGTGAAGGTCTTGAATCTTAGGGAATCTCGGTGCGTTTTATCTAGGACATTGTTTCAAAAAAAGAGGGAAACCTTTTGCCTTGGATTACTCAAGAAAAATGGTATCAGCACTGAGCTGTCTAATCAATGTTGATTATATCTCTCTACAAGCTTGACCTGGGAAACACAGGCATAACAACCTACACACATCCACACACACTCACACACCAGCATCTCTCCCCCACCCCTACTCTGACCGTCGGACTAACTGACCATGTTATATGGTTAGATAACATAGAAAAAGCACCTGTACTGTTACACGTAAAACGGGGAAACAAAGAACGCCTGGGATAGCACCATCGTCATCATGCGCCATCTTCAGAATGAAGGTTGGCTGTAATGAATCACCAGTTTCCTCGCTCCCTTCACCTTGATGGTGCCACTCAGCCAGGCTGGAAACTGTCCACTCTCGTGTGTTCTCATGTACTCCTCTGCCTGGCTCTTGCTCTTTTTCCTTCCACTTTTCCTTTTAGTTTGCTCTTTAATATTTTGTTAAGCCTTTTGATATGACATAGAGCGTTTTTGTTTTCTTCGACAAGTTCACATCGCACTTGGAGCTGTTCTAAAACTTATGTATTTATTCTTTTCATTCTCCATGATATATGACCTAGTTCTCTGTAGAACCACATTTCTGCATTAATCCTTCTCTTCAATTTTTTTGCTTAGAGTCCAGGTTTCTGCTCAGTAAAACAGAACAGATACAGCATTTTACGGACAGATTCTTGAATAACAGAACTGTCTTCATGTTGTTGATTGTATGCTGGGATAACGAGAGGAAGGTAGCCCTCGAACAGAGAGGCTGGATAATAAGAACCTGGTGAAAATACATCACATGGACAAACTGTGGAGGTGCTCTCGGGGCGGCAATGGAAGAATTGTCAAATAAGGCGGTCTTGTATACTTTCTCTTCTCCGTTTTCATCTTATCTAGTCCATCTGTTTCATACTTAGATCAGGTTTCGCAAAGAAATGACACTTTTTTTTTTTTTGGGATAGCTTCACATCAAAGCTTTCTTGAAGTAACAAGTGACCAGCTGTCTTTCTGTGGAAACATTTTATATTTGTTGCACATTTACTACGACTTTTTGCTAAATGTGACGATCAGTTATATACCAGGCAATGCAAAGTCTGCAAAACTTTAAGTAAATATTTGATATCTCTGTCACTGAATGCAGACTTGCAGCATGTGCAAGTCTCTTTCATAAGAATATGTGTCTGATAACCATGAGCTGTTGGCCTGTGCAAAAGCTGCACTGACTTCAGCCATGTCGTCTCTCTGAATATCTTCTATAATTAACTTGTGGACCAATACAAATGTTCTTCAAATATTAAACACAACAATATTTCAACCAACATCATCCCCCCTGAATTGACATGGCAGACACATTGTGATTGAGACGAGCATGGTTATATAATTATCTGCTACAGACTTCGATTTCTACGCTTTTCTTATCCATGACAGCCATATTGCTTTTGTATGTGCAACAAAGAACTGTAGGAAAAAGCTAACCCACAAAATGCTTACTAAACAGTTTTTTAAGTTACCCCCCCCCCCCCCCACACCACGTGATGTTAAAACCGATGCACTTCACTGTGTCACTTTTGGGATTATTTGACAAGGCCAAAGTGCTGTTGACTTTGACACGAGTGAATTTCTGCTTAAAATAGCTTTACAGTCTAATTAGCTTCGTAAATCATTGTTACAGATTTGTCGTGTTAGAGAAGTTGTTAATCTTTATCATCATTGAGTACTTGTCGTTTTGTACATCTAAATTTCATTCTTAGTCTACATTTATTGGTCGTCGCAGAAGTTCGTCATTAAAGTTAAATTTAAATCACAATATCTGTGTGGTGATCATTTCTTTCATTTATATTTTATTTGTTTCTGAGCATGACGATAAAGTCTGATGTGATGCGATTTTGATATCTAACTTCTTGGATTTTGGTATCTAATTTCGTGCGATTTTGATATCTAATTATATGCAATTGCACATGACAGTATCATGCAATTTCACGTGAATTAGTGTGAAATGTAGAATGGTTGTTATCATTCCCAGGACAATTCCTTAAGTACTCCTTTCTACTCTTTGGAAGGAAGAGTTCAACACAGATGGAGCCTTGTGAGAAACCTCACAGAGTGGCCTTAGCCAGGACGAACCCACTGCTTTCAGATCAAAAATATAAATCGGTTGTTCATTTTTCGGAACATGGCTTCACTGTAGTCAGGGCTTCCCCTAGTAATGCTCGACGACCCAACTCCACTCCCTGACGGAGTCACAGGACAAAAAAATCCCTGCAATTTCTGATGGGATTCGAACTGACAATCTCCAGTACCCGAGGAGAATGTTTAACTCCTGAGACTATACATCCTCCTCACCCCAACGCCCCCCCCCCCCAACAAACTCACTCATTATTGGAAGCCAGTTTTTGACTTGTTGAAGTCTGGTGACCTTCTAGGCTGACTGTCCTGATCTTGATGCTCTCCACCTTGTTGGTGCCAATATGTTGATACTGCCACAAGATTAATATCATTACATCTCCCACTAATGTTCCTGGCCACCCATTTGGGCGCTTGAGTATATATAACTTTTTGAATTTCACCTGGGAGGAGCTTGGAAGAGCAAATAGCTATCTTCCTCGTATGTGCTGTTGGCTATCTGCCTCCATATCTGCCATCTGTGGAGACAGGGCGCACATTAACGTTGTCTTAACCAAGTGCTTCTGGAGGCTCCAGTTAGGACCAATAAAGTTTTCCAAGAATGGGCCAGCTGGTCCTAATGATGTTCTGTGCGGACAAAAAAAAAGTGAGATGCTACGGAATATGACAGAGAAATACAAACAAGAGCCTGCTGACAGGTGTAATACCGGACGAGTGCTTGCAGGGCTACCTTGTACCTGTGCCCAAACCTGGTACAGACGGCACCAGACTGAACAGATATCGCATCATAATACTACAAAGTGTATATAGTAAAGAGCTTGAGAAGATAATCATCATCATATGCTGTGCCGACTGGCGTTGGCTATTATGTTTCTCCAAAGTACACGATCCTTCATTCAGTTAGTGACCTCCGATCACGCCATCTCGTCAGACTGTCCAGTATCATTTCTCTTGGTCTTCCTCTGGCTCTTCTTCCCTCTATTTTTCCTGTTGTTATAATATTTTCAATCCCCCCTCTTTTCATTGCACGTCCTATGAAAGTACATTGTCTCTCTCTTATATTTTGACAAGACTTTTTCTATCTCCAACTCTTCTCAAACATCCTCCGTTATTTATTTTTGCTGCCCAGGGAATTTGCAACATTCTTCTAATAAACCACATTTCTGCTGCTTCCAATGACTTATGTTCAGACCTGTCTATTGTCCATGATTCACTTCCATATAACAAGATAGGTTCAATATAGCATTTTAGGACTCGTTTTCAAACATTCATTGATAAAGATGTGTTGCATAATATGTTTCTCATTCTATGAAATGCAGTCTTTGCTTGGCCTATTCTGTATTTAGAGAAGATAATAAAAAGGTAAAATTCCCGTTTCCGTGCAACTAAGGCATGTTGAAGACATGGTGTTAGGCCCGTGATTCCACGACATAATCTTCTGAGAAGATAATAGCCAGGAGAATATCCTTATTTCTGGAGACTAGTGGGCTGCTACCGGATACATTAGGAAGTTATCGCCCAAGTAGAGATACAACCTTCAATGCATCAATACAGGCACATGATCTACAAGTGCGTATGAGGGATTTCACAGAAAAAAAAGAAGCTACGGTTGTGTCCCTTGGTCTCGAAGATACATATAAGAGTGGATTACATAACGATGCTGATGCTGATGCTGGAGGGTGGTGGAGACACAAGTCTTGTCCGGTGGATGGTCTCCAAGCTATTGAAAATAACAATTGCCCTTAGGTACAGATCATGGATCTCAGAGCACAATACTACGGCTGCATGGCTACCGCAGGGGTCTCCGTTGTCGCCTGTGCTCTCCAGTATTTCTGCAGGAACTGCGAAGCTACATTAGAATAGTCCAGGGCTAACAACGACAAATGCGGATGATATTCTGACTTGTGTGCATGGAAAGGGCTGAGAGCAGGGCCCGTCTTTACAGCATCGGGGGCCATTGGGCAAAATAATAGTAAAATAACAAAATAAACCCCCTTCCCCGTGTCAACGCACGCACAGCACACCCGCCATATACATTCATATTCACAGATTTCCACACCCAGGTGACCCCAAACAACAGAACTGTGGGGCCCAATGTTCCGGTTGTAAAGTGCCAGGGACAAGTTATTTTGAGAACACAGTTTATGAAGTACCCGGGGATCACATCTGACAGATCCTTGTCCTTGGCCCACCATGTTGATAATGTAATAGCAAAAAAAAAAAAAAAAAGCTAGAAAGACTTAGTGCGTTTAGGATTATGGCTGCCACACATTTCCCACAGCGAACTATTCTTGTTAATGCAAGCGCTGGTGAAGTCAGTTTTGGACTATGATCTTGGCCTAGTAACCCTGTCTAATTCGCGGTTGACCAAACTTGAGTGTGTACAGAGCAAGAGCACGAGTGTAGCCTTGGGATGTACTAGAGATACACAGGTGATAGCCATGAAAAAAGATGGGTGTTAGTATAGTTTTACAAAAAAGATAGAAAGAGTGAGCAAAGTGGGCAGAAACAAGAGTGGCAGAGAGCAAGATGAGTACAAATAAATGAAGGACATACAACAATCCAATATTTCGGCAAAAGCTTTTTTCAAGGATCACATACAAAGACAACACAACAGATAAAACACGAAAAATGTATGAAAAATATATAGACTTGGCCTTTTGGCCTCCTCCTTGTAAGAAAGTCCGGCACGAGATGTCCAGTGACGGTCATGCGGTATCTGCTTGACATGCCAAGTGTGAGAGTGAGACACAAGTATGAACAAGTTAAGGTATACATCAGGGTTACAAGTACTGAAAATCATCCTCTTCATTTCGCTTGACCAAGAGTAGACCCATTAAACGAGGGAGGTCTTGGATGGCTGAGGCGGAGGATACAATAACGGTAGTGTGTGATCTGGACGAGATCTCACGAGGATAGGATTGGATTATAGTACAGGACCAGCCTCAGCTAACACAAGTTGTACAGCTCGGTCGTGAATGCCGGGATTGGGTACATGGTACAACTGAACTAGGGGTTCATGAGCTAATACAGACACACTGTGGGTCTTCAGATGGCCCAGTGACTAAAGGAAATAAAAGCGGATGGGTCTTTTTCGTCTATTGCAAAGGAAGAGTTGTAGCAAAGAGATCGGGTGCTCTTG
The DNA here is from genome assembly GCA_009760885.1 of Achatina immaculata. NCBI lineage: Eukaryota > Metazoa > Mollusca > Gastropoda > Stylommatophora > Achatinidae > Lissachatina > Lissachatina immaculata. The sequence goes on from CM019719.1 coordinate 21,624,782, forward strand.
CAGTCACTACATCCAACATGCGCATGGAGATTGAAGCGGTATCGGCGGCACTCGGGTGGCTGGTAGATGCGGTATTGGCGGCATTCGGGTGGCTGGCAGATCAGGCAGTGGCTCATGGTGATGTTGTGATGGACTCATTGAACATGCTAAGGAAGGCTGAGAAGAATTTTTTTTCGGGAAAGAATGGGTAAACCTGTTGGGACACTCACATATGAGAAGATTAAAGTGGATCTTCTGTCCAGGGCATGCGGGTTTGCATGGAAATGAGTTGGCTGATAGACTGGCTGGACAGGGTGAAATACAAGGCAGGCAGAGAATGGACAGGGAGGACACTGCGAAGGCCATATTAGACAGACTGAGGGATATGAGAATAGGGAGTGGATGGACGATGTGTATTCACAGAGACTGATGAAGCTGGAACAGAGCGAGGATGCTGGGAGAAAATCTGAACTAAATGAGCGAAAAGATTTAATAAACAACCAACATTTCGTGAGAACAGTTACTAGACAGATTCTTCGGCGGATGTTTGAGTATGCGGCGGAGCATGTAGGGGAATGTCCTCAATGCGGTGGTGCCGGATTCTGATATCTGAAATCAAGTACTTTGTTGAAGGGGATTGGAGAGGGACACACAATTTCCTTCCCTTAGTCACTGAAAATCACTTTATTTCCACCATATGCGGTGATCAAAGATGAGAATACGGGACAATATGGGACACGTATTTTACAATAGACGACAAGATAGGCCTGTCTACCTAAGTAATACGACTTTTCAGAACAGATCCTTAAAACATTTTATTACGGGAAAGCTGACTGCAGTGGGTCTCAGTTTTTCTATCTTTCTTCCACTCCGTACACACTACTTAGTTGACTTTTGTTCTTTTATTGATTCTATCCACTATCTTGCAGCAGCAGCAGGCCATCTTGCTCACAACCGAGAGGCCTACAGGAGTGCTGTTTGGGAGGCAAAGTTCCGCAAGGGACATGCAAAGGAATGAATGAATGAATCCACTATCTTCATTACTATCCACCTGTTCGTTTCCTTTCACGGTTTTCAGTGTATTGTCGTTTTGTTGTGATGACAACATTTGGTTTGATAATTCGTATGTTTTGTTGTGATGACAACATTTGGTTTGATAGTTCGTATGTTTTGTTGTGATGACAACATTTGGTTTGATAGTTCGTATGTTTTGTTGTGATGACAACATTTGGTTTGATAGTTCGTATGCTTTGTTGTGATGACAACATTTGGTTTGATAGTTCGTATGCTTTGTTGTGATGACAACATTTGGTTTGATAGTTCGTATGTTTTTTTCTTTCAATAATTCTCTCTTCAGTTTCACGTGATTTAGCATTTTATTTTTATTTTTATTTTTTTTGTTTTTGGTTTAATTCTATCTTCTGTATATCAATAGTCTTCTTTTTGACAGTAAAAACACAGCAATCTGGTAAATGATTTATCGAACACACATCGCAAACCGCAGCAAGACGTACGATCTGAAAACACTTGAAAGTGAACAAGGAAAACGCAGAAGATTTGGGGGAGGGCGAGCAATCAACAGCACGTAGGAAAGGGCTTGCTCCATAGAGCATTAAGAGTTATATATAAACGCTTACTCTAATGCAGAGGTTTTCAGCCAATGGAGAACTGGAGCCACTATTTGACAGACTCAGACTGTCGGAATATCATGTACATTCTTTGGAAGAATCTTCTGAGTCAAACAATCTTAGGTAGGGGAGGGGGTAAGGGGAAGAGAGTGGGCAGGGTGATGGGGAGGGAGGGAAGAGAATGACATTCTGTTGGTGAAAAGGGTATATGGGTACAAAAAAAAAAGGTTTGAGAGCCATTGCTCTAATGGCTTGGCCAATACGTGCGGTGGTTTTCGTTCAATGTATCGGTAAGTTGCCTGTCTGCCAGCGTGGAAGGTCGGTCACACCTTTCAAGGAAACATGAGAAGTGGTGAAAGACAGGGCAACCATGTCAGGACGTGGTAAAAACATGGCATGGTTGGTAAGCTTGTGGCTGGCGGGCGCATGTGTTTTATGAATTTTTTTTTCCCCCTAGTTCGTTTTTTTTTCTTTCATAAACACTTCATTGTTCTCGTTATAGCTATTACGTACATTAGCGTTATACTTCAGTAGTAAGGCAAAGACAAGCAAGAATATTGATCAAAATGATACTAACAAGGCAAAAAATTATTCAGAATAACAATATGTTACGATACTGGCAATGCAATAGTTAACAAGAACAATAATGAGCAGGATATAAACACAACAATAGTGAACGAGGACAATGGTCGGTAATATATAGGCAACACAATATTAACAATAAACATGGTTAACATGGACGGGAAAAGCAAACGTAAGCAAGGCAATAATTACAAATAAAAAGAATTAGTAGGACACTGACAACACTGCATGTAACAAGAAAAATGATAGTAAGATACTGACAGCAAGACATTTAATAAGAAAAATAAATGGCAGAATTACAGTGTCGCTGACACTGAAGAAAACAGTTAACAAGACAAAGAATACTTTGTAACTGTACTACTGGACACAAGTTAAGGGGCGGTTTTTTCAATTCTTACAAAAGCAAAATCAACTGACTAACAAACAAGCAATTAGTACCAAAGAAAACAGCATTTAAAACTGAACAAATTCAATAATTTCATTTGCAAATCGGAATAGGAATACACAAACAGCAAGCTCGTCCAAAAATTCACAAGAGTGGTCTTCAAACAACAAACATGTCAGTATCGCATGTGGCCACCTTTCGCTGACAGACATTCGACGGACCGCTGCCTCATCAAGTTAACCAAGGTTGTTAGAACATTCTGTCGAATGGCCTGCCACTCTTGTTGAAGGAAACGGGTCAGCTGGGTCATTCAACAGGTGGAGGATGATTTGTCTAAACCCGTCTGCCCAGGATATCCCAAATGTGCTCAATTGGCGACAGATCGAGCGACCGAGCTGGCCAATCGATTCTAATGATCTTTGCTGTTGAAGAAAATCTACGACACTACCCCGGTGTGGTCTTGCGTTATCATCTTGTAGGATTGCCCCTGCACCCATGGCTTGCAAGGTAGGCTGAACAATGGGTTGCAGAATTTCATTCAGGCATCGCTGGGCGGTTATGTTGCCATGAATGCCATGGAGGGGAGTCCTGCCATGCCTGCTGATGCCACCCCAGACCATGATTGATCCCCCTCTGTAACGATCCACCTCTTGGATACTGGCGTCATGGAACCGTTCCCCTGGCCTTCTCTAAACTCGGATTCTGCCATCACTGAAGAACATACTGAAGCAGGATTGGTCCGTGAAAAGAATTTTACCTCACTGTCACTTCGTCCAACGGATGTGCTGCCGGCACTAAGCAACTCTAGCTCTGTGGTGAGCTGGAGCAAGAGGTATTTTTATTGCTGGTCGTCGTGAAGCCAGCCAAGATTATCTTAAACGCCTGCGAGTTGTTCTGCCGCTAACATTGACGTTTGCCGTATTCATTAGCTGGTTTCTGAGATTGGAAGACGTTAATGTCCGGTTGCGAAGTGTTGACAGCTGCAGGTATCTGTCATCTTGTCTACTCGTGCAATGAGGTCGGCCTGAACGATGGCTGTCTTCTACTCCTCCGGTTACACTAAATCGCTCAAAATGCCTTTGGATGGTAGAATGGGATATCCCTGAACGCCTTGCAACTTCACGGCCAGATAAACCGCTTTCAACCAAGGTTATGACCCGATGACGCTCAAAGGTGCTAAAACGCCTTCGCGATGGCATGGTGCTTTTCAAATGACAAAAATACCCATAAACCGCTTTAATAAAAATGATTGGAAGGTGAGAAGTGTTCACTAAGGATGCCTCTTGCACGTGCAGCACAAATCAGCACCATTTAATTACCTGCTAGGTCATGCTGACACTTTTAAAAATGCCATAATATTTTGTCTAGGACGATGCTACTGCACGTGATTTTTACACTTGCTGTGATGAACAGTTGGTGTTGTTTATGCCCCGGCAGCGTAGAGGACTGCCTGACAATGCAATTTAATCAAGAATCTACAATAAATTTATTAACATTTTTAGTGCGGCAATCACAATAAACATATGCTTGAAATTAATGACCGGCCCTTGTCCAGTAGTATAGTTAGTTTTTAGTTAAGATAAATATCAACCATGCAATCAGTAAAAGTCCAAAAGTTCATACATCTTCTTCTTTGGCTCTTCTTCGGCGAACTCACTCAAAAGGACTCTGGCTTAGTTCTGCCGACCATGCGAGCCTTGCATTCTACTTCGGTTCGGTGTATTTTTAGATCCGGGCTCGCCTTTCAGTTGTGATCACTGTTTACTCGTCCATTCTACTGTCCTGACACCGCTGGGAGATAGAACAGAGCCTTGGCTGGCCATGGCTCGCCAACAGTCAACTATGGGTCACTGATAGCTGTCTGTGAGTGCTGAACCTTCCGTTTCCCACCGCCTGTCTGTGATGTTCTCAGTATATCAGAATGCAACAACTGATGGCATTAGCTGTATGCTGGTTTACCGTTATGCCTAATCTGACGTTAATGTAGGGCATCATTACATTTTGTTCCCAGCTTTTTCATCCTATTCAGAGATGCTGTGTCACTGTGAGTATCAACATCCTGCCGACCTTCTTGATGAGGCTAAAGATATCGTTCTGTTCAGTGTTAATCTGAACATAACCTTTCGATAAATATCACCCCTCTGGTGATATGGGCTCGCTGTTTTTAACGGATTTTCGCAGGAAAATAGCAACAACAAATATCATGCCGACGATCGATATGTCGGTACGAAGGACGCAAATGTCACAGCTTAGTTGCAGACCACGACAAATGGGCTTATGCGGGCGAATAAAGAAGAAGAAGAAGAAGCCCCCAAAGCGGATTAACTATACTAAAAAAAATCTACAAAACACGGTCTACTTTGTGAACGTCTCTCTCTCTCTCTCTCTCTCTCATAACTATCTTATCACAAACAAGTAGACCACAATCTGCACCCACATAACATCTGTCATCAGAACTTTATCACAGTTTGGTCGAGGTCCTCTTTACAACCCCAGAAGTGCTCGGACCACCGGTAACCCCCCAGGAAGTAGCACAGCCTGTGTGATATCTACGTGCTGTGACAAACAAACCACTTCAATAAAGCAACCTTGGCCTACAAAGTAAGCCAGTGTTCAGCTGAAAGGGATATCAGACCCGATTAATAAACGTTCAAAATTTGTTTTGTACAAAGGTACCTCCACGATGAAAGTGGTCTTAAGAGCCGTGAAAAGTGGAAGATAACTGCATTTGATGTAATACTGGATGAAACTGGAGAGACAGGCAATGGGGGAAAAAAAGGAACGCGTAGATAATGCTGATGACTACTGAAGTTGATTAGTCTTTTATAGCTATAGTGACACGCCAAGAGGAGACAGTATGATGACATTAGATGAAATATCGTTGACTCGATTCATGCACAAATACGTCATAGCTCGGACGAACAATCGATTGAGGATATACTCCGACAGGGAAAAACAAAAAGTTCAGCAAGTCCGCAGTGGAATATCAGAACATCCATGAACGATTCAAACAATGTTAAACGTTGAACATAATGATGATGAATCTGCGCAAGTTAAACAGACAACAGACAACATAAGCCAGTTATTAAAACAAAGACAGTCAGAAAAACAGGAGACACTGTCTTGTTTCTCTTTGGCTCAGAATTAAGAACAAGACGAAGACTAACTTAATACTTCCCCACAAAATAGCAACCAAAAAACTTTCCCTTACGTTGTCCTGGAAGCCTGAGTTCACGCTTAAGGAGCATGCAAGAACTACAAACTTCTACAGGCTTCTCGAGTCAGGGGAGATCAGGTCAATAACTTAAACCTGAAAAGCAATGGAACCCACCCCCCCTTTTTGCCCCTCCCCTTTCCCCCTTCCCCCTCAAAAAATATGTTATGGTTACGTTGCATTAGTGATGATGATGATGATGATGCATTCACATAACGTATTACATGTAGCGTCAAAATACTATTTCAGTGTTTGAAGGTGATATTGATGTAGACCGATATCAGATGTTTTATAATTCGCCGAGGAGCTCTAGTCATCGCTAATTTTATCAGCAAGTTGAATGGCATCATGTTAAATCTGGCAGCCAATGTGTAGAATTTGCTTTGCTCATGTTGCACAAAATCGCATTTGATTCTGTGTTTTTTGTTTGTTTGTTTTTGTTTGGTATGGTCTACACAATGAAAGCATTGATAGCATACACAGAGATTCATTGTGGAGAATTTTAAGTCTATACGGAATGCCATCTAAAATTGTCAACATCATTAAGGACTTATACAATGGATATGTTTGTGCAGTCAAAACAGAAGAAGGGATGAGCGAATGGTTCCAGATTGAAACAGGCGTGAAACAAGGATGTATACTGTCTCTTTTGCTTTTTGGAATTGCAATAGACTTCATAACGAAAAAATGCTGCACAGGTAACACAGGTATTGATTGGGTATATGGGACCCAACTAGAAGATCTTGATTTTGCAGATGACATAACTCTTATCAGTAACAATGTAAATTCCATGGAAGAAAAAAACAGATATCCTGTTTTCATTGACAAGCAAAATAGGACTTGAAATTAACAAGAACAAAACAAAAATAATGAAAATTCCCATTAATCGAAGTGGAAAAATACACGTAGAAGGGACAGGTGTTGAAGAAGTCAATTAATTTGCACACCTTGACAGCTACATATACCAGGATGGTGACACCAGAAAGGAAGTTAGAATTAGAATTGCAAAAGCAGCATCGATCTTCAAGAATCTTGAGAACATATGGCATACGAAAGTTATAAGCACAAAAAACAAGTTAAGACTATTCAATTCAAATGTAATATCCACCCTCATTTAAGCATGTGAAAGCTGGAAAACAGCTAAAGAAACAGACAAGAAATTAGACTCTTTTGAAAACAAATGCCTAAGGAAAATACTCGGCATCAAGTGGAACGAATTCAAGAACACTGCAGAGATAAGATAGATGACTGAACAACAACCAGTCTCATGGGTGATCAGGAAAAGGAGATGGACATATGTCGGTCACGTGATGAGAAGAAACGATCAGAGAATCCCAAAACAAACTATCAAGTGGAACACAACAGGCCGAAACGTGAAACTCTAAAGAGGACATTGTTAAGAGATACCAAATTAATAGACATAAAATTCCTTAATGAGGTTGAAAAGCTCGCCGAAAACAGGAAAAATTGGCGAATTACCTTGCGAGCCTATGTGATGTTTAACGACACGGGGAGGATATAAGATATAAGAAGATACAATGAAAAGTCCAAAAAGCTGCAATAGATGCCAGGAATTACATAGGAACCTAGCCATCAGCCACCTGACAGCTCTGCATCCAGATCTTCTAAACTTCTGTACTTAGACTTTCATTCTCCCAGAGCTACCCCTAATGTCCCATAGCCGCATCATAGGTAGCATATGCCTTTGAATCAGCCCACCACTGAATGTCGAATACCTGTTACAAAGTGCAGTGTACATGCTATAGATGAATCTCAGCTGTGTCTACACCAATTTCCTTTCATGAACAGTGTAAATGAATCTAAACGGTTCGGACCACAATGAAGTTCATGTCTAAAAACTGGATTATCATGAGCACAAAATGGAGACAGATATAAAATAAAATTATGGCATGCTTGATTGCATAGCCAAGACTGTTTAAAACAAGGGTAGAACAGCTTTATTACTTCCCGTGTACACAGCTGGTTACACTTTAATCATTACAAAAACGTACAGGGAAAAGAAATAGAAAAATAACAGAAAATATAAAGTCATATCAGTGAAAGAATAAGAAAGAAATAATAGAAAAAAGAGAGCGATCAGCACCTAGCCGCGACTTGCAAGAAGCTGCATCTGAGAGTGCATGTGATGTAGTACTATGGATGTTTAAGTGAAGACTTGCGGGATATGATGCCAATCTGACTGGCTAGAAGTAAAGAGGGGATGGGGAAAGGGGGAAACACACACACACACAGAGAGAGAGAGAGAGAGAGAGAGAGAGAGTAGGGGAGGGAATACAATGGTTGTTACGCAGAAAAAAGGGTGAGTGTAAAAGATAAACGTGATTGAGGTAGATGATAATATGGTACAGTGAATGTCCTATACATAATAACAGTTGCAGGTGAGGAAAGAGTAGGTAAGGACTTAGAAGGTGGGGAATATGACTGTGGAGAAAGGAAAGGTAAAATATAGCTGAATTTTGAGTTCAAACCAAATGGTTCCAGTCTCCAGTGTTCCTACATGTGGCGGTTCTCAAGCGCCAGGCGTCTTCTATAATCAGATGACATTGTTTCATGACTGTTACAAGGAAATAAGTCTGCCTCTGTGGTTAATGTGGTTGAGGTTAAACTGCTGGGAGATTACATAAAGATGTTTCTACATGCGGCAGCTTATTCTGAGACCAGTCTCTCCAATGTAAGTTACTGCTCTGTGTGTGTGTGTGTGCGCGCGCACCTTTAGTGCCCAAAGCACATGGGGCTTCCGCAAGGGTTTTCCACAAAAGCCTGCCTTTTGCCTTTTTTCCGCTCTTGCCCAGGTGAGCCCTCTATTGCTCAACAACCTCTCTGTTTATCTTCTCCATGTCTCTTTTGGTCTACCCGTACTTCTTTTCCCCTGTGGTGTCCATCTTAGTTCTATTTTTGGTAGTGAGTTGTCAGTCATCTGGAGCACAAGTCCTAACCATCGCCAACGTCTTTCCTCAATAACTGTAATCAACAGATCTATGAAGGATGAGTCCTTTGATCGTCCTTCATAAATCTATTTAAATAATGCAGTAATATTTTTCAGTAAATTTTGATAAGTGATGTTTGCCATGAAATCTTTTATTGACATTTTTTGTTCGGTACGCTTTCCCTGCGATTAACAAAAATACAGTTGAATGTGTGAACTTTCCATTCCCCTCCCCCCATCAAACTATTCAGTTTTATTTAAACAACCACAAGAGCAAAACCCCCACAAAACAACCGCCTCCCAATATACTCTATTTTTCTGTGGCATCTTGAACTCATATATGATCATGAAAGTATGCGTACACGAAGCAATACATTTTTGTTTTTGTATGTTTTGCCATAAATTCTTTGATATCCGCCCCCGTCTAAGCTGATGACTCAGTATGAATTTCTGCTTGAAGCGCCACCACAGCATTTTGTTTAGATCCTCAACAATAAACACACGCTGAATATCGATTTTCCGGCATATTTCAGTTCCTGCGCCTTGTCGGATGAAATGTTTTGTCACGTTAAACTAGGTCATGCATTAGGAATGGCAAAATGAAGTGCAGAAGCTTTGGGAAATTACCACTTAGGTAAAAATATGCGCAGATATTTACAAAATGTTGGGACTGCCGCAAACAAATGTCATGTAGAGAACAAAATGAAAGCACTTTTGTGAAAAGTAGTCCAGTGACAGAAAGTGCTGCTGCAGTGTCATCTAGTTGCCTATCAATAAATTACGAGTCATAACTTCCTCTGGACTAAAGCGTAACCTAACCTAACCTCTACATCCTTGTTTTAAGCAACCAGCAGTAACTAATGCGTTAATTTTGTTGTCAAGCTATTTCATTCATTAGATCTTAGCATTCATATTTCCCCATTCTGTGCGGTCCGTGGTACTGCATTTCTTATCATATCTGTTGCCTTTCGTTTTCTCTGTCACAAGATCACTCTTTCAGATGCTTTTCTCTCACCTCTGCCTCTTTATTACTTGAGTTTTCCCTTGATTATCAGGCTCTCCAACTTCAGTCTTCTCAGATAAGCCAGAAGAATTTTCGTTGCCTTTTCATAACGGTTTATTTGTAGTTCTGCAGTATCTCTGAGAACTTTTCCCAAGTTCTTGTTCCTTTTCTTTATTTTTCTTCTTCTTCCTAGAACAGACAGTAAGATGTTCTTTGCAGGAGATGCTGTAAAGATGTTAAAACACGAGTACTGTGTCGAATAGGGAGTGGGTTAAACAGCTGCTAAATCGTAGTGGCAGGGAAAGGAGGGTTTCCTCTTGGTAGACTCTACCACCGTGGAGATAATCTCTCTTGGTCAGGCCGATGTTGCTACTGGGAGCACCAGCGAAGAGATAGGTCAAACTCTTGGGCAGCTATGATCCCCTGGTTCTGACAGCTGTCAGGTCACTCCAGGATAGTCGTCTTCAAGATATTTAAGTAATTACTGTTTACTATTACTACTACTACTACTACTACTACTACTACTACTACTACTACTATTACTACTGCTGCTGTTAATAATAATAATAATAATAATAATAATGTTTATTATCCTTATCTTCTCAAGCAGTTTCTAAAAAGAACACTGAACCTAACAGTTTATTTAAGTCAAATCGTCTTGAAACTGAACAGATTACTCTGGCTGGGCCATGTAGAAATAATGAAAAAGAACGGAAAAAGAAAATGATGTATGTACAAGACATGAAGGGAACACGACCAAGAGGTGGACCAAGACAGAGATGGAGAAAACAGAAGAGGATATAAAGGAAGCTGGTGTCAACAACTGGCGAGGGAAGACTAGGAATAAAAAGAAATGGAGGCGAACTTTATCAATGAGCCTTAATGGCTCGGAAAACAGAAGAAGAAGAAGAAGAAGAAGAAGAAGAAGATTGATCTTTATTTCAAAAGAAGAAGAAGAAGAAGGAGAAGAAGAATTATGCAGTTTCAGCACTTGTCTAGCACACAAACTTAAAACATAAACATAAGAACTACCAGGTTACAGAAACTGCGTAACAAGAGTGTGTTTAGAATTTATAGACAGCTTCGGTATCATGTGCCGTGCAGACACGTATAAGAAACATGTGTCATTCTGTAGACACCATGGTATTATTTCTAAAACCGGCAACCTTGACTTGTTTTCAACATTACCACCCCCCCCCCCTTTCCCCAATTTTCTTCTCTCTTCTTGTGCTTGTCTTTCTAAACCGCTGACTTAAAAAAAAAGACGCTCGCGGATAAGTTTAGTGTAGTTTTCGTTCTACAAAATGACCTCTAAACAAGCGTTTTGTTTTAACTGCGTGGACGTGGTGATGGCTGTTTTCACAATAGTGGTAGCAGTACATTTTTTTTTTCCTGTGTGAGGCATACCTCATCATCACTTTCTGAAAAGGTTGTCATTTTGTTTGTGTCTGAAGTTTCTACATCTTTTCGCCAGCTCTTTGAGGCGCCACGAGATCACTATCTTCACAGGAAGAGCAGCTCAGCTTTCTGCGAAGTCAAGAATAACCTGTTTACGGACAATTCAAACTTATGTTACATAATATAACACTCTAGAGAAATAACAGGATAGAATAATACAGTGACAACAACATTTTGTTCATTAACAATAAAAATAACAAAAAAGTCAAAGCTATCAGTAAAAACCATAGTGAACATTTTTTTTTAAAATAAGGAAAAGAACAATAAAACACACAAATCTCAGATACACACGTAAACTGACGAATATATGTGTTTGTGTATCACAATATTCAAGAATATTGTGGCATATATAAACAGCAGTGGTCAATTGTGTAGACTGAAAATAATTTTTGTTAAAAGATAAAAATCACAGAAATTTGCTGGATATGAAAAAAAAAAATTAAATAGCTAAACACTGGATCAGTCAGAAATTTGATATATCTCCTGATAAACAAATCATGGAAAATATTAGAGTATGTGGTTAAAAATCTGGGCCACTTAAACTAACTTTTAACGAAACAAAATTAAAGAATAAGATCATGAAACACATATTTGTTTCGTATTTTGAGAACTTTGTGTTCGAATACTAGATCTTGAAACAACCGCTCCTCTCTACTGTCCAAATGCTGTCCAGATCCTGTGCAAAAGGATCTCTGAAACAAGGGTTGTTATCCTTTTTGTCATAGCCCTTTTCTTATCTCCTCCGTCCCTACAACATACAGATGAACTTTGTTAACCCTTTCTATGAAAATATATTTCATTTACGTCAAAGTCCAAAGATAAGGAAATGACTCAAAGATCTGAACAAGTTCACCGGCTTTCAGCGAAAAAAAAAAAGCTTCCACGATCACATGACCCAGTGGATAGATCTTTAGGTGTCACATGACACGACAACAGAGGCTATGTAAAATTATAATAAAAAGCAACGAAAAATAGGTTTAAACGCATGTATATATGTTGTTTTTAGTCCATGCAGTTGTACAAATCATGCACAACACAACGAAATTTTAATGCTCAAGATATTTAGAAAAGTGATAGCCGTAGAAGTGGAAGCTAGAGGATTCGTAGCAACATCAGTATACGACCTATGTAAGCAACTGGGCATAAAGGGACAAGCAAGACCAAGGGCATTGAAAAGCCTTTTAGAAACAGCAGAAAAGGCTTCCTGATGGCTGTGGAGTATGCGAAACAAGCATTGAGAACATAAATGTCGTTTGCCACAACCAATACCAGTCCTCCGTAGCTAAATCGCTAAAGACGCACTTCAAAGTGCAGTGCCAACTCAATCCCGGGACGAAAAGAGCAACAACTCACAAGACCTCTGAGAGTCATGACCCAGAGGGGCCCACCCCCCCCCTTTCAGGAGTTTAATAGGGCCGAAACATATGTCTGGGGGGGGGGGAGGGGGGTAGTTCCTCTGATGATCTGAAGGAGTTGTGTTGTTGTTCCGGTCTCTACAGTAGCATATTTATATAGTAGCATATTTATTTATTTACTTAAAGTCATTTACAACAGAATTGACCAAGAACGTTTTCCTTTTCTTTATAAATAATGATATGATCACGTAAACTAAACAATTTCTTGCGTCATGTTTAAAAAAATTTTTTTTAAAGAAATAAAAGCAACGGTAATTTACTGGGAAAATATTTTACTCTATAAATTAAAATATTGTCTTTGTAACGAGAAGACAAAAGTTCGATTCCCTCCACCCCCAAAATCAAAACTCATAGAACATTGGAGTATGTTGAGCCTGATTACGAACCCCTGCTCTAGAAATGCAAAAGAAAAATGACAGGGGAAAAATGAAAGTAGGAAAACTTTAACCTTGACATTACTCTACTTGAATATGATTGGCTGTTGACACAAAAACTGCGACTGGGTTTGTCTCCGAACCCCGGCTATTATGCAAATGAGCCCTGCGTGACACAGATCAGCTGTTCTTTGCCGGGCCCTTCGCCTTGTGACTCTGTGACAGATTGGTATAAAAGCCGACTTAAAGGCCTGCTTTCCGTATCTGTTGTGACGTGTAGGCACCGTATGTAACTTTTTAAAAAGTACACGGTTGTGATTCAATATTTGTGAGGTAAATTTATCTATCACCAGGACACACCTCCGTATCATTTCCGTATTGATAGAATCAGCTGACTGGCTTCACTGTTAGGAAGAAAACATATGAAACCATCGACTTTCGAAACAGACAAAACGTCTGAAACCAACAATGAAAGCTCTTTTGGAAGGCACTAGATCAAGACCAGACCATTCAGCGATCATTGAAACAGACTTTGGGCATGAAAATACCCGGTCGAAATTAGGTGAGTAAAATGCTACGAACCTTGCATATGTAGGGCTGTTTGAATTAAGCAGTTGTCATGTCTGCCGCAGATCGTAGACGATAGCTTCACTTAGAGGTTTGGCTTATCTCTTTGTTTGGGCAGGGACAAAGACAGGTAATGTGCTTCGAGGCATGTTAGTTGCACGAGTAGTTTATTAATAATACGAATATGTTTGGCTTTCAAATATTATTATTTTGTTTTTGCAGAATAAAGGACTTCATAAAAAAAAAAAACTTTGAAATTTTTTTCAAGGGACAAGAATCAGAGGACAACTCTGATAATAAATAAGTAAAAGTTCTTTTTGTTTTCGAAAATGTTTTTGAAAAAGGAGTTTGTTCAAAGATTTAATCCCCCCCCCCCCCCCCTCCACAAACCACAGTATAACATATGACAGTACTGAAATAAAAACACAGTGTCATTATGGATTTTTGGAACTTGGTGTTTTGTTTCATTAATTGCTAATTTTGATATGTTTTAATTACTACTGCATTTGACTTATTCTTTGAAAACCATTTCAGAAATACTACATTACATTCTAAAACTAACTTTATGCATTAGAATGTAGTTAGTACACTCAGTCCTATGAAGTTTTCTACACACAATGCATTGATACTGATATGTTTATGTCACTATTTTTATTTACTTACCTTTTTTTTTAGCGTTTTAAGTTATTTAATCCTATAAAGAGCTGAGTATATATTTTATAGTCAGTTTTTTTTTTCTCATTGAATCTTTCTTTGTGACACTTGATATTTTGTTCAGTTTTGCTGTTCTAAAACTGTGACATCTTATCAGTCCTGATATTATACACCAATACTGTATCAGTCCTGATATTATACACCAATACTGTATCAGTCCTGATATTATACACCAATACTGTATCAGTCCTGATATTATACACCAATACTGTATCAGTCCTGATATTATACACCAATACTGATTTTGGTTATGCCTGAGTCCTCATAATTTTGTTGCCATCTCATAATCTTTTTCTTATCCCATAATCATGGTAGTGTATACTGTATCATACTGAAGACAGCTGGTGCTTCTCCTCAGTACTCTCTTCTCCAGCCAAAGAATCCCAGTGATGTTTCTAATATTCTGTCATATATATTTAGTCATACTAACATATTTGTTTAAAGATTTAATTTACAAGTTTTGATTTTTTAAACTCTTGCACTTAGTTAATGTTCAAGTTTGGCATTGATAAAACATCTTTGAGGTGAAATGTGTTAAAGGCATGATTATTTGTTGTTGTTGTTGTTGTTGTTGTTGCTGTTGCTGTTGCTGCTGCTGCACACAGCTTTTGGTATTTTGGAGATGAAAAAATTTCTCTTTTCTTGTAATTTGTCCAAACACTTGAATCAATGGACAAGTTAAAAACCATCTGAATCTACAGTTGTAGATATCTTTGTTTTAGATGTAGATATCTTTGTTTTAGATGTAGATATCTTTATTTTAGATGAGATCAGTAAATGAATAGGAAAAATAACTGCTGTTTTAGGAAAACTCAAGAAAAAAAACGGCATATAACAATATTAATACTGAAAACAAAGGCTATGGTTTATTGGATCTATGTGCCTAGGATTCTCTTAAATGAGTTTGAATCATGGGCAGTATTTTAATTATATGTGCAGAAAATGAAGTTTCTATTTTTTTGCTGCCTTGGGAAAACAGTGAACATAAAGTGCGAAGTCAAAGTGACCAAATGAGATTCTGTAGCATGGTAATCTTCCATTCATGATGAAAATGTTCAGAAGGAGAAAATTAAGACGGCTGGCTCATGTAGCAAGAATGGAGGCAACAGTTCCCCCAAACAAATGTTACTGATGACTGTCTAGAAGAAAGAAGGCCTGAGGCAAAGCAGAAGTTGTCCATGAGAGATTTTTCATTTAGCAACGATGCCTAGGAACAGCTTATATGTAGAGTGATTGTGATTAGAGAAATGCATCATTTGAGAAGAGAATCAGCATTCAAACTGATTACAGAAAATGCATGAGAGAAGAGACTGGGCTGCTGAAATAGAAATGCTTTTGGGTTGCTGTGATCAATTATTCCAGTCAAATATTGATCAGCTATAAGAGTTTCTGCCAAGCAGACTATGTCATGGCAGTTTTTACAAAAAGCTGACATCTCCTGCTTCACAATCATATTCTATTGTTAAAAGAACAGTTACATTTGATTAGCAAATTGATTTCTTGTAGATTTATTTTAATAATATTTCTGTCTGTTTTGTCGGTCAAATTAAAAATAAGATTCTTTACCTCTGTTAACTATCATAAGTAGGTTTTCCTGCTTTTAATGTTATCTTTTTCTAGTCCTATGGAAAACATGCAATGTCATTGTTTTTACATTGTTTAGTTTTTATAATGAACTTACTGTTTCATGTGTGTTCTTTCTTTCAACAGATGCAAGTGATCCAAACATGAACTCCTGTACAGATTTCTGTGACATTTTTGATTCTGAAACTTGCAAATCTGTGCAAGCTGAAATAGAAGCTGCAATCAAAGAGGCGGCAGAAAAGAAGATATTTTGCCAGATAATTTATCCCTCAGATCTTGTTTCCCACATCTCACAAGATGTCCTTCGTATGTCTGTGGCAGAACCCTGTGGCATACGTGGCTGTGTGATCTACATAATACTTCAAGAAAAGGACAAATCACACAAGCTTGGTACCATTTTTGGTAATCCTTTAGCACCCCCCACATTTGAAATTCATCTCACACTCAAAGAGGATGATCGAGGCTGGAGAAAGTTCCAGAAGGTGTACTATACAATCAAAGGTTGTATTCTAAATTCGCAATGGACGGCCATGCCAATTATACTGTGTTCTGCCTATCAGTTAGAAAAAAGGAGACTTTATCGAAGGTCAGACAGCATAGATTCAGTGAACAAATAAAATGTGAACAACAATAGAAGCAAAGGTTGTGTAATCTGTTGTAATGGCAGTATAATGAGAAATCCAGATTATAAATGAACAATTTCTATCTGTTGAGGACCACAGTTTTTGCCAGTTGATGTTTTTTAAGTTCCTCTTATTTGAAGTTTACTTTCTCGTATTGCTTTCAATTAAAATATGTTTTGCATAAACCAATTAAAAATGTATTAATTTTTTAAAAAAGTGAATTTGTATATGAGACTAAAAAACATCTGACATCTAAAGAAGAACCTTGATTATAATCACAGTGTTCTGCCCTTTGTCAGTGGCATTTAACTAAAGATTTTCATAGTTCTAATTATATTGCTTTTAAAAACCAAAATTCAATTTACCAGAAGTATTATTCATAATCTGCACTTATTTTTTTTAAATTCTTTGCATCCATCAAAGCATCCATGCATTTATGTATAAAGTAATTCTTAACTTGCCTGTTTATTCTATTGATCAGGCCAAGCCTGTGTGTTACTTCCATTGTTTGGAGTAACTTTGGTTGTTTATTCCTTTGTTTGGCCAGACTTGTTTGTTTACTGTATTGCTGAGCCAGGCTTGCCTGTAGATGCCACTGTTAGGCAAAGGCAGTGTAAATCACGGGCCCGAGCTTGGCCGTTTATTCCCTTGTTAGTCAAAGCATACCCATTTCTTCCATCAGTACAGTATTTTCACACATTAATTATCTAACAGAACAAGAACGCTGTGCCATTCAGTACAGTAAACAAAAACATCAAGAATATTATGTTGTAGTTCATTTTTAAACTGATGTAATGTTTATAACAAGAGCAAATGAAAATCAAGAGTACTGAGCTATGTAAATATGTGTTTATATATTCACATGCTAATAAATAACACATCCAGATACCGACACACAAACATAATACATTTGTCTGAAAGCACACCTCTTTAATCACTTTGATTGAATAGTGATGTTTACAGAATCTCATTTCAAAAGGTCATTTGTTTACTGGTTTAAAACATAAAAGTTTTGTGTTCCAGACAAAATCACCTCATCCTTCGATTTCTTATTCATCACTGAAGATGTCACCAAAAAAAGGACAAATTAGTAACAATGTTTTTAAGTGGTTAGTTTCTACAAACACCTTTCTTCAAAAGTAATCTGGAAATTTTGTCACAGAACAAATTATTTTTGAAGTTCTAGAGTATGAATTTTGAATATTTTTGAACTACATTTTCACACAATATAACATACTTTGCTCTAATTTGTCAGACTTGACATATCCTCGTAATAAATTTTAGAAACATTTGTTCATTTTTTCATCATCAAGTGTTTGATTAAGTTTTAATGTACTTAAATAACAAGAATAGATGATAACGGATATTTGTCATCAAACATTGTGATATGTTTCACGGGCTAGTGGAACTTGTATGTGTTGTAGCCAACAGATCAAATGTTGTAACATGGGTATATTTTCTGTTTCTGTATAGTTTTGTATTTTCCTAACCGTGTTTCTATTACTGATTTTTAAATATATATTTGTCTTGTACATTAAAAGACAGCAGAGCTGAAAAATAAGATTTTCGTTGCTTTAGTCCAGATCATATTTATACAAACTGTATTTACACGTTGTCGACATATCTGCCAGTTATAAATATAGCCTGGCCAATAACTCATCTCAGAGCTAAAAAATTGTAAAAAGAAATTACTAAAATGTTCTTGGAATCTTTGAAATAACCAAATTGACAGAGTGTTAAAAAAAATTTGGAATAAATATTGTTTCTAGTCAAATTCGTCATCTTATTTCGTCTGTTGGTGTGATTCTGTGTGGTTTTGAATTTATCCTTTTTTCATGGCTACCTCATCTGCTATGTCCTGATTGTGGCTGCATTGTCATTATAAAGTCCTTGTGCAATTTAAAATGCAAATAACATCTGTTCTACAAAAGATTTTAAAAAAACCTGTGAAATGATGATAATTTATTAGATTTTCATGTTTAATAAACATTAGTGTGTACTAAATTTAAAAATTTTTAAAAATTGTTTCATTTTGTTTTAAAGGGAATCAACCTTATCCTTTGCATGTAAGTTTCAATATGTTGGATTAGAAAATGTGGATAGGACTACTGGTCACCAGGATGTTAGCTGTTGCACTTAAGATCATACCTATTTTACTCATAAAGATGGTAAAGATATTGATGCCAAACTATTTAAAAAATTATTTATGCCAAAACTTGGACGCATTCCATGAAAACATATGGCTGTTTTTATCCCCATCAAAATGGAAATTTCTAACATGTTAAATTGCACAAGAGGTTTATAATTACCTTGTATATATGTTAATGTGAGATTTTCCTGTTTGTATATGAAGAGCTTTCCTGTATTAGACTGTCATGATTGCACTGTCAATCACTGCTATAATAACATAACAAGAATTGGGTACTAATATGACTCTTTAGCTTTCAGTTCCAGGACAAGGCAGTGAATGTGGACTAGGCATTACAGTATAATGCCCTTAGATATCACATGATCGATATTATAATTTCTTCATATATCACATTTTTGGACATTATGATATAATGCCCTCACCTGTCACATGAACAGATTCCTTCTATGTGGAATAAACTTCTTTTTTTTTTTTTAAATGGAGATCATTTGGAAAGTTGTCTCACATTTAAATGAGAAAAGTTGATAAAATACAGGAAATGACAGGTGATGTACATAATGCTTAGTGCTGGAACCTTACATAAATTAGTATTTGATGTTCAACAACAATAGACTTCATAATGAAAAAATGCTGCACAGGTAACACAGGTATTGACTGGGTACATGGGACCCAACTAGAAGATCTTGATTTTGCTGATGACATAACTCTTATCAGTAATAATGTGAATTCCATGCAAGAAAAAACAGATAGCCTATCTTCACTGGCTAGCAAAATAGGACTTGAAATTAACAAGGACAAAACAAAAATAATGAAAATTCCCATCAATCAAAATGGAAAAATACACATAGAAGGGACAGATATTGAAGAAGTCAATCAATTTGCATACCTTGGCAGCTACATAGACCAGGATGGTGACACTAGAAAGGAAGTTAGGATCAGAATTGCAAAAGCAGCATCAATCTTCAAGAATCTTGAGAACATATGGAATTCAAAAGTTATAAGCACAAAAACCAAGTTAAGACTATTCAATTCAAATGTAATATCCACCCTCATTTATGCATGCGAAAGCTGGAAAACAACTAAAGAAATAGAAAAGAAATTAGACTCTTTTGAAAACAAATGCCTAAGGAAAATACTCGGCATCAAGTGGAATGAATTCAAGAACAATGCAGAGATAAGACAGATGACTGAACAACAACCAGTCTCATGGGTGATCAGGTAAAGGAGATGGACATATGTTGGCCACTTGATGAGAAGAAATGAGCAGAGAATCCCAAAACAAGCTATCAAGTGGAACACAACAGGCCGAAGAAAAAGGGGCAGACCGTGTGAAACTCTGAAGAGGACATTATTAAGAGAGGCCAAGTTAACAGGCATAAAATCCTTTGATGAAGTTGAAAGACTCGCCGAAGACAGGAAAAATTGGCGAACTACTTTGCAAGCCCTATGTGACGTCTAACGGCACGGGAAGGATATAAGATATAAGATAAGATGTTCAACAAAAGCAGATAATATAAAGAAAATGAATGATTTAATCATTACAGAGATTTTAGACCAACATTTTAGCAGATCACAAAAAAGCAATGTACCAAATGAAAGATAGCATGAAGCTAAATTGCCAGTTACAGAAACAACAAATCTCAGCAAAACATCACCAGTTACACAAACAAACAAAAAATCTCAGCAAAACATCACCAGTTACACAAACAAACAAAAAATCTCAGCAAAACATCACCAGTTACACAAACAAACAAAAAATCTCAGCAAAACATCACCAGTTACACAAACAAACAAAAAACTCAGCAAAACATCACCAGTTACACAAACAAACAAAAAATCTCAGCAAAACATCACCAGTTACACAACAAACAAAAATCTCAGCAAAACATCACCAGTTACACAAACAAACAAAAAATCTCAGCAAAACATCACCAGTTACACAAACAAACAAAAAATCTCAGCAAAACATCACCAGTTACACAAACAAACAAAAAATCTCAGCAAAACATCACCAGTTACACAAACAAACAAAAAATCTCAGCAAAACATCACCAGTTACACAAACAAACAAAAAATCTCAGCAAAACATCACCAGTTACACAAACAAACAAAAAATCTCAGCAAAACATCACCAGTTACACAAACAAACAAAAAATCTCAGCAAAACATCACCAGTTACACAAACAAAACCAAAAATCTCAGCAATTAAACAAACAAAAATCTCAGCAAAACAACATCAACAAATACACAAAGAAAAAAATCTCAGGAAAGCAGTATATCCTTTTCAAGGAAGAAGTATAATAAAAAGGAAGCAAAATTTTACAACTACCAAGATTGAGTGTTTGCTTTCTGTGTTAAGAGCAAATCACTTTTCACAAATTTCAGGGAACTGAACACAACCCCTTTTTATATTACTGAGGCAGACAAACATAGTTGTAGCATCCATGTTTGCTTTGACCTGTCAGTACAATAGCGGTTGATGTGGTCAGAATCACAACTGAGATATAGCACAGGGGAAGAAGATAATAAGACTGAGCATTAGATAAAATACTTAGGTACAGTCAAAACATTTCACAGCAGGTGCAGTGCAGAAATCAGAACCAGGATAGCAATGGCAAAGACACCTTTTGGAAAAATGAAGAACAAAGTAGCAAATAAAAAACTGACATTGGCAATAAGAAAGAGATTTTAAGATGTTATATGGAACTTATTCTACTTTTAATCAAGTGAAACACAGGCCATGAAAAAACAGCTGGAATGAAGAATAAAAGCTGCTAAAACGTGGTTCTTAAGAAAGATGTTTTGCATTCCACAGACAGCCAGAAAGACAAATGAAAAAGTATTACAACAGGCAAAGAAACATCTCAAACTAGAGCAGTGTGTAAGAAAAAGACAGTTTCTCTGACACATCAGCAGATGTGAAGGTCTTACAAAACTGGTCATGCCTGGAAAGATAAGTCATAGAAGACGAAGAGGGAGGAGAAGACAGAAATACCTGGATGTCTTGGCTATATGGTTTGGCAGGAAAACTGCAATTGACTTAATTTGAGGATTGGAGGATTTAGTGAAATGGAATAAGACTGCCTACACTTACTGGCATGGCGCTCTCTGATCTGATCACATCTGAGAAGCTTACTTTCTCAAACCTCAAGAGGAACCACTCTGAGCGACAGGGGGTACATGCTACTGAGTAAAGATGAGCATGCTAGAGTTATGGCACAGTTATCAGGGCTGGTCAGTCAGGACTGACCAAGACCCTGTCCAGTGTCCATTGGTGTTCCTAATAAGAAGCTGAGCCTGGTTAATGGGGCAAGACTTGCCTTGATGGAGTCCATCATTGAACTTGATGTGATGCTTTCAGTCCTTTCATTAGGTCTCCTGTTAGAACCATTATGCTGGAAGCTCCAGGAACTTACCATTTAGTTACTCAAGTGCCTAGTGAACCATAAAATTCTATTTAAATATATTAAGTCAAACACAATTCCAGTTTTGTGTGTCTTGAATGTTATTCTCTGTTGTCAAAGATCAACTAAGCTTTCTATCCTCCTCCAGTTATTAGACAACTGTTCAGTTTGTTACGTATGTCAAGGGTGATAGCAATGAAATACTTTTTGAATAAAATCCACCAATTGGGTTATTTCCCCTGTATAAACCTGTTAATAGCATATAGTTTTTTTCCGAGGCTTATATACTAAACATCAGTTTCCACCAGATCTGGTAAGTTGTCTATTGTTATCATCCTGCGTCATCTCTAAAGATATGGTTGGATATATTAGACTTCCAATTCACTGTGCCTATATCACAGTGATCCTTTCATGCTTATTCCAGTATATTTCCCCCCTCATTTTTTTTTCCCTCATCTGTGGTTTTCAATATAATGTTATATCTCAAGATAGAAAATTTTAACTTTTTTGGTCCTTTATGTTTTTCATCACTGCTCTTATCATTTCACTTTCTCTAATAAACATCTCTCCCAGTACTAAATATAGGTATCATTTTTATTTTACCCAGTAAAACATGACTACCACAAGTTTTTGTAACAAAAAATATTCATGTGTCAAGAGTGTTGTTTGGTAGCCTGAAAGTCATTGGTACAGTAAACTAAATGTAAGGAACCTTGCAGACCTCATTGTCTCTGTCCTGTCCTGATACTATGGGAGAAAAAAAGCATTCTCTTTCTATACCTCTGAGGCATATCTGGAATCTGATGTTAGTGATCACAGTTTTGTTGAACCATCAGATTACTGGATGACAAAGTGATCAACATCACATCCTGCTGCTATAATTCTTTTAGCTCCAAGAGGAGTCAGGTACCTTTTTTTAATTTGCTACTTCGAATGTAGTTATTCTAGCTTGAATCAAACCACCAGCGACCATAAGCAGCATGAAAAATAATTGTCCATTCTTTAATGAAAATGAAACTTTGAAACATATAATAAAGCTGCATATGATATTTTAATGTGAACAAATGAATAAAAATGACAGAAGAGTTCACCATACTAAAATAAATGATTCATTCAGTTTAGTACAAGTGTTTTCAATCAATCCATGGGTGGAGTTTGGGCCACAGATTGATCAACTCAATCTGTTGAAATATTGATTTTTCTACATTGTAGATCAACGTAGAAAGGAACAGGTAGTAAGAAAATCTTTTAAGAACTAGCAAAGACAACACTGACCAAACTTCAGTGTGAGAGATGAGAAGTATGGAAAGTCTTACATGTCATTTTTTTTTTTTTAAAGAAAAGGCATTCCTATTTTGATCCAGTGACATAGTCTAAGTATGAAATAAACTTTGATAAATAATTTAAAATAAACACGAATTATATTCTAATACAACTTTATTTTTCACTCAACATGAGAGAAGAGTCATAATTTTTAAGCAAAGATTAACAACAGGCACGTATGAACTTTACAGTTATAATAATTGAAAATAGTGCTTTAATTTGGGATAAAATATTTATTTTCAGCTAAGTGTAAAAATAGAATAATTGCAATAAATAGAATGTGTCATCTTTACAGTAGAGCATAATTACATCTCATCTTGTATTTTTTTTTGGTCAAAAAATTTCTTTAAAAAATCACCATGCATGCTATGTTTCAATGGATAGTTTTGGGTAGGTTTTGCTGGTAGATGACTAAGACCTAAACAGTCAAGACACTTCTAGGTCCAGGTGGATGCTATTTTACCTGTCAAGGTGGATGCTATTTTACCTGTCAAGGTGGATGCTATTTTACCTGTCAAGGTGGATGCTATTTTACCTGTCAAGACACTTCTAGGTCCAGGTGGATGCTATTTTACCTGTCAAGGTGGATGCTATTTTACCTGTCAAGGTGGATGCTATTTTACCTGTCAAGGTGAATGCTATTTTACCTGTCAAGGTGGATGCTATTTTACCTGTCAAGGTGGATGCTATTTTACCTGTCAAGGTGAATGCTATTTTACCTGTCAAGGTGGATGCTATTTTACCTGTCAAGGTGGATGCTATTTTACCTGTCAAGGTGGATGCTATTTTACCTGTCCAGGTAAGAAGTTCAACATGAGAATACACAGAGGCATACAATCTTGGACCACAACCCTACTGGGGGGGGGGGGGGTGGGGGGCTGTGAAGTTGACAGAAAATGTGAGGTTTTCTTCCAAACTATCACTTGCCATGTTATAAATGTGTCTTATATACCCGCGTGTCTTAAAATATGGTGTGCAAATATATATTACTTCAGTACACATTTCAGTAAATTTGGATATTTCATTCTGGAAGTCTTACAAGACAGAAGAAAGCTGCTATAGCAATGAGTTTGTGAAGGGAAGTTGCAACAGCAGTGACTCATGTGCAGTCATTTTAAAAGCAAAGAAAATGGGAAAAAAAAAAGTTGCTGTGATAGTATTTGTGGTTGTGTTGTTTGTAAAGACCAGGGCACCATGAAATTAAGATGGAACAAGAAGCACAGATATCAGAAGAAAAAGCTATCTTAGAAGATTATATAAAAAAAATTTGTTGTGGATAAGTCATAGTAGACAGTTAATGTGATCTGAATAACCAGTCTGCCATTACAATGTGATATAGATTCCAATTTTCCACTGTAATATAATGCAAGTTCCAGTTTGCCTGTGTAATCACAAGTTAATCAGTACTTCCTTTGCCCAGAACGTGTCACAGTGGCAAACTCTCTCACACACACAAATTATTAACAAAATAGTGCATACATTTAAGGGAATGTTTTCTGTAGGCAACTTTGGAACACAAAAAAAAAACAACAATATTTTATCATCACAGTTTGTTGTTACAAGTAGTTAATAATATATTCATTTCTGAATTAATAATAATAAAATGAGTTTATATCACAGCCTGGTGAGGCAATTACTGACACTCTCAAATAATGCAAGCTTCATGCCTTAGGCTAATTTTTTTTTAATCCAAAAGTTGTAAGGCAAGGAAAAATAGAGCAAAATAATTATTATTTACAACATATTTTAAATTAAATTTATTTTATATGAAAAACTCATTCTAAAATAACAGCAGATGCTTCACTGAAACAAATGTGAGGAATCAGTCCTTTGATTTATGAAAGTCATCAAAGCATTTCACATTCATCATAGTAAGGAAACAGCAATGCTGATGGCAGTTAAAGTTTAAATATTGGAGTTAAAAAATACTGTAATTTATGGTATAATTTAAGAAGGTAAGATCGCATGTTAACTTCATAATGATAAACTATAAAAGATAAAGATCACATGCGGACTTCAAATATTCATGCATTACAGAGGATATGTGAACTTTATAATGATACGCTATAGAAGACAAAGGTCACGTGTGAACTTCACATTCATGCACTAACATTTATCAGTGTCTCCATTGTACAAGTGGCTTGCTTATGAATTTAATTAGTACACTGCATGTTAATATTAACTACATAAAGATGTGCACGGGATTTTTATACAAGAGCAGAAAAAAATTGAAAGAAAAGCAGGCGATGAAGTAAAAGAATTGGAAATGCTACACTCAAATTTTGGCAGACACAATCAATATATCAGCATAATACCTTGTTATGAAGCAACAGAGAAGATAAAACTGGACATAAAATTTTATTTTACTACTGTATGTACCTTCATTAATATTTTATTTCGTAGAACCAGTCTGTAGTTTAAGGTGCATAATTCTTTTCTCATGACTACGTGACTTCAGCCTTGTTCTTCGTGTCTTGGCTCTCTCTCTCTCTCTCTCTCTCTCTCTCTCTCTCTCTCTCTCCTCTCTCTCTCTCATGCTGTCCTTTCATATGCTAGTATGTGTTTTTCTTTCTCTTCATTAATTTTGTTCTTCCTTGTCGGGAATTTAAATGAGATCAAAGCTTAAAGTAACTCACTGAATTCATTCAGATGTGTTCATTATTGACAGGTACTCCCTTGACTAGCCTACCTGAAAATGTCTCGTTGATGTTCATGATGCTTGCTTCCATTAATGTCTTTCCCATGCATAACCAGTTTTTATATTTGTTATAAATAATCTCCATATTAAAATAAGTATTCCCTATATCTAAAATAAATATTTCACGCAATTCCTTTATCTATTACGAAGCTGGAACGTTTCAAACTTTATCAGGTACCGAATGTATCCGGGAAAATGTGAACTCTTTAGTGCATGCGAGCGAGGGCGCTGATGACAAGACACGTTACCATGAGAAGTATAGACGTAGCCATGGAAACAGCTGTGTCCTGGTTGTCCTGGTTACAGAGATTAGTTGTACAACACCACTGTTTTCTGGTGATTGGAATAACGAGAAATATAAGAGTAAGGGTTATAGGAGAGGGGAAAAAACAAAGAGAAATGTATGCTAAACGGTCGATCTCTTGACAGAACAACCAAACAACCATAAAACAGACAGACAAACAAAAGGCATATAAAACTATTGAAACTAATAAATGAAAAGACTTAGAGACACATATACTTATGCAAAGAGGCAGGCAGGCAAGAAGGTAACTTGTTAGGCTGACAGACAGATAGACTGATAGGTGAAAGATTAGTATGCTAGCCTCCATACTCAGACATCAATATCAGACAGACACAGACATCCAAATAAGACATTACAATATAAATTTAAAAGAAATATCACACACACACACACACACACACACACACACACACACGCACACTAGCAGAACTTAATTAGACGCAGCAGAAAGGAAAAGACGCAAATGCAGAGAAGCAAAGGAAGTGTGGTTAAATGAACAGTGCAGACAGATATATGAATGTATAAAATCGGAAAAAAGTAGGAGCAGCTTTATTACTTAACGATTACAAAGTTGTGACGTTTCGGCGTGAGCCTTAATTATACAAAAACATACAGGACGAAGAAATAGAGAGAGGAGATAAAGTATAGATTCACATGAATACTGTTTTTAAAAAAAAAATTTTTAAAGGAGTACTTAGCTGTAAATTGCAAGGTGTTGGCACCAAAATCCACAAACCAGGTAACCCTGGACGCCCCATTGTATCAGCATGTTCATGCCCCACTGAGCACATTTCTGATTTTTTAGATAGCATTTTCCAGCCTCTTGTACACAAACTATCCTCCTTTTTGAAAGACACCAACCACGCATTAACAACTTTTGATACGATCACACTCTCTCAACACCACACCTATCACATCTTTCTCCTTGATGTCTGCTCCCTATACATTTCTATCCCCCATGAGGATGGACTCTTAGCACTCCGCCATTTTCTCGACAAAGACCCTCACCCCACAACTAACACTGACACCATAATCAGACTTACAGAGCTAGTACTAAATCAAAATTCTTTCGAATTCAACGGCGAATACTTCGAGCAAATCAGTGGTGTTGCTATGGGAACGAAAATGGGTCCCAGTTATGCATGTCTATTTATGGGCTTTCTGGAAGTCAAATTATGGGAAACCTACACTGGCAGATTTCCAGAATTCTATAAAAGGTACATCGATGATGGCATTGGAATTACAAGTATGCCACATGAAGACCTTGAAAAATTTATTGAATTCGCCAATATGCTCAATAACAACATAAAATTCACTTATGAAATCTCTGACAAGTCTGTTAATTTTTTAGACATTAAAATTTCTATTGGCACAAACAGGCTTGTCACCTCTGTATTTTACAAGCCCACCGATAGCCACACCTATTTGCTTTACACCTCTTCCCATCCTGAGGCCTGTAAGAACTTCATCCCATATCCCCAACTCCTCCGTCTTCGCCGCATATGTTAGGATAATTTGGACTTTATAGATCAGTCCAACAAGTTATTAGAATTTTTCCGTCATCGCCACTACCCAGAAAGGGTCCTTCGTAAAGCCTTCAACCGTATCCAACTAGTGAGCCGCAAAAAAGTATCCAGGAAAAAGCCTGTTACTCCGTCTGACAGAGTTAAGTTAGTACTGCCTTTCCACCCGCACGGTCAGATGGTTAAAAAAATTCTTTATCGTCATCTGCCGATAATCCAACTCGATTCCGACACTCGTGACATTTTCTCTGATCCACCCCTATTGGCATACAAACGTGAGCCAAACCTTAAGGACATCCTCGTCCACAGCCACTTGAAGCAGAGCCTTACATATGTTGGCACCAGAAAATGTAACCACCCCCGCTGCGTTACCTGCCCTGTAGTTTGGGAAACGAAAACAATCAACTTTCCCAAAACTATCCTCACTCTTCATGAGGGATTCACATGCGAGTCCCGAAATGTGATATATGTCATCGTTTGCAAAAGATGCAGGATAACATATATCGGTGAGACTGGCCTCAGATTAGGGGACCGCATGCAAAAACATCTGTACGACATCGCCCAGCATACTTCGAAACCAGTCCCAAATCATTTCAATGGCCCCAACCACAGAGGCAAATCTGATTTTCTGGTAGCAGCCATTAAACAATGTCACGCAGATGACACAAGCCGCCTGGCACTTGAGAACCGCTGCATTCAAAATTATGGGACGCTGGAACCACATGGGTTAAACTCGCTGTTTAGTTACACGTAACATCATCTTCTTCAATCATTATAGTACCTCTCCACTAAATCCACCCCTTCTTACTTTTCAAACTTCCTCACAGCATCACTCTGCAACCCCGCTATTTTCTCTGCAACACCTCTTCTCTGCAACCCCTCTTCCCCAATCACCTGTTTCAATTTCTCCTAGCTAGGCCAGTAGTGCGTCACTCTCTCTCCCCTCCCCGGTTCCCCATTCACCACCACCAGTTACAACCCACCGACCACATGTCACAGGTCTCTATTTAAACAATTTTCACGTCCTACCAGATCCTTTCCTGACACACACCGCCGGACAAGCCACACCTTGCAATTTACAGCTAAGTACTCCTTTAAAAAAACTTTTTTTTTAAACAGTATTCATGTGAATATATACTTCATCTCCTCTCTCTATTTCTTCGTCCTGTATGTTTTTGTATGATTAAGGCTCACGCCGAAACGTCACAACTTTGTAATCGTTAAGTAATAAAGCTGCTCCTACTTTTTTCCGATTTTATACATTCTGGTATCACAGCTTTACTGTAGTGCTTAGTGTATAGTTGTATACTTATACACCAATTATAGTGCAGACAGATAGAGAACTCTCATAATAAAGACAGCAAAAATATGCACAAACGAATTAGTGAACTCACAGGCAGTAAAACAAAATATACCACAGGATGCCTGGAATCAAAAGAAGGTAAAATGTTAATGGGAAAAGAAGACTGTGGACAGGTGGACAGAGTATATCGGTGAGCTATATGGAGGAGAAAGACCAGAATTAACACCAGATACTGAAAACTGTGATGGACAACCAATACTTGAAGATGAGCTCATAGATGCCATCAAACATAAGAAGAAAGGAAAAGCGACTGGGCCTGATAATATAACAATAGAAGAAATAGAAGCACTAGAGGAGACAGGAATAAAAATGATAACCAAGTTACTGAATGACATTTACAGCAGTGGTTATATTCTCAGTGACCTGCTTAAATCCACGTTTATAGCACTACCAAAGAAACCAGGTGCAAAGGAATATGATGACCACTGGACTATCAGCCTCTCATGTCACATAACAAAGCTACTTCTAAGAATAATTATGATAAGAACAAAGAAAAAGATAAAAATGGAAACAGCAGGTGAACAGTTTGGATTTGTTGAAGGAAAGGGAACACACAATGCCATTTACGCTTTACGATCACTAACAGAAAGAGCTTTAGAAGTACAGAAAGATCTCTACTTATGCTTCATTGATTACACCAAGGCATTCGACAAGGTGAAACATAATAACATTATTAAAATACTTTAAAAAATCAGTATAGACGGCAAAGACCTGAGGATTGTAAAACATCTATACTGGCAGAAAGAAGGAGCAATTCGAGTTGAAAACAGAACGGGAAAATATCAACCTATAAAACAAGGGGTGCGACAAGGATGTGTACTATCTCCAGAACTTTTTTCTCTGTACAGCGAGAATATTCTAAGAACGATCATCACAGAACCAGGTATAAAAATTGGAGGATACAATATTAACAGCCTTCGGTATGCTGACGACACAGTACTGATAGCTGAGAACCAACAAGACCTGCAAAATCTCTTGGATAAAATCGCCAAAGAAAGTGAACAGAAAGGAACTACTTTGAACATCAAAAAGACAGAGACTATGGCTATATCTAAGAAACAGAATCCACCAACATGCAGTATAAAATTAAACGGAACTATTCTAAAGCAGGTGCAGAAATTCAAATACCTTGGAGCAGTAATAACTTCAGATGGGAAATGCAGGACAGAAATTAGGAACAGAATAGGCCAAGTAAAGACTGCATTTCAGAGAATGAAAAACATATTATCCAACACATCCTTATCAATGAATGTTAGAAAACGAGTCTTAAAATGTTATATTGAACCTATTTTGTTATACGGAAGTGAATCATGAACAATAGGCAGGACTGCACAAAAATCATTGGAAGCAGCAGAAATGTGGTTTATTAGAAGAATGTTGCGAATCCCCTGGACAGCAAAAATAACTAATGAAGAATGTATGAGAAGAGCTGGAGAGACAAAAAACCTTGTCAAAAAAATAAGAGAGAGACAATGTACTTTCATAGGACATGCAGTGAGAAGAGGGGGCATTGAAAATATTATAACAACAGGAAAAATAGAAGGAAGAAGACCAAGAGGAAGATCAAGAGAAATGATACTGGACAGTCTGACGGTGTGAGAGGAGATCACCAACTGAGCTGATGGCCTGCATGAAGGATCGTGTACTCTGGAGAAGCATAATAGCCAACGCCAGTCGGCATGGCACATGATGATGATGATGATGATGATGATGAGAAAGCTGCGCTAAAGATATTAATGATATAACGTTTTAAAAAAGCTCCTAAATTATACACAGAAGAAGAAGAACAACAAAAAAGATAAACAGAAAATCAGAGTCCATCGAGGAAAGGACAATAGTGTCCATGTTTATATTTCAAATTTGGTGAAACATTTTACACCTTCAACAAATTTAGTCATGACCAGATTCTTTGGTACCAATAGGTCACCCGTAGGTCACCCGTAAACCTCTTTCTGCGCAGCCATTGGGGTGAAAGGGGGAGGGGTGGGGCTATAAGAGTGACCTTTGAGGTACACATGCTGTATATAGTGTATATATATTACAAATCAGTTGGTCTAGCCTAGAAAGATTACAAATCAGCTGGTCTCTCCTAGAGATGTTACAGATCAGTTGATCTTGTCTACATAGATTAAAGATCAATTGGTCTCGCCTACAGAGATTACAGACCATTTGGTATTGTGTACATAGATTAAAGGTCAGTTGTTCTCGCCTAGAGAGATTACAGATCATTTGGTATTGTCTACATAGAATAAAGATCAGTTGTTCTCGCCTAGAGAGACTACAGATCATTTGGTATTGTCTACATAGAATAAAGATCAGTTGTTCTCGCCTAGAGAGACTACAGATCATTTGGTATTGTCTACATAGAATAAAGATCAGTTGTTCTCGCCTAGAGCTCATAATGGACACTTACAGCAGAGAAAATCCTAGTAAATAAAGGACTGACGCGTTAGAGTCAAGAAAGCAGAAAATAACCAACGAAAGGGGAAATCTCTTAATATAAGCAGTCACGCATGACTGGAGCACTGTAAGACAGGATAGGAGAGAGAGAGAGAGAGAGAGAGAGAGAGAGAGAGAGAGAGAGAGAGAGCATGTTAACACTATATCGACAATGTACAGCACTGAAACTGTACAGCGACTTGCAACATGGCGCCACCTGCCTTGTGTTGTTGCCTCCAGTCTGAGTGCTGTAGCTAGTGTCGCATGTCCCAGATTCGCAGGTCGCGTTCAAGGTGTAGGAGTTGTCTGTGGTTGTTGTGATTGTTATCTGGTCAGACAAAAAGAAATGTATTCAGTTTGTTCGTTACACTGTTAGAGCGAGAAGAATAATAGCGACAGCAGCAGCAGCAGCAGCAGCAGCAGCAGCAGCAGTAGTAGTGGTAGTAGTAGTAGTTGTAGTAGTAGTAGCAGAAGTAGTAATAGAAGTAGTAGTAGTAGAGATGAAGTAGTAGTAGTAATAGTATTAGTAGTAGTAGAGATGAAGTAGCAGTAATGGTAGTAGTAGTAGTAGTAGTAGTAGTAGTAGTAGTAGAGTGGTAGTAATAGTAATAGAGTAGTAGTAGTACTAGAGTAGTAGTAGTAGTAGTAGTAGTAGAGATGAAGCATTATTATTATTATTATTAGCAGCAGCAGTAGTAGTAGTAGAGAATAAGTAGCAGTAGCAGTAGTAGAGAAGAAGTATTAGATAAGAAGTAGTAAGTAGAGAAGAAGTAGCAGTAGTAGTAGAAGTAGGAGTAATAGGGAAGAAGAAGAAGAAGAAGAAGAAGTAGTAGTAGTAGTAGTAGTAGTAGTAGTAGTAGTAGTAGAGAAAAAGTAGCAGTAGTAGAGAAGAAGTAGCAGTAGTAGTAGAAGTAGGAGTAATAGGGAAGAAGAAGAAGAAGAAGTAGCAGTAGTAGTAGTAGTAGTAGTAGTAGTAGTAGTAGTAGTAGAGAAAAAGTAGCAGCAGTAGCAGAAGTAGTAATAGAAGTAGTAGTAGAGATGAAGTAGTAGTAGTAGTATTAGTAGTAGTAGAGATGAAGTAGCAGTAATAGTAGTAGTATTAGTAGTAGTAGCAGTAGTAGTAGAGTGGTAGTAATAGTAGTAGAGTAGTAGTAGTAGTAGAGATGAAGCATTATTATTATTATTATTATTATTATTATTAGTAGTAGTAGTAGCAGCAGCAGCAGTAGTAGTAGTAGTAGAGATGAAGCATTATTATTATTATTAGTAGTAGTAGTAGTAGTAGTAGTAGTAGCAGCAGCAGCAGCAGCAGTAGTAGTAGTAGTAGAGAATAAGTAGCAGTAGCATTAGTAGAGAAGAAGTAGCAGTAGCAATAGAAATAGGAGTAGTAGAGAAGAAGAAGTATTAGATAAGAAGTAGTAGTAGAGAAGAAGTAGTAGTAGTAGTAGATAAGAAGTAGCAGCAGTAGTAGATAAGAAGTAGTAGTAGCGGTAGAAGTAGGAGTAGAAGAGAAGAAGTAGTAGTAGTAGTAGAGAAGAAGTAGCAGCAGTAGTAGATAAGAAGTAGTAGTAGCGGTAGAAGTAGGAGTAGAAGAGAAGAAGAAGAGGAAAAGAGTATTATAAAATATTACTTCCACTGGCAGCTGGTACATGCTGTAGGAGTGTGAAATGTTAGTACTTTGTAGACCACTCCTAATGGAGTGAGGTAGAGAGGCCAAGATCTGTCCTCACTTCCCTTGATTTCTCACGGGAAACTGGGGAAATTTCCCGAGGCCTCATGGGTGGCAAAAATTTGGACCCAGAACCTTCTGGTCGGCAGACCAGCGTATTAACCGCTGCACCACTGAGACACAGGCTATGGTTACGCAATGACCCTTTCATGTAAAATTGTTTTCTACCGGTTCTGCTGTTCTGCTGACATTACATGCTTACGTGCCTTACAAACTCTAAAGGAATATCTATCTATCTATCTATCTATCTATCTATCTATCTATCTATCTATCTATCTATCTATCTATCTATCTATCTATCTATCTATCTATCTATCTATCTTCTGTTCCCTCTATGATTGTCTGAATTGTCATATCAACCAAACTGAACAACAACAATGTATGGTTCCTCCAAATGTTCTAGTAACGAGCTCTTTGAACTTCTGTTGTTAGTGTTAACTCATTGATTCCCTTCTGTATAGAGCATATGTAAAGAGACATGGCAGTTTCACCAAGGCTCCACTACCAGGTTTACAAACAAAAAAAAAAAAGCTCAGTGCGAGGGACATTACGTCAATCCTTGTTTAAAAGAAGATTTTCGGGCGCTTTGAAACGTCATAGAAAATAGCGACTTTAGGTGAATTATGAAGACAAATGTGACAGTTTTACAAGAAGTAGCTCCATTATATAACAAAAGTGGGGGGGGGGGGATCCGAGAAAATGGTGAAATGCAAGCAGAAAAACAGTTCAATATTTCAATGCAAGTCTTCTTCACGGAGAACAATAAATGTTAAATTAAACACAAATACATCATGATCAACGTCCACAGAAGTCCTCTTCACAAATAAGACATTCTGCCTCTGAGTTTATTCGTGTCTTGCCCCTAAAGAAAACCGTTCGTTGAAATATTGGATGGGTCATTATATAAGCCGCCTCCCCCACCTCCTAAATCTAGTTTTCCCGTCATATCCCCGACCATTCTACATTTTCAAGGTGGGGAAGGGTGGAGGGAGAAAGGGGGAAGGGTGTGAAATCTGAATAATACGTTATCTTCCTTCACTAGAAATAGAAGCAAACACAGTAGAGAACGAGATTCTGACGAGTCTGCTTGTCCTGTTTCATCTTCAAAAAGTATGCCACATAAGACCAAGAAAGCACATTGATTTTGCTCCAGTCTAGAAAATATTACCTTCCATACACAATGAACTTCTGAGCACTCACCATACATATCGTGTTGCTAGTCATCTGGCACTTGGGGGCTGAGTGGTTGCTGATCAGCCTCTGAAGGCACTGCTCCTGGCTACAGACCACGTCGTAACACTGCTTCTGCTGATAGAGAGATCAGTGATCAAGCTGCTGCTGGACACCCACACAAGCACAGGAGTAGTGCAGTTGTAAAACATTGGTCTCTTGTGCAAAGTGAACAAGATATATATCAAACGCAAGCCAATCAATATATATATATATATATATATATATATATATATATATATATTACTACATTCATCTTCGCGGCAGGCAACTACAAAAATAAATAAATAAAAGCATGGAATCTATTAACTGTGTGATAGAAGTTGACAGAATTAGCCTCGGAAAATAAACTGTACACAACGAAACACAAGAGAGCGACAGAAAATAGTAAAAGAATGATTGAGAACAAAACTTCACATTCCAGTGGGACGAGCTAGTCACAAGAACACAACGAACCAACAACTCAGTCACGAAGCATCTTTAATCTTTTATTGATTTCATTTCACTGATACACAGGTTAGGAGTAGTTTTACTTAATGAGCACAAAAAAGCATTTCGACTTAGGTCTTCTTCAGACGAAGTTAGTAAGCAAAAATATGTTAAAAAAATTATGTAAAGCAATCTGCATAACAAAAATAACTTGATAGGATCGAAATGATAATCAAGCGAATAATCAAGCTGGCTATATATCAGTTTCAAGAGGAAATCAATAACCACATTTCAACTCCTACCAAACATAATCAATACCATAAACGTATGTTTCCCGCCTTTTCCCATGTTTCTCATCGTGAATGTTTTATGCTTGTTTCTTCATACGGGAAAAATAAATGGTTTATGGTTTATGATCTCACTAAAATTCGGACATGTCCACAGATGCTCAGATCTCATCCCTCCTCCCACCCACACTCCTCACCCCCGCCCAAACATATCCATCAGCGTCCTGTGGCTGATAGTACCTGTCCTGTGTTGGTTGACCAGTTGTCTCGCATGTCCAGTATGCCTTTCGTACCTGGCCCGTGCAGATCTATATCCCCAGCTCTCTCAGTCTGAGCAGCGATGTAGATTCTCTGCCCTCGAAGTCTTCCACTCTATCTCTCTTAGCGCGTTAACAGTATCAGCTCGATCCAGTGGTTGTTCATCTGCTATGATGGCAGACCCAGCCAGTCTATCAGCTCTCTCATTTCCCTGGATGCCCACGTGCCCAGGAACATGGATGAAGGTGACTGCGAATCGTTATTTCTGCAATGACTCAAGCCACTGCCTGCGTACAGAACCTGCCTCGACCTTCCAGGTCATACTCATTGAATCACTAAGTATGCAGACACGGGTGTAGTCTTGTGACTCCAGCCAAGAGAATGCTTTCGTCACCGCCATCACCTCCACTGCCATGCTGCTTGTGATCATAGCGAAGGCACAGCTGGCTTCTTGGATTGTTCTGCTAGCCAAAAGTGCCGTGAATACCTATGCATTCCTTTGATGACGTACAACGGACCCATCTGTGTAAATCACAGCATCTGTCTCACTGGAGTTTTCACTGATGAGGCCGTTGACCTCAGCATTCACATCAAGTGGATTCTGCTCCCTGCTTCTCTTGTCAAGCGTGACAATGCAAGAGAAGGTGCCCCTGGACACTGGAGGCACAGGCACCCATTCCTCACTGGGGTTGAAGTTGTTGGGTTCAGAGACCTGCTTGATGACATCTTCTGCACGACCCGTCCATGATTTGACCCTCTTTAGTCTGTCACCCTTTTCTTAGAGGAGATCTTGGTGCTATGGGTGTTTTTTGTGTGCACTTATCTTGAGGTAAGTACGCGCCCGCCAGATCTTGGTCATGCGATTCATAGTGGGGAAATCAAGACAGTATCTCATCGCTACACAGGAAGTGTCTCTCGTACACCCCAAGATATTTCACATGGCTTCATTTTGCACCTTTACGAGTCTTTCTATCTGGGCAGGGCCGACAGTGAGGATGGCTATGGCGTACTTGATGAGTGCAAGGGCCAACCCCTGGTATAGACGTATTAGAATCCTCTGCTGAATGTTAACAGGTGCCATGACCTTCATTGCCGATAGACCTTTGCGAGCTTTTGCTATCACGTGGTCAACATGTTCCTTGAAACGTAGACTGCTATCAAACTTCACTCCTAGGTATAGCATCAAGTTAGTTCTGGGCACATCCTGATCACCCAGTCTCCTTCAGACATATCAGTGTTAATAATATGGTTGTTCAGTGAGAACCATGTCACGGGTGCTTTTGTAGGGTTGACAAGGGCGTTATAAATTTTACACCAGGAGAAAATTCGATCACGTTCGCACTGCAATACACTGGGAGTCTCTAGTCTGTCTTTTCCCTGTCGATACACTAGAATATCATCAGCAAAGACCGAGTCCTTCCCTTCCCAACAAGCTGTTCAGTGATTGTCACTGTATACACATTGAATAAGTTTAGTGATAACGGAGAACCTTGCGGCAAAGCTGGACATACTGTTATCAGCTCTGAAGACCAGCTGCCACATCCGTAAAACCTGGACATACTGTTATCAGCTCTGAAGACCAGCTGCCACATCCGTAAAACCTGGACATATTGTTATCAGCTCTGAAGACCAGCTGCCACATCCGTAAAACCTGGACATACTGTTATCAGCTCTGAAGACCAGCTGCCACATCCGTAAAACCTGGACATACTGTTATCAGCTCTGAAGACCAGCTGCCACATCTGTAAAACCTGGACATACTGTTATCAGTTCTGAAGACCAGCTGCCACATCTGTAAAACCTGAAATATTGTTATCAGCTCTGAAGACCAGCTGCCACATCTGTAAAACCTGGACATATTGTTATCGGCTCTGAAGACCAACTGCCACAACAAAAATCCACCTTTCTATGGATCAGGACTTCAGCTATCCATCTGATGAAGATAGGGTGTACCTTCAGTCTAAGAAGCTTTGGACAAAAAATAAATATAAGTTCCAACTCAACACCAGACAAGTTAATATCAAAAACAGATTCCGTGTCTATAGACTGAATTATTTGTTGCACGACTAAACATAGCTACATTATGTTTGCAAGAGACAGGTTATCACTATGTGCCAAATGCACGTCCATTTCGAAATATAAATACATACACAAATTTAGTGAATAGATGAAGAAAATGACCAACAAGATACAGATACAGACTGAGGTGTATCTAATCTACGTTCATTTTTTGTTTATTGTCTCCATACTTTCGCATTTTAGTTTCCAGCTGTTCGTGTGTGATATCTGATAACTCATCTCCTTGTTGTTTTTTTTTTAGCTTCTGGTAAGACGCAGATCCAAATATCACATTATCTTGTCCCCATCAGTAGAGCTTTTACCTACACTGGTGTAGATTACTTTTTTACAGCATTGCAACAGTGATTGTGTGTATATGTTTTCATGTCTGTGTGCATACATACATGCCATGTCACGGACAGGGGAAGGCAAATACGTAAAAGACAGACATATATAGATCTATAAATAGAAACATATGGTAGACGGATGGGTGGACAGGCAGACAACTGAATTCCTAAATCAAATCCATGGTTCTACTTACAAATGCTGTCGTGGTGCTTGTGCTGCCAGACGTGGTATTACTTTCGGCTGAAATTAGATGAGCGAGAAATTAGAAGAAAGTCTTATAAAACGACTCAGTCGCAACTATTATTTCACTGTTAACCATATCCTGTTCAATAAGTTTAAGATCACTGCTAGATTCCCAAGGTATACTTTCCAAAAGCAGTCTACAACAGTGATTCTCACAGTGGGTAGCATTGCCCCTGGAGGGTGGTGGGTGTGGGAAAATCCAAGGAGCCAATGAGGAATAAGCAGGCGACGGATAAAAGGGGTGAGAGTAAGGCATCAAAACCAACTGAGCGAAAAATGTTTTAGTAGGAGCTAGGAACACTGTTTAAGAGACAAGGGGACGACAGATAAGAAAAGTTCAAGAGAAACAGCCATCATTTTGCTGACACATCTCTCAGACACGAGAGATCATTAAACAGTTGAGCAGTAATCACATTAATTTGCTTATATCTGCTGAAATATTTGCAACTTAAACACTTCAGCTACACTGGACTCGATGAACTTCTTCTATCTCCCTGGAATTGCCAGCTGGTGTGCTTTGTAGCACATGCGACGAAGATGTTGAGGCGTAGTATGGCAGCATGTTACGGCGGCTATTTTTTTTTTCAATCCTTGAATAAAGCAAAAACACAACAACAACAACAACAGGGCGTGTGCAATACTTCTTTAGCAGACTCCGTCGTCATGGGGATCGTGGCTATATCCGCCCTGTTAGCCAGGCTATATTTGTTAATGGAGGTACCAACGGTGAGGTAGGACAGGGTCTTTGTCGATTACGGTTTGCCGACCCTAACCCTAGCACATCAAATTTGGGTCGCTGACAGCGTCTTTCATTTTGTAGGAAATCTTTTCTCAATGGAATGTGATCAAAATATATGACTCCCACAGTCAATGTAAACTGTATTCCCTTTTTGCATCGATAATCTTATTCCTTTAATATTTCTTGAGTTTCACTGTAGTGTTTCTAATTCAGTCTATGAACTTACAACTGTGTAAAGCATTTGGTGCAGTGGAAAAGTGTGCAGAGAGAGAAGAAAAGGTTGCGAGTTCAGTCCCACTTTGCGTTTTTATTTGTTTTTGCTTATGTATATGTGTTCGTTTGTTTGTTTTGGTTAGTTAAAACTTGCACAAATTGACCTTAAATTCTTATTTTCACGCCTGCTTCCGTCATTTTTGGTCGGCTCCCTAAGTGTTAAGAATATGGTAATAATTTAGCACACAAATGATCTCAGCAGTGAAGAGGGAGGAGTTCGAAAAAACAGTCAGTATTACAGTCTGTCCACGCCATCAGTAATTACTGCTTTCTTTAGTTACAA
The DNA here is from genome assembly GCA_009760885.1 of Achatina immaculata. Taxonomy (NCBI): domain Eukaryota; kingdom Metazoa; phylum Mollusca; class Gastropoda; order Stylommatophora; family Achatinidae; genus Lissachatina; species Lissachatina immaculata. The sequence goes on from CM019719.1 coordinate 21,664,335, forward strand.
CAAGTGGAGAGAATGAAAGAAAAGAGAAAATAAATGTATAAACAAGCAATAGACAACATGGGCATGATCTGGCTATAGACATGATCAGAGGGACAGACAGAATAGAATTCAAATCACAAGCTGGAGGGGAAAACAGGAGAGCATAGTCAAGGCGAGGCGAACTTTATTCTACTGAAATTAATCTTAGTATAAAGAAGAAGAAGAAGAAGTTTTATGATAAGTAAACTACATTTACGTTTATTGGTTCACAATATGAGAAGTAATGTAGAATTGTGTGTAATAATTTGTACCCAGAAAAGAAGCGAGATCTTCTTCTAAGGCTTGTAATATGATAAAATAAATAATTATAATTTAAAATAATAAATCAGAATTCATGGATAAGCATTTTATAACAACAACAATAACAATAACAATAACAAACTGTGTTTTAAAAACACTTATATATATTTCATGCTGAAAACAATACCTGACAAGGTAGTAGCTGTCGTTCTAGCTGTACCTGCTGTCGACTCTTTTGATGTGTTACCAGGTGCTGTGGTTGTAGGAGATGTTGTTGTGGTTTTAGAAGCTGTAGTAGTACTTGTTGTTGTTGTAGATGTTACAGGGTTCTGGGTGGTTGGTGTGGAAGGAGATGATGTTGTTTTGGCTGCAGATGTAGTTGTTTCTTTGTTTGTTGGTGGAGATGACGCAGATGTATAGCTTGTGGTTGTTGATGGCTGTGTTGTGGTGGATGTGAGAGGCGATGATGATGATGATGATGATGATGATGATGATGATGATGATGGCGTGGAGACATCTGATGCACTTGTAACGTGGTCAGTAGCAGCAGATCCAGATGTTGTTGTTGCTGTCGCCATTTGCGATCTTGAAGATGACAATGATGAATCTGTCCTTTTCTGTGTGCTCGTGACCTGCGAAGTGGTTGTTTCTGTGGACATCTGTGACGAGGATGGATATGGAGTCGATGATTCTGCTGTTGTGGTAGTTTTCTGCACAGTTGTGCTTGTTGTTGGAAGAGGTGCATCGGATGAGGTTGGTTTTGTAGAAGTGGATGAAGCGGTTGATTTTATAGTAGTGTTTGTAAGTAATGTGGTTAGAGCTGATGTTGTAGTAGGTGAAGTAGTTGAAGCTGTAATTGTAGTATTAGGTGAAGTAGCTGAAGATGTTGTAGTATTAGGTGAAGTAGTCGCAGCTGGTATGGTAGTAGTAGATGAAATGGGAGCGCCTGATGTGGTAGTAGTAGATGAAATGGGAGCGCCTGATGTGGTAGTAGTAGATGGTGCTGCAGGATTAGATGAAGTAGATGATGCATTATTTATACTATTTGTTGTTGTTGTTGTTGCTGCTGTTGTTGTTGCTGATAATACATGCCCTACAGTTGTGTTACTTGAACCTGTAGGCGTCTGTTCACTAGAGGGGTTGGCATATGTAGATGACGACTGTGATGATACCGAAGAAGCTGTATTTGCTGCCATTGTTGATGACGTAGTGACGATCGAAGTGGAGGTGCTCAATGTTGTTGTCTGTGGTTGTAAGGGTGTCTGAGCCGATGTGCTTATGGTCTCTATAGTACTTGTATCTGATGTGCTTGTACTGTATGAAGTACTTATATGCGATGTGTTAAAAGTATGAGAAGTACTTGTGTCTGATGCACTTGTCTGTGACATGTCAACATGGGATGACGTGGTCGAAGACGGCGATGAACTCTGCTCTGTCGAGGACACTGCATCAGAAGTGTGGCATGCCAACAAAAGTATTGTTGCTATGGTAACAGCAGCTGGGGATGTTTAGAATTTGTAAGTTGTAGGACATCAACATTTTCAGCTTATTTATTTAGTTATTTTAATAAAACAGAGTAGACAATTAGTAAAAGTTTTAAAAGACGAAACTATAGCCATTTTGTATTTAAAAATGCTTTTGGAGAGTGGCATAACTATTATAGCATGATAAAGAATTTTTTCATAAACCGAGAATTTGGATCAATTTGGTAATAAATCTATAGCTAATATTATGCTGCTATCATTGTTATTATAGCTTCATATGACATAGTAAAGAAGTCAGTGTTTTACTACCACTAACAGCAGGTAGAACACTGACCTTAACTCTTTGGGTATGTTGCAGAATACCGCATTCTGTTATCAGGATCCGTACCGGAAGGTTAATAAAGTTGCTGAATCAAATCTTACTAAATCTAAGTTCTTAACGTTGAGGTTGTCCATCTCTTCCTACGCTGTTTATATCTCAGCAGAGATTCTCTTCTAAACGACGTTTAGGGTGTTATATGTGAATACAAGGAATTCATAAATATTGCATTTGAGATTCGTCGGAACAGTTAAGTGTACGCCTAACAATAAAGATTTTTTTTCCAAGAAGAACAGAGATATTGTGCATAAATAATAAATGTATTTTTAAAGTAATAAAGAGCAACAGAGCAGATTTCTTCTAGTGAGTGAGTGAGTGAGTGAGTGAGTGAGTGAGTTATTGAGTGATTGAGTGAGTGAGTGAGTGAGTGAGTGAGTGAGTGAGTGAGTGACAAGGATAAATAATTTCGAATGCACACATTTGTTCTATTTCACCTACTACATTCTAAGTTGTCTCGCAGGTAAATACCAAGCTACATTTCTTGTATTTTTTCCTACATATATGTTCTTTTTCTGATCTCTTTCTGAACTCTCTGTTCACTGACATGGGATAGTCAGTTTTACCCCAGCCAAGAAATACCAAAACTTTCCTTTAAGCACAATACATCATTACAGAAATGGTATCAGGATTGATACATGTATAGTTTTTACATGTATAGAGAGAGAATATATGGTCATGGTATGAATGATCAAATCAACAGCTTCTTTGCCACCCTTTCCTTCCAGTCAATGAAGATTCTCATTTGTGCTACGTATTACTTGCACCCGTGCTGAGATTGTCCTTCTCTGCATGAGATCGGGAGCTTCTTTGGACTTGTCAGATATGCAATATTTTATAACGTTTTATCATTCGAAGACTGGTATGGCATTAGTAAGAGGGTGACATTGTCTGTATCATATCTGGTTGCCTACTTCTCCAAATTCCAAGAGGAACTAAGATCCATATTTTACAGCTGGCTTTGATGAGTGCCTCTGACCGTGATCGAGCCGCCGAACACTGTAACGAGAGGCGAATAGACTAACCACTCAGCCACTGGAGAGAATTGTTCTTTCAATCAAAGACTACATGGAAAGAATCTCATTCATTCATTTGCATGTCCCCTGCATAACTTTGCCTCCCTAACAGCTCTCCTGTAGGCCACTCGGTTGTAAGCAAGATGCCCTGCTGCTGATGCATCCATTTGCAGATCATCAACGATGTCTTGCATCCATCTTCGCCTTGGTCTACCTCTCTGTCGGCTAGCGGGTTAGAGGTATCCCCTATCAAAGGAGAAGACGCCTCCTTACCTCCGTTAGTCTACAGGACACCCCTGGGCAAGGTGGAGTACCCGTATAGCCCCCCTCCCGATCAGGGTGACGTGAGCCATGGGAGCAGGTGGTGGATGGAATGGGATAGCAGCCGACAGATAATGTTGGTTATGGTCACCATATTATGATGGTAGGCAGATGATCTCAACGCAGGGACAATGGCTACGATCACTGACTAGTACAGTCACTGCCCGGAAGGAAAGCAATGGTAAACTATCTTCTGTAAACATACCAAGAAACCCTAATTGCAACATGAAGAGAATCTACGTACTATAAAATCTGAATAGCACGACAGAAAAATATTTCTTTATTATTGTTATTATTAATTAGTTTCAAAAAACAACATATCTTACCGTATTTCTGAAACATAATAATCTGGAATCTTTGAGGGAAATGAATTGGATTGGTCTAGTATACATTACACAGGGCCAATTAATTGTGCCTCGGAACAATATTCATTAATATCAAAGGAAGATGTCCTGCCTCTAATTCGTAATCACAGTGAGGAATAATCATTTTGTAGTTGCTCTTAGATGATTGTTTTTTTTTTATTTTGTCCTAAATGAAAATCAGATAATGTCTCTCTCCCCCCCCCCCCCCCTCTCTCTCTCTCTCTGCGTTTTTCTCTGGTGGTAGTGATGTCATCCTTGTTCATAATTTTGGATTGTTATAACTTATTTCATTTCTGAAATCTGTTATGCGACGGCACTCGTATATGCACGAGTATGTAGAAGAACGCGTACTGGTTAATTTGTATTGTCGCTGGTGCGTATCTTATGGTTACTTTGTTGCTGGGTCGTGTGTCATTTATGTTGGTCGTACACTGACTTCTAAAACAAATAAATCAGCATTTACGTTTAAAATCTGCAAAGATTTATATACGCTAGACAGTTCTCAGCGACTGCGAAACATGGACATGAAAGAAGAAAGTGAAGAAAATTAAATGAAAGAAATGTGAATACAAGGTACAAAATGAATGTTTTCAAAGTTTTTGTTTTGAAATATAAAGAACAGAAACTGAAGCTGAGAATTATTAATCTTCATTCTCAGCACAGATGATCGCCTATTTACGACGTACTCGAGTTACGACGACCCGTAGTTACGACTGTCAGCTTCCCTTGTATAAAAATAAGTTTAAATGTCACGTTGTATTTTCTGAAAACATTATAGTTGGTTGATATTTAATTTTTTTTAACCTTCTGAAAGAAAGAAAAGACTTGTTAAGACGCTGATGATAGTTATAATAATGAAAATAAATATAAATTAATGCCAACTGAGGAGATATTCGATTTACGTTAGATCAAACTTTAGACGGAGTCGTCAGAGTAGAACTCCGTCGTAAGTCAAGGACCAGTGTCGCAGCACTAGCGTTACAGACATATAAAGATCAATAATAAACACGAATTGAGAACTATTACATATAACATCCCATCTCTACATTCAACAATATTTGCAGATAAAACATAAGACGACGTTACTTCACATTCTCATATGCTATTTAATTTAAAATTAAGAGAGAGAGAGAGAGAGAGAGAGAGAGATTTATGACAGCAAATACATTATTCTGTAGTAGAGACATGTCGACAGTCCATGCTGTATGTTCTTTTGCATAGAACGACAAAATAATACTTCGCGTAGCAAAAAAAAAAAAAAACTGTAACATTAACCCTTTCAGAAAATCAGATAACACTTTTTTGTTGTTGTTGATATCTAACTCTTATTTGACGGAAATGCTTCAACCTGGAGATCCACATCGTCACCAAGTGCCTCGTCGGTTAGCATCGGCGTCGTTATCCACATATCTCAATCTTTACTATTTTCCATCACCTCAGTTGGTGATTTTCTGTTCTGTCTCCGTGTTAGACTGTCCCCGATCTTCTCTTTCAGACTTCGCTATCTTTCTTCACTTTTATCTTTCTTGTTTAATGTTTTCGAGTCCTTTCCTTCTCTTTGCTTGCAACTAGAATAAAATCCCACATAGTGTCCTATTTCTTGAAGTATTGCCCAAATTTATAATTTATAATAACAGATTACATATCTAAAATAAAAATTATGGTCGGACTGTTAAAATATATACCTTTATTTATCTTTTAATCAATTATTATTTTTTAAAACGAAGGCAAAACGACATTGACAGAAACATCCTATGGATTTACCTTGCATAATGAATAGTGTGTCTTTGTACATTGGCAGAATCATCCAGTTCGGCTCCTCAGGTAAAACTAGTCAGGGAAATTAGAAAAAAAATGTGAGTCGGAATCGATACCCCAGGTACAAGGGCAGGTGGCATGCTTCAGGCGATGCGGAGTTCCGTGTCACTTGGAAGCTGATGTTTACTAGCCAGATCAGGCCCGTTGCTAGGTCACTCGTAAGAAAGTTATGACGTAATCGGAGGGTAAACTGAAAACAGATGTAGGCTGGCATAAACTGGTTAGATTTACGGCTTTGTTTTGAATGATGGCTCTAGGAAATCCGGGGTGAGCGGGCACAAACATGTAAAGCAATTAATATCGCTGATTTGTTAGAGAAGCAGATTTTCAGTGAAAGATATCGATACTGAACAAATACACGAACGATCCCCTGCAGTGGTTCTTGACCTGGGGGTCCGCGGAAGATTGGAGGTCCACGGACCAGGAAATGGATTTGATTGATTTCTTTAAAAATCTTAGCATCATCTGGATTCTATTTGTTGCTTTATTTTAACTATGAGGGGTTCACAGATGTTCGGAGTCTAGAAAAGCGTCGAGGGTTGGGGGTGTCCCATCCAAAAAATGTTCAGAATGTCTGATCCAGAATTTTTATTAACCATGACTGACCAGAATTAAGATGTAGAACAACTAAAAAAAAAGATGTAAATATTTCCTTATCTGGGGCTAGAGAGAACAAAAGAAACATGAGATGATTTAGTAAGGTTTCGACTAAGAAGATGGTCAAAGATTTTCTCTTCCTCTACATTCATAAAGAAAAAAAAAGACCTCTCAGACGTCCAATATTCTGGCTTACAGGGGTTAAAATATTTCTTGAAGCCGCTCCAGTCTGAAACATAAGCTAACATTGTTCATGAACATTGTTTGTAAATTCTTCAAAAGCAATCACGTGACACGAAATAATGCTCCTCGATGGACTGTATCACAGGGTCATCATTTCCTAACCTAGCTTAGTAATCAATCGGAAAACTTTTCAGCAAACTATGAATATTTCAGGGGTTTTTTTTCCTCAAATATTTCATAGATCTGTAGGATCTGGAGAGGTAAGATGGCAGTGTCTTAAAGTGTGCAAAAAAGCACATTAGTTCTTGGTGTATGGTTTCGTACATTATGCATCAATAGTCTCAATGTATCTAGTAACTTCTACTGCAGTAGTTCTTAATCTGGGGGTCCGCGGAAGATTGGAGGTCCACGGACCAGGAAATGGATTTGATTGATTTCTTTAAAAATCTTAGCATCATCTGGATTCTATTTGTTGCTTTATTTTAACTATGAGGGGTTCACAGATGTTCGGAGTCTAGAAAAGCGTCGAGGGTTGGGGGTGTCCCATCCAAAAAATGTTCAGAATGTCTGATCCAGAATTTTTATTAACCATGACTGACCAGAATTAAGATGTAGAACAACTAAAAAAAAAGATGTAAATATTTCCTTATCTGGGGCTAGAGAGAACAAAAGAAACATGAGATGATTTAGTAAGGTTTCGACTAAGAAGATGGTCAAAGATTTTCTCTTCCTCTACATTCATAAAGAAAAAAAAAGACCTCTCAGACGTCCAATATTCTGGCTTACAGGGGTTAAAATATTTCTTGAAGCCGCTCCAGTCTGAAACATAAGCTAACATTGTTCATGAACATTGTTTGTAAATTCTTCAAAAGCAATCACGTGACACGAAATAATGCTCCTCGATGGACTGTATCACAGGGTCATCATTTCCTAACCTAGCTTAGTAATCAATCGGAAAACTTTTCAGCAAACTATGAATATTTCAGGGGTTTTTTTTCCTCAAATATTTCATAGATCTGTAGGATCTGGAGAGGTAAGATGGCAGTGTCTTAAAGTGTGCAAAAAAGCACATTAGTTCTTGGTGTATGGTTTCGTACATTATGCATCAATAGTCTCAATGTATCTAGTAACTTCTACTGCAGTAGTTCTTAATCTGGGATCAGTGTGCCTCCAGAGGGTCCACGGAAGGATTTTTTTAGCGGGGGGAGGGGGGGGGGGTTCGTGGGTCAGCACATGGGTTGTCTCAATAAAAAAAAATCTTCGCATCTCTTGGGATCTATTTATTGATTTTCTTTTTACTTTAATATGGAAAGGGGGGGGGGGATGTCCTACAGCGGCTCTCAGACCGAAAGTTGTTTTTTTTATGTGGGGGGAGGATCAACGACCAAAATTGATTAAGGACCATTGTTCTACTGTAATGTGTGCTCATACTTCTCTGCAACTGGTGCCTCTCATCGGCATTGATGATAATAATGAAGATACGAGCAATAATATATAGCAGTTCTGACGCTAGAACTGTCAGTGATAGAGCCCTCACATCTCGTGGGAAAACTCAGTGGTTCGATCCGGGCTTCAGGATTATTAGTTTAACCCAAATACATACATGGTCACTTGCTTCCTCATACATGGTCACCTGTTTCCTCATACATGGTCACTTGCTTCCTCATACATGGTCACTTGCTTCCTCATACATGGTCACTTGCTTCCTCATACATGGTCACCTGTTTCCTCATACATGGTCACTTGCTTCCTCATACATGGTCACCTGTTTCCTCATACATGGTCACTTGCTTCCTCATACATGGTCACTTGCTTCCTCATACATGGTCACTTGCTTCCTCATACATGGTCACTTGCTTCCTCATACATGGTCACTTGCTTCCTCATACATGGTCACTTGCTTCCTCATACATGGTCACTTGCTTCCTCATACATGGTCACTTGCTTCCTCATACATGGTCACTTGCTTCCTCATACATGGTCACTTGCTTCCTCATACATGGTCACTTGCTTCCTCATACATGGTCACTTGCTTCCTCATACATGGTCACTTGCTTCCTCATACATGGTCACTTGCTTCCTCATACATGGTCACTTGCTTCCTCATACATGGTCACTTGCTTCCTCATACATGGTCACTTGCTTCAGGCGATGCGGAGTTCCGTGTCACTTGGAAGCTGATGTTTACTAGCCAGATCAGGCCCGTTGCTAGGTCACTCGTAAGAAAGTTATGACGTAATCGGAGGGTAAACTGAAAACAGATGTAGGCTGGCATAAACTGGTTAGATTTACGGCTTTGTTTTGAATGATGGCTCTAGGAAATCCGGGGTGAGCGGGCACAAACATGTAAAGCAATTAATATCGCTGATTTGTTAGAGAAGCAGATTTTCAGTGAAAGATATCGATACTGAACAAATACACGAGCGATCCCCTGCAGTGGTTCTTGACCTGGGGGTCCGCGGAAGATTGGAGGTCCACGGACCAGGAAATGGATTTGATTGATTTTCTTTAAAAATCTTAGCATCATCTGGATTCTATTTGTTGCTTTATTTTAACTATGAGGGGTTCACAGATGTTCGGAGACTAGAAAAGCGTCGAGGGTTGGGGGTGTCCCATCCAAAAAATGTTCAGAATGTCTGATCCAGAATTTTTATTAACCATGACTGACCAGAATTAAGATGTAGAACAACTAAAAAAAAAGATGTAAATATTTCCTTATCTGGGGCTAGAGAGAACAAAAGAAACATGAGATGATTTAGTAAGGTTTCGACTAAGAAGATGGTCAAAGATTTTCTCTTCCTCTACATTCATAAAGAAAAAAAAAGACCTCTCAGACGTCCAATATTCTGGCTTACAGGGGTTAAAATATTTCTTGAAGCCGCTCCAGTCTGAAACATAAGCTAACATTGTTCATGAACATTGTTTGTAAATTCTTCAAAAGCAATCACGTGACACGAAATAATGCTCCTCGATGGACTGTATCACAGGGTCATCATTTCCTAACCTAGCTTAGTTTCAAAGCAATTTCATTGCTTTCAGTAATCAATCGGAAAACTTTTCAGCAAACTATGAATATTTCAGGGGTTTTTTTTCCCCTCAAATATTTCATAGATCTGTAGGATCTGGAGAGGTAAGATCACAGTGTCTTAAAGTGTGCAAAAAGCACATTAGTTCTTGGTGTATGGTTTCGTACATTATGCATCAATAGTCTCAATGTATCTAGTAACTTCTACTGCAGTAGTTCTTAATCTGGGATCAGTGTGCCTCCAGAGGGTCCACGGAAGGATTTTTTTAAGCGGGGGGAGGGGGGGTTCGTGGGTCAGCACATGGGTTGTCTCAATAAAAAAAAATCTTCGCATCTCTTGGGATCTATTTATTGATTTTGCTTTTACTTTAATATGGAAAGGGGGGGGGGGGGGATGTCCTACAGCGGCTCTCAGACCGAAAGTTGTTTTTTTATTTGGGGGGAGGATCAACGAGCAAAATAGATTAAGGACCACTGTTCTACTTTAATGTTTGCTCATACTTCTCTGCAACTGGTGCCTCTCATCGGCATTGATGATAATGAAGATACGAGCAATAATATATAGCAGTTCTGACGCTAGAACTGTCAGTGATAGAGGCCTCACATCTCGTGGGAAAACTCGGTGGTTCGATCCGGGCCTCAGGCTTATTAGTTTAACCCAAATACATACATAGTCACCTGCTTCCTCATACATAGTCACCTGCTTCCTCATACATAGTCACCTGCTTCCTCATACATGTCACCTGCTTCCTCATACATAGTCACCTGCTTCCTCATACATAGTCACCTGCTTCCTCATACATAGTCACCTGCTTCCTCATACATAGTCACCTGCTTCCTCATACATGGTCACCTGCTTCCTCATACATGGTCACCTGCTTCCTTATACAGATAAGGAAGGTAGGAACTTCTGGCGTGAACTGACCACATGTCCCTCTAGTGTACAGACAGAAAATTTGGACGCTTTTTTCTTCTATATGCCTCCATGGCATGCTACCTGACTACCTCTTATTTTTATAACAGTGCTACCATACCCATCAAAAAATGACGGGTGGGCGAATGAAAATGACAGTTAATTATAACCATGCAAACTTTATCTAACGACAAACAGACATTACTTGTTGTCCATACTCTCCACTGCTGCATCGAATACTTCATACAGGTTTGATTATTAAAAAGTATAAACAAGGATTGCAAGAAGAAGGTAGAAGATAAAAGGTAAAGGTAATCCTGTCGTGCCTTAGGGGCACATAGGGATATGGTGTTAGTGCAGCCCCATTATGCCATGGAGACACCCAGAGGATATTTTATAGCGTCTATACCTTCCTTGCGTGATACTGACCATATCATCCTCTAGTGTGCTGACAGGTCAAGGAAATATGAGCACTAACACCATATCCCTATGTGCCTCTAAGGCATGACAGGATTACCTTTACTTTTTTTTTATACCTTCCTTGACCTGTAAGCACACTAGTTTTTTTCGCACTGTGCTGAGGCTCATTGGTGTGCCACGAGAGAGTTAGAGATGTGTCACACATTTTTGGAGTAATAAAAAAGTTTTTTCCAAATTACAAAGACTTGTTGCTTATTTATATGATAAATACTCGTCAAGTACAGAACTAGTAGCAATTTAGTTATTAGTTCCTGCCAAACGCGGTCAGATATCTGTGCGTCCAAGCAGGCTCACATTTCCAATTACAGTGGTACCTCGGTATACGTCCGCTTTAAAATAAGTCCAACTTAATATACGTTATAACCATGCAAACTGTATCTAACGACAAACAGAAATTACTTGTTGTCCATACTCTCCACCGCTACATCTAATACTTCATACAACTTTGAGTATTAAAAAGTATAAACAAGGATTGCAAGATTTGTTTGTCGTTAGATAAAGTTTGCATGGTTATAGCTTGAAATTAACAAGGACAAAACAAAAATAATGGCATGATTATAAACACCGATAAAACAAAATCAATGCTCATAACAACAAGACAGAAACTATAAAGCGCAACAAAAACAACACTTCGGCTCTGTACAGAAACATCACAGATAGAAAACGTTAGCGAGCACAAAACACTAGGTCTTATTATTGACCAGCGTCTGACTTGGAATTCTCATGTGCAATGTCTAACAAAACTCATCGCACAAAAAGTATACCAATTAGCTAAAATTAAGCACTTCATAGATCAAGACACTAGGAAGACATACTACATAGCTCATATACAAACACATTTAGACTACTGCTCAACAGTTTGGGATGGTTGTTCAGTGTCAAATACAAAGAGGCGTTGCTCTCTCCAAAAGCGAGCAGTAAAGCTTATTAGTGACAAAGATCAAGCACAAACAACTAATCATCACAAACGTATCAAAATACTACCTCTTAAGAACAGGTTCCTCTTCAACAAAGCCAAGTTAGTACATCAAATTCTTTCACGGCATGCCCCGCCTTATCTATGGAACCTGTTTAAATTTAGCCCAAAGTGCAGCCAACGCTTGAACAACATATGTCTTCCAAAACCTAGACTTGATCTTTACAAGAAAAGCTTTAGTTATTCTGCTGCTCATCTTTGGAATACCCTCCCATCCTATATAAAAAATATAAATTATACTCCTTCCTACAACTACAAGCTTTCCCAATATCTATTTGATGTCGACTACATGCCTCCATGAATTATAAAACTTAAAAGTTATCTTAAGCTGCTCTTACAGACACCGAATACAATTAATTGTTTTCTGAATAGTCCCGAAAATTTTGTTTAGTAGATAGTCATTTATAATGTATGTAGTTACTTCTGTACTGAGTGAATGTTTAAGAGCGAAACGTAAATGTTATATTTTATTTTATGTCTCTCAGCTTCAATGTTAATTATGTTTGTTATATGAACAGCATATTTGTAGAATGTCTGGAATAGAGTGAAAGATGTATGATAAAGGGCAGAATGTCAGACGGGCCTGCGTGCCCAATTCTTAATCCTTTTGAAATAAAGATCAATCAATCAATCAATCAATCATACATGGTCAGCTTCCTTATACATGGTCACCTGCTTCCTCATACATGGTCACCTGCTTCCTCATACATGGTCACCTGCTTCCTCATACATGGTCAGCTTCCTTATACATGGTCACCTGCTTCCTCATACATGGTCACCTGCTTCCTCATACATGGTCACCTGCTTCCTCATACATGGTCACCTGCTTCCTCATACATGGTCACCTGCTTCCTCATACATGGTCACCTGCTTCCTCATACAGATAAGGAAGGTAGGAACTTCTGGCGTGAACTGACCACATCTCCCTCTAGTGTACAGACAGGTCAAGGAAAATTTGGATGCTTTTTTCTTCTATATGCCTCCATGGCATGCTACCTGACTACCTCTTATTTTTATAACAGTGCTACAATACCCATCAAAAAATGACGGGTGGGCGAATGAAAATGACAGTTAATTATAACCATGCAAACTTTATCTAACGACAAACAGACATTACTTGTTGTCCATACTCTCCACTGCTGCATCGAATACTTCATACAGGTTTGATTATTAAAAAGTATAAACAAGGATTGCAAGAAGAAGGTAGAAGATAAAAGGTAAAAAAAGGTAAAGGTAATCCTGTCGTGCCTTAGAGGCACATAGGGATATGGTGTTAGTGCAGCCCCATTATGCCATGGAGACACCCAGAGGATATTTTATAGCGTCTATACCTTCCTTGCGTGATACTGACCATATCATCCTCTAGTGTGCTGACAGGTCAAGGAAATATGAGCACTAACACCATATCCCTATGTGCCTCTAAGGCATGACAGGATTACCTTTACTTTTTTTTATACCTTCCTTGACCTGTAAGCACACTAGTTTTTTTCGCATTGTGCTGAGGCTCATTGGTGTGCCACGAGAGAGTTAAAGATGTGTCACACATTTTTTGAGTAATAAAAAAGTTTTTTCCAAATTACAAAGAATTGTTGCTTATTTATATGATAAATACTCGTCAAGTAAAGAACTATTAGCAATTTAGTTATTAGTTCCTGCCAAACGCGGTCAGATGTCTGTGCGTCCAAGTAGGCTCACATTTCCCATTACAGTGGTACCTCGGTATACGTCCGCTTTAAAATAAGTCCAACTTAATATACGTTATAACCATGCAAACGTTATCTAACGACAAACAGAAATTACTTGTTGTCCATACTCTCCACCGCTACATTTAATACTTCATACAGCTTTGAGTATTAAAAAGTATAAACAAGGATTGCAAGATTTGTTTGTCGTTAGATAAAGTTTCCATGGTTATAACTTGAAATTAACAAGGACAAAACAAAAATAATGAAAATTCCCCTTAATCAAAATGGAAAAATACACATAGAAGGGACATATATTGAAGAAGTCAATCAATTTGCACACCTTGACAGCTACATAGACCAGGATGGTGACACCAGAAAGGAAGTTAGAATTAGAATTGCAAAAGCAGCATCGATCTTCAAGAATCTTGAGAACATATGGAATTCAAAAGTTATAAGCACAAAAACCAAGTTAAGACTATTCATTTCAAATGTAATATCCACCCTCATTTATGCATGCGAAAGTTGGAAAACAACTAAAGAAATAGAAAAGAAATTAGACTCTTTTGAAAACAAATGCCTAAGGAAAATACTCGGCATCAAGCGGAACGAATTCAAGAACAATGCAGAGATAAGACAAATGACTGAACAACAACCAGTCTTTTGGGCGATCAGGAAAAGGAAATGGACATATGTTGGTCACTTGATGAGAAGAAATGATCAGAGAATCCCAAAACAAGCTGTCAAGTGGAACACAACAGGCCGAAGAAAAAGAGGCAAACCACTTGAAACTCTGAAGAAGACATTGTTAAGAGAGGCCAAATTAACAGGCATACAATCCCTTGATGAGGTTGAAAGACTCGCCGAAGACAGGAAAAATTGGCGAACTACTTTGCGAGCCCAGTGTGACGTTTAACGGCACGGGAAGGATATAAGTTATAAGAATATACGTTCTGTTTGGACGTGAAAAATTGTGTTTGGTATACGATATTTGTTTGGAATACGACTCGAGTTGGATGAGTGACGACTGCATGCACTAGCCTTGTTTACCTCTTTCGAGACAATGGTGTAACTGCCCAGGAGCGTAAGCACGCCTGTTGCTACTATTCAGTAAACATTTCATTCATTCCTTTGCATGTCCCTTGTGGAACTTTGCCTCCCAAACAGCACTCCTGTAGGCCTCTCGGTTGTGAGCAAGATGGCCTGCTGCTGCTGCATCCATTTCCAGATCATCAACGATGTCTTGCAGCCATCTTCGTTTCGGTCTTCCTCTCTTTCTTTTTCCCATTATGTATCCCTCCAATATGGTCTTCTCTAAATTATCATGACGTTTAATGTGGCCAAAATATTTCAGTTTTCTCTCTTTAATCCTCTTTACTAGCCAGCCTTCATCAATATTAAGCTCTTGCAGTATAGATATATTTGTTCGTTTTTGTGTCCACGATATTTGGAGAACTCTTCTATAGCATTTACATTCAAAGGCATTTATGTGCTTCTCAGCTGTTTTGTTAAGTGTCCAGGTCTCACAGGCATATGTTGCGATGGGAAAGATGCATGCCCTTAAAAATCTTATTTTTGTGGTTCTGTCTGCTCCTCTCCACAGATTCTTTATTTGTTTTACTTTCTGAAGAGCAATAGATGTCCTCCTTTTAATTTCCCTCATTGTATCTCCATTATTAGTTAGTAGTGATCCAAGATATTCAAAACTCTCCACTTCTTCCAGTTTTTCCTCATTGATACATATTTCAGTTGCCTTGTTTGTTTTATCAGTTGTCATCACTTTAGTTTTCTTTGCATTAAGATAGAGGTTCTGCTCTTCGCTGTTCTTGCGGACTGACATAATCAGTTTTTCCATTCCTTCTTGTGTTGTGGACAGCAATACTGTGTCATCAGCATATCTAATCTCTGGTATTTCATAACCTCCAACTGTTATGGCATCGTAATATTCTTTGTCTACATCTTCTCTAACATTCCTCATTATATTTTCAGTATACAAGTTAAATAAGTAGGGTGACAATATGCACCCCTGACGGACCCCTTGTTTTATGTCAAACCAAGTTGTTGTTTCACCATTTATTCTTACTGCTGCTTGTTGGTCTAAATACAGCAGTGATGTTAATTGTATCAAATGTGTTGGAAATCCCATTTTTTCCATTATTTCCCAAAGTTTCTGGTGTTGTACACAATCAAATGCCTTTGAGTAGTCTATAAAGGATAAATATAGATTCACATTAAACTCCCTGCATTTCTCTATTATTAATCTTAGATTGAATATATGATCTCTTGATCCTCTTCCTTGCCTGAAGCCAGCTTGGACCATATTGACTTCTTCTTCTATTTTCTTTCGAAGTCTACCCATTATGATTTTTAACAGAATTTTACTGGCATGACTAATCAGGGCAACAGTTCTGTAGTTTGTGCATAATTTCAGGTTACCATTTTTTTGGCAGTGGAATGAATACAGTAAACAACCCGTGCTATAACTCTGAAGTTTCGCGTGATTTTGTGCTTTTTCGAGAAAAATTTTAGTAAATTCGTTAACAGTGAGTTTTAAGAAAGTTAATGAGAAGAGTCAAGCAACGAAGAAAATGGTTAGGATCACCATGGAGGTGAAAAAAAGAGGTTGTTGAAAAGTATGAAGATGGCATGCATATCCGGGACTTGGTTATTGCATACCGTATGCCCAGAACGACGTTATCTACGACTGTGAAAAACAAAGAGCCTATTAAATCGGCTAACGTTGCGAAGGGGTGATATCGATTACCAAACAAAGATCAGAGATATTAGAGAATGTTGAGAAAATGCTTTTGATCTGGGTAGCAGAAAAACAGTGTGTGATTGCGATAACGTATCAAGGGCGATAATTTGCGAAAAGGCAAAACTGATACATGGTGATCTTTTGAAAAACAAGGCAGGAAGAGAAGTAGCATCCAAACAGAGCTCAAACAGGCCGTAACAGCTTTGTCTGGAATGACCAAACAATGTCACATTTCCGAAACATCCTGAGGAGAAGGCAGAAGCAAAGTTATTTGGATAGATTTTTAGTAAAGGTCAGACCCGGTGATCCTCGACCAGGTCCAAGTAGGGATCTGACAGAAGAAAAGAGACAGAAAAGAGAGAAATAAATTTGGCAAATTTTCATTTATGTACAGTATATATTTCACCCACTGCATTTGTATTTTAGTATTAAACAGTGTTATAATAATAACAGTTGGATTTTTTTTACAAGAACGGATTAATTATTTTCCCCTTATTTCTTATTGGAAAAGTTCGTTTGGTATGCGCCCAATTTGGTATTAAGTCCAAGGATCTGGAACGGATTAATGACGTATACCGAGGTACCACTGTGCAAAGAATGCCCTGTGTAATAAAACTTTAAATCGCTCTCTAATTTTTTTTCATTTATTAAATAGCCAATGAAGGCTCCAATGTTTGCCATTCGTTGGAGAAGGGCATTTGGGGTCTTCTGAATATCTGTGTCATTTTTCAAAGCGTTGTTCTTATTGTAAGACTTTTTATGTGTTCCCAGTCAGCATATTTAACACAAGATGACCCTTAGAATAGCAAATGAATTTATATAGCTCTTATCCCATGCATGACAATCGCTTCATGGCCGCTGAAAACATGGATAGTGTAAAGGTTAATAGTTATGCAGCCAAAAATTAAAACATTAAACTACCAAAAGCAACAAGCTGTCACTTCAGTAATTCTAAAATTTACAAAGAAGACTAGTTTTACTGTATGTTTTTCCAGGCTTAACAACTAAAGTACGATCAGCACTTGGTCAAAGATCAGATTTCTTGTAACAGAAACCTATACAATCCCTTTACAGCTTGCTATTTTTCATCATTTTAAATACAACTAAGTGAGATATCTGTTATAGGTTGGAAGAATTTATCTAGATATAAAGGCGAAGGCAGGGCAAACATAACCAAAAACATAATCTATTTAAAGATGCTAGATCAGGGCAAACATAACCAAAAACATAATCTATTTAAAGATGCTAGATCAAACTAGCGAGGTATGAACAAAAGCACTGAGATCGATCTACGGTTTCAGTCACTCCTGCCCGACTTACCTCTCATTCTGTATCATGTAATATCAATCACCCCGAAGCGCGCGACTTTCTCCTGTACAATTAAAAGCATGTACCTGCCTCGTATATTACCTGCGTTCGATACTGCGTGTTGTAATTAATATCTTTTTAAAAAGATTTCTCTGTAACTGCATACAGAAGTTTAGTTCTTTGCGATTGGCGCACTGATGGTCTGTAACGAATTAACAACCATCCTAGCCCCTAGATTAGACTTATAAAGCGCCCTAGCCTCCTCCCTCACCCCTTCCGACCTATACTGTCCATTTTCTAATATATGACCAGGTTCCCTTCTACTTGTGATCTTTCACTATGATTTACTTGTATGTTACATATGTCCCAAGGATAACACAGCATGGCAGTGCAGCTTCTTCTTCTTCTTCTTCTACAATCTCCCTAGAACTGCAAGCATGATTTTCTTTGCAGCCGATGAGGTGAAGGTGTCGGCTTGGGAGCGGGCTATGTCAGCTATTTATTCAATCGTTGAGCGCAGCTAAAACAGCAGGAGGTGTGCATTACTCTTTTAGTAGGCTCCCCGTGGGGTCTTGGAGACTGTGACGATCCCAGGCCCGTTAGCTAGGCTAAACCTGTTGCTGGAACGGAGTTATACGAAGACATAAACGGAGAGGTGGAACAGGGTCTTGATCAGCTACGGTTTGCCAACCCTGACGCCGACATGTCAGCTATACGTTGCTGATTTCTAAAACGGACAGCGTCTTACAAGAAAAAAAAATCTGATCTGTTTGCAGTTTTTTATTTTACTTGATGCCGGGCCCCTCCGCCTTGAGGGACCCGAGAGTTAAGCCTGCTTTTCTTACTGATTAGTCCGACACTGGCGATGATCCTGAAACAAAAAAGTCAAGTGGGGTGGATTACAGTTAAGTGGATTACAGTCGTTTGCATGAACCCAGAAGTGGGTGGAAGAAAAAGACCCCATCAAAAGAGGAAACTCGTCGATCGCCCAGTTAGTCGACTTTATCCAAGAGATTTTGCAGGTCTTGTTGGTTCTCAGCTATCAGTACTGTGTCGTCAGCATACCGAAGGTTGTTAATATTGTATCCTCCAATTTTTATGCCTGGTTCTGTGATGATTGTTCTTAGAATATTCTCGCTGTACAGAGAAAAAATGTCTGGAGATAGTACACATCCTTGTGGCACCCCTTGTTTTATCGGTTGATATTTTCCAGTTCTGCTTTCAACTCGAACTGCTGCTTCTTGCTGCCAGTATAGATGTTTTACAATCCTCAGGTCTTTGCCGTCTATACTGATGTCTTCAAGCATTTTAATAATTCCATTATGTTTCACCTTATCGATTGCCTTGGTGTAATCAATGAAGCACAAGTAGATATCTTCCTGTACTTCTAAAGCTCTTTCTGTTAGTGTTCGTAAAGCATAAATGGCATTGTGTGTTCCCTTTCCTTCAACAAATCCAAACGCTTCGTCTGCTATTTCCATTTTTATCTTTTTCCTTGTTCTTCTCATAATTATTCTCAGAAGTAGCTTCGTTATGTGACATGAGAGGCTGATAGTCCGGTGGTCGTCACATTCCTTTGCATCTGGTTTCTTTGGTAGTGCTATAAACGTGGATTTAATCAGGTCATTGGGAATATAACCACTGTTGTAAATGTCGATCAGTAACTTGGTTATTATTTTTATCCCTGTCTCCTCTAGTGCCTCTATTTCTTCTATTGTTATATTATCAGGCCCAGTCGCTTTTCCTTTCTTCATGTGTTTGATGGCATCTATGATTTCATCTTCAAGTACTGGTGGTCCATCACAGTTTTCAGTATCTGGTGTTGATTCTGGTCTTTCACCTCCATATAGCTCACCGATATACTCTGTCCACCTGTCCACAATGTCTTCTTTTCCCATTACCATTTTACCTTCTTTCGATTTCAGGCATCCTGTGGTATATTTTGTTTTCCTGCCTGATAATACCACAAAAAAGAAGCTTCTAAAAATAAAGGGATGACAGACGACATCTTAGGACTGATGGACAAGAGGAGGAGGAGTAAAAATAATGAGAAAAAATATAGCAAGATAAATAAAGAAATAAGACGCAAATGCACAGAAGCAAAAGAAGTGTGGTTAAATGAACAGTGCAGACAAACAGAGGACTCTCATAATAAAGACAGCAAAAACCATGCTCAAACGAATTAGTGAACTCACAGGCAGGAAAACAAAATATACTACAAAAAAGGTTCAGAAATCGATTTTTACGCCATGGGTATTGCATCACTGATTACACGATGGGACAAATGTATCATTGTTGGTGGCGATTACGTTGAGAAATAGGGGAATAATGTAGGTTAAAATATTTAAAGTTTTCAGATTACTGTCGCATTTTTTTAAACAGGCATTTGCGAGTTACTTAGTGACTTCCCCTCGTACTTGTCAGTGTGTGGCCATACAAGGGAAGTATGACAGCATATGAGGTCCCAGCCAGTCTGTTCGCATTCAGTAAAATCTAAGCCTATGGTGAAGCAATATTAAGAACTTCTATGATAATATTCCACTTACTTTATCGAGTCTTCAAGCTTCATGACTTGATCATCTTAATGAATCACAGGAAACAGAACTGTTGGACTCTCTCTTACTCTTTTATACTCACTGCTTTTCTTGAACTCCTTCTTACTGCTCTGCTTTGTTTTCGTTGTTTTCTTTCCTTTTTCAGCGTATCTATGGCCCCACGGCCTTTTATAGTGTGCTTCTCATTGGAAGCAGCAGAAATGTGGTTTTTTAGAAGAATGTTGCGAATCCCCTGGACAGCAAAAATAACTAATGAAGAATGTGTGAGAAGAGCTGGAGAGACAAAAAACCTTGTCAAAAAGATAAGAGAGAGACAATGTACTTTCATAGGACATGCAATGAGAAGAGGGGGCAATGAAAATATTATAACAACAGGAAAAATAGAAGGAAGAAGATCAAGAGGAAGACCAAGAGAAATGATATTGGACAGTCTGACAGGATGGTGTGAGAGGAGATCACCAACTGAGCTGATGGCCTGCATGAAGGATCGGATACTCTGGAGAAGCATAATAGCCAACGCCAGTCGGCACGGCACATGATGATGATGATGATTCTCACTGGCCGGGAGTCACCTTCAGTTTTATCTTCCACAATTCTTATAACACGCACTCATTCTGTTATAACTGCCCTGTTACTGAAGCACAGATATAATTACTAGCAGGCTGTATTCAGTGTATCAGGGAAGCCTCGCCTTCCAGGCAATCTGTGTCTTATCTACAAGGTCTGATTACGATCGATAGTGTAATGGTCCATGTCTTGTCTACAATGTCTGACCACGATCGACAGAAAGGGTCAACTCTTTCCTACAAGCATCGAAAACAATCGATTGACAATGGCAGAGCAAGACAACCCAAGCCCCTACTATCTGTCTACCCCTCCATCCACTTGCGTACCTACCTACCCAGCTGCTTGCCTGACTACCTAACTACTTTTTGACGTAAGTATCCCTCGTCCAATCGATAGAATGTATCAGTCATTAATTTTCGATGTTACCATGAGGCGGTGAAAAACCTGGCTTGGCCTCGGAACGTAACAAATCACGTAATAATGGCTGACAATGAGTTATGTGAAAACGACTGTTTTCATTTCCTTCTCCTCGCATACAGCTTCTGTCTTCCCACCCGCACGGAGCTCTGAACTGTGACTAAAACCTCTTCCAGGTCAAGAAAGTTAAGTATACAAAATTTATGTGGCGATTTATCAACAAGTCTTAGTTTCTTTTGTTGACGAAGCTACTCTGTCGGAAAATTTACTTTTCGTAGTTACAGTCTGTAGCTGAAACACTCTAGATTCCAGACTGCCTGTTTAATTTTACACGAACTGGATTCTAGAAAGACGCCACAGTTCTCCCGAGAGGTTAGTGAGACATACTGGTCATTTGCAAGGGGGAGGGGGGGGGGAATGAATTTTAATAGAAGTATTGGAAGAAGCGGACCATGAGTTATTAATAGAGACATGAATATAAAGATAAAAAAAAACAGCTAGGGGATCAAGACCACTCCGCTTTGATCTTACAAAAATACCAGAACAATACGGTATAGAAGTGAAGAACCGTTTTGAGACACTGATGGGTGTACAGGAGGAGATGACACCAGATGAATTAGCTACGCAGCCCAGATATCTATCCTAATAAAAGCAGCAAAAGCTCTGGTTCTAGTAAAGAAAACACAAAAGAAAGAATGGATTACAGCAAGCACACTAGAACGAATGAAACAATGTAGAGAAATGAAGACGAAAAATGGAAAGTGATAAATAAAAACAGGGAGGAATTTAGACCTTTAACAAAAGAAATAAGAAGAAACATAAGAAGAGACAACAACAAAAAAAAACAATGCAGACAAGATTACTGTGAAAGAATAGAAGGACATCAGAAATGTGGAAGAGATAGTGAAATGTTTAAAGAAATGAAGATACTGACAAGAAGTGTCACACCTAAACTAAATGTTATTTGTGACGAGATGAGAAAGGCCTTGATAGAGACAAAAGAAATTCTTGAAAGATTGAAGGAATATTTCAGATGAATGTATGAAACAACCGACTGTGAAAGCAGAAATGAATAGTGTGAATTACTATTGGAGGAGAAAGAACCCGAACCGACAATATAATAAGTTTTATGGGTAATAAAGAATCTGAAAAATGGTAAATCACCAGGATGTGATGAGATAACAGCTGAACTTATTAAAGCAGGCAGAAAGGAATGTGCTACAGCCTATCATACGCTATGTGAAAAGATATGGCATTCAGGTATTTGGCCAAAAGAATAGAAAATAACTGTATTCATACCACTGTCAAAAAAAAAAGAGTAACTTGAAACTATGCACAAACTACAGAACTTTTGCCCTGGTTAGTCATGCCAGTAAAATTATATTAAAAATCATAAGGGTAGACTTCAAAAGAAAATAGGAGAAATCAATATGGTCCAAGCTGGTTTTAGATAAGGAAGAGAAACAATAGATCATATATTCAACGTGAGATTAATAATAGAGAGATGCACAGAATTTAATGTGAATCTCTATTTATCTTTTATAGACTACTAGCCGATTACCCGGCGTTGCTCGGGAATTTATTAATTATTAATACTGCGGAGTGGATTTGAGATCGCCATGTTTCTCCCACGGACAACCTTATGTTGCTTACACAAGGGGCACGGGGTTTCACCCAAGAAATTATAAATTATTTATTCTTGCTCTTGGAGGTGAAACTAAAAATGTTGTATATAACAAAGTTTTGAGTTAAATTAATATTATAGTGAATTTGTAAAAAAAACGTTACTCTGTAACGTGTTGTCTGCCCCTGTGACTTGTTTATCGTGATCGAGAACGCAAGTCTCACTGGAAACTGCAATCTCTTAAAGTTAAAAAGGAGATCCGTCGGAATGAGTGGTATTCGTGGGATAAAAACTGCTTCATCCTCTCCCTGTCCTGTTAGATAGTCACTTCAACTACATTGACTCTCTCACCACCCCCACCCCCCCCCCCCCCCCACGCCGATGAAGGCTGAACTTGGACAAACGGCGTCGGGAGTGTCACTATACATCTAAGCGACCCCGAACACTATGGATTCGACACTAATATCGGTCGTTTTCGATTATTTTTATATGTTGCCCCTATCCCACTCCGACCCCCAGACCACCCTAGGGGTGCTAGGGGTGTCATACCACACATAATTTTTTTTTGCAGACTGTAGGTCATATATGTACCAAGATTGGTTTAAATTGCTCCAGGCGTTCCAGAGTTATGCCGGAACATACATACATACATACATACATACATACATACATACATACATACATACATACATACATGCATGCATGCATGCATTTATATATATGTATATATATATATATATATATATATATATATATATATATATATATATATACTGGTGTATCTAGTCCAAGAGACAGCAGTAAGAATAAATGGTGAAACAACAACTTAGTTTGACATAAAACAATGGGTCCTTCAGGGCTGCATATTGTCGTCTTACTTATTTAACTTGTATACTGAAAGTATAATGGGGAATGTTAGAGAAGATGTAGACAAAGAATATTACGATGCCATAACAATTGGAGGTTATGAAATACCAGAGATTAGATATGCTGATGACACAGTATTACTGTCCACAACACACACACACAAAATGGAAAAACTAATTATGTCAGTCCATAAGAATAGTGAAGAGCAAAACCTTTATCTTAATGCAAAGAAAACTAAATTAATGACAACTGACAAAACAAATAATGCAGTTGAAATATATATCAATGAGGGAAAAAATGGAAGAAGTGGAGAGTTTCGAATATTTTGGATCACTGCTAACTAATAATGGAGATACAATGAGGGAAATAAAAGGAGGACAGCTATCACTCTTCAGAAAGTAAAACGAAGCTGTGGAGAGGAGCAGATAAGAACTACATAAATAAGATTTTTAAGGGCATGCATCTTTCCCATCGCAACATATGCCTGTGAGACCTTGACACTTAACAAAACAGCTGAGAGACACATAAATGCCTTTGAATGTAAATGCTACAGTAGAGTCTTTTTTAAATATCATGGTCACAAAATAGAACAAATATGTCCATACTGCAAGAATTTTATATTGAAGCAGGCTGGCTTGTAAGGAAGATTAAAAGAGAAAACTTAATATTTTGGACATTTTAAACGTCATGATAATTTAGATAAGACAGTCTTGAAACTGTTGGTCACTTGATGAGAAGAAATGATCAGAGAATCCCAAAACAAGCTATCAAGTGGAACACAACAGGCCGAAGAAAAAGGTGCAGACCGCGGGAAACTCTGAAGAGGACATTATTAAGAGAGGCCAAGTTAACAGGCATAAAATCCTTTGATGAGGTTGAAAGACTCGTCGAAGCCAGGAAAAATTGGCGAACTACTTTGCGAGCCCTATGTGACGTTTAACGGCACGGGAAGGATATAAGATATAAGATATAAGTCTTGAAAGGGTACATGATGGGAAAAAGAAAGAAAGAAAGACCAAGGCCAAGGCGAAGATGGCTGCAAAACATCGTTGATGATCTGCGATTGGACGCATCAGTAGCGGGCCATCTTGCTTACATCAGAGAGGCCTACAGGATAGATGTTAGGGAGGCAAAGTTCTGCAATGGACACGCAAATGACTGATTGACTTGAAGTAACATTTTATTTTATGTGTAATGAGAATAAGAAGGATAGGAAACATCAAAGATAACAGAGAGGATAACAGAGAGAAGAGAAGCAGAGGAAAGTCGAGTGAGGAAATAGTGAAATGTGATTTTACCGTTATTCCAGAAAACAACGAAGTGAGCTGATGAGAGGGATCAAAGATTGAAATCTGTGAGTGAGAATGAGAGCTTACCCACACAGATACGGTAGCAGTAATGCTGTTGGTGTTAATAATAATGATGGTGGTGATGACTATGATAATGATGAACAGTTGAGCCAACAGCAGAATCCAGTCTTGCATGACCCATATGATCTCCGTATTCATTCAAACAAATCCGAAATGAAACAAAATAACACGACCCGAGACATAATCCACGAGTTATCAGAATTTATCCTCGGCCAGAACACACGAGACCAGAAGATGAGTTTATCGACGGAAAGTTTTGTTGCTTGACAGTGATTTATTCACTTGTTGGTCTGTCATTTACAACCAGTCTGCGACAAGCATGCGCGCCTTGTAGCTATGGCAACAAGGTCTCGCTAACTTCGGAAACTGCAGGTAATTTCCTGATTTCTGAATGTGACTCGTTCCAAGGCAAATTTACACTTTTGTGTATATGTATGTGTATGTAAAATGTATACGTATGTATAATGTATATGTATGTATAATTATGTAAGAAAATAGAACCAGCAAAAAAAAGGAAAAAAACAGTATATTACGATGTTTGCCATGATGGTGTAATGGTTGGAGCACTCACCTGCCGATCAGAAGTTCCTTGGTTCGATTTCGCATTCAAACGGAGTGTTTTTTCAGACTGATTGGCACCGGGGATCAACCCAGTCTCAAAATATGAGTACCTGGGGTTTCAAATAAACGTAGTGAGGACAAGTTCTGGCATCCCTACCTGAAATACTATAACAGCATGGGACTGTGAAAGCACTAACACTTCACACCCCTATAGCATGCAAGAGCTATGGGACATAGATTTCATTGCCATGGATCTAAGCGATTAACTCTTATTATCGTTTCAGTTGACTGGGTCTGATGTCTGGACACTGCTGAAACTGATCCCATGCCCGATGTTCGCAAGAACCATGAAGCCTTTCGTCTTTTCCAGAAAGTTATGGAGACTATGGGCTAGTGTCTTCTTAGCCAGTTTGTTGATTTCACTACAACGAATACTATATTCTTCTTCAGAGTTAGTTGTCGTGTAATAGTCATCTAAAACAAGGTTATGAGTCGGCTCCATGACTCCAGTCATCTACAGGGGGTCTTGCAGCATGTTGTAGGTGTCTGTCTAAGCATTTTTCTTCTTGCCAGTCTGTGTTGAGATACAGGATTGCAGGGGTTGCATACAGGGTTGCAGGTTGTGTTGTGGGGTCTGAAGGTTGCTTTGGCACTTTCCGAGTGTAGTTTGTGTGATCTTTAGATTGTGAAGATGGGCTTGTAATCTTCAGTGGCTTGTTCGAAGTGTGAAACCTGTGGTTTGCAGTGTTCTACTTAGTTTCATAGTAGATCTTCAGAGTGTATGCTGTACTTTTTCTTGTGTTCATACATTGTTGTATACTTTTTTTACTCTTTTAGTGACATCTTCTGTATGAATTTTTTTGTGTCTTTTTTTTTAAGCTGCTTCATTTCCCACCATATCCTTGTAATGCTACTTTATTAACTAGGTTATCTGTCTTGTCTTCAAAGAATACTTGTTTTGTCATCTGATGTTTTGGTTCGTCGTGGATGAGTTGGAGAGCTGATCTGCCTGCGTATAGGAAGACTATGTGTGCAATCTTGAATCTTCCTTCTTCTAAAATATCCACAGGCTTTAAGAATTATTATAGGAATTGCTAATCTGTGCAAGTTGCTCTCTTTTTAAAAACATTAAGCCATCTACTGTTAGTGAAAAATAAAACATCTTTGCTCTTTCTAGTACAGCTCTTTCTGTATGTCGTAGTGTAATCTTTAATCCTTCTCTTGATTTTTCTTGGATATTACTTTGCTTCTCCTCTTTCAGACTCTTCAACTATTGCTACATGTTTCTTCCGCTCTCTCAGTTCACCAGATTTTTCCTTGCTGATTGATTTACTTATTGATTCTAGAAATGAGACTCTTGCAATAATGCACTTTCATTTGATGTATCTTTATTGAAATACAAGTTGTTTCTTCTATGTTTGGCTTTGATATTTGTACGTGATCGTTTGACGCCTTTATAGCTGAGTATATCCTTCGACTCAATAGATCTTTCTCTCCTTTTTTTTTTATCTCAGGCTTATTTTTCAAACTAAATGCACGTCTTTTGTAAGTACTATCAACACCGTGTGTTATGTTTTGCTTTGATCACAAAATGATTAGGTGTTTAAAGAAGATATGTTTTAAAAGCATCGAGCGCAGATCGCCGTTAATGGCTTCCATGATTGTGTCCAATAAGTGTTCTCGGCCTTCCGGCCACATGGACTATAATCAAGAAAGATCCTTAAGTTTGTTTCTTACAACGTTCGATATAGAGAATTTCAACATACTGGTAAATTGCCTATATTTATACCTACACCAAACCTAGACACGTAATTTGGTCTCTTTTGTTTGCATGCATCAGAAAACCAAGTTTATATATGAAACTTTTCAAACTATTTTCTATATTTGCAGTTTTTAAAATTGTGGAAAATCGCGTGGGTGTGCTCATACATACATTATTGGAATCAGTGAAAATAATCACCGCTGCTAGACCTACATGGAAAGCCAGGCTTCTGCCAGGAGCAAGCCGGAGATGTGAGGTAGGGTCTTGGTTAGCGCTAATTTGCCGGCCTCGGAAGCTAGATCATCGCTCCAACACAACCACCTGTCCTCTCCAACGTTTGCCCATTTATTTCTAGGGTAACTCCAGGGTCGTCTAAACGTAAGAAGTACAGCGACTAAAAGTTTTTGTAATTAATGTATTACAGTTTTTACATCTACCTACTACTACTACTACTACTACTACTACTACTACTACTCATTCTTTCATTTGCATGTCCCTTGCGGAACTTTGCCTCCCTACTACTACTAGTACTACTATATACTGCTACGTTATTACTACCGCCACTACTACCGTTACTGCTACTACTATCCCTACTACTACTATTGGTACTGCCGCTGCTACTACTACTACTACTACTGTTACTACTATTACTACTACTGCTACTACTGCTATCGGTACTGCCGCTGCTACTATTACTACTACTACTTTTACTACTATTACTACTACTACTACTACTACTATCGGTACTGCCGCATCTACTACTATCCCTACTACTAACGCAATTACTATTATTACTACCATTACACACTACTACTACACTTATCAATACTATAAATACAGCTACCACTACTATTACTACAATTATCACTACTATTACTACTACACGAATAGTTCCTACTTTTGTTATAAATTGTTTTAACATTTTACCGTTACTGATACTACTCTGCAACAACGAGTACTACTTCTATTACTACTACTTCTACTACTACTACTACTACTACTAGTACTGCTACTACTACTACTACTATTACTTCTACTACTACTTCTACTATTACTTCCTTTACTGCTACTACTACTACTACTGTTACTACTACTGCTACTACTACTACTACTACTACTATTTCTACTACTACAATTACTATTTATACTACTACTACTACTACTATTACTTCTACTAATACTTCTATTATTAACACCAGACACTGAAAAAAGTGATGGACTACCAATACTTGAAGATGAAATCATAGATGCCATCAAACACATGAAGAAAGGAAAAGCGGCTGGGCCTGATAATATAACAATAGAAGAAATAGAGGCACTAGAGGAGACAGGAATAAAAATAATAACCAAGTTACTGATCGACATTTACAACAGTGGTTATATTCCCAGTGACCTGATTAAATCCACGTTTATAGCACTACCAAAGAAACCAGGTGCAAAGGAATGTGATGACCACCGGACTATCAGCCTCTCATGTCACATAACGAAGCTACTTCTAAGAATAATTATGAGAAGAACAAGGAAAAAGATAAAAATGGAAATAGCAGATGAACAGTTTGGATTTGTTGAAGGAAAGGGAACATACAATGCCATTTATGCTTTACGAACACTAACAGAAAGAGCTTTAGAAGTACAGAAAGATCTCTACTTATGCTTCATTGATTACACCAAGACATTTGACAAGGTGAAACATAATGAAATTATTTAAATGCTTGAAGACATCAATATAGATGGCAAAGACCTGAGGATTGTAAAACATCTATACTAGCAGCAAGAAGCAGCAGTTCGAGTTGAAAATAGAATTGGAAAATATCAACCTATAAAACAAGGGGTGCGACAAGGATGTGTAATATCTCCAGACCTTTTTTCTCTGTATAGCGAGAATATTCTAAGAACAATCATCACAGAACCAGGCATAAAAATTGGAGGATACAATATTAACAACCTTCAGTATGCTGACGACACAGTACTGATAGCTGAGAACCAACAAGACTTGCAAAATCTCTTGGATAAAGTCGCCAAAGAAAGTGAACAGAAAGGCCTTACTTTGAACATAAAAAAGACAGAGACAATGGTTATATCTAAGAAACAGAATCCACCAGCAAGCAGTATTAAATTAAACGGAACTAATCTAAAGCAGGTGCAGAAATTCAAATACCTTGGAGCAGTAATAACTTCAGATGGGAAATACAGGACAGAAATTAGGAACAGAATAGGCCAAGCAAAGGCTGCATTTCAGAGAATGAGAAACATACACATTTTTATCAATGAATGTTAGAAAACGAGTCCTAAAATGCTGTATTGAACCTATCTTGTTATATGGAAGTGAATCATGGACAATAGGCAAGTCTGCACAAAAATCATTGGAAGCAGCAGAAATGTGGTTTATTAGAAGAATGTTGCGAATCCCCTGGACAGCAAAAATAACTAATGAAGAATGTATGAGAAGAGCTGGAGAGACAAAAAACCTTGTCAAAAAGATAAGAGAGAGACAATGTACTTTAATAGGACATGCATTGAGAAGAGGGGGCATAGAAAATATTATAACAACAGGAAAAATAGAATTAAGAAGATCAAGAGGAAGATCAAGAGAAATGATATTGAACAGTCTGACGGGATGGTGTGAGAGGAGATCACCAACTGAACTGATGGCCTGCGTGAAGGATCGGGTACT
Source organism: Achatina immaculata (assembly GCA_009760885.1). NCBI lineage: Eukaryota > Metazoa > Mollusca > Gastropoda > Stylommatophora > Achatinidae > Lissachatina > Lissachatina immaculata. The sequence continues at coordinate 21,694,313 of CM019719.1, forward strand.
CTGGAGAAGCATAATAGCCAACGCCATTCGGCACGGCACCTGATGATGATGATGAATTCTTCTATTAGTACTTCTACTACAACTAATACTACTGCTACTACTATTACTACTATTACTTCCTCTGCTACTACTACTACTACTGCTACTACAACTACTATTTCTACTACTAGTATTACTATTTATACTACTACTACTACTATTACTTTTACTACTACTTCTACTACTACTACTACTATTACTACTACTATTACTACTACTACTACTACTATTACTACTACTACTACTACCACCAATTTGACTGCTGCCGGTACTGTAAGTACTTCTGCTATTACTATTGCCAATACTCTCCTTCTCTCTCTCTCTCTCTCTCCTCTTCAATACCCAAGACACAAAGATATGCTATTAGGAAATTTCCACTTTAGTCGATCCTTCTCTATCTTCTTGGTTACTGATGACGCTGCTGCTACTACTACTATTATTACTATTACTAATACTACCATTACTGCTACTACTATTACTATTACTACTCCAGAGTAACCTTCGCTTTTGAATAAATTCCTCCTATTTCATCATCATCATCATCATCATCATCATCATCATCAGGTGCCGTGCCGATTGGCGTTGGCTATTATGCTTCTCTAGAGTACACGATCCTTCATGCAGGCCATCAGTTCAGTTGGTGATCTCCTCTCACACCATCCCGTCAGACTGTCCAGTACCATTTCTCTTGATCTTCCTCTTGATCTTCTTCCTTCTATTTTTCCTGTTGTTATAATATTTTCTATGCCCCTTCTTCTCATTGCATGTCCTATTAAAGTACATTGTCTCTCTCTTATCTTTTTTGACAAGGTTTTTTTTTTGTCTCTCCAGCTCTTCTCATACATTCTTCATTAGTTACTTTTGCTGTCCAGGGGATTCGCAACATTCTTCTAATAAACCACATTTCTGCTGCTTCCAATGATTTTTGTGCAGACTGACCTATTGTCCATGATTCACTTCCATATAACAAGATAGGTTCAATATAGCATTTTTTTCCTTTGCTTCTCTGTTGTTTTAATTATCTTCTATCTATATACAGCCAGGTAGAGACAGGTGTGTGGGTGAGTTTTACAAAACTGCAAAGTAAATGAGGAAACTGAGCAGAAACACACCTCCATCTACATTATAAACAGAACCAGTTTTACCTCAGTCCTCATCTCTTTTATATCTATATACACAAATATTACACTCCATCTTCTACCTATACACACAAATGTTACACTCCATCTTCTACCTATACACACAAATACTACATTCCATAGTCTGTCTATATACACAAATGTAACATTTCATACTCTGTCTATATACACAAATATTACACTTTATCTTCTGTTTATATACACAAATATTACATTACATCCTCTGTCTTTATATACAAACATTACATTCCATAATTTGTCTGTATACACAAATGTTAATTCCATTCTTTGTCTATATACACAAATAGTGCATTCCATCTTTATACACAAACATTACAATCTATATCATTCACACTTTAAACTGCATCGTGGCAGGGGCAGATTATCCATTAGGCTGAGGGGACTTAACCCTAGGGCCTTGGACGGCAGGGGGTCCAATATCGTAGGAAAAAAAAAGTATACGAATATCGATTACTGTTTTATGAATTTTATATCAGGAGGTAAACGATATAAGTCAGAGGGGCGCTCTGTACTAAGTTCATCCAGGGCCCCAGGTGGTTACTCTCTCACGTGGTCACGTGGTCTTCTCTTATATTAGTACTGGACCAGAGTTGAGTGCTGAGGAACGACGGGGTCACAACGCCCTAATCTGACGAGAAAGTTAGGAGTTCCATTTTCTCCCGAGGCAATGTTTTCTAAAAACGTTCTTCGTGCCCCTTTTTCATATCTTTCCAATGTTGCTGGCAGCAGACTTTGGACACATTGTAGAACCAGGAAGTAATCTTTGCCTGACAAGCACCAACTGATTCGAACGTCATCCAGATAGCCCTATAGGAATATCGTCTAATTAAGTGCAGCACGATATCTTGGCGCGGTATCGATTCAGTATACACACACGCACACTCATATGCTTCAGGACTCTACACTGTCCCGTTTATCAGTGTTACGGGTTACAGCACGGAAAAAGCTGCTTCGAAATATATGGGAGTTGAGTACAGGGGGCAGAGCGACTTGGGTAAAGAAAAGCAAAATATGGGAACACAATAGGAGATGAATTATGTGGAAATTTGTGCAGAAAGAAGGCAGGATTGTTCATGAGATGGTAAGGAAGGATTGTTCATGAGATGGGAAGGAAGGATTGTTCATGAGATGGGAAGGAAGGATTGATCATGAGATGGGAGAAAGAAGAGAAGAAAAATAGGGAGACTCGAAGTATAATTTTTTTTTAAAGTGGCATCTCGAATATAACTCCCTCCTCATCCTTCTCGTCGTTGTCTTCCTCCTCCTCCTCCTCATCATCATCATCATCATCATCGTCATCGTCATCCTCATCATCATCATCATTTTTATTCTTCTTCTTTCGATTGCCACCTGTTTAACCTTCGTGTTATCTCTTAATTTTAGAACTAAAACACGGCCACTTTCAAAAGACCTTTTTAACACTATTTTTTCAGTTTAAGGCAGTTTTTCCCATACAAAACAAGGTGTAGTGATCAACTTCATTCATTTATTCCTGTAAATAAAATGTCAGTAATCATTTTTCTGAATTTCACTTTCTCCTGATTTACGATTTTGTTTTTTACTTCATTTCAGTAAGTATGAAGTATTTTGTTGCTCAAAATTTTGTGAGCAATAATCACATATACTCCACATTATCCTGTTTTCATACTTCGTGTGTAAATTATGTCATGTAGTTTATAAAAGTAGCTGCTACAAATGTAACATTTCTAGTATTTCTTTCCAATTTCTTTTAACGTGGTGCATCTCTCCGTTGCAACTTCCAGAAATAGTTGCTTAACAAATCTACTCAGCGCGTAGGAATTTGCAAGTTGCTTGTGAAAGTCGTCGTAAATTATATATAGATCTTCCCTTACATTGTCCAGAATCTCTGTGAATTATCACATTTCTTATTCACTTTTTGTATGGGCTCAAGTGTCTGTGGGAACTGACAGAGACGATCTGATCAGATCCCACAGACCATCTTGCAAAATATTGGACGACACTGCAGTCAGAGCTTCTCCTATCACCATAATCCAGATACAACGTGCTTTATCACCACGTTCCACACAGAACATATTCTGTCACCATAATTTAGATAGAACATATTCTGTCACCATAGTCCAGACAGAACACGTTCTGTCACCATTTTCCAGATAGAACATATTCTATCACCATATTTATAACAGAACACATTCTATCACAATTTTCCAGATAGAACATATTCTATCACAATTTTCCAGATAGAACATATTCTATCACAAAATACCAGACAGACCATATTGTATCACCATATTTATAACAGAACACATTCTATCACAATTTTCCAAATAGAACATATTCTATCACAAAATACCAGACAGACCATATTCTATTACCATATTTATAACAGAACACATTCTATCACAATTTTCCAGATAGAACATATTCTATCACATGAAGACGAAAATCAGGATATGTAATGTTCTAAGTGTACCCACTTAAATTTTTAAGGGCATGCATCTGTCATATCGCAACATATGCCTGTGAGACCTGGACACTTAAGAAAACAGCTGAGAAACACATAAATTCCTTTGAATGTAAATGCTACAGAAGAATTCTTCAAATATCGTGGACACAAAAAAGAACAAATATATCCATATTATAAGAACGTAATATTGAAGAAGACTGGCTAATAAAGAGGATTAAAGAAAGAAAACTTAAATATTTTGGACATATTAAGCGTCACGATAATCTAGAGAAGACCGCATTGAAAGGGTACAAAATAGGAAAAAGAAAGAGAGGAAGACCATGGCGAAGATGGCTGCAAGACATCGTTGATATCTGCATATGGATGCATCAGCATCAGGCCATCTTGCTCACAACCGAGAGGCCTACAGGAGAGCTGTTAGAGAGGCAAAATTCCGCAAGGGACATGCAATTGACTGAATGAGTGTACCACTCCATCGAAGTGAATGCTGGAAAATCACCAAAACTATAGAAAACAAACTGAATTCTTTCCAGACTAAATGTTTATGAAGAATTAGAAGAATATTTCGGCCAAACACAGTAAGAAACATCTTGTTGGCTGAAATGCAGATGAAGCAACTGACAGCAATTATTGAGGAAAGACGCTGGCGATGGTTGGGACATATACTCCAGATGACTGACGACTAACTACCACAAATAGCAGTAATATGGACCGGGGAACAGAAGTAAGGGTAGACCAAAAGAGACATGGAGAAGAACAACAGAGAGGATGTAGAGCAATAGAGGGCTCACCTGAGCAAGATCAGGAAAAAAGGCAAAGAACAGGTGTTTGTGGAAAACCCTTGCGGAAGCCCCGTGTGCTTTGAGCCTTTAAGGTTCAGAGAGAGAGAGAGGAGAGAGAGAGAGAGAGAGAGAGAGAGAGGAGAGAGAGATATTGTATTACCATATTTCAGATAGAACATATTGTATCACCATATTATAGACAGAACATATTGTATCACCATATTATAACACAGAACATATTCTATCACCATATTCCAGACAGAACATATTCTATCACCATATTCCAGACAGAACATATTCTATCACCATATTCCAGACAGAACATATTCTATCACCATATTCCAGACAGAACATATTCTATCACCATATTCCAGACAGAACATATTCTATCACCATATTCCAGACAGAACATATTCCATCAAATTGTCATCATCCTGACATCTACTATTAAACTCATAGAGAGAAGGATTCGTTCGGTGCACATTGCAAGAGGAGTCATTTAGTGCACATTGCAAGAGGATTCATTCAGTGCACATTGCAAGAGGATTCATTCAGTGCACATTGCAAGAGGATTCATTCAGTGCACATTGCAAGAGGATTCATTCAGTGCACATTGCAAGAGGATTCATTCAGTGCACATTGCCCGGGGCCTCAGAAGGTTTATTCTGTTTGTATTTCAGTTGAGGTGGTTTGGAGGAGGGGGGGTATGGTGAATGAAAACGTGTTGACAAACAGTTTTACCCCATTAACATAATTCCTCTTAAGGCTGTGTCTACCGCCACGGGAGTTGTGTCAGCAGCCGCAGTCAACCATAACAAGAGAAGTATCGAGACCTGGCTCAGAAATCTTACAGATCGGCCTTGGTAAGCCTTACCGCCTCAGACACGAAAAATCTAAGGGGGGAGGGGGAGCTGGGTTAGGCTCCTTTCTTCCCTTCAAATTTAATGAAACGGGCCTGACCGTTGGTGAATAAACTTAATTAGGTGACTAACTTCATGCCGGTTCCAAAGAATTAAATATTTAATTAACGAATTATGTCACCGTGACTTGACAGCAAGTGGGAATAACCCTGGCAGCCTGGCAGCCTGGCAAAATAATTCAAACTGGATTAAACAAAAGTTTGGAGAAAAAAAACGGGAAATGAACAATATATATCAGCTTTCCGACCAAGCCATTAAGGCTCATTGCTGCAGACAAACGTCGTCTTCATTCCTCTCTATTCATAATCTTCTCTCTCCAGTTAGTGGCACCAATTTCTTGTATATCTTCTTCTATGTTGCTTTTCCATCTCTGTCTTGGTCTACCCTTTGGTGCTGTTTCCTTCATCTCTTGTGCATACATCATTTTCGTTTGTCTGTTCTCTTCTATTCTTTCTACATGCGCTAGCCAGCGTAGTCTGTTCAGTTTCAAGACATTTATAATTCGTTGGGATTTAAATAAGCTGTTCAGTTTAGTGTTCTTTCTAGCTCTAAATTCTTCACTGTTTGTATTCTTTATCTGCCGAAAAGATTCCTATTATGATCTTGCTCTCAAAGATCTGCAATTGCATCTTTATATAGATATGGTCCGGCATAAAGAATTAAAGCATAGCTAGCTTTAACTGACGTAGTGCGCAGAAACTGAATACGTGTGGGAAAAAAGTGACTTCAGAGATGACGCAGACAAACAATCATTTTTAACAATGGCTTCTTGGCAAACACACCATCGCGCATTCACCATTGAAACATTTTAAAAGTGGAGAAAGTTTCGTCGCCATTTGGAGTTGTATCCACGTGATAATGTTCCCAATCGGAGGACAAAACAATTTTGAAGTGGGTAAAAAATTTAAGGAAACCGCTAATTGCCTTAATAACAAGTCTACTGGTCGTCCAAGAACTTAACAGATACCTGAACGAATTCAAGAAGTCTGCAATGCATTGCTGAGTAGCTCTCAGCGATCAGCTGTACGCTTTGGCACCTGGCATCCTCTTACTGTTAATAGTGATCTTTATGTGCAGATGCTAACTGAATACTTCATTCCAGACTTGGCCAATAGAAATAAGAGACTAATATGGTTTCAACAAGATGGAGCAACTGCCCACACAGCCCGTCAGCCCATGGCCATGTTGCGACAAGCATTTCCCAATCGTCTTATTTCTAGATTTGGGAATATTTCTTGACCGGCAAGGTCACCGGATTTATCGGCCGCAGACTTCTTTTTGTGGGAGTATCTCAAGAACACGGGTGTATGCTAGTCGACAACAGTCAATTGCAGACCTAAAAGATCGAATCCGACACTGCATTCAAAATATCCCTTTGAACATGTTAAATGGAATTTTCCAGACGCCTGGCTGAATGTATCAAATGTAATGGCGGTCATCTAACCGGCGTAATTTTAAAAATCTAAATATGATTGTTTTTAACCAAAAACATGTATAGCGTTTATTTATTTTCCACTTAAAAAATCCAGCCATGCTTTATGCAGGACCCTGTATATATGGACTAAGGTCGAATCAGTTGGTATTTGTCAGATAGACAGACAGAGACAGAACAGACAGAGACAGAACAGACAGAGATAGACAGACAGAGACAGAACAGACAGAGACAGAACAGATAGTTACTATTCCAGTAACGTTAATAAAACAATCTTGTAAAGTATGCAGGAAACTCTCTACCGTAGAGAGCGGAACAACAACACAACTCCTTCAGATCATCAGAGGAAGTACCCCCCCCCCCTCCGACAAGTGTTTCGGCCCTGTAAACTCCTGACACTCTAAGGGGGGTGGGCCCCTCTGGGTCATGACTCCCAGAGGTCTTGTGAGTTGTTGCTTTTTTTCCGGTCCCGGGATCGGGCCCATGATCTTCACTGCACTTTTGAAGTGCGTCTTTAGCGATTTAGCTACGGAGGACTGGTATTGGTTGTGGCAAATGAAATTACTTATGTTCCCAATGCTTGTTTCGCATACTCCACAGCCAGCATGAGGCCTTTTCTGCTGTTTCTGAAAGGCTTCTCAATGCCCTTGCTCTTGCTTGTCCCTTTATGCCCAGTTGCTTGCATAGGTCATATGCTGATGTTGCTACGAATCCCCTTGCTCCCACTTCTAGTGCTATCACTTTTGCCCTGATTCCTGCCCCCTGCCTCAGTTGCTTGATCAGATCATTGTACTTCTCTAATTTGAATAAATGCTGTTCCTCTATTCTAGTTTCGTATGGGACCGTAAGCTCGATCATTATTAATTCCTGTTTTTCTGTGGAGTACACTACAATGTCCGGTCGCATTCCTGTGTTCTTGATGGCAGTCGGGTATTCTCTTCTTTCTGGAATCTGCTGTCACTTCCCAGTCATTTGTACCATCTAGCAGTGATGGTAAGGGAATGTCCTTGATTTCAATATTTGATGTCGTACCAGCACCTATGAAGTATTTAGGTGGGACCTCAACTCTTTTGATGTTATTTGCTTTATCGTTTGCCCTGTCTACGATGGCTACTAGTTCCTGCAACACTCTGTTGTGCCGCCAGGTAAAGAATGTTAAAAAAAAACCAGATTAAAAACGCTAATCAAAATGATAATATAGGATTATTCATATTTCCGTGAAACATTTCAGAAATCCACAACAAATTAACTACGTAATGGATCATGACTATTCTTACGTCAAAAGAGATTTCTTCTTCTTCTTCTTCGTTCGCTTCTACCACCAAGATCGCCCCGTGATCCTACTGAATTTACTCCTGTGGTCCTTGATTGGTCCTGTGGTCCTCGAGAGGGCCACAAGAAATCCCCAAGAGGACCACATGAGGTTCAGAGTATCGCGGGGCTTGGGCCTGTATTCTCAGTGGGTCTCAGAAGCGGAATTGCGTGACACCGTGGCTTTCGTTGCACCAGTTTAATCTAGAGTTTGACTTTCTCACCCGAAAACCTCAACGTGTTTTGGATATCCGTATATCCCCGCCGGGTGAGAGGTGGCTATCCATCTAGTCCAGCGTTGGACTTTCTCACCGGAAAACCTCAGCGTGATTAGGATACGCATATATCTCCGTTGGGTGAGAGGTGGTTGCCCATCTAGACTGCACTGGTCCAGTTTCTCCGACTTCAGCGTTTTGTGGTCGTGGCCGCTACCTTTCCTAGTTGTGACCAGGATAGAGCTTTTGTTCAGGAGGACGAATCCTCGCCACTAGTGACTTCCACCCCTGGGTTAAGCCGGCTTAGGCGTATTATCCCAGTATGGGCGCGTTTAGGATGTGTTCGACCTCTAGAGCGAAGGTACTCATGACATAAGTAGTCATCAAGTTTCACCCCTGGTTTAAGCCGAATTAGGCATATTTCACCAGTATGGGTGTATATCGGACGTGGCCGGCTTCTAGAGCGGAGGTGCCGTGGTATGAGTAGCTCTCGCCGCGAGACTACTGGACATACCTTCGCTTTATCCTTTCCATCACTTTTTCACAGCGGTGCCGCTCGGCAAACTTAATCGCATTTTCTTCATTAGCTGGGAGGAGTTTCACCCCATGCGCGGCAGACGAAGAATCTCGCCAGCAGTGTCTTAGTTTAACCCTTGGGTTAAGCCGGTTCAGGCAATCCGCCCGGTATGTGTGCATATAGGACGTGGTCGACATCCAGAGCAGAGGTGCTGTGATTTGAGCAGTCCTGACCTCGAGACTACTGATTACTTCACTTCATCCTTTCTTTCACCTTTTCCACGGTGGCGTCGCGCGGCAATCCCATTCGCACCTTTCTTCAGTGGCCGGGAGGAGTCCCACTCCACGCACGGCAGCTGAAGAATCTCGCCAGCAGCGGGTTTTAAATCAGAGCTTTCCTTCTCTCAGATGAGCTACCAAATAGGACTCTCATCTACCCGAAACGTCTGGTTTTCAGGCGCCAGATATTCGCCTTTGCCCCTTCTCCTGTCAGTTTGAACAGTTCGGCCACGAGAAGGCCAGGAGCTGGACTTGACTGTCAGGGGCTATTTGAGACGCACGATTTGGAGACATTTAATTTGAGTGGAGAGCATATCCTCCTCCCCACCTCCGGCTATAACAGTCCTTAGAACCGCCAAGAGAGACAAACTAAGTTCTTTTTAAAATAAAGCCCACGGGCAGAACTCCCATGGTTTGCCGCTATGAGGCAGCAGTAGCAAATATGGCGTTCAGTAAACGTGAGGAGTCATTTTGTATTTTAGAATATGTAGGAACTTCGCCCGTGATGATTGTGGAACGATGATTTCAAGCGTAATTCCAGAAGCCAGCACTTGTTTTCAGCAGTATCAAGAAGTAGGAAGCGAACTTTCGGGATGAAGGCTGGGGCTTCGCTGGAAAGCTTCTCTAACACGATTCTTCGCTTGGTCCTGGACGTCCCTGCCGAGGAGCTGTGCATAGACAGCTGGAAAATAAACGACAATAGAAGCGATGACACAGTGCTCCGACGAACAGTAACTTAACATTTGCTTCAGTGGGTAAAACCAGTTCTTTCCGCAAGCCTTCCTATATTACAGAAAACGATGGGAGGAAAAAAAACCATCCATGGTCAAAATAAAAAGCGGTAATTTACTGAAGTAGTGGAAATAAAAACTGGGGTTCACAAACGTTTTGTGTGTGTATGTGTGTGTGCCAATTATACTCGTATTAATAATAGAATTTGCGAAGAAAAACCATTCTGAATTTTTTTAGGTGCGTGTGTGTGTTTGAAACAAAAGAAGTGAGAAACGACTACTCAACCTGATAAAAAAAAGCTCACTATATTGACACGGGCCCTAAATGAATGGCCGTTCGACAATGACTAATCGAGACGGCTTCTGTGAATATGGATTAAGCACTCAAAAGTCCCAGCTTAAAATGTTTGCATTGTTAACAGCTCCTTTTATGTGCGATATAGCCAAAACCACTTTCAATGCCTGGTGTCAAACTGTGGGTTTTTTAAAAATTCCCTTCTAAACCTGACCTGGCAATATTTCTGCAAGTGACGCACGATCTGATCAGGTTCGGCGACCACAGATTTAATCAAAGTAGTTTGATCAGTGATGGCTGATTTGACTGCGACTGATCTGTCCTTCTAAAAAATAAAAGACAATTTCTGCTCACCCTTAGAGAGAACCTAGTCAACTAACTAACTAACTAACTAATTAACTAACCAATTAACCAACAAACCAACCAACTAACTAACTAACTAACCAACCAACTAACCAACCAACCAAACAATCAACCAACCAGCCAAACCACCAACCAAACAACCAAACAACCAACCAACCAACCAACCAACCAACTAACTAACTAACTAACTAATTAACTAACCAAGTAACCAACAAACCAACTAACTAACTAACTAACTAACTATCTAACTAACTAACCAACTAACCAACAAACCAACTGATTAACTAACTATCTAACTAACTAACCAATAACTAACCAACAAATTAACTAACTTATTAAATTAAACTAAGTGATTAGATTAAACTAACTAATAACTAATAAATTGATCAACTGACTAACCAACCAACCAACTAACTAATAACTAACTGAATGACCAACCAACCAACTACCAACCAACCAACCAATAACTAACTGACTGACTAACCAACACACCAAGCAACTAACGAAGTAACTAGCTAATTACATTTATGTACGTTAAAAAAAACAGTGATCATTCACAAAATATTTTAGCACTGAGTTATCAGATTTCATGAACACTCTGTTTTTCACCATGTTAAAGTGGCTCATTTGGAAGCATTCTGCTTTACTATTCACAGACTAAAGATGTTCCATGGTTTTCCTATAGTGGCGGTGGAGCCAGCTCAAATGACTGGCTCGCTGTTCACTAGAAGAACATTCTTCCGTACGCCCCAGAATAAATTGAAGGAAATAAACAAGTCGATACCAGAAGCATCGGAATTCGAATATAATGTACCCCGTGACATATTAAACATAAGGCGAACGATTTAATTCATCTGTGCTGAACAATAAACTGTTTATTTTATTTTAATCGATACCAATCTGACAACATGAGACTCTTGATTTTTGTTTGGAATCTTTCCTGTATACGATATAAACCGACTTTCCCAACCGGAAGGATAACGAAATCGATTTAGCTAGAATCTCCAAGTCGATTCTGCAAAAGCGACAGTTTAAATACAATAAAATGATTCTTTCACTCATTAACATGTCCCTTGCGGAACTTTGCCTCCCTAACGACTCTCTTGAAACAACTCGCGATTACTGAAAAAAAAATACAACGAAAAAAATAATTATTCTAAATCACTAATGGAAAAAATGGAATATTTCCTTGGATTTCATGATAGCGTGCCATAGTTTCCGAGACTTCGTGACCCCACTGAAGGAGCAGCTATAAATCAAATAACGACTCCAGAATAAAAGTAAACAATGTCTCCTAATATAAAGTATAAATCAAGTAATGACTCCAGAATAAAAGTAAACAATGTCTCCTAATATAAAGTATAAATCAAGTAATGACTCCAGAATAAAAGTAAACAGTGTCTCCTAATATAAAGTATAAATCAAATAATGACTCCAGAATAAAAGTAAACAATGTCTCCTAATATAAAGTATAAATCAAGTAACGACTCCAGAATAAAAGTAAACAATGTCTCCTAATATAAAGTATAAATCAAGTAACGACTCCAGAATAAAAGTAAACAATGTCTCCTAATATAAAGTATAAATCAAGTAACGACTCCAGAATAAAAGTAAACAGTGTCTCCTAATATAAAGTATAAATCAAGTAATGACTCCAGAATAAAAGTAAACAGTGTCTCCTAATATAAAGTATAAATCAAGTAACGACTCCAGAATAAAAGTAAACAATGTCTCCTAATATAAAGTATAAATCAAGTAACGACTCCAGAATAAAAGTAAACTATAAAATATAGCGGGTAATCTAAAACAAGAAAGGAACAGAAGTTGTTCCCCCTTTTCGCAGCAGGGTACATGTAAAACGCAGTGGTGGAACAACTAAAATACTGGATGGTCACCAGGAATTCTTTCATAATATTTAGGACTGAGAAAATATAAGAGATATAATAAATAGCAACCACAATACAAAATTGACCTGATCATCGGGAACAATTTTCCTTCACAGTCTTTAGGTTTGAGAAAGCGTAGGAGAGAAAATGCTATGTTGGATTCAGACAAGCGTACATTCCAAGTTTGTTCAAATGTCTTTTACCGAGTCGTAATGTAAGTGAGATTTTAGAAATGTTTTACGTGAATGTGTAACAAAGTAGTGGTATAACGAAGAAGTGGGGTGGGTGGGGGTGGGGTGGGGAAGAGGAGAGACACTGTCCGTTTTGGCAATCAACGGCCTATTGCTTTTCCCGAAATATTGGACTATTTATGTTCTTCATTTCGTCTAAAAAAAAAGACAAACGTTTCATGAACACACTAAACTGAAATCAGTATGAAAGTGAGAACAATTATTATTCAGATTAATGACCTCGTACAGAGTCGTAATTTCTCGGTGAAGACGGCAAAGACGGCCGCTTATGGGTCCTGTCATAAACTCTTATCTCTGTTTTCTATCGGAGTCGTCGAAGTCACATCACATGTTTGTGTTTATTGACTGTTCCATTATCCCACTGCTTGTGCTAGAGATTCTTGCACGTTCCCAGCTTTCAAGCCATCACTAACGAACGAAGCTGTATCTTTCTAATCTCAGCTTAGCTCCTCTAAAGAGATCTCAATTTCGTATCCGGTAAACAAATATGGCTGGTTTGAAGCCAGCTTTCTATCGATTTTCTTGTGTTGTTAAGTGTTTGTATTTGAAATTTCAAGACAATCTATTTACATAATTCTTTCACTGCCAAATAAAAATCACAAGCACATCCAAAAAATGTATAATATACATAGTCGTCATGGAAATGAAAGGTAAAATAGATGGACGAGTCAAAAAGTAAAGGAAATTTTGCTCTAAAATTAGAAATCGAATAGTAACAGTTGTGATGCAGATAAGTTACTCCTTCTATTTTAGATATTTGTGCGTGGAAGCACGTCGTCCATTTTTAATATACGACGTCAGCATATCAGATCCAAGATGACAACTCCCTTGAATGTCTGCACTAGAGAAGAACAGCGCTCAGCTATACCTTTCTTGGGTTATGATGGTGAGAAACCTCCAGATATCATTGCCAAGAGGCATTATGGGGATACATGTGTGTCGTTCAACAGGTGTATGAGTAAAACAGAAAGCTTGAAGTATCAAATTTGGCTGATGCAGTTCACTCGGGCTGGCCTCAGACTGCGAATAGATGTGGCACTAATCCTTAAGTGGAACGAATGATACAGGACATCTGGCAGGTAACAATCGATGAGGTGACTGGAGTACTGTAGAATAGTCATGGCTCTGGGCACCACGACGTCCACATCATGCCTCAGTGCTGAAAAGCCTTCGACAGGTGAGTGCCAAAACAGTTCCTCCTGACTTGAAAGAAAGTCATGAGACGTTCGTGAAGCTCTTTTATGACACTATGAACTCGAAGGAGATGGCTATCCACGACGTATAGTCACTAGAGGCGAATGCTGGGCGCATTTGTTCCAGCCAGAGGCAAAGTCAGCCAGCAAGGAGTGGCAAGTTCTTTCTCAACGAAACCAAGAAAGTGCTGTATAACTCGGTCAGTAGGAAATTTGATGTTCACACACTTTTTTTTCATAATAGGAAAAAGAAAAGGGGGAATACCAAGGCAAAGACGGATGCAAGGCATCACTGATGATCTGCGAATGGATACATCAGCAGCAGGACATCTTGCTTACAACCGAGAGGTCTACATGACACCTTTTATGGAGGCAAAGTTCCGCAAGGGACACGCAAATGGGTGATCTACTTTTCTAGAACTGTAAAGCTCAAACCTGAAACGTTACATGTCCAGGAGAACCACTATCAACAGCATAGCACACTTTGATCTGTCTGAGAACTACCTGAAACCTGCAATCGGGTCAAGACGTCACGATCTGCTTAGATCTGGTGTGTTGTAACAGCATGATAACGCGTGGGCTAAAAATAGATTGTACAACAGTTCAACAAATTAAAGATTGTGTTCTGAGTGTCTTCGGCAACCTGCACGTTCACCCAGTCTCGCATCGTATGATTGTATTGTCTTCGTACCCTTCATGGAAGCACTAGATGGGAAGATGTTCAGAGTGGACGGTGAGAAGCCTTGCACAGGCGGTTACACTGTCTGTCAGAATATATTTCCTCGAGAAATCCAGGCATTAGTGACGCAGTGGCAGACCTGCATTCAGTTTGGTGGGGATTATGTGGGAAAATGATATGGAATTTTCAATGATATTTATAAGGTTTATATTAATAAGCAAAAAAATTGCGGTTACTTTTTATTCTGCGTTGTATATACGTAGCAATTTAATATTTGAATATCCAAAAGCGAAGATCAAAACCAGAGACATGTTGATAACTTATTTGTAATTGTTCACACTATCAATTGTTACCTCTTTTCATGGGATACGATTATCTTAGTGTTATTCTCCTAACTGAGCGAAATTTTAAAATAATCACGACAAATTCACAGTATGCGTATTTACAGTGTGTTTCATAATTGTATTCGTCGACGTGTTTTCTGTCTATTCATTATTTTTTAGTTGAGCCACTTATGTAGTAGTATTTTACAATCAATTTGCATCTCATATACGGAGCATGTAAAACAAACACAAACTCTGGAATGGAAATGGAAATCAATGCAAAAACAGACAGAACGAAGCACGTTCAAGTTGTCTGTAGAGACATCGGATACATATATTGACTGATAAAGAAAAAGTCACAAATATTGAAAACATTTTATTATACACAAAACTCTCTACACAGCTGTTTTATTTTTCAATATAGCAGCCAACCAAATTCAGACGCTTGTACAGTGGCACCAGCTTCTGCAATTCCTCGTCAAAGAAGGCGCCGCCGGGATATCCAGCCTGTTGTTTATTCCATTCACGAGCTTTTCATTAGTTTCCAAGCGCTAGGTAGCCGGAGCGATCTTCACTGGACGCCAAGACCCCCAAGTCTGGATTGTAAATATTTGGATAGTGATGGTGGTGGTTGGGGGAGGGGGGAGGAGAATTGGGAACGTCCAAGAGAACGACAGTCTTGGTGAAAATACTACACATTTTGTTTTGGACTAATCTTCAAAGCTTATTTAGCATTTCACAATAAGCCTTTAACGTTACTATAGTCCCTGTTGACAGGAATTTCGCTTTAAGTCATAGAACACTATAGCTATATTTTTTTATTCGAAAGTGTTTGTTTGAATTTCCAAAGCTTGGTTACAGACTGCTCCTACATCTCTGCATTCACGGACTAAACCTTTGTCTCCTCTCCGTAACGACTCTATCACTGAGTTCGCCCCCCCCCCCCCTTCTGGACAGCGGAATGGGAAAAAGAAAGAGAAGAAGACCAAGGCGAAGATGGTTGCAAAATATCGTTGATGATCTGCGAATGGACGCATCAGCAGCAGAGCATCTTGCTCACAACCGAGAAGCCTATAGAAAAGCTGTTAGGGCGGCAAAATTCCGCAAAGGACATGCAAATGACTGACTGAACTTCTGGATAGCGAATAAGTACAGTTAAAGCTGAGCCCATTCTTTATTTTCGTAAACGTCTGTCAGTTGTTTTGATGCCAACTCTGCGCAGAACCTTTGGCAACCTTAACTCTCCGTGACAGTTCCAAACAGACTAGTCCTAGAAATTTGAAGAAATTCATTAGAAAGATGCGAAATGGTGGAACAACGTTATTTCACGTGTTACTTGATCGATTTTTCGAACGAATTCATCAGTCACAGCGGAATTTAGACATTAATCTCATTCGTCAAACATACATGTGCGACATTTCACGAATTTCCTGCACTAATCCCTTACAGAACTGTCACTCATAACGTTATCATCATACACGCAGTCTCGGTCTTTTTCTCAGTCTCTTTTTTTCTCTCTGCAGAAAAAGTCACGTCTCTCAGATAACAGGAATGACCGTTACAGGGTCCATATTTACTCAGTCGCTATTCGTGTATAAGTGAACAGAAAGGACTGTGATTTGACATTTAGCGAGATAACACTTTACTGGTTTCTATAGGAAATGCTTAGTGTCACTATGGCAATCAGTTTATTTTTACCAGTAATCGGATGTTGATTCTGGAATTGCCAACGTGCACAACATGGGCAAAATACATCCAGAAACAAAATATAAAGTGATGTGGCCACCTTCTTAGAACGCAGAATAACCTGTTACTATTCCATTTCTTTAATAACAACAATATACAAGGTGGGGTTAAAGGGCGCCGAAGGAGGAGATGACTGGATGATGTCCAAGGGATCCTACTTATGCATGGAAGCATGGCGGCCGTTTTGAAAATACGATGTCAACAAACCAGATCCAAGACGCCAGTTCTCTTGAAAGCGTGTCATCATCATCAGGTGCCGTGCCGACTGGCGTTGGCTATTATGCTTCTCTAGAGTACACGATCCTTCATGCAGGCCATCAGCTCAGTTGGTGATCTCCTCTCCGTCAGACTGTCCAGTATCATTTCTCTTGGTCTTCCTCTTGATCTTCTTCCTTCTATTTTTCCTGTTGTTATAATATTTCAATGTCCCCTCTTCTCATTGCATGTCCTATGAAAGCGTGTGTGAGAGAGGAAATGAGCGCAGTTGTTCGTTTCTTGGGATACGAGGGCAGTAACCCGAAGATATTCCTGGCAAAGCGACCTGGAATATTTTTGACATAAACTTAGCGACAAAAGCTGGAAGATACCATAAAATAAGGTAAGCAACAGGTGAGCGGCATTGACGGTACTAAAATGAGCGGGTGAAGTAATCCTGATAGTACTAATATTCTACCTCACCATAGTGGGTTGAGAAACACTGTTATCTTTCAAACTGGCTAAATGAATGAATTCATTTTCTCTACAATACAGTCTACCAATGCTAGCTTCTTTGCTCCAATTTCAGAATTAAAACACGCTAACGTGACCCACTCCTAATTTCTAAATTAGGCCTTTATAGAACTTTCTCAATGGCGTGGGCGGAGGAACAATTCAAATTAGGGGGGAATCTTCAAACACAGCAGAACAACAAAGAGGGAAGTAATCTATGTTGAACAAAGCATGTTTTTCTGCTGCTTGTCTCCCTTCATAAAATATTTACTTCAACTATTTAGTTTCTGGCTAATCTTTGGGTTTTTCCCCGTACCAGCAATGGTAAAAGTTTGCGCAGTCTTTATCTACGACAATAATTAACTCTTTACTGTTTGTATGATAACACAGACAGTGTATAGACAACTGAAATAACATTTTAAGTTTTTCTATTTACTCCATAATGAAGTCTCATACTCTCCAAGTGCTAACTTAACCTTTAATTTCGGGTCAGGAGGTCTACAATACAGTAAGCAACGACAAAAAATTAAGTGTAGCTACAAAGCATTAAACATATGTCCGTGAGACCTGGACGCTTAACAAAACTGCTGAGAAATGTATAATTGCCTTTGAATGTAAATGCTACAGAAGAGTCCTTCAAATACCATGGACACAAAAAAAGAGCAAATATATCCATGCTACACAAACTTAATATTGAAGAAAGCTGACTAATACACATAATTAAACAGAGAAAACTTAAATATTTTGGACACATTAAACGTCATGATAATTTAGAGAAGACAGTCTTGGAAGGGACGTGAAAAAGAAAGAGAGGAAGACCAAGGCTAAGATGGCTGCAAGACATCGATGATGATCTGCGAATGGATGCATCAGCAGCAGGCCATCTTGCTCACAACCGAGAGGCCTATATGAGTGCTGTTAGGGAGGCAAAGTTCCGCAAAGAGCATGCAAATGACTGAACAAAACATTATAATGCTGCTGTCACATATTTGATATGCATTTTCCGATTACATCTATGGTAAATATTACTGTTCACAAATGAAGTTTTAAAAGGAAAAAGATGGTAATTTGTAGTCATTATGAACATTTCTTGAACACAGTCAGTGTGACATGCAATAACAACTCGTGGATTGCCTAAGAGTGTTGAAAATCCTGGTTGTACATTCAATATTTCCTCAGAATCTCGCGTCTGTTGTTGCTGATTATGTTGTTGCTGATTATGTGCCGTCTTTCCCGCCATAAAAGACGCATCTTGATTTGGCTAGGAATATTTTGGGAAAAAAAAGCAGAAAGCCCCGAAATTTTCCATTAACTTCTTGGTCCTCCCCTCAGTAGGGTCTTGATCCAAGATAACACGCTATTTGGATATTCTCGTCAGACTTGTTTCATGACGAACGTTATCAGCAAAAGTCACTCTCCTACTACAAATCTATGCCTAAGACTTCAGAATTAAACTATTCATTATTTTAACACATTTATCAAGGATTTTATTTCAGGATGATAATAAATACGGTTTACCTGAGCTGAGATTTAGCAATAATTTATTCATATGTCAGTCTGCCATTAAAAATTCATATACCTGTATGGGTAACGTGCTTGGAGGTTAGCGTCTAGCTCACAGACTACAGTATTGTGGGATCTGTAGAGGCCTATGCATCTATCACTCATGGAACCTCTTGAACAGAGTATGGCTTATATCGATGCTTGAATTACCTGGAACGTTTTTGTTTCTTCATTGTTGTGGCACGCGCTGAGGCAGTTTAAAAGTTAGTGTAGGCACAGGTGGAAATGTGGCATTCTCCGAATACGTCATAAAGTTCAGCGAAAGGTGGCATTCTCCGAATACGCCATAAAGTTCAACAGTAAAATAACTCACAGTCAATGACAGCAGCAAAATTTATAGAACTTTGGTGTGTTTTGTCTCTAATTTACCATTATTAACTGATAACTGAGGTACTGTAAACAACGTACCTGTTAGAAGCTTACAATCCGAAGACAAGGACTAAGCAATAATGGCAGGTAAATCTATCCAACATCAGGTGGCTATAGGCAGGTGGCAATGGTACGATTTTAAGGATGCCGAACAACGTGTTGCTGACTCTCGGCTTTTTATAATTTATTATCATTTTCGTTTTTAATCACAATTTAATCATTTATAATCATATTTATCCCATTCAAGAGTCACCAGGGAACTAATGTGTTGAGCACGGATGTTAGTCGAGTACTCGTAACCTATAACACTAGGCCTATTAAAATCTAACGAACAGGATATATATATATATATATATAACAGAATTATAATCTTAAGCTGGAGTTCTTTTTTTCTCATTATTATATTTAATAATGTCATTTACTCGAATGTCATAATCATTTGATTTTATTTTCCTGTTCTTGACTAGAATGCGGCTGTACGTTCTCGTAACAGTTGTAACCTGGGCAAAAATGACGTGAGAAGATATGAAAACCTTGATTTGTACATAAAAATTACGACGCCAAAGACTTGAATTTTTTCAGACAAACCTGTAAAACATCCTGGAGGAAGAGCGGTTATTTGGTGAAAATCAGTGCATGAAATGATAAATGTAGCACCAAATGTCTGCTAATGGTGTGCGATTTCGTACAAAATATAATACCCTGGACGAATTTAAAAGATTGAAATTTATTGATGCTTCGTGCAAATTGTTTGAATCCGAAGACTGAGTTTCCATTACCCCAGGTGAAATTTTGAATGTACCTTGAACAATCTGAAATACTGTTTATCTTGTCAGTTCCTGTTCCCTTGAAACCAAAGAAACCATAGTTTTGCATATTTCATAAAGATGTCCCATCAGAGCGTATGTTGATGTCCATGTGTACAGTATTTTGATGTCTGTGTGCATAATATACTAGGTCTGTGACACAGACGTAGAATGAGGGCAGGAAAAACATGGGAATAGATGTCTTTTAAAAACGCTTTACAGAGTTGCTGTTTTTTGGTGCTTCCATAAGTTTGGATACGAAGAATTAATTCATAAATACATATCTTCCTAATTTTCCTCTCTTTTTACCTCTTTAGTTACCTCTTCCTTCTATAACTTGTCATCATGTTTACTTACAAGGGAAAAAAAGAGAAAAATCAATTTTAAAAACAACTAATGAATCTACACCGGCGCAGATGCTGAAACTAAAGGCGATGATTGTTTCCATTGTGATCTATACGCAGTTATCTGCCCTTCCTACCTTACGTTTAAACAAGTGAAATGAAAACATAACCACTATCATAAATTAGGTCAGTACATTAAATTTTAATCTTTTTCATATTAGAAATTCTTTTCTCAAATTCTGTAGAGTATATACCCCCTCTCCACTTTACTTGGCATGTTTTTCCTTGCTAGCCATGAGTATAATTATTGTGAACAGTAAATATGACCAGATGTAGCGCTTCCCGTGTGAAGTAAACAGGACAAAACGTGATAAACAACTCAATTTACGGACGAAAGTTCTAGCGAGATCGGATAATGAAATAAGGGAAGTAACCAGGGCAGTAGCTCAGAGACTGTATCGGTACAGTACCTTAATGATAGGTGTAATTATCTGTCATTGGCCCGTTTCAAATTGGTCTATTAAGTGAATTGATGTTTTTGCACCATCTGTTATCATTGTTGTTGCTGTTTTGATGGTCTCGTACAAACTAACAGTTAAAAGTTTGCTTCCCTTCTTTAATGTATTACTATGTACAATAACATAGAAAACACTGCGATAAGGAATGAAAATTTCAACTTTGTCTTTTTACCTACAACTATGCATACTTTACAAACCAAAATAAAAGTATCTCAGTTCGAACCTATAGTGATCTGTTAGCTCTACTTATATTATTTCACTGCACCAAGAGTTTCTTATACACGTGAGTCGAAATTAGAATTTTAAGAAGAAAGAAAGTGCATGAAAAATACCAAGTCAAATGTAGAATGATCAGAATATAGCGTCCAGTGTTTGGTAAAGGGCACTAACCGAAGTTTAAACGAAGTTTAGTGAACAACCGTGTTACGGTTATCTTCCACTAACTATAAAGTACTTCACAAATTACGAGGATTAATTGCGAAGTTTTACCTTCACGAACAAACAATACATTAAAAAGGCTGACAATAATTAAACACAAACAACGCTGCATCATTATCTTCAACTTATAATTTACGTAGTTAAGTTTTAAAAAAGTCTACTCCATCATCTGGTCTCGATACGTTTCAACAACTTGTTACAAGTTAATTGAGTCGATATGTAGCGGGGAAAAAAAAAACAGGATTTTTGGCTAAGATCAAAGTGTCTGAGGTCAAAGTGTCCTCATGGCAGGTGCCCTGATCAACATGCCCTTTGGTCAAAACAAAAGCGTCGTTATTTTTGAACAAAGTGAGATGTTCGAGGCCTGCCCTGTACATTGAATGCCAGGGGCAGGATCCACGTCTCATTACGGGTGGACCCGGTTTGCAGTACCACCGGGTCACGGCCTGTTGTTTTTGTCGTCTTAAAAAAAAAAAAAAGGATTTTTAAAAACTGAATCAACCGCCGACTTTTTCTTCCTTCTCTTTCCGTGAACGTTGTTCTATCAAATATCTCAGAGAGCCCACATCAACAAAAACTGTTCCACATAAATCGCTTGTAATTTTCTGTAAATGGCAGTTGGATCATCGCTGATCATCTGCAAATGGACGCATCGGCAGCAAGGCATTTTACGAGAGGCCTACAGGAGAGCTGTTAAGGAGGCAAAGTTCCGCAAGGGACATGCGAATGACTGACTGGCAATTTGACCACCATTCTCAAACAATGAAAAACTCAGAATTCAGCACATCAACAAAACCCCAAATCCTAACAGGTTGCCGTTTTGACCTGCATTAACAGAAGCTGTGAAGAGTATCTAACTCTTTCTTTCAATGACGGAAAGCAGACACCATGCAGCTGCCTGTAGCTAGTATTAACTGGTTATATCTAATCTTACCCAGAATGTTCCAGAGGAGACCAAACATTTCTGGCACGCCCTAGCGTAATATAAATGTTTATTATTATCTTTTTTCTGTTTTTCTTCCATGTCATAAGTTTTTTTTTTGTGTTAAACATTCAATGACAACTGGTTGTAGTCTCATTCCTGGTCAATGACAACTGGTTATAGTATCATCCTTGTCCAATGCCAACTAGTTATAATCTTATTCTCGCCCAGTGACAATTGGTTACAGTCTCCTTGTCCAAAGACATCTGGTTAGAGTCTCTTTCTTGTCCGAAGGCAACTGGTTATAATCTTGTTTTTGTCAGTGACAACTGGATATGATCTCATTCTTGTTTATAATTTCAGCTAGGCCCACTGAGATGGAATAAAATAAAATACCCAATGATTCACTCATCGAACGGTTCGTCGAACATGAACAAATGTATGTACCAGTTCGCCTGAACCAAAGCAAGGTGAATGAGAAACACCACTGTCAGCTCTTCTTTCTTAACAAACTCTGATCCCTTAATCAAAAGGAAAAGAGAGAGAGAGAGAGAGAGAGAGAGAAAGAGAGGAGAGAGAGAAGCAAAGAAAGAGAGAAGCAAGAGAGAAAGAAAAGGAAGACAGGGAGAGAGAGAGAGAGAGAGCAAAGAGAGAGAGAGGGAATCAAGGGCGAGAGAGAAAAGCAAGAGAGAGAGAGAAAAGCAAAGAGAAAGAGAGAGAGAAAGAGAGAGAAGCAAGAGATAGAGGAGCAAAAGAGAGAGAGAAAGAGAGAAAAGCAAAAGAGAGAGAGAGAGGAAGAAGCAAGAGATAGAGGAGCAAAACAGAGAGAGAGAGAGAGAAGCACGAGAGAGAGAAGCAAGAGAGAGAGAGAAGCGAGAGAGAGAGAGAAGCAAGAGAGAAGCAAGAAAGAGAGAGAAGCAAGACAGAGAGAGAGAGAAGCAAGATATAGAGAGAGAAGCAGAGAGAAGCACGAGAGAGAGAGAGAGAGAGAAAGAAGCACGAGAGAGAGAAGCAAGAGAGAGAGAAGCAAGAGAGAGAAGCAAGAGAGAAAGAGAAGCAAGAGAGAGTGAAGCAAGAGAGAGAATCAAGAGAAGAATCAAGAGAGAGAGAAGGATGAGACAGAGAGAGAAACAAGAGAGAAAGAGAGAAAAGCAAGAGAGAGAGAGAGAAGCAAGAGAGAGAGAGATAGAGACAGAGAAGCAAGAGAGAGAGAAGCAAGAGAGAGCGAGAGAGAGAAAAGCAAGAGAGAGCGAGAGAGAGGAGCAAGAGAGAGAGAGAGAGAGAGAAAGTCAAGAGAGAGAGAGAGGAGAGAGAGAGAAAGAGGTAGGTGTCAGACAATATTTTTCTGAATCTTGCAGTTAATTATTGTACTAACAATGAACTAAAAGTATTTGTTTCCTGTTGGAGGGGAAACCACTCCTTTTAACTATTCATCGGCCGGATATTGGACAAATGTGGAGAAGCACAAGATAAATAAGCATATTTTCATCTTCTACCAAAACTGACTCTATCTTAATGCAAAGAAAACTAAATTGATGACAACTGACAAAACAAACAAGGCAGCTGAAATATGTATCAATGAGGAAAAACTGGAAGAAGTGGAGAGTTTTTACTATCTTGGGTCACTACTAACTAATAATGGAGATACAATGAGGGAAATTAAACGGAGGACATCTGTCGCTCTTCAGAAAGTAAAACAAATAAAGAATCTGTGGAGAGGAGCAGACAGAACCACAAAAATAGGATTTTTAAGGGCATGCATCTTTCTCATCGCCACATGTGCCTGTGAGACCTGGACACTTAACAAAACAGCTGAGAAACGCATAAATGCTTTTGAATGTAAATGCTACACAAGAGTTCTTCAAATATCGTGGGCACAAAAAAGAACAAATATATCTATACTACAAGAGCTTAATATTGAAGAAGGCTGGCTAGTAAAGAGGATTAAAGAGAGAAAACTTAAATATTTTGAGCACATTAAATGTCATGATAATCTAGAGAAGAACGTCTTGGAAGGGACGTGAAAAAGAAAGAGAGGAAGACCAAGGCGAAGATGGCTGCAAGACATCGTTGAGGATCTGCAAATGGATGCATCAGCGGCAGGCCATCTTGCTCACAACCGAGAGGCCTACAGGAGTTCTGTTTGGGAGGCAAAGTTCAGCAAAGGAACATGCAAATGAATGAATGAATGAATGAACCAAAACTGATATTTTTGAATGGGTCTTTCTACTAATGTTTATTGATGAAGAACTGGCCTGACAAGGTTAACTGCTAGAAAAGTAAATGTTGTTGGTCTGGATATTTTGATACAAGAAACAAAACAAAAATCGTGTCCCCCCATCTTGAGATAGTGATTAACGTTGGTGATTTGAACATGACCAGGGATTCTCAAACTGGAGGATACTATTCAGATGCGGAGGTGTTTTCAAACAAGTGGTCAAAAGCGGCCCAGTGGAGGGGGAGGGGGTCAGTCGGTGCATGGCTTCGGGCCCCTGAAGGTTTTATCTGTTTTAAGGGCGGGCCCAGAGGACTTGGGGTGGGGGTTGGGGGGGGGAGCTGCACCAGCTTACAAAATGTCTCGGATGCCCTGGTCAAGAGAATCTTAAGACTTCTACCAAAATGGGTGCTTTCCTAATTGATATGAGCAGTTCATAAAGAAATGAGAACCAGTTCACTGCAAGCGGCGGCTGAAACGTTGCAGGAACTTGGCTGTTTCCAAGCAATTGAACCTGAAATGAAGCATAAGCCACCGTACGCAAGTGTGGTTTATGATCTGAAAAAGTCACCTTGTGTGTCCTCTTGTACAGCACGGGTGAGAGACGTAGCACTGTCAGCGTGATGTCAGCATTTTCTTTTTCCAGAAGTGTTTATTTTCTTAAACATCAAAGTCACTATCTGACAAGAAAAGAGTAAAAATAGACACAAAAGACAGGAAGGGATTTTTTTTATATGTTGATTTTCATGATAAAGATTTTGCGGAACAGAATATTGCCATGAAGTATGTCTGATATAGTTCCTGCTTTTGTTTCAGCCCTTTTTTGTGTCCAGTTATTCTTCGGGTGATGTTTTGGGAGATGCAGTCTTCCATGACTTTCTCGAAGGATGGATCGGTGCCTTCCAAGCCCAGCTGCGTTACCTGACTTCTCAACAAATTCAGTCATCATTATGTTCAGTCTGTTCTCACGGAGCACATCAAGGAAACGAGAAAGGATGTGGAGTTAATACGCCAAGCTTCCAACTAAAACTCCTCTGTTTTTCTACCGTGCGTCCAACTCTTTCTATGTTTCTTCCATTAGACTGACTCCACCTGATTGATAAAATGGTGCGTTTCTACAACTCTGGAACTGATTGATAGATGGTTCAATTCTATTACTCTTGACGCCATAAAATTGCTTCTGAACTAGACTCCACAACCATGGATTTGAAATAGGCTCTTCATTGTACGCCATAGCATTAGAAGCATACAAACCGCTTCTCCTTGGGGGCGGGTGGGGGTTGGACAGATAGATTAGATAGATAGGCAGACAGACAGACAGACAGACAGACAGATAGATAGATAGATAGATAGATAGATAGATAGATAGATAGATAGATAGATAGATAGATAGATAGATAGATAGATAGATAGATTCCAACACATCTTTGGAGTTTAATAACGACACAAACACCATAACAACCATTTTTTTTACCATGATCATAGTAGATTCTGTTCCATCGTATTTTCAACTCAAAATCCTGCTTACAACACCACCCCTCCCACTTTTTTTCTGCTGTAAAAAAAACCGTAAAGTCTGGGATCCTTGTTTTATTTACTTAGCCTCAGCAATTTCTGTCCAAAAAAAAAAAAAATGACGCGGTCTACTTGCTTCCAACGTCATAGAAACGGTTAAAGTCTGCTAAAAACGGCAGCAATATTTATGGGCCAGTTTTTAGTTCCAGGGTGACGTCTCTACAAACCACACCCCTCCCTTCTTTCCCCATCCTTCAAGAGCTTCAACTTTTCTTCTACCAACCCTCCTCTCCCCCACACCCCCCCCCCCCCCCCAACCTGATCCTGCGTTTAGTGCCATCACCAAAGCAACCAGTTTTTACACTCGATGATTTAGATTGCATTTAGTGGCTCGAAAATCCGGTAGTGACCTTGGTAATTTAAATAAACATGACTTGTTTAGGTCATTTCCGTTCCTGCACTGCTGACGCAGAGAGTAATTTCCAAAAAACAAAACCTCCTCGTTTAATTAAAGAAGACTAAAAGTGAGGAGGGGCAGTCCCTATGTATGTATGTATGTGTGTATGTATGTATGTGTGTATGTGTGTATGTATGTATGTATGTGTGTATGTATGTATGTGTGTATGTATGTATGTATGTGTGTGTATGTGTGTATGTATTACGTATGTATATATGTATGTATGTATGTATGTATTATGTATGTATGTATGTCTGTATGTGTGTATGTGTGTATGTATGTCTGTATGTATGTATGTCTGTATGTGTTTATGTGTGTATGTGTGTATGTATGTATGTATGTATGTGTGTGTGTATATATGTATGTATGTATGTATGTATGTGTGTATGTATGTATGTGTATGTATTTATGTATGTATGTATGTATGCATGTATGTATGCATGCATGTATGTATGTATGTATGTATGTGTGTATGTATGTATGTGTTCTAGAGAAGCTCTTGAAATAATGAAAATAACGAAATAGAAGAGATGAGAAACAAGACGAAATATTTTATTCTGAAAACAGGAAAATTGATGAAGAAAAGATAATGATTCACCAGAAGCTGACAGTAAACACAAAGTACAGATGGTTTGACAAAGATACAGTCAAAATAAACGCTATCTATTGCTCAAGTCGACTACAAAACAAGACTTTTTCTCGTACTTTATGATTTTATAAGAAATTTTTCTTCTAAATAAGAGCTACCCACTTCTTCCACCGCATTCAGACGTCGACTTGTGTATTTCTGAAGTTATCGGAGATAAACTGGAGCTTGTTTATTGTTATTGTTTTGTTGGGCTGATATAGGCGCTGGCTACGTCTGTTTTCTCTGTTCTCCGTATGCTGGGCACTCCTGCAGAATATATCTGGTCATCTTAACTGGTGCAGCGTCCGTTGGTTGTCGACCTTGACCTTGTTGAATGGAAGCCATCTTGTTATGACCCGGTGTCGAGCTAACACTTGCCTCTCTCTGGTGAACTGGTAAAGTATGCCTTATTTTTATTAATTTCTCCCATTTACTCCTGCAAGTTTTATCACTGTCTTAGCACCCTCGTGTGTTATACGTGTATCTGTCCGTGGACATTTGACACCTTCCTTTGTTATGATGCCTGCTTATTCACTCCCAGCTTTAGCTAACTGAACAGAATGTTCTAATCACATTATCCATACTGATTTTTTAAAAATAACTTTTACACGTAGAACTTCCAGTAGTAATTACAGAATTCATCGAAGTCTATTTTTTAATGAACTTTTATACTTTGTATTTCTTACAATTTGAAGGTTGTAAAGAACAGTTGTTTTGCTCGCATGCTTTTATGTAGTTTTCCCTTCGAGTCCTGCTCTGTATGTTAATGTGATCGTTTGGCGAATAAAAGAGAAAAAAAAAAGAAACATGCGGTCTCTGGCTATGATATGGGAGGTATGTAACCTACAGTGTCCTGGCATCATAGCCGAACTTAAGAGGCTAAATACTGCCCCTTTAAGCCGAGGAGAAACGATCAGATTTGTGACCCGTTAAAAGATTTATGTTCTTGACTTACAGTCAGCAGTTTCTGGAGTTTGTGACACAATGCACGAAAGCTATGTTTGAATAACAAGCCAACAGGTCAATACATTTTAAATTATGTGCTTGAACATAATTATAAACGTCTCTAAATCTTAGCATATGTGCTTCAACACCAAGTATGCACGTTAATAAATTTTAGCATATGTACATGAACATACAGTCTACACGTTAATAAATTTCAATATGTGTACTTGAACACCAAGTCTAAACATTGGTTAATTCAGATCTGTTCTTGTTGTTATCTGCAGCAGCAACTGCCAACAACCACACCAACAATCTTTGAATTTGATGCCTTATTTTATCAATCAGTATCGAATATGTTGAAAAGGAACCTAATTACATCCATAAGAAAATGAATGACAGTAATCATTCACTGGACATATATGAAAACATAACAACAGGAAAGATAAATGAGAAGAGAGGCAGGGGAAGACGAAGGTTTAAAAAAAAATCATGGACAGTCTAATACGATGACATAATAAAAAAGTCACCAACTGAGCTGATGGAAAATATCAAGAACGGGATCTATCTACCGGTACGGCACCTGCTGAAGATGAGCGATCAAAGAAGCTTTACTCAACCGTTTTACTTTCACAGGACTCTTGCATTATAATTTTCACCTTCTGTGAAACCCTCGCACACATGTTACTGTATCTACTAGCTCACGACACGTCAATGTGATCTGTAAGTTGCACGTGTCTTAATCCATTAACAATTGTCAATGCTCTTTAGAGCAGCCATAGTGAGAATACGTGGAGGGAGATGGCAGGAGATGGGCAGAGTGAAGAACAGAAACTTGTTAGTATCCTTTTACATGAAGCAAACTCAGAGTTCAGTGAAGAAGTCTATGTGCCTGCTCGACACTGTAGGGGAAGCTGAGAACAGAGACGAGAGACAAGCTCTTCTCAGCAAGAAAGGAAAAAAATTAATATATTGTTATGTGGATCTTTTTATAAATATATTTTTATGTGGATCTTTTTATAAATATATTTTTATGTGGATCTTTTTATAAATATATTTTTATGTGGATCTTTTTATAAATATATTTTTATGTGGATCTTGTTATAAATATATTTTTATGTGGATCTTTTTATAAATATATTTTTATGTGGATCTTTTTATAAATATATTTTTATCTGGATATTTTTATAAATATGTTTAGATATTATTAATCACAGTCTTGTGGAGGACTGCGTTTTGGTTGAGGTAGTGTGTCGTTCCAAGTTGTGACGTGTGATGTGGTCACTGCGGTCACTGTAGTCACTGTGGTCAGTGTGGTCACTGTGGTCACTGTGGTCACTTTGGTCAGTGTGGTCACTGCGGTCACTGTGGTCAGTGTGGTCACTTTGGTCACTGTGGTCACTGTGGTCAGTGTGGTCAGTGTGGTCACTTTGGTCACTGTGGTCACTGTGGTCACTGTGGTCACTGTGGTCAGTGTGGTCACTTTGGTCACTGTGGTCACTGTGGTCACTGTGGTCAGTGTGGTCACTGCGGTCACTGTAGTCACTGTGGTCAGTGTGGTCACTGCGGTCACTGTGGTCACTTTGGTCACTACGGTCACTGTAGTCACCGTGGTCACTGTGGTCACTTTGGTCACTGTGGTCACTGTGGTCACTTTGGTCACTGTGGTCACTGCGGTCGCTGTGGTCACTGCGGTCACCGTGGTCACTGTGGTCCCTGTGGTCACTGCGGTCACTGTGGTCACTATTGTAACTGTGGTCCTTGTAGTCACTACGGTCACTGTGGTCCTTGTAGTCACTGAGGTCACTGTGGTCCTTGTGGTCAATGTGGTCACTGTGGTCAGTGCGATCAGTGTTGGAGGAAAATGGCCGGGTTACAGAGAGCGGTTCAATAAATGGATTGTAATTTGTGAAGTTTCTGTTGTGTGGTAAGAGAGATTGTTCGAGCTATGTTCTGCACCTGGGCCTTCTCATGTCATGTAAGTGTTTGTTACATTTTAAATATAATCAATCAATTAAGTGCTGTGCCGCGTGGCGTAGGCGATCATTTCTCTCCACATTTCCCTGTCTTTAGACTTGATTATGAGATCAGCCAGTGACTTTCTTCCTAGCCACACTGACAGCCCATCCAGTGACTTCTCTCTCTGTCTTCCTCTGTCTCTTCTTCCTTCAATTTTTCCAGTTGCCACAATGTGTTCCAATTTTGCTCTTCTCGGGAAATGTCCTATAAATCTCGCTTGTCTGCCTCTGATCTTTGCTGCAATTTGCCTTTTTAACTCCAGCCTCTCCTAAGATTTCTTCTTTGGTTTTCTTGGCTGTCCATGGTACCTTCAACATCCTCCTTATGAACCACATTTCCATGGCCTCCATTTCTTGCTGTACTCTCTTATTCATGGACCATGCTTCACATCCATAAAACAAAATTGGCTCGATGTAACATTTAAGTACTCGGAATCTTGTTTCCATTGATATTATATATATCTTGTTGCACAAGATGTTTCTCATTTTCTGGAATGCTGACTTGGCCTGAGCACGTCTGCTTTTTATTTCGTTGTGACATTTCCCATCAGTTGCTATAACCATTCCTAAGTACTTGAATCTATCAACTTGTTTCAGTTCTGTGCCATCGATGGTAATGTTACATTGTGGTGGTATTCTTTTCTTTGAGATGACCATCACTTTTGTCTTCTTTTTATTCAGGCTGAGACCTTTACTTTTACTTTCACGAACCACGATGTCCAGAAGAGCATGTAGCTCCCCTTCACTTTTAGCAACTAGAACTGTGTCGTCTGCATATCTTAAGTTGTTAAGGTTGTACCCGCTAATTGATATTCCTGGCAAGCTCTCTATATTTCTTATTATGTTTTCGCTGTACAAGGAGAAGAGGTCAGGAGATAGAACACATCCTTGTCTCACTCCCAGTTTTATGTCTTGGAATGCTCCTATTTAGTTCTCAACCTTCACTGCTGCTGATTGCTGCCAGTATATGTTTTTGATGAGAGTTTCAGATCTTTTCCATCTATGTTGACGTCTTATAGCATTCTTATAATTTTCTGTGTGTCTCACTTTATCGAATGCTTTACAGTACTCTATGAAGCATAAGTATATGTCCGTCTTTACTACTATTGATCTTTCCATCAATGTATATAACATTACTTGTGCCTTTTCCTTCGACGAAGCCACACTGTTCTTCAGCGACTTCTGGTTTTACTTTGCCCCTGACTCTTCTCATGACAATACGAAGTAAGGTTTTGATAACATGGCTCATAAGACTAATGGTTCGATGGTCTTCACATTCAACTGCACTTTGTTTCTTTGGTAGGGCAATGAAAACTGACTGCAAAAGGTCTGATGGGACATAGCTACTGTTATAGATGTCATTCAGCAATCTGGTAATTATTTCTATGCCAATCTCTCCTAATGCTTTCATTTCTTCCTTGGTGATTTTATCTGGTCCTGGTGCTTTGTTGTTCTTCATGTGTTTGATGGCTTCTTCCACTTCTGCTTTTAATATGGGAGGCCTTTCATTATTATTTCGTATATCTATTTCGCTTCTATTGTCCTCATAGAGTTATCTAATGTATTCTCACCATCGTGCCATTATTTCATCTCTGTCCATTATTGTATGCCCCTCCTTTGACTTCAGGCAACCAGTCTTGTGGTATGCCCTTTTGTTTGTTAACTCCTTTATTTTTTTTTTTACATATCTCTTGCGTCTCTATTTCATTACATTTCTTATTTAGCCACTCTTATTTAGCTTTAGTGCATTTCTGTCTTATTTCTTTATTTATTTTGTCATATTCATCTTTATCTTCCTTGAGACTTCTTCTCCGATCCATTAGTTGCAAAATTTCTTCTCTTATCCACCCCTGCTTAGCGTGTCGTTTATTTGGAGATAGGATTTCGATAGATGTTTGCTGAATAGGGTCTTTAAGCATATTCCATTGTTCATCAATCGTTTCAATCTTCTCTGTAGCATTATACCTATTATGTACTATAGCCCTAAATTGTTCTTGTATTGCCTTATCTTTCCGTAACAGCTCTCTATCTAGTTCTTTGTTTTTAGCTGCTACTATTAGCCTCTTTAGCCTGATTCTCACTTTTCCTACAATTGGGATGTGGCCACTGTTGCAATCTGTGCATTTCTTGTTCGATGTTTTCCAGGTTCTGTTAGTGTTCTAATGTTCCATGTTGCAATTACTGTGGTTTTACTTGTGTTTTCTTTGCGTACAATAGTTGGATGACGATCTGGTATCACCTGTCGCACGTGATAGTCCTACCGGACGAGGTGGTTCCACGGGAACCCCTATTAACGTCGTTATGATTCAAAGAATTGTGGATTGTCATGATTGTTCTTGGGAATGTACAGTGTTGGTTTCCCCTTGCCTTCCACCGGTTTGTTTATGGTTTACTCCACTAGCCTGTGATCTGGCCAGAGCCTACCCTACAAGGCAGTAGGGGGTTTGAAATCAGTTTTCATTCTCCTAGATGAACTACCAAGCAAGACTAACGAGTCTCATCTACCCGAAGCGTCTGGTTTTCAGGCGCCAGATACTCACCTTTCGCCCCTTCTCCTGTCAGTTTAAACAGTTCCGCCACGAGAAGGCCAGGAGCTGGACTTGGACTGTCAGAGGCTATTTGAGACGCACATCTTGGAGACATTTAATTGGAGTGGAAAGCTTATCCTCCACCCTACCTCCGGCTATTACAGTCCTTATAACTATTAAATATAAGCAGTTTTTTTTTATTAGTCGCTAATCTGTTGTGCAGTAAATGTAAGCTATTTGTTCGAGAGAGTTCTGTGAGCTGTGGTAGTGCTGGTATGAGTTGTTCCTTGATAAGTATCTGTGATGGATTTACTAATCATTTTGATTATTCACATACAATGTAATAGATATGTTTATGTGATCTGACCACAATGAGTATGTCACACATCACTACCCGGAACAACACACTATAAAGCTACGGACGATTACGTTCTAGTCAAGGCTGTACGCATCCTCGATGACAACGCTCTCCTCCAGTCTCCTGCTGAAAACCCTAGCGACCTCTAGGGGAATCTGGGAATTCCAACGAACCACAGCTCGAAACGTTAATCAAACATTGATATATTTCGTTTCACTAGAGAGAGGGAAAAAAGGTCAAACAGTGACACATCAATTCTGAGTTAACAGAGTATTTGTAGTTAAATTCAAACTACAGAGACTATGAAAACGAAAGCTGATACGGCTCACCCGGAGCAAGACGCTTCAGATAAGTTATATATGTTTGTATTTCGTTTTGTATGTATCCTCGAATAAGGCTCACGCCGAAATATCGGATGTTGTATGTTTTTCATTTATACATTCTCATACTTTCTATTCGTTTTTTTTCTCACCTTGCTCACTTTCTCCCTCACTTTGTAAAACTGCACAATAACCTCTATCTACCTTATTTATTTGAACCAGTTTTACTGCAGTCGCCATCCCTTTTATCTGATACGGCTACACTCGTTCCAGAATTCAAGCCGTGAATAAATGGGTTTTTTTTTGGGGGGGGGGGAGGGTTTCAATGTGTTATAATCATGTGACCATGAACACTACTTACGATGGAAGAATGTAAATGCTATAGAAGAGTCCTTCAAATTTCATGGGCACAAAAAAGAACAAATATATTCATACTAAAAGAACTTAATATTGAAAAAGGTTGT
This sequence comes from Achatina immaculata, assembly GCA_009760885.1. NCBI lineage: Eukaryota > Metazoa > Mollusca > Gastropoda > Stylommatophora > Achatinidae > Lissachatina > Lissachatina immaculata. Next base: position 21,727,993 of record CM019719.1, read on the forward strand.
TAGTAAAGAAGATTAAACAGAGAAAACTTAAATATTTTGGACATATTAAACGTCATGAGAATCTAGAGAAGACATTCCTGGAAGGGCATATAATGAGAAAAAGAAAGAGAAGACCAAGGCGAAGATGGTTGCAAGACATCGTTGGTGATCTGCAAATGGATGCATCAACAGCAGGGCATCTTGCTTACGACCGAGAGGCCTACAGAGAGCTGTTACGGAGGCAAAGTTCCACAAGGGTCATGCAAAAGACTGACTGACTGGAAGAGTTTTTGCACTTAAAAAGTGTAAATTTTGCGATGTTTGTGGAACAAAAAAAAATAATATTTAAAACTATTTTTTTAAACACTGAGAAAGGACACACAGCGTTTTCAATCGTCGGGGCTGTTCACAGTGAGGGAAGCTCTTATGTGTATGTCACAACAGAAAGAAATGAGAAATACTAGCTTCTACTATCACATAAACTTTAGGGCAGTGTAAACAAACAGCCAAAATGTGTGGCATATACCCAAGATTGAAACGAAAGTCAGATTCTAAGACGACCATTATGTCCAATGCTGAGTTGTGTGTTTAGTGTGATATTTAATACGTATGTAGTATGATATTTAATTCGTCTCCTTTCTTACAGCCACTTTTTGTTGTTTTATGCTTACTTCTAAAGATTAGAAGAATATTTTAGCCAAACGCCATAAGAAATGACACTTTGTTGTCAGAAATGCAGATGAAGCCGCTTTTATGGATTATTACAGAGGAAAGACGCTAGCAATGGTTGGGATATGTGCTCTGGTTGACTGACAACTCACTACCAAAAACAACACTATGATGGACATCACAGAGGATCAGGAGTAAGGATAGACCAAAGGAGACATGGAAAAGAACAACAAAGAAGATGTTGAGCAATAGAGGGCTCACCTGCGCAAGAGCAGGAAAAAAGGCGAGGGACAGTCGTTTATGGAGAACCTTTGAGGAAGCACCCATATATATTGGAGACTTAAGTTTCAGAGAGAGGGAGAGAGAGAGAGAGAAAGAGAGAGAGCGAGAGAGATAGAGAGAGAAAGAGAGAGAGCGAGAGAGATAGAGAGAGAAAGAGAGAGAGAAAGAGAGAGAGAGCGAGAGAGAAAGAGAGAGAGAGAAAGAGAGAATAAGAGAGAGAGAGAGAGCGAGAGAGAAAGAGAGAGAGAGAGAAATAGTTACTTCTACTTTCCATTTGTTATTTCTTTCTCAACTGTTGTGCATATTTTTTTCATTGTCATTTATGATCAGTTTTAGTTCTGTTTCATGAAGCTTTAAAAAAAACGACACAGAAATACAGACCACAAGCTGGCTTGAGATAGAACTTTATTCTTACAACATTCCAAATGTTTGCGCTGCTAATGGAAGGCCGCTTAGGAACGTTCAAGTCAATAATTTCCTATTCCTGGGCTTCCGTCTGATGCATCAGCAGCAGGCCATCTTGCTCACAACCAAGATGCCTACAGGAGTGCTGTTAGGGAGGCAAAGTTCCGCAAGGGACATGCAAATGAATGAATGAGCTTCCGTTTACGAAAAAAAAATTCCCCTCTCAAAGACAAAAACATAACTTACCAGCCACACTCAAGTTGCGTTAGTCTTCAAAACATACACTAATAAGTATATAAACACAATCGCTACAAAATCTACTGATACACGAATGTAATACCTCTCCAGGGAAATAAGAAATCGTTGACTATTAAGTATATGGCGTTAGTTCAGTTCACATTCGCCACAAATTAGAAATTAGATCAAAAACAAAAAGACCGTTTCATGCAGTTGTAAAAAAGCTGAAAAGTGCGACCATTGACTCCCTTAGTGAAACACTGGTTAAAATTACGCCAACTCATCCATGATTAATTGTAGTCGTTACTCTAAACGAATGATCATCATTCCAGGTCAGATTCAGTTTGTTTCAGGTTAAATCTTTCACTTCAAAACAGCGGTCCCAGCTTTGCTAGATCTTGCTCGCCCCTGCCAGTCATTGCTCGGAGCAAAATTTAAGAGAACTTAGTCTGAAAACATAAAATAAAACCTAAAAAAGACCCACTATTTCATCAAATAGAGATACTTAATGGAGTGGGAAGGATTAAAAGTTCTTAAACTAAACTAAATTTACGCAAAAAAAGTTTTTAAGTTTTTAATTATATCTCTTTTAGAAATTAAAAGAAAGTTTATAACCCATTGCAATGAAAAGTAACATATGAGGTAACTTCCCAGCAGTTTTTTTCTACCAAAATTTCTCATAAAAATTTATTCTCCTAAAGCATGCATATGAACTGAAAAATGGAAGAGTTAGCTATTCGTGTACAACGCATTCTATAACGTAATAAATGTACAATACAAAAATGTAGCTGTTCATATATCTGTATCATTGTGTGCCTCTTTCAGTGTGTACATGTACATGTATATGTTATTTGTACGGTGCCAAGTGTTCAGATTACACCATAGTGAGACACAGATGATTGACTGGTGAGCAGTTACAACAACAAAAAAAGGACAAAGAACGGCTTTCTCTCATTATGGTAAACAGCCGGTGGATTATGCACTGCACGTTGAGCATCGTTTTAAAATGTCATTCTTTGGCTCCAGATATCTCTGTGGTCCATAATTTTGAAGCTCAAACCTTAGGGAGAGAAAAAGAATTGCAGAACACTTTGTAATAAGCACGAAGCCCACATAAATATTAAACTCTGAACAAGCCCACGTGGGCTTTGAACTTCTCTTTATTTCATAACCTGCCCCATGAGCCGTTATAAATGGCTTTTCTTTAAAAAAAAATTGAATAAAAAATAATTAGCTGCATGATTTATTCTGTAATCTAGGTTCATAATTTTAAACTACCAGGAAGCTAAAAATAGACACGAGGTTACTTTCCTATAAAATAGAAGAGCAGTGACGTTTTTTTTTCAGTTTAAGAGACTTTCGAGTGTTGTGAATGTTTTGTGGGTTAAGAGTTGTTGTATACCTTAGCATATACAATATCTCATGACATCATTTCCATGTTTCTTCTCAGTTCCTCTTGCTCTACTACCACGGCATTCGTTTCTGAATTCGCTATAGTTGTAGTTAATATCAACATGTTTGTCGAGATGTGCAGCTGTGCGCATGCGCATAAAATATCTATATCTGTGAGTAGTACTGTGTGATTGATTGATTGATCTTTATTTCAAAAGGGTTAAGAATTGGGCACGCAGGCCCGTCTGACATTCTGCCCTTTATCATACATCTCTATTCCAGACATTCTACAAATATGCTGTTCATGTAACAAACATAATTAACATTGAAGCTGAGAGACATAAAATAAAATATAACATTTACGTTTCGCTCTTAAACATTCACTCAGTACAGAAGTAACTACATACATATATAAATGACTATCTACAAACAAAAATTTCGGGACTATTCAGAAAACAATTGTATTCGGTGTCTGTAAGAGCAGTTTAAGATAACTTTTAAGTTTTATAATTCATGAAGGCATGTAGTCGACATCAAATAGATATTGGGAAGGAGTATAATTTATATTTTTTATACAGGATGGGAGGGTATTCCAAAGATGAGCAGCAGAATAACTAAAGCTTTTCCTGTAAAGATCAGGTCTAGGTTTTGGAAGACATATGTTGTTCAAGCGTTGGCTGTACTTTGAGCTAAATTTAAACAGGTTCCATAGATAAGGCGGGGCATGCCGTGAAAGAATCTGATGTACTAACTTGGCTTTGTTGAAGAGGAACCTGTTCTTAAGAGGCAGTATTTTTATATGTTTGTGCTGGTTAGTTGTTTGTGCTTGATCTTTGTCACTAATAAGCTTTACTGCTCCTTTTTGGAGTGAGCAAAGCCTCTTTGTATTTTTTGTGAGATATTTGAATGTATCTGTGTGTAGTAATGTGTGAGATATTTGAATGTATATGTGTGTAGTAATGTGTGCAAGTGTGAAATCTTTGAATGTATTGTGTGTAGTAATGTGTGCGAGTGGTGAGATATTTGAACGTATCTGTATATAGTAATGTGTGCGAGACCGAGATATTTGAATGTATTGTGTGTAGTATTGTGTGAGATATTTGAATGTATCTGTGTGTAGCACTGTGTGAAATATTTGAATGTATCTGTGTGTAGTACTATGTGAGATATTTGAATGTATCTGTGTGTAGTAATGTGTGCGAGTCTGAGATATTTGAATGTATTGTGTGTAGCTGTAAAAAGTGGAGTTGTTGGGAACGGTGACTTATTAAATGTTAGTTATATAACATAGAAAGAAAATAAAATTTTAATTCATCACTGTGCCATCAGCAAAATATCAGCATCAATAATTCAAATACATATCAACAATACATTGTATTTTTTGTTTATCTCACAAGAACTTTATAATAAAATTACGATGGCCCTCAAAATAACAATTCATACCAGAAAAGAATATAAGCAGAAGATAAACAGCTGGGCGTATGCAATATATAATAATATCAACATATATAAATATATATACATATATAAGTGTGTGTGTGATTGCAAAACGACATCAACAACATAACAATAAATATCTTAAACTACTGTTCTATTTTCTGACATAAATAACCACAACTATGTTGTCTGCGGAGAAGACCTCATGAATCTTTGGTATCCAAGCTCAATATCAAAACTGTATTATTTGCAGAGAAAACATCATGAATCGTATGTATGTAAAAACTCCAATATCAAGGTATAAATAAATCAAAATATAATCACAGCTTACAATTAGAACCATTACAATACATTCCTATACACTCCTATGGGTGCACCCAGCACTTATACTATGATCTGCACAATATATATATATATATATATATATATATTGAGGATGCTTGATGAGGTCTTCGCTTACAACCACATCATACTTGCGATATAATTACTGCAAGACAATCAACACTTATATACCTGCAATATCAAGTCCTAGCATACAACGAAAGTTCTCCCACCGGCCACCAAACCCGAACTGACCAGAAAATATTTTTGCAAGACCTGTTACATAAGCAGAGTTCACACAACCAGTCGTCACCCTACGCTCCACGACAGGCTGTGCCCTCACAAGGTAATGTGTGCAGGTGTTGGACATATGAATGTTTTTGTGTGTAGAAATGTGAGCAGGTGTAGGGTATATGAATGTTTAATTGTCAGTGAGTGTATTATATAATTGTTAAGATAGAATGCACGTAAAACACTGTAACAATAAAACGAGGGATTGAACATACAGAATCCGGTATGAGATGAAGAAAGTAGAAATTTATACTTTCTACTTATCTCTGAAGCTTGTTAAATGATCCAGGAATCTGGGTTTTCTTTTAAATCCTCTTTCAGTGTTATTTCATCTCTCTTAAGAGCTTAAAGACCTTGTCAGCTGATGATGTGGTGAAGATCTTGTAACACAATCATCATGTTAACTTGGGCAGGTGATACAATATAGATGATTTCTGTAGAATAGTCATTGTGTTGACTTGAAAGTGATTGACGCGGTTTTCTGCAATTCCTTTGAGAGAACCTAAGAAAGGTGATTTTTTAAACAAATCCCACCACCAATGGGGGACATTTAGGTGGCTTTCCCTTTAGCCAAGCTATATTTTAATAACACACTGTTTAATGTGCACACTGTTTAAGGAGAAAACATGATATAAGAGAGATTTGATGCGGCGTCTCTAAGGGCAACATCAAAAGAGGCTTACTTGCTCAAAGATTGGGGAACTTGCCCATACTCATAGAGGAAAAAAAAGGAAGCTGGAAATGAATTGGTGAAAAAACTTCACCACCACTGCTAGAAGAATCGTGCGATACATACCTGCATGAACGCGGAAGTTGTCTGGTCAAAGATAAGCTGAAGAAAAACTATAAAAGTCTGAAATGGACTGCAGCTGTCAGCATACAAAGACTGATTGTTGACGTCGAGAAATGGCGACAATTTGTTGTTGCTGTGCAAAAAAAAAAACAACGACAAAAGGCGTATTTGACGATAGTTGTTTAGTTTAAAGTGACAAACTATCTCATATTTTACCGGAATCTCCTATACTTTTAAGAATCTGTCCCGGAAATTAATTGGTCGAGACGCCTAAATGCCCCTGTTTTAGAAAACATGTCCCATATTGTCCAGTATTCTCATCATTGATTGTTGCATGTTTGGAAGTACATTTTTTAAAAAACTACTGTAGGGAAAATGCTTTTTAAAAAAGAAAATTCAGTCAGTAGGGAATACAACAAGTAGGGCCTGTTGGCAGCAGGTAATGTTGTAAACCTTGCATGTTGGCTAAAATTGTGACATCATTCATCATCATTCATTTGCATGTCCCCTGCGGAACTTTGCCTCCCAAACAGCATTCCTGTAGGCCTCTCGGGTGTGAGCAAGATGTCCTGCTGCTGTTGCACCCATTTGCAGATCGTCAACGATGTCTTGCAGCCATCTTCGTTTTGGTCTTCCTCTTTTTCTTTTTCCCATTATGTATCCTTCCAATACAGTCTTCTCTAAATTATCATGACGTTTAATGTGTCCAAAATATTTAAGTTTTCTCTCTTTAATCCTCTTTACTAGCCAGCCTTCTTCAATATTAAGTTCTTGTAGTATAGATATATTTGTTCTTTTTTTGTGTCCACGATATTTGGAGAACTCTTCTGTAGCAATGGTAAACTATCTTCTGGAAATATACCAAGAAACCCAAACAGCAATCATGGAAAGTCAGATAGGAAAAAGATCTGGTGGTGAGTCCCCCAGGCCAGATAGATCTAATTTTAACACTGGGGAAGAGTGTGAGGCGGAGGTCAGTACTAGTAATTGTGATGACGGACAAGTGTGACACAAAATTCAAATTTAACTTTTATTCCCACCCCTCCCTCCCACCCCCCACCCCCCGCCCGAACCCATGATCAAGTCTGCTTAGTTAACTACCATCTAAGGACGTGACTTAACAAATTAATAGAAAGCAGCCAGCCTTCTCCAACACAGACTTCACTTTCATTCTTTGTGGTCTTTTTTATTACTCGCTAAAATGTTAAATCAGCACTAACCCCCCCCCCCCCAACCCAAAGCAATACATGAACACACTCACACACAACAGACACCAGTGAAGAACTAAGCTTCTACGACCTACTATTTCCTTTGACTTGCACCCGAACAAACGTCACGCCCCAATGAGTCCTCCACCAATGGTTACCAACATTCAGACAGGGATAGAGAAAAAAAAAAGGCCTGGAGAACTGAAAACAATACATGCCCCCACAACGTCATGTCCCACAACCCTCCTCCATCAAAGACAGCTCGATGTTCTACTGAGCAAACACTGCCCATGTGAACGAGTCATTAAGAATAATGTGACAGGAACTGTCAACTTAAAATCGAAACTCTCATGTCGTCGGCTAAACAATCATTTGGACAAGGTTTTGGACATGTATAAATAAGCATCGTTTTGTTTCGTGGAAACTCCAACGTTTGGGACTAGCCAGCCGAACATGGCGAGTGTTTCGTTGACAACTGTGATGTTTATGTGTTTTTTCCTGTACCCAGACCTGAACGGTAAGATCATCACGGTGATATCATTATTATAACAAAAATCTAAACCATCAGCAAAACTGCCATAATCAACATTATTACAAGCGCTGTCTCTACTGCTATCATGTTCTGAAAGCCACCATTATACACAGTAGTAGAAATCTCCTACACAGTTCAGTCTGACATGTTAACATAAGTATCAAAAATCTCTCATACCATTCAGTCTGACATGTTAACATAAGTGTCAAAAATCTCTTATACAGTTCAGTCTGACATGTTAACATAAGTGTCAAAAATCTCTTACACAATTCAGTCTGACATGTTAACATAAGTGTCAAAAATCTCTTATACAGTTCAGTCTGACATGTTAACATAAGTGTCAAAAATATCTTACACAATTCAGTCTGACATGTTAACATAAGTGTCAAAAATCTCTTACACAGTTCAGTCTGACATGTTAACATAAGTGTCAAAAATATCTTACACAATTCAGTCTGACATGTTAACATAAGTGTCAAAAATCTCTTACGCAATTCAGTCTGACATGTTAACATAAGTGTCAAAAATCTCTTACGCAATTCAGTCTGACATGTTAACATAAATGTCAAAAATCTCTTACACAACTCATTTTGACAAGTTAACACAGTGTCAAAAATCTCTTACGCAATTCATTTTGACATGTTAAAACAGTGTCGACTTTTTTTTTCTAAAACATGTAGCTCGTTTCTTGAAACTTGAATTACTTTTCAGGGCTATGCAATATATGATATACACAATATACATTATTATGATCTCATATCAAATCAATTAAATGACATATGTATATATACATGACTTCTCAAATCTATAGTAGATGAAAACAAATAAGTCAGAAGGTAAAATATTCACATAGATACGAGGGTCAAACCTAAAGTCGTCAAAAGTTTTTTTTAACCAGAATTTATAGATTGAGAAAATATAAATATATCACCTTAACTACATCCTTTGCACTTCACGTAGAGGTTACATAACGTCACCATCATGTGTCACGTGACCACACAGAGCAGAAACAAAATGGCGGGTGCTGAAGTTTCGTTTCGTCAACGTGCTGTTATTGAGTTTCTCGTTAAAGATCACCGCTGCTAAAATCCACCAAAGACTTCAACTTGCTTATGGAGATGTGTGTATGGGTGCTAGCAGTGTTAGGAGGTGGGTGAAAAATTTCAAAGATGGAAACACGAGCATCCAAGATATGCCTCGCAGCGGCTGCCCTCGAACTGCCTCCACTGAACGCAACGTGGAAAGAGTTGACGATATCATTAAAGAAGACAGGCGTGTCACAGTATCTGAAATCGCTGTAAATCTTGGAATATGACACAATGCAGTAAAGGAAATGATTGAAACCCTAGGCTATAGAAAAGTTTGTGCCCGCTGGGTCCCACGTTTGTTGAGTGAAGATCACAAAGCTGTGAGAAGAACACTGCTCGCCGGACAACTGAGGAAATTCAGAAAATAGACTGGGAAATTCTCCACACCCTACCTATAGCCCCGAGCTGGCACCCAGTGATTACCATCTTTTCGGTTTTGTGAAAGAACAAATGCGAGACCATCACTACGACACAGGAGAGAACGTTTAGAAAGCAGTGCGTCTGTGTCTTCGGTCAGCTGGAATGGAATTCTACCGGGAGGGTATTTTCAAACTTGCAGAGCGATGGGGAAAATGTGTGCAGAGAAATGGAGATTATATTGAAAAGTGAAGAAAAAGATGCAGATTAATGTGATACATTTATATTTTCCTCTATCTATAAATTCTGATTAAAAAAAATTTTTTTAAACGACGAAAACAACTGGTCATGAACCCGGTTGGGCTGCAATCCCGGGTTTGCCGTAACGAGATGTGGACCATGCCCCGGGCAGCAGATGTGCAGGGTAGGCCTCGGGCATCTCGTTTATTTTTAAAAAAGCGACGGTTTTGTCTTGACCAAAGGTTTTTTAATCAGGCTACCTGCCAGGTGGACACTTTGAAAAATTGTTGCTCACTACTTTCGGTGTGACTCTCGTATAAGTAAACTGGATTCTGAAGCATTCTATTCACTTTTTTTTATAATGAAAATGTTAATGGCATCAATAAGACGATTGCAGCGTAAAGATGTTTCGACAGCTTCCTCCAGTTAAAAGTAAACAAACCTGCCGTCCGCCACCCCACCCCTTTTTCCAAACACTCTTGCGCCCATATACACACACGTAAACACACACTCACACACACAAAGGCACACACACACACACGAAGGCGCACACACCCACGCACGAACTTACATGGAAAGCCAAAAACAAACTCAATGGAAATACATTTCCTACTGCACAGAATTGGCCGAAGTTTCAGATCAGTTGTTGCCCCTCTTTGAAAGCCGGCTGCAGTAGTTCTCTCCCCTGCTGATTACCCTACCCACTGATGGTGGACTTCGAGAATCTTCTCTCTAACATTCTCTACCTCTGCGGTTCTCTTGTGTGGACGTTTTCTTTGAAACGATTACAAAATATGCCATCATCTGTTTTTGTGCTTAGATGTTAGATGTTTTCATGATGACTCTCAGTAAATAGATGTATTCCGAAAAAGCTGATGTTAGCAATTTTACTTCAAATCTAAAGTTCTACAACAAATGCACGTCCTTAGATGTTCTTCCAAAGTCTCCTAACTGAAGTAAAAGTCGTGTTGGTTTAATTTTTATTCATGTTTGTTGTGTGCACAGAGGTACGAAACTGATGTTGAATGATTGTGGATGATGGCAGATGAGAGATAAAGGAAGAAATGTCATGATGTCCAATTCTTCACTCTTTAAAGTTTGTTCATTAGTTCCAGTCATAGTAATATTGACTTTTTTTCTGTAAAATCACTCAGAATCTCATAATCTCAACAACATCCATTATATCATCTCAACAACATTCACTACATCATCTCATTAGTGTTCAGCAGTCATCTGAACAATCTCCATTACATGTTGCCAACAAACTTCACTACATCATCTCAACAAACTTCACTACATCATCTCAACAATATTCACTACTACATCATCTCAACAATTTTCACTACATCATCTCAACAATCTTCACTACATCATCTCAACAATATTCACTACACCATCTCAACAGTGTTCGCTACTTCATTTCAACACTCTTCACTACATCATCTCAACAATATTCACTACACCATCTCAACAATGTTCACTACATCATTTCAACAATTGAAGCATTAAACTGGATAGTGAGTGGGCTATGGTGACTTTTTTCTGAAGATGACTTAGAACAGTGTTTCTCAACCCATGGGCCGCTGAAGTCTCAAAGCAGCCCAAAAAAATAGAAAAAAGTAGATACAATAAAAAATTATTCCGCATTTTTCACGGAATGCATAGGGGCAGACTGCGCGGATGCAAGCTGCAGAATTGTAGGTCGCTTTATTAATAAATGAAAAGAACTTTTGTGTAGCAATGAATATGCAGTTAAACATGTAGAGAAAATATTACATAATACTTTATAGAATTAGATTTATACCTTTCAAATATAAAGCACTTTATTAGTGAGCCACAAAAATGTTTGACTTTTAAATATGGGCCGTGCAGCAAAAGGGTCTGAGAACCGCCGACTTATAAACTAGAATAAGCAGTCTCCATCACTGGGTGGGAGTACTGAATTGATGGTCTCCATCACTGGGTGGGAGTACTGAATCGATGGTCTCTATCACTGGGTGGGAGTACTGAATCGCCACCCCGTTTGCTAGCCTGGAGTAACAGAACAATTGTCAAAGTAGCTTATAGAAACAGAAAAGAGTCTTGGTCATTTTTGCTTTATTTAGTCCTCATAACTGTGCCATCTCTTCTCTCTCTCTCTCTCTCTCTCTCTCTCTCTCTCTCTCTCTGTCATCTTTTCTGCTGTGAGTTTTCTCTTCAGTATAATAACTGTACTCTCTACATACCCGGTTTCTCTTTGTGCGTTGAAACTAATCCCATGTCCACCTCTAGATTGTTCTCGAAAGGAATTTACTGAACCTGCCTCAGCGTATCATCCAAGGCATTGGAAAAGGTTAACAAACTCGAGATTTGAATGTTAACTCAAGATTTGAATGTTAACAAATTAATGTATGAAGGTTAACAATCTCAAGGTTTGAATGTTCAGTAGAAATTCATATGAATTCTATTCATTCGCTCTTGTATTTTACTTAGATTTTATTCGTTCTGGTCTTTCCTGGCTTGCTTCTAGGCAGTTCACAGATTTGTGTATCCGTGAGTTCTCATTTCATGGATCAGTGATTTGAACTTTGTTGGCACCTAGTCACTGAAACTATTTTCTTGTTTGCCCCGTCTGTTCTTTCTCTCTCTTTTTTTTCCATTTCATGTCTGATTTCCTTCAACAAAATGTGCCTGCCTCTTCTGAGTATATTTTTCTTAACTCTTTCACTCTGGAATTTATCTCCATGCCGTGCCAGGGTCAATGTTGATGCAAACAATATACACCTATGAAACTCTGGTAATTTAGGTCATGACCTTAGCCCCATTTTTGCTCCAGTAGCTAATGTTGGAGCCAGGTTATTCTCCCCACCCTCTCCCACCTTTTAGGCTATGGTTAATCACCTGTAAAACTACCTTCACATGATCAGCAATGTGCCCATCTGAGGTCGGAACCCAGGCAAGTACCCATCTGTCGTAATTGTCACACCTGTCCTATAAATGTTTCCGGTCCTGATAATGAATCCCTGCGATCTCTTAAGAGTCTGCATCAGTTGCCCATGTCCTGCAGATAAATGGAAATAGTATATAAACGTGAGCTGCAAAGCCTCTAATACTACAAGACAATAGAGAAGAAAAAAATGAAGAAGAAAAATCTTCTTATCTTATATTTTATATCCTTCCCGTGCCGTTAAACGTCACATAGGGCTTGCAAAATAGTTCGCCAATTTTTCCTGTCTTCGGCGAGTCTTTCAACCTCATCAAAGGATTTTATGCCTATTAATTTGGCCTCTCTTAACAATGTCCTCTTCAGAGTCTCACGTGGTCTGCCTCTTTTTCTTCGGCCTGTTGTGTTCCACTTTATAGCTTGTTTTGGGATTCTCTGACTGTTCCTTCTCATCACGTGACCAAAATATGTCCATCTCCTTTTCCTGATCACCCATGAGACTGGTTGTTGTTCAGTCATCTGCCTTATCTCTGCATTGTTCTTGAATTCATTCCACTTGATGCCGAGTATTTTCCTTATGCATTTGTTTTCAAAAGAGTCTAATTTCTTTTCAAAAACAATCTACACAGTAACAATATAGTCATGATTTCTCTGTTTTCGTCTTCATCATACAGCAATAGGGAAGAGACGGGAGTAGATGCAAGAACGTGTAGTCCGAGATGTGACAGAATTCTGTAGTAAAGAGACAGCAGGCTTGAAATTTTATTAGTTCAAGGGACATAAATCTTAAAAGATTCAGATTTGTTTCCCCTGTTAGTAACAGTTCACCTTGTGACCCCGAGAGGTCAAAAGATAGTAAACTCGCGTGTCAAGAAGTTTAGGTATTGAGTGAAAATTGCACGGGATTTATGATTTTAGGTTAGTGGAAAGTTGAATTATGGGAGCACAAGTGTCAAACTTTGGGTGACAGAGGGTGTTGTCGGAGACAGGTGAACTCGCACGGAGATTATGGGTTTTGTGAGAAGCGTAGGTCATGTAATATTGCTTGTTCACGGAAAATTGAACTTCACGAGGAGAATCTAGGAAGACAATGGGAGAAAATGGGAATAATATACTGTTCAGAAAAGAAAGAAACCCAACAAATACGATGTTGCGATTTAAACTGAAGTTTGCTGCTCAGACAAGGGTAAATTGCCTGAGATGTTCAACTGGACATCAACTTCACGTCCTGACCTGAATTGTACTCAGCAGATGATTCATGAGCACAGAAAAGCGACACTAGTCAAAACAGCATTTTTGACAATAACTCATGACAGGTTCACAAGAATCCCGTGAAACTTACTGAACACAAAACTCACTGACCATGTTATTGAATGCCTATAAAAGATTGACGCTCCTCGAATCAATTCATTTGAAAATTCACTGCGCAAGTATGGCTCATCTCACTACAGAACAACAACTCATCATCACTGGACATTTACAGACTGGACAGTCACAAAGTGTAGTGCCCAGACAATTCAACGTGATTAGAAGCACCATTAGTCGCCTTTGGAGACGATTTCAAGAAACTGACTCAGTTGCAGACCGGCCGTGCAGTGAAAGACCCATAGTCACAGCTCCTGCCGAAGACATTGCTGCCTTGTTATGGTACAATTTCTCTCACTATGTTTATTACTGATCTTCGCCCAATGTTTACTATTGATCTCTCTATTACAGATATCGCTGTAAGCGCCTTCCCGTTATCTGACTGCTGGAAAACGAACATTGACCTTCTTCTGGTAGCAAACCACGTGAAAGAGGGCTACCCGGGACAGATGAAAATGTTCGCTCACCTCATGGATCTGTTCCTTGGCCCAGATGAGGTCCAGTTTTCTCGCGTAAAAGTTTCTATGGCTGCTTATAGGCTCACATCAACTAATGGGTTTCAGTACCAGCTAGCCTTCAGTTACTCACAATTTGAGAATAAGACAGAAATCCAAGAGCATTTTAGGGGCAGATCTTACGATGACCTAGTTTTCTCCCCCAACGCGGATAATAGTACTTTCTTAAACTTTGCGCAGAGTGCCAGACCCAACACACGAAATGATTCATATCACGTGACAGTGCTGGTTTCAGAACACACGCAGATTAACCGCCTTTTCGACTATAACTTAACAAACTGGACCGATATTTCTAAAGTTTTTTTCATTATCATTGATGATTCTTTCTACGAAAGTCCGATCAAGATTGATCCTGAGAACTTCGTTTCCGTGGAGAAATATTCATCTCTTGAGTCCGCGCACTCCGTAGCTCGGGGATTATGTGGCTCGTGCTGTCCTGGCTGGTTTGAGCACGTGCAACAGCCACGTGGCGGCTTGTTGTGGTCACACTCGTGTTACAAACTACTCTCATCCAAGGATCGATTATCTTGGAAAGACGCCCTGAAGATCTGCCAAAAGAGAGGGTCGACCCTGGTTTCAATCGAAACCATGGAAGAGCTGAATTTTCTTAGACCGGTCTTGAATACAAAAGTCGTGGAACTGCGAAGAGAGTTTGATTTTACAGCTCTGAATTTTCCCGTACAGATCGGGTTAAAGAGAGACCTAGGCAGCCTGGGTAAACGGTTCAGATGGATAAATGACGCCCCTCTTACGATCACAAACTGGATTAATCCGTTGCGTCCAAATGGTGGATATGTCCAGTCTTGTGGTGCATGGATTTTTATAGACGATGATTTTCCCGATGGTTGGGACGATTTCGGATGCGGCTATAGAAACTCACATTTGTTTTTGTGTGAGGCTAATTCATTAACTCTGAATCCTGGATATAGCAGAAATTCTATAGTTAAAAGCGCAAATGCCGAACGGATGGAGGCCGCTATGACTCGTGGAGAACTTGCCCTTTGTCTTGATTCCAGTACTGTGGTTTCTGTCTCCAGCGTGATAGGTACTCATGAACAAGAAAAATGTCTTCTGTTTTCACAGATAGGAGTAAAGGCAGTGAAAGACTGGTCGCGATTTGTTTCTCTCTTTGACTGTGAAGATCAACAATCAACTTTCATTGCCTACAGTTTCGTTTGCGATCACAAAGTTCAGTGTCCAAATGGACGAGACGAAAATGTGTGCAGGTTTCGAAAATGCGACTTTCTAACAGAATTCACTTGCAGCTCCAAGCAGTGCGTACCGGCCGAGGCTAGATGCGACTTGTATAAAGACTGTTACGACGGAAGTGACGAGGTGGGGTGTACAGATTGTAAGCATATGACATGCCAAGATGGTACCTGCCTGCCTAAACACTGGTGGCATGACGATGAAACTGACTGCATCTGGGGGGACTTCGCAACTGGTTACACATGGGATTTAGACTCTCCTTCTGAAAACACGACCAGCGAATGTGCATTTCTGTGCAACAGAACGGAGTGTGTTTCAAAATCTATAATGAACAATGGCATAGTTGAGTGTACCGGGCCAGAAGGTCCACTAGACGAAACAGTTGGTGCCCTGGAAACCACCAACTGCCAAAAGGATAGTTTTGACTTAAACTCAGCTATGTGGGCTCCTAAATGTGTTTATTACAGAGACCGTTTCGATTCAGCGCTGGGATGTCGAAATATGATGCATCTTCGTGGCTGTGAAGATTTCAAGTGTCCGGATGGTTATGTGAAATGTCCAGGATCATATTGTATACCCATACATCAGGCCCATGATGGAAAGAAGGACTGTCCGAGAGGCGAAGACGAAATGAACGAGTTCTTTTCCAAATGCAACGGAAATTTTCAGTGTATGGGAAGTCATATATGCCTATACGTGGACCAGATCTGTGACGGGTATCAGCACTGCCCTCATGGTGATGACGAACTGAACTGTCAGGTGACGTGTCGTGACGGTTTTCTTTGTGTGGGCGGCGCCATCACTGTCTATGATTACGACAGACAGATTCCTCTAGATTCCCTTGACTTTATCGATCCTCGAACACGTCATATTGACCTGTCTGGTGTAATTCTTTCTAAAGTTTTCCCCAACATTCCCTTGGATCAGTCTCTCATAAGCTTGAACGCTCTCCACCTCTCCGGCTGTAAAATCCAAAGCCTTGATAACAACTTTCTGGGGAAATTCGAATCCGACAAGGAGACACAGTTTGGTCGCGACTGGCTGGAGCTATCTGCAGTTGATACAATGGATCTAAGCCATAATGAAATAGAACATATTAATGAGTACAGCATTATAAAGACAATGTTCAATCTTCGAATTCTCATTCTGTCTCATAACAGTAAACTGAAAGAAATTCACATAGACGCTTTTCAACTATTAAGTTTCACAAGTTCTATTGAAGTCCTTGATCTCTCGCACACAGCTATCTCCAAAACAGTTAATGTGTTTGATCCACTGGTTAGTCTTAAGTTCCTAAATCTAAGCTACACGACCTTGTCAGATCTCAAGCCAGGTACATTCGCCAGCACAAACAACCTGGGTATACTTGACATTAGGGGCACCGCTATGCCAAATTTCTATCCAGACACGTTCAGTAATGTCAGGGTCTCTTCTGGCTTCTACACTGATACATATAGACTGTGTTGCCCCCAGATTCGTGGTTCAGGGATTGCCTCTGATGTCTGCTACGCTCCTGCTGATCCCTTCTCAACTTGCTGCGACTTGATGGGCGATGCATTCAAGCGAGTCTTGCTCTGGGTTGCGGGGATTCTAGCTATCTTTGGAAATATGGTGGTCATTGTTTACAGAATACGTTGGACTCGTCCACTGTTGAGGAAAGCATATGGGATGTTTGTTGTTCATTTGGCAGCATCTGATGTTATTATGGGATTGTACTTGCTAATAATAGCCGCAGCCGATGTCTACTACAGAAATGTCTATGTCTGGCAGGAGACTCGATGGAGGCGTAGCTCTCTGTGTCAGGTTGCCGGTGTGGCTTCCTTGCTTTCTAGCGAAGTATCCACATGCTTCGTCTTCATGATCACAGTTGATCGATTTTTGGCTGTGAAGTATCCATTTGGCGACATACGGTTATCCAGAAAAATTACCGTAATGATATGTTTTCTCATTTGGCTTCTAGGGGTTGCCGTTGCTTTGATTCCTCTCTTCCCAGAATTTAGTAACTGGACAACATACAGCTCTAACGGAATGTGTCTTGGACTTCCTCTGGTAAGCCAACGATTCCCAGGCTGGCAGTTCTCAACAGCGATATTCATTGGGTTCAACTTCTTCATGTTTGCACTTATCCTTGTAGGCCAGGTCTTCATCTACCACACAATGGCAGCTGCAAGGAACGTGCATCGAGACGTCTGTGGCGTGAACTACCTGCGTATCCAGCAGGACTTCGCCGTGGCCCGGCAGCTGTCCTTGATCGCCATGTCCAATTTTCTTTGTTGGTTTCCTATATGTGTCATGGGTATTCTGACAATGAATGGTCAGGAAATTGGACTGGCCGCATACTCGTGGTCGGCAGTTCTCATCATGCCAATCAACGCTGCACTCAATCCTGTACTGTACACCATTCCAGCTCTGCACCAAAAGTTCAGTCAGTTTAGAAGAAAGGGCACGTTAAAATGTACAACGCCTCCAACACAGCAAGTATGCTTTAAATGCCAAACTTCTATCAAATCAAACAGAGAAGGTGATGCAGCCAAGACATAACTGTAATTTTCAATTTATTTACTTTTTACTTGCATATTTTCTTATCAGTAGTCAAAAGATTTCACAAACACGTTTTGATGTTCCAATCTTATGTAAAGGTTTTGTTAGAATTTTTGAAGGAAAGTTGTATTTTTGTAAGTGAGTTATCAGTTAAAATACTAAATTCTCTTTTAGAAATGCCAGACTCGGTCAGTTAGTCAGTCATTCATTTGCATGTCCCTTGCGGAACTTTGCCTCCCTAACAGCACTCCTGTAGGCCTCTCGGTTGTGAGCAACATGCCCTGCTGCTGATGCATCCATTTGCAGATTATCAACGATATCTTGCAGCCATCTTCGCCTTGGTCTTCCCTTCTTTCTTTTTCCCATTATCTACCCTTCCAAGACGGTCTTCTCTAGGATTACGTTATCAAAATGAGCAAAATTAAACTGTAAATAAATATGTCTTGATAGTTTATGATTACGAAAGTTTTTTTAGAATTAATTTTAACAATTCAATGATTATTTATATTCTATAATCGATCTGAGCAAATACAAACCAATATTTTTTATGTTCATTTCTGTCCCGGATTTGTCACTAGAAAATACCGTAGGGAAACAGTCTGTGTGCGCATGAAGATCTGCCAGATTGGCACCCATGTTCTTCATATCTACTTGAAATTATATAACAGAAGCTTTTATGAAGAACTAGTCCTTGTATTGGGGCTTTGACAAGGCATTTCTAAGGTGAAAGAGATGGTGCTGTGTCAAGGCATTTCTAAGGCGAAGTTGATGAGGCTGACAGAACTGGTGATACCAGATGCGAATTCTGCATAAATGGTGTAAAGAAAGATTTCAAACAGTATAGAACTGGGGTCATCATTTTTACAACAAAAATACCTTGCGAGATATGTTGAGGAGATCTCCATCATGGAACTGTCTGAAGGGTCATAATGAACAGTCTAACTATTTAAGAAACGATCTTGTGAACAAGCCACTGCATTCGCTTTTTTTTCTATTTGGGAAAGTGGGGAAAGTGATTCTTTTGTATAAGCTGCAGCATATACGAGAGCGAGCTTAAAAAAAAAGTAAAATGTAACCACAAATCAAGTGACATCATCATCATGTGCCGTGCCGACTGGCGTTGGCTATTATGCTTCTCCAGAGTACCCGATCCTTCATGCAGGCCATCAGCTCAGTTGGTGATCTCCTCTCACACCATCACGTCAGACTGTCCAGTATCATTTCTCTTGGTCTTCCTCTTGATCTTCTTTCTTCTATTTTTCCTGTTGTTATAATATTTTCAATGCCCCCTCTTCTCATTGCATGTCCTATGAAAGTACATTGTCTCTCTCTTATCTTTTTGACAAGGTTTTTTTTGTCTCTCCAGCTCTTCTCCTACATTCTTCATTAGTTATTTTTGCTGTCCAGGGGATTCGCAACATTCTTCTAATAAACCACATTTCTGCTGCTTCCAATGATTTTTGTGCAGACTTGCCTATTGTCCATGATTCACTTCCATATAACAAGATAGGTTCAATATAGCATTTTAGGACTCGTTTTCTAACATTCATTGATAAAGATGTGTTAGCTAATATGTTTCTCATTCTCTGAAATGCAGTCTTTGCTTGGCCTATTCTGTTCCTAATTTCTGTTCTGCATTTCCCATCTGAAGTTATTACTGCTCCAAGGTATTTGAATTTCTGCACCTGCTTTAGAATAGTTCCATTTAAATTTAATACTGCATGCTGGTGGATTCTTTCATAACCAATGAAAATATTGTGTGTCCATAAATTCATGGTACGGTTTGAAATTCATAAAATATCAGAACTAAATGTAAGCAGAACCATGATACTGAAACAAAATTAAAGAACAACGGAAACTTTTTTTCCCACGTTTGTTTTCAGGTAGTTTAGTCACGTGACAGTTGCCAGTACACGTCATTCCGCCAACATGTGACTCATCTTTTCATGATGAACTGACAGCGCAAAGGAAGGTTGTGTATAATCTTTATGGTTATAAAAACAGTTTTCAAACCGCACAATGACTTTACGGACACACAGTATGTGAAAAGATTGTTTCGTCCTCGCATCATTTCATATTTATATTTTTGCTAGAGTGGGCTTACTTATAATTAGAATCTTATAGGCTGATTGATAAAATTGATAGTACAGTCAGTGTATACTTAAAATGCGAACTATTAAAACAGAGAAATCGTATGTATGATTCATGTTTTCGTTAATCAATAAATACGATCATTAAAGGAACGAAACAAAGTGCAGTGCAATGTGTGTGTGTGTGTTTCTTAGAGATTACTTCTATACAGTGTGGGGTGGATCAAATTGTAGGGGAAAAAAAAGGTAAGTGATACATGGACAAAACCTTATTGTAGTATGTGAAACTTAAGTAGAATTACCTTGACACTGCCGGGAATAAAGATGGGCTGCGGCTGTGCAGGTCACTGAGTAAGGCTGAGGTGTCCATCTTCAAGGTGCTCACGAGTCACAACTGTACTCACGGGGAGGGCGCCATCTTCAAGGTGCTCACGAGTCACAACTGTACTCACGGGGAGGGCGCCATCTTCAAGGTGCTCACGAGTCACAACTGTACTCACGGGGAGGGCGCCATCTTCAAGGTGCCCACGAGTCACAACTGTACTCATGGGGAGGGCGCCATCTTCAAGGTGCTCACGAGTCACAACTGTACTCATGGGGAGGGCGCCATCTTCAAGGTGCTCACGAGTCACAACTGTACTCATGGGGAGGGCGCCATCTTCAAGGTGCCCACGAGTCACAACTGTACTCATGGGGAGGGCGCCATCTTCAAGGTGCTCACGAGTCACAACTGTACTCATGGGGAGGGCGCCATCTTCAAGGTGCTCACGAGTCACAACTGTACTCACGGGGAGGGCTCCGTCTGTCAACCACTTTTTGGCCGAACTACGCAGCCTACTATGGGGGAACTTTACTATTGACTGCATATTCAGCTTGAGCTATGATGACTTCTTTCGGTGCATACAATTAAAAATCGTCTTTTCTTGGATAACAATTTTAATTTTAATAGATAAGTTATATTTCCATAGCAGCCTCGCAGACCACAAGAGAATAAAACCCCATGTGGCCGGCAGGCAGCTAGTTGGACATTCTTGGATTAAGATCTCATTTCAGGCGTCGGGTATAGATGCCTGGGACATTTTTTAGGCGAAGCTAAGATTCCACTATTTGTATAACGTCCATCACAGACCTCCTGGGCTGTGAGATGGGATGTAGTCTATGAAAATGATGTATATCTACCTTAAGACGCACACCGCACAATTACTGCTAATATATTAAGAGAATAAAATAGTGCTTCGCGGATCAGCCAGTTCAATGTATAGAATTACGTATAGTGTCGTTATCATCATCATCATCGTCTTTCACTCCCTTGAGAACATAGGCCACGGATAAAGGCTCTCCAGTCATCCCTGTTCTTGGAATTATTCTCTGCTTCCATCCATGTGTATCCCTTTTCTCTGAGCACTGTCATAATTACCTTCTCCAGGTAAGTCTAGGTCTTCCTCGTTTTCTATTTCCTTGAGGATTCCATGTCAGCGCCTGTCTTGCTGTGTTGGTGTCGGTTTCCTCAGAGTGATGCTAATCCACCTTTACTTCCTAGACATGATTTGTAGGTTCATAGGTTTTTGTCCTGCCCTTTCCCAGATCTCCTCGTGTTCTAAACATTCCAGCATGCAATGGTAAAAGGTGTCCTGGTACTCACTTGGGATGTCGGTTCTTTAGCTTCTTTTTGGCTTAGACTGTACAACGTCATGCGCTCTGTTATCAGAGTCCCTTCCTTTTCCAAGACAAAGTTTCCTGGTTTTCCTCTTCGTGTTTCTGTAACGCTCCGGCTACAGGGAACAGGCCGTTGGCTTATCGGCCACCTCTTTAGTCGCCTCATACGACATACGTGGAAGGTGGCAGTGGTCCTATTCTTTTCTCCCCAAACTTTTATCTAGGCCCCGGTAACCACACGGGCATTATTGTCATAGCGACTGAAAAAAAAAAAACGGCAAGATGTGTAATGTTTTATGTACAAGAAAAAGTTATATCCAGAAAAGTTTGTGGGACTTCAGTGGGATGAAGGGGGAGGAGAGAGAGAGAGAAAGAGAGGAAGAAAGAGAAAGAAAGAGAAAGAAAGAAAGGGAGACCCAAAGAGAGAGAGAGAAAGAGAGAGAGAGTTTGAGGAGGAGTGACATATATAGCAGTTTGATCATCTAATAATGTAGAAGAGCAGATGTGCTTGCCTTATCATCAGAAGGGGTAGAAGTTGCAGATGCAACTAGAGATCCTACATCACTTCTTAGAGAGAAGTTATGTCTCAAAAGACTGAAATATGGTAAGGGTCTACGTAATTTTCACCGTAGTGGAGCCTGCTTAGAGACAGGACATTGCATGTACCTGACAGGAATTTGAAGCATCATTCTCTCACATGATCCATTAAATTAAGAAAATCTAGAAGTTCCCTGTCGCCAATCACATCGTTGTTATTATCATCATTACCACTGGATGTGAAGCATGGTCCATGAATAAGAGATTACAGCGAGAAATGGAGGCCATGGAAATGTGGATCATAAGAACGACGTTGAAGGTACCTCTTAAGAGAGGCTGGAGTTAAAAGGCAAATTACAGCAAAGATCAGAGGCAGACAAGCTAGATTTGTAGGACATTTTCTGAGAAGAGGAAAATTGGAACACATTGTGACAACTGGAAAAATTGAAGGAAGAAGAGACAGAGGAAGACAGACAGAGAGAAGTTACTGGATGGGCTGTCAGTGTGGCTAGGAAGAAAGTCACCGGCGGATCTCATAATCAAGTATAAAGACAGGGAATTGTGGAGAGAAATGATCGCCTACGCCACGCGGCACGGCACTTGATTGATTGACCACGGGACAAAATAGTGGAACACTGGAACCTCTTATCAGTTATCTTAATTCTGGGGGTGGGGGAAGGGGGAGGAGGTTGTGAGAGAAATGTTCAATTTATTTCATTGATTTATTTTTGAGGAAATTCTGTACACTGTACTCATCGTCAAACTCGATTGCAGCAGCTCATCAGACAAAGTGTAAAGGAAACGAATGAAGATGTCAAGTGACTGCGAGCGACTGGCGGGAAATAAGTTAGAGAGAGAGAGAGAGAGAGAGAGAGAAAGAGAGAGAGAAGAAAAATTCAGGGTGGCTATGAGAATTTTGTGCCGTTTGGACAAGCTGAAGCCAGACCTGTGATATAAGGTATTTATCAGCGAATTCTCGAGAAGGTTAGTGATAACAAGTGTTGAAGATTGTTAGGCAAAATACGATTGACCAACTTCAGACTCAGATCGGCGGGAAGACGACTGCAACAAGTTTTAGTTGGAACAAAGATGGCGACAGGCATTCTAAGATAGAACGAGTCGCAGTGAACAGTTGTATGGTTTTTTTTAGTCGGGTGTATTAGTTTCACACGGAAGGCCTGCATCATACACATTTTGATTTAGTGACTATTGACGGAAATCAAGATTATCTGCAGTGTGAGTTGGCTGATTTGAAGATTCTGAAGACTGAGGCAGCTAGGGCAGTGTCCACTCTTGAATGTTTTGTGTTCGATACTGGAGTGAATTAAACTGATTGAGATTTGACTGAGAGTCAGTTTTGTTTGTATCAGGCTACATGTGTATACCCTGCTGAGAACCTCTCTATAAAAGCAAATCGGTACAAAATTGTAACTATCTCATCTTTGAAGTATCAAAGGTGATTCACGATAAACTACCATTTCGTTGTTTCAAAGTATTAATTAACAAAATGAAGAGACTTGATAAATGTGAAGTCTGTGTTGCTTGCAGCTCAGGGGCCGTGGTTTGCTCATTCCTGGAGTAACACAGCAACTTATGAAATATATATGTGATCCCTGAAGCAACGCTGTTCTGTCTGACCTGTTGTGATCTATTGTTTGATCTGTTGTGATCCCTTTCATTGGAGGAGGTACATGAGGGAGGAAAAGCTGGATAGTCATTACTGACCAATATCATAGCCTCGTCTGAATTGGATGTTATCGCACTTAAGCAAGCTTTCATAAATAAAATGTAAACATTTTCTGCAAGACGCACGGGCCAGATTGGTTCACCCGCTTATCAGCGGACAAAGAGGCAAGTCGAACTTAACCCTGTCTCGAACGCTGCGTGACTGACCATATTTGTTCTTCTGTCCAGTAACAATAATGACGACAGCAAAGTTTTTTTTGTTGATATGCAACAATGACAGCTCTCCAACATGGCCTTTTTTTTCAAGAGGCGTGGTACACTGGAAGCTAGATGGATGCACATCAAGCGAGCTGCAAGGCCAGACTTTTAAGAAAACTTCCCCGTCCATCACTACGTCCTGTTTCAGGATGTTGTGACAAATTGTTTTATTTCGAGAGAGTAATATAGGAGCTGGTTTGTAGGTATAGTTGACAACCCATGCATAGAGGGTAGATAAAGATGACAACCCTTGCGTGAGAGTTGGCATCTTTGTTTCTTGTCACAAGCACGTGTCAGACTAAACAGATGCGAAGAAATGTTTTTAAAATGTTTCACAAAAGGTTAAATGTCTATCCAACGTGCCCAAGCAACGCCACCTAGGAAGGCAGTAAGAATTAGCCAACATTCGCTGAGCACATCCAAGAACAAGCAGAAACTGGGTTATAGTAAACAGAGGAACTATTTTCTTTTAACCTCATAAAAGCAGACCTGGGTTATGGAAGCACTAAAACTCTTAAATTTTCTGACAAAAAAAAAAAAACAAAACAAAACACGCGGATGATGAGAACTATCTGACAAAAGACATGGATGAGTAAGCGGTCAAAAACAGGAAACTGTGATGGGACAAAATTTCTTTCGTCCATTCAGTTCAAAAAGGATTATTTGATAATGTTTGCGAAATTGCGTTATTTTGCGGTGCGAACACATGGAAAAAATCGTGAACCACAGCAGCTGATAGGATGGAGGTCAGCTTCAATAGCGAATTAACTACCACCCAGGCTTCCAGGCTAAAACTTTTTAAGAAATCTTGTCCCATCACACTGGCCTGTTCTTGACCGTTTACCCCATCCATGTTTTTTATCAGATGGTTAAGAGTTTTAGTGCTTCCATAACCCAGGTCTGCTTTCAGGAGTTTTTTTTTTTTAAACATTTCCCCCATCTACTATGACACAGTTTCTGCTTGTTCTTGGATGTGCTCAGTGAATGTTGCCTAATTCTTCGCATCTGTTTAGTGTAGCACGTGCTTGTGACAAGAAACAAGGTCACCTCTGACATACACCCTTCACCTCTTTATATAAGACTCCTAAGACGCTAATCTGTATTTGCCTCAGGATCATGCTTTTCCAGGCCCATAGGCTTAAGTCTGTTCATCCTGATGGATAATCTGCCCCTGATGGCTTCGGTTCTCATAGAAGCTAATAAGCACACTTTTCAGCAGACTCCAAGGTCAAGAGGGAAGCTGGACTCATTGGTACCTGCCCTTTAGGCTTGCTGGAGTAGCGCTGTTTTCTCGTACCTCTAGGGGTATCTCTCCAGTTAAATAATTCTGATCTATACTATTACTATGTGACTTTGTAGCACACAGACCTAGCACAAATGCTACAGTCACTGCTAACTTTCCATGTGCTGTGCATCCATGCCTCAAAAGCTGTAGTGGCTTATAAATGTGAAGGCATTAACACTTTACACCTGTACTGCATGCCACAAAATGTGAATTATACTTGGTGTGTGCTAACTGATTTCAAATATTCAGCATCCCTCACTCAAAGTTACTTAAGCAACTGTTAATGTTGCATTTGTCTTCTACACTACCTAACCACACAAAATTACTGAACTAACACAAGATTTATATATGTTTACATGTTTACTTACATGTAACTAAATATTTATGTGTATGAGCACATATATAACAAACTTAACAGGAATGCAAAGGAAAGCCATAATTTGTTAAAGTTATCTTTAAAAAAATTAAATAAAACTGAATTTGCATGGAGAATGGGCAAATATATAAAATTATCAAACTATCATTTAATTAAAGTGATGCTAACATTGGTTATGTTTATACAAAAATCAGGAACTTATCAGCTTTTTCAGTTTAGTTCTGCAGAAGTTTAAGAGAGATTTATTGAGCTACTCTAGGAAGAGTTTTCACTTTCTCTCTCTCCCTGCCAACAGGCATAGGACATCATGTCCTTCCATAACCCTCAGCCCCTTGTGCATCTCAACAGCCTTGTCACTGAGCATTTCCCATGTTAAGATGCCAAACCATCAAACATCTTTTCTCCCTGTCTTTTCTTCCCTGTTGCCATTAGGTGCTCTAGCCTGCCTCTCCTTCAAACATGCCCCACAAATTTCACTTTCATATAATCAAAATGTATAACAAAACAGTGAATGTTTAAAGCAAAATTTTCATACTTGCTGTTTACTAATTTCTTATAACTCTACCCTTTCTCCATGAAGACAAACATTAAAATGTCAAGAAACCCAGTTCTGTGCTACCAGAAACAATGTGACATAAGAAGAACACTGGCCTGATACCCACACTGTATGTTACATCAAATCTTTATTTAAAAAAAAAATACTATGGTCCAAGATACTACACAGTACTAGACAGTACAATGCAGCACTTTACCTTGTGATACATTAAAATACAGCAACAAAAGACTACACTGAAAATGGAAATATAATGGCTATATTTGCTTTAAATGACAATTCTGAAACTGGAAGACGCTAGCTTTTTCTACAAGTTGCTAACCATCATTTTGCTTAGCAACTTCTATCATGGCTCAATTCACCAATATTTGATCAGTTTATGTGGTTAAAGTAAGAAGAAACCATGTTTGTATTGCAAGGTCTGGTATCTCAACAAAGAGTCATGTGACAAGGTCTTGACCTCAGAACTATCAAACATTTTTTCTGAAACTGTACAGTGCCTTTCTTAATTCAATGAAGCAGTTATCTTGAATAATAATGGTAAACACTTCATTGTCCTTCAATATTCTATATAGGCTAATTCTGCTTATAATGGAGGTCAGAAAAAAAGCAAAGAATTAACTGCATTACAAAACTGTACAGTATTGTACACTGTTATACAGATGATGAACTTTAACTAATATATACAAGAATATAATATTTTACAGGAGTAAAGAATACAATACTTTACAATGCTATTGCATAAAATATTTTTAAAAAAACAACTAGTAAAACAATATTGTACAGAAAACAGTCTCTGAGCTAGCTGTGCATTCCTCTTTGATCTGAATTGTGATACTAAGAGAATCCTTTCTTACATATGTGTAAGACACAATGACACAACAGAAAAGTTGATCTGATTTTATTATATAAAATATCTTGTGTGATACAAGTACAATAACTATTTTAAATAAAAGTTTAAAAACACATCGTTCTAGATAATGTAATAATCCCATTGCTGCATCTAGCTTGAGAGTGAATATGACAACAATAAAGCCATGGCTATTATTCTAGGCCAGTGAACTGTTAGGAGACAGCATCCTATCCCTCTTCTTCATGGAAGAAAACATGCTGACTCTTCTCGGAGCAAGCCTAGTTTCACCTTAACCAGAGGTCATTTACAGCCAATGAGACAAATTATATTTCTTCAGACTGCTCTGAAAATCAGAAGAAGACCAAAACATTTCACGCTCATCCAACTTTAAAATTACATCGAGTTAACTTTCTTCTACTGCCAATTAGAAGGACAGCTTTATAAAAAAATATATTTTAAAACAAATAAGTCTGTATGGTTTTGTTCCATTTTTATAGAGACACATATTTTAAAGTCTATATAAACTTTTTTAACAGCTTCAGCATTATCTCTTTATAAAAAAAAATGTGGTTGTGTTCATTATAAAATTTTTATGTGGTTTTTGGATATTTGGCTACAAAGATTCATAAAATTTAAAGACAGAAAACTTCTTATCAACTAGTTAAGAACAATATTATTATTGTATACTGGAGAAGGTAAATTTATATGAAACATAAATATGATCTATGACTTATAAAGTGGTTATCGCACTGAACAAATAATTGTAGCTACACGGCATTTAACTTCCTTGAGGCAATAACAATGCAGGATGGCCAAAAAAAAAAAAAAAACCTGATATATCCACATCTTAATATTGTCAATTATCAAAGTTCACTGCTGGTGACCTGCTTTCCTGAAATTTGTTTTGTTTCATAGTTTAGAATGGCTTCATTTATCTTTTATATATGGAAATTGTTTATAGCTGTCTTAGACTTTGTTTTACTTCTTCTATCCATATGCTCCACCCCTTTTCCTTGTGGATGTTAATATTAATAGTAATAAGAATCTTATACACAAACATGTTAATGAATTCTGGGGCTTTTTTATGTTTGTGCCAGTTATAGCAACATTGACAAAAGATGTACGTGTTTGTAAATAAGTATCCAGTTTTTGATTCTGGTTCTCAGTGAGTCATCAGTCAGGTTTATCTAATTCTCAGAATGACAGTAAACAAGCAAGAACATATTGATCAGTGTCAAACTTGTCATCACTTCACATGCCTCTTAGTACACATTTTGCATCACTCTATCAATTCATATAATCCATTCTTTATACTACATTAATTCATTATTAACTCTTTCTGTGCAGACTGGCAAAATTTTACCACTTGTTTCATGTCTAAAAAGACAGTGTATTTTTTAATTGTACATGTTTTATGGCGCATGCCCAGTGACCTGTCTTAGTTCCGTTCAAAGCGTGCCTAACAACTGAGTGAAAATGGGTCTTTCTTTAGAGAAATTTCACTATTTTGTGTGATTTCTGAGGCATACAGACAAGCCTACGACCAGACCACTGTTCGTGAATGTGCCCCACGTAGATTTTTACCTATAAAATGCTATAAAACAGACTGAGGAAGTAGTTAGAAGGTTATTTCAGACATTATTGTACTCAGTTTGCTACATACTATCACATGACGAGATCGAATGAAGCTACAGGTTGATCTAGACATCGCCAATGGTAGATCTAGACCTACCTGATGGTAAGTAGGACACAATTATCAGCTAAAATCATCACACTACTTCTTTTTTCCTAAAAAAACTCTTCACTCTTACATTTACAGCTATTTTGCTGCATAATACATATAGTTTTATCATGGTAATACATGGAAATACTTTATTATGTCACTTTTACAGCTATACCCCCTATACAGGTCAAGACCCACGCTTTTAATTTGGCACCCAACTGAACATCCACGCTTCTTCCTGTGGCACGGAAAGAGTTAACAATAATATTCATTAAAAATTTTTCAGCACTAAAAATATTTCATATTACTGACTCAGTTTTCAAAACTCATGGATAGTATTAATTTATAGCAGAAGGAAATGGGAAAAAAGATCCATGCTGTTCACTATGTCACTTCTGGCTAAGATGTATTACTATACCAACAAATTTTGAGAATGACTGATATAGGCCATTTATTAATGCATGAGAATCAATTAACTCGTTGCTTCCATTCTGAGAAGCCTAGTACAGCTGCAAATTTTTTTTGGATGGCAGAAAGTAAGAAATTGAAAATGAACTAGAAATTATGTAACTAAAATAGGAAGACCAGATTTTTTTTTCATCTGTTTTGACTAAAATCACTGAAGCTGTGTATAAGAGTTCTTAGCAGTCTGATTTCAGCCATGGTAGCCATTTTTATCTCAGCAGTTTTGCCTTTACAATTTTCAGTATTGCCTTCTAAAATGCTACTCATGTCCCATAACATTCTGTCTTATGCCAAGTATTTAGAACTAGCAACCAACATCTTGTATCAAAGCTACAGATCTCTACCAATCACCGAAAGGGGCTTCAGCAGCCTGAGTTAATTAATATGAAAAACTCTGAATATAACAATTTTTCACACATTCAATATTAATAATTCATGTACAGATAATAATTACATACTCTGACTATAACTTATTGTAAGAATATCATTTTGGTGTAAAAAGCACAATGTGCTTACATTATGTATGCAAGCTGTAAATATTTAACATTCAACTGTTTTAAAAAGTGTAACATGAAAATATATACAGTGATGCACTTTATGAGCATACATATGAATACCAAAACATGTGAAAATTATAGTGTAGTGATATATCACAAGCTATAAAATATCACATACTTTAAAACAGGTAACATTATATGTATGGAATCCAGTAAGGCACATTTTTTTTGTCTTTAAAATATGTTTTAAGATGTTTCATATGTACATTGTGATCATAATAAATTTATGATGTGGTCAGTTAAAAAAAAAAATTGTAGCTAGTCAAATGTTTAGTATTTTAAATTTATGAACTCAGGGATTACATTTCAGTTGGATCATAATTCTCAGGAATTATGGGAAATCAATGGAAGCAAGTGCGCCATTTGAAGTTTTAACAGTAACTCTGTTGTGAATTTCTGATGAAAAGTTATATTATTTTAAACAGTGTAACAAAATTTCAATCAGTTTCATATAGCTCTTGTATATAGACCAAGGTGGGATTTTGAGAAATAAGCCACTTTTGTTCATCCTACTTTTGTAGCCCTTATAGTTGTGGATCAGTCTAGTTCTTGATTTCATCAAAGAACTGCTACCACTCTTCTACAGACAACATAAAAGAATGAACTGGATTCAGCTTGATTGGGTGTCATGTGAAAATAAGGGACAGACGAATTTAGAGTAACTTTCCCTGGGGATGATGTTCTATTTTCAGATAAAATCAAATAATGAAGGTTACTGAAATTAATTACACACAACAAAATTAAAACTCTAAAGAGGACATTGTTAAGAGAGGCCAAATTAGCAGGCATAAAATCCCTTGATGAGGTTGAAAAGCTTGCAGAAAACAGAAAAATTTGGCAAACTACCACGCGAGCCCTATATGACGTTTAAGGATGTAAGATGTGAGAATATGAAAAAAAAAAGTTTTTGTTTGGTCCAGTTTTATGTGGTCATAGAAGATGGAGCTTTAATAGATGATGGTCATCTGCCACCATTTATGTCTTGTTTATTTGCTTTCTTTTTTTGTGATTTTTTTTAACACTTATTCTCCAGTACAAAAAATTATCCAGTCATGCTTTCTCTGCCCTTCTCATTTATTTTTCTGACTTCTACATCCAACAGAAAGCAACTGCAGCAATGACATTTCTGTTATTTCATTAACTTCAAGAATTTTTTGCATTTTACAATGAGTTGGTCAGAAAAAAACAGATAGACAGACTTGTGTGGCATGATCATATCATTTGAAAGCAAGATCTTTGAGTGAAGCAGTAAGTGTCAATGAGCAACGTAAAACCTGAGACTATGAGAAATAAGTGTTTCCCTGACAAGCCTATCAAGCCAGTTAAATAGACTGCTACAAAATTTTTCATCACAAGTTACAAGACCTGCATGTATCATAACGATGTATGCAATTTCAAAATTCTTACTTTGAGATGAATGAGCAAGTCTTCAGTTACTGTTTTCACCAAAAACGTAAAACCTAATAAATTCAGATCCCAGATCATAACAACCATACATATTCATAAATAAGTTTCATTTACACGTTGTGATAAATGTTAAATTTAACTCTTTCCGTGCCACAGGAAGAAACACGGACGTGTAATGGAGTGCCAGAATAAAAGCGCGGGTCTTGGCCTGTAAATGGGTATAGTTATAAAATGAAATGGAAAACAGTATTTCCATGTACTTCCGTATACTTATTATGTTTCAAAGTATAACTAAATGAATGAAAATTTCATAAATGCAGAGTTTTTTTAGGAAAAAAGAAGTAATGTGATGTTTTTGGACAATGATTGTGCCCAGCTCACCATCGGCTAGGTCTAGATATGCACTACCTACCATCTGAGATGTCTAGATCTACTTGTCAATCTTGTATTGTGATTCTGTGTTGCATTCTCGCTAAATTAATGTCTGAAATAACGTCCTAACTACTTCTCCAGTTGTCTAAATATGTCTAGATCTACTTGGGATACATTCAAGAGCAGCAGGGTGGTCACAGGCCATGTCCATACCCCTATCTACGTCGTCAAAAATTGAAAAATTTCCACGTTTCTCTTCCTCGGCATCGCTCGTATCTAAGAACTCTTTCACCATTTTGAAAAGTGTCACCGGAAACGTGGATTAAATATGTACAATCTAAATGTTACACCGGTTGTTTTATTGAAACAAACCAAGCGTAAAAAAATTGACGCTTGGTAAGCAATGGGGGTACTGGAAGCGTAAAAAAATTGACTCCTGGCATGGAAAGAGCTAATCTTCAGTTACCAAGCGACACTTTAAAGTTCACAAATGTCTATATTCCAAGGGTGAACAACTACAAACTACAATCATGTTCTTACCATGGCATCAACTGCCAAGAGCCTATGACTTGCAAAAACAATGAGATCTACCATCATCACCATTAAGAAATAAGAAACTGTCCGAGAAATAAGTAATAATTCACAAATTTATGAACTTGCTAAATTAAACCTGTCAGAAGTTGGGAACTTCATTTTAAAACATGTTAGCAACAGACAAATATCTTGTGAAGCAATACCTGATTTATCTGCTTAAAAAAAAAAAAAAAACTTAGTTCAAAATAGATGTCTTAAAAGAATCTTAGAGAAAATGGAAAACTAGAATTAGAATTTTTTTAGAAATGAGACCACAGCACAAGAAGAAAGTGCTGATATATGCTGTTAACTCTCTTATAAATACACACTATGTTGAAAGAAACATAGGTCAGTTGTTATCTATTTAATAATAACACATTTATTGTAGTTTTCTTTGGTTGAGAAATAACATAAACATGCATAAAGCTTATCAGTGAAGTAAAAAAATAAAGCTAAAAGTAATCCTGTCATGCCTTAGAGGCACATAGTGATATGATGTTAGTGGCCACATTTTCTTTGACCTGTCAGTACACTAGAGGGTGATATGGTCAGTATCACACCTGGCCGCCTTCCTTCCCCAACTCCAGAAATCAATTTTAAACCAAATATTCCTATGAATTAAAGCAAGATAAGAGAGATTAAACTTTAGAACAGCAAAACTGTGGATGAAAGCTAAGTACCCAGTAAAGGTTAGAATTTAAAAATAAACCAGGATGAGAACTTGAATTTACATTGCTTCAAATTAAGAGCCAATGACTAACAATTATTATGCACTGTTCAAAAAAGCAGTGTAATATTTTCACAAGTTATTTGGTCAAACATATCCTAAATAAGCCATAAGTGGGCAATTATTTTCAAGAAAGTAATAAGTAAGCATTTGTTTTTTAAGAAGGTAACAACTTCTTTATTTACAGTGAATATCACAAGACACTTGTGGTTCAAACTTTATGTGTAAAGTATAAAACACTTTGTACTGTACATGCAAAGTATTAAAATCTAACAGGTCATACTGAGTAATGCTGGTGCTACTTAGGTCAAAACAGCCAAAAGTCTGTCATTACTCAGAGTCTACTAATAAAAGATTTGTCTTCTTTCTCATCCTCTTCCTTCTTTTCTACTGCATCTTCGTCTGCTATTATTGCTGGCCTTCCATCTGAAACAAACAATACAAACCAATGGTTACAAATTTGAAAAAGAAAAATTAGGTTAAACCAAAAAAGAACAAAAATGTTCTCTTTTATTTTCTATCAAATTCTACAACTACTTTTCTCAGGCTATATGCTCAGGTATAGTTTCATTTACATAAGACTGAATCTTTCTTGTGAACACCCTGTTCATCTTTCAATATTCTAATGTATACTTCTTCTGCATTCAAGGTTGTTGGTCACATCAGATCCTGATCCTTGTCGACATGACAAAGATTGCAGTCCTCTCTAGATTCTGATAGGAGCCCCAAAGCTTTTGCCCAAAGCTTGTGTCTTCTGGTCATGTCTCACGCCTCAGGTCTGCATGGTTTGGGCACTCTTGAAGGATATGTTCTGGAGTCTGGACTCCACTGCCACATGGACACTCGTCTGTGTGAGTCAATATAGGTGGCTCAGTAGTATGCAGTGGCCTGTCCGTAAGCAAAAGAAGATGGTTTGCTGATGCCTTTGTAGTTGGTGTACTGTATCTGGTTCGTTGTTGCATTTCAGTTGTCTTCCATTCAGAACTGCACTGGTTATGAATTATAGTTTTTGCCTCTTGGTAGTTTACTGTGATGTATGCCATTTATTCTCTTTTATCTTGACTTGCTGCCTGACAGTCACTGCTTTTTTTCAGATGCACTTAGCCCTAACAGAAGTTCAAGTACCCATTTTACAGCTTAAAAGAAGTGGAACATGCTGGCAGGTGCAAATGGTGGCGGAGTTTGACACATAACCAGTACACTGATTTTGGGCCCATAATGGTTAATCAATAGGGTAAGTCCAACTTGGAGCCCTTGCACACAAAAAATTAGTCTGGATTCTCTAAGACTTTACACAGTAATCCATATACAAGGACAATGAAAAAACAAAACACCTTAATGAAACAACATAAATAAAACGAAACTGTGAATACATTGTATTCTACTTTAGGTCTTCATTTTTAAAAATTGTGTTTAATAGAATCTGTTAGAACTACTCACCATGAGATCTCAGATCCTTCACAGCCTCATTTAAAGTGTTATATATAACAAGATCCTTGATGTTTCCAGCTCGAAGCAATCTGTTGACTCGAGACTATAGTAAGAAAAAAATCAAAAACATTTTTCACAACCTGACCACAAAAGCCTATTACAAATATATAATAAGCTATTGTGAAGTTATATAATCACAAGAGTACTGATATATATCCCATATATAAATCATATAATCATCTATTAATTTATATATATATATATATATATATATATATCAACATACAAAACAGCTGAGAAATACATAAATGCCTTTGAATGTAAATGCTACAGAAGAGATCTTCAAATATCATGGACATAAAAAAGAACAAATATATCCATACTTATCTTATATCCTTCCCGTGCCGTTAAATGTCATATAGGCCACACAAGGTAGTTCGCCAATTTTTCCTGTCTTCAGCGAGTCTTTCAACCTCATCAAAGGATTTTATGCCTATTAATCTGGCCTCTCTTAACAATATTCTCTTTAAAGTTTCACATGGTCTACTCTTTTTCTTTGGCCTGTTGTGTTCCACTTCATAGCTTGTTTTGGGATTCTCTGACTGTTTCTTCTTATCACATGACCAACAAATATCCATCTCCTTTTCTGATCATCCATGAGATTGGTTGTTGTTCAATCATCTGCTTTATCTCTGCATAATTCTTGAATCTGTTCCACTTGATGCTGAGTATTTTCCTTAGGCATTTGTTTTCAAAAGAGTCTAATTTCTTGTCTATTTCTTTAGTCATTTTCCAGCTTTCGCATGCATAAATGAGGGTGGATATTACATTTGAATTGAATGGTCTCAACTTGGTTTTTGTGCTTATAACTTTTGAATGCCATATATTCTCAAGATTCTTGAAGATCAATGGTGCTTTTGCAATTCTAATTCTAACTTTCTTTCTGGTGTCACCATCCTGGTCTATGTAGCTGCCAAGGTATGCAAATTGATTGACTTCTTCAATATCTATCCCTTCTACATGTATTTTTCCATTTTGATTAATGGGAAGTTTCATTATTTTCATTTCAAAATAATGAAATAAATAATGAAACTTCCTATATCCATACTACAAGAACGTAATATTGAAGTAGGCTGGCTAGTAAGGAGGATTAAAGTGAGAAAACTTAAATATTTTGGATGGAAGAGTATATAATGGGAAAAAGAAAGAGAGGAAGACCAAGGCAAAGATGGCTGCAAGACATCGCTGATGATCTGCAAATGGATGCATCAGCAGCAGGTTATCTTGCTCACAACCGAGAGGCCTACAGGAGTGCTGTTAGGGAGGTAAAATTCTGCAAAGGGACATGTAAATGAATGAAATGTATATTTCTCTCTCTCTCTGAACCTTAAGTGCCCAGGGCACATGGGGCTTCCGCAAGGGTTCTCCACAAATGCCTGTCCTTCGTCTTTTTTTCTGCTCTTGCCCAGGTGAGCCCTCTATTGCTCAACATCCTTTCTGTTGTTCTTCTCCATGTCTCTTTTGGTCTACCCTTACTTCTGCTCCCCTGTGGTGTCCATCTTAGTGCTATTTTTGGTAGTGAGTTGTCAGTCATTCGGAGCACATGTCCCAACCAGCGTCAGCGTCTTTCCTCAATAATTGTTGTCAGTGGTTTCATCTGCATTTCTGCTAATAAGATGTTATTTCTTATGGTGTTTGGCCAAAATATTTTTCTAATTCTTCGTAAACATTTAGTCTGGAAAGAATTCAACTTGTTTTCTATGGTTTTGGTGATTTTCCAGCATTCACTTCCATAGAGTAGTACACTTAGAACATTACTCTTAAATATCCTGATTTTCATATTTATGCTTAGTTTTTTGATTTCCATATAGTCTGCAGCATTGCAAAAGCCTGGTTTGCTCTAGTAAGTCTGCTGTTGATGTCCTCTGTGCTGTCTCCATTTTCTACTACTCTGCTGCCAAGGTATACAAATTCGTTGACCTCCTCCACTAACTTGTTATCTACTCTGAGTACATTTCTGTTGTTCACATTTTGCTTCATTAACTTTGTCTTTCCTACGTTGATCTTTAGTCCTATGTTTTTTGCATTCTGAGTTAGCTTGTTTATTTTATCTTGCATATCTTTGTGACTGCTTGATAATAGACAAATGTCGTCCGCAAAGTCAAGGTCCTCCAGCACTGTGTCAAGGGTCCATTGTAATCCTCTGTGTTTGTCTGATGTTGCCTCCTTCATTAACCAGTCTACTGCCAAGATAAATAATGTTGGTGATAGTATACATCCCTGTTTCACTCCTGTTTGTACCCTAAAGCTGCTGGAGGTATGTTCTCCACAGATAACTTTGCACTGAAAACCCTCATATAGGGCTTTTATTACATTAACTATTTTATGGGGGAGCCCATGCCATCTTAGGATTTTCCACAGTGCATCTCTGTTGACAGGGTCAAAGGCTTTCTCAAAATCTATGAATAATGCATATGTTGTGCTATGCCACTCATTTGCCTGTTCTAATATTTGTCTAAGTACAAATATGTGGTCTATGCATGATCTTCCTTTCCTAAATCCTGCCTGCTCTTTCCGAAGTTTTTCCTCAAGTGTTGGTACAATTCTGTTGATGATTATTCTGCAAAATACTTTACTGGTGAGTGGCAGTAGGGTAATGCCTCTCCAGTTCCCGCAATCTCTGAGGTCACCCTTCTTTGGTAGTTTTACTATAAGCCCAGTTTTCCACTCCTCTGGGGCTTTTTCTAGATCCCAAATTTGTTGTAATATCCGGCAAAGTTGTTTTGGTGTTTCTGTTTCTTCTGCTTTCAACATCTCAGCAGTCACTTCATCTTCACCTGGTGCCCTGTCTGATTTTAGCCTCTTTATCGCCTCCTTTACTTCATTTATTGTTATTGGTCCTGTATTGATGTTTAGTTCCGTTTTTGCTTCAGGTATGTCTATTGTTTGTGCTGCTTGTGTTCTGTTTAGTAGGGTGTTAAAGTGTTCCCTCCATCTTTCAATTTTTTCTCTTTCTCCACTGACCAGTTGTCCACTTTGTGTTCTTACTGCACTTTCACATCTTGTGCTGAAGTTACCTGTCATCTGCTTTGTGATTTTATATATGGTTTTCATGTCATTTGTATATGCTGCTTTCTCTGCTGTTTCTGCTAAGTTGTCATAATATTGACGTTTATCTTGATGGCATGATTCCTTCACTTCTTTGTCTTTTTGTGCATAATTACTTAAAACTCGTTCTTTAAGCCGTTGTGATTTGGTGTTCAGTAATTTTTTCTTGATTTCTTTTCTTTGCTCTATCTTTTCCCATGTGGTCTCGCTTATCCATTCCTCTTTTCTCCTTTTCCGATATCCCAGCACCTCTTTTGCTGTTTCTTGTAGTGTTTTATTGAACTCTAATATGGACATTTCTGCTTTGTCTTGTAGGACACTGAAGCGGTTCTTAAGTACTATTGAGAATTCATTTCTTGTTTGCTGGTCTATCAGTTTTCTTGTATCAAAATGTATCTTTCTGTGTTCTCCGATTTTGGCTTTCCTTAATTTTAGTTTTATTTTTGGTACCAGAAGGTTGTGATCGCTTCCTACATCTGCTCCTTTCCTTGCTCGCACATCCTGTAGTGACCGTTTCCACTTGTTGTTTATTAGTATGTGATTGATTTGGTTTTCTGTGTTTTTATCTGGTGACCTCCAAGTCACCTTATGGATGTTTTTATGTTGGAAAATTGTCCCTCCGATGGTCATCATGTTTTCTTCACAGAAACTGCACAGTCTTTCTCCATTTTCATTTATTTCTCCGATTCCTTCTCTTCCCATGATTCTTCTTCTGTCTTCATTTCCTTCACCTACTTTTGCATTGAAGTCGCTCAAGATGAGTAGCATATCATGCTTGGGTATTGTTTCTACTGTGGCTTGGAGGCTGTTGTAAAAATCTTCTTTTAATTCCTCTTCAGCTGCTTCTGTTGGTGCATAACAAACTATAATAGACAGCTTTGTGAATCTTGAGTTGAACCGTGCATATAATAATCTCTCATTTATTGGGGTCCATTTCAGCAATGCTCTTGATGCTTCTTTTGTTATAATCAATGCTACTCCTCCTTCATGAAGATCTTCTTTACCTGACCATATTATTGTATCTTCTGTGTGCTGTGTTGTTAATTTCCTTCTGCCTTGTCCTGTCCATCTTGCTTCTTGTATTCCTAGTATGTCTAGTTTGTATCTTTGCATGTCCTTGATGGTTTGTGCTAGTTTTCCAGTCTGGTTAAGTGTTCTTACATTCCAGCTGCCTATTTGCATCTTGTGTTTAGGTTCCAGGAGGTCTGTAGTCGGGCTGGGGACTTCCAGTGGGTGGCTTTCATCCACAACCTTCATGGGCTCAGTTTCCTGATAAGCATTTCTCCTTCCACCTGCATTTGTTTTTTCCCTTGCTTCTGTTTCTGTAGCAGTCTGAGAGTTTTTTTACCAGATAGGGTTGCTGGCCCTATGCTGAACCCTCCTTAGTCGCCTTTTACGATCATGTGTGGTAGGGTACAGTGGTCCTATTCTTTGCAGATCCCGGGTACCACACGGGGGAATGTATATTTATTTATGATTAATAGTCATAAAGTCTTTTTTATTTAATAGCTTTCACCAGTGACAAATAAGCAATTACATAAAAGTTCCCATCAGTGTATATTAAACTGAAAAATAAAAAGCTGGATGCAAAGAAATTGTCAGTGGGAAGATGTGAGAGTGATGTAGGCAGGATTAGCCTCAAAATCTAGGTAAAGGGCACAAATGTGAAAGAAAGGGAATTACTAACAATAGAACTCTTGGCTCCATTGTAATAGGAACCATCTATCCACAAGAGGACAAAACACTAACTGGCTGGTCACAATGCCCCCCATGAAAGGGACATCCCATATCAAGAAAGAAATGAATCTTATGCTACAAAAATAAAATAATGCACAAAAAAAAAAAAGTTGTATTCACTATAGATCCAAGTGTTCACCTCACAAACATTAAAAAAAAAAAAATTAAGCTCATAAAATGAGACACAAGTGCTTTGGCTTTTAAATCTCCAATGCCACTGTATGTAGTCGCAAATAATCTTAAGTATTCCTGTGTAACTGCCTTGAAATTTATGTTTCACTGAATCTTCCAAATTCTTCATACTGCAGTGTTTTTCTCCTCACTTCGTCTAGTGTCTGATCTAAACAGCAGAGTTATAACTCTGTTCTCAGTCTGTCAGCCCCTCTCTATTAAATTATGTCAGTCTACATTTTTTGCAATCACAAACATAAAAATTCTTATAACTTTTTATCTGCACTTGTAAAATATGCTCATTGGCTCACATAAACAGCACTGATTTGCATGTTAATATCTATTTGTTCTTACTACATTGCCATTTCAGTTCACTTTGATCTGTTTCACCTTATTTGAAATATTTTCAATATTCAGAGGCAGTTCATTGAAAATGAATTATCTGGTATTGATTTTTTCTCATTCAGTTGATGGATGCATAGGGACCAGGTTGATCTATGCCATTCTGTGTACACTTGTGTTTTGTTTCAGCCTAAATCTATAATACAATTTTTAAACAACTGTGTTCAATTATGTAAAAGTGCTTGTATTTAATTAGAATAAAACACACAAAAGTGTTAAAATACAAAATATGCTGTTGGTCAGTATACTTACAGATCCACTGGCCACAACAAGGTTAATTTCATGCATTTCACAGTCTAGACGCAAAGACTTGACAGACAGCACAGCAGTATAGTCCAAATCTGACATGTGTTGCATGTTGAGTACAATGTTCAGTGGCTTTGTCTCTGTGATGAAGAATTTACACAAATGTAAATACAGATACATCATACATCAAATAAAACATCCTGTTTTATTATTTTGGTCACAGTGAGACATTCTATTAAGTTTTGTTTTTAATATGTATTTCAGAAATATTTCGCTTTATAATGTTATATATATTGAAAGAAGAATTACATCCTTGGATCTATTTTCCCTAGCATTTTAAGGCTCATATTTTACTTAAAAGATGATTCCATTTCTTTCATATACATGACACATAAAAAATTACTGACAGTAATTTCATTATTTTTAGCCGTTTTTTGCTCATATAATGTAAAGAAATCTGAAAATCTAAAGTGGTCAGTTTTATTGTAGATTATACGTATTATATATTTGTAAACTGAAAGGTTTGGAATGTATAATTAATGAACAAATTAACCGATGGAAAAACTATAAGAAATGAATGCATCAAATGATGTTAAAATGTAGCAAATAAACTAATCAAAGGATAGAAAACTACAACAAATGAACACAGTAAATGGTGAAAGACTAAAACCAATGAATGCAACATATGTATTTACATGTATTTTCAGAAGCTCCCCCCCCCCCACCAAACTATCAAAGTACTCACTTGTCATTCCCTTGTCAAATGCTTTAAGCTCCAGATACTCGGCTCCTGGGAAGTTAAGACCTTGTACTGGGGTAATGATAAGCACACCTGGCTTCTCTGTGTACTGTATAAAGTATTAAAGCTTTCAGTGATGCAGTTTGACTTGGACACATTTAACAAACATGAACATGGACAAACTGGGGAAATTATTACACAGACAGCAATAAAAGACCGGGTGAATTACACAAAAAATGACATTACAATATCAAGAAAGAGCCTTCGGGGTTGAGCAATTTCTCTGCTGAAGGGGGGGAAGATATCTGTTTTGTTGTTAGAGCTAGTAAAATGTAACCAGTCAAGACCCCCTACCTTACATCTTTGCAGTGGTTCCTGGAATCAGGGCTGAGTAAGAACAGCCTGTGAATGATGTATACAGGCTTCATCATGATGGAGCTTACTAAAAAATCTGGCACTACAGCCTCACTGGGAGGACATTCACCCACCTTATGTACAGTCTCAAACATGAAGCAAGCTTCAGAGGCCCAATGTCAGGATCCTTATCATCATCATCATCATCATCATCATCATCATCACTGGACAAAGAAGTGAACCACTTTATACTCTTAGAATTGAGCATAAGAAAAATAATGATCAGGGAATAAACTTATTTCTACTTATAATTTTAGTCCAAAAATAATAACTTCATTGTTTCATAATGCATACACACAACTGTTTCATTCCCATAGAAGACAAACTGCCAAAACTGCTTACCTTGATTTTGGGACGAGCGATGGGGTACAAAATCATGAGCAGAGATACCCCAACACCTATCAGAATTCCATACTGAAACAAAGTAACGCAATTTTGTAGTTGCAAAAAACACAACATTTCTTCTTGCATTCTGACTGTTTCGAGCCTCTCTAGGTCTCAAAGGGGCAACACTAGAACTCAGTTTTATGCCCCTTTGTTTTTAAAATAAACTGACATAAATGATAATGGCTCATTTCCATACAGCTGCTAGTGTTGAAACTGGCACATTTCAGCTGTTTATATAATTGTTGAGTGCATATTCAGGATTAAAGATAC
This sequence comes from Achatina immaculata, assembly GCA_009760885.1. Classification (NCBI taxonomy): domain Eukaryota; kingdom Metazoa; phylum Mollusca; class Gastropoda; order Stylommatophora; family Achatinidae; genus Lissachatina; species Lissachatina immaculata. The sequence continues at coordinate 21,769,800 of CM019719.1, forward strand.
AAAAGATGTAGCAGCAAAATGTAATGTATTATATAAAAACTTAAAATGAAGTACTGTTCTATTAAATGGATATTTACAAATTTATGTCCCCTTATTTTATGCATTAAAATCTGGAAGCAATATTTACACTATACAGATTTATAAAATTCTGTGCAAGTCTAAAAAATATAGAAAAGTAGAATTAAAAAACCACAGGATAATGATGCATTTGAGACATAGATGGTGTGCTATAGCTTCCAGCGTATACAGTTAATCCCTGTATTCTTTCTTCAGTGATCAAGTTGAAGGTCATGTCTCTTCTGTGATCAAGTTGAAGGTCATGTCTCTTCAGTGATCAAGTTGAAGGTCATGTCAAAGTCTGGAACCCTGTCTCCAGGACAAAGTCCACATTCTGATACCTTTTCCACTGCTTCAGTCCCTTCATGAAGGGATGAAATCTGTCCTTGCACATCTGTACACAATGGACAATTCTGGATCATATGTTTCGGAAGTATATACTCTATTTCTACATGAGAATGATTGCACATTTGCCTCAATTGGTTGTTCTGGCACAAATGTCTACAGTGGTTAGTTTTCAACTGCATTAAGCCCTGAAAATATATCTTACAGCTGTATGGCAATTATCTCAGTTATATCTCCAAATAGCGAAAGAAAGTTTGTGCCTCTAATTATATGGTTAATATTTTTCATTCATTCATCAGGTGCTTCGCCAATAGGCATATCTGACCATGATTCTCCATCTGATATTATCCATTTTTTTTTCTAATGAAATCAGCTGCCATTCTCTTCCTGTCTCTTGTCTCCTTTCTCATATACCTTTCAGTGTTGAGGGACACATAGACATCTTGATAGGGGTCGACGATTTGCTTCATATAACGGGATATTTAATACTTCTGTGATTTCCTCTCCCCATCTCCTGTGTGGGTGACCTCTTCCTCTGTCACCTACAAATCTTAGTGTGAATGTTGTCTGTGATATACTGTCTGGTGGTAACCATGTAACATGTCCAAACCATCTGACTTACTGTTTCTGGATATAGTGTAATACTGGTGTTACTCCAACCTTTGCCCTGATGGTGTCATTTCTTATTTGGTCTCTTCTTGTCACATTTAGTATTCTCCTTAAACATCTCACTTCTGTTGAGATGATTTTTCTTTTGTTCTTGGCTGTTAGTGTCCATATTTGACATTGACAGAATAAAGTTGGGAGAAAAATTGTGTTCTACAGTGCCATTTTTGTTTCATCTTCCTGTCTCTCTAGGTCAAAATGTTCACATGCCTTTCTCTCAGTCTCTATCACTTCGTTTCTTTTCTTTAGAGATTTCCAGTGACTGTCATAACTTCTGTTTTTTCTTGACATGCAAAATGAAAGTTAACACCAGTTTTTTATAGTAAAGATTCCAGATGCTCACAATATATATGCAGTCCACAGACAGCAATTTGTATGGGGTTCCAAATGATTTTCTGTAACATAAGAGAATAAAAAACAATCACTGAACAATCTTGCCAAAAGCTTTTATTACTGGTAAATTATTATTTTCAGACAACTCACCTCAATTCCAACAACTAGAGAGCAGATAAATGTGATGATAAAAGAAAGAAGATCCCATTCTGGAAAACAAGAAGATAAAAAAAAATTATCCAGTACTAGTAATATAGTTAAAATTGTTAATTTGTACATCACATTAACAACATGTCTACTCATTAAGCCATAAGTAAAAGAAATCCTTTTCTATATTTACAAATGTATTTTGCAATGTTTAAAAAAAAAATAGAAAGAGGCCACTGATAAAATAAAAAGAATATTCTTCAAGATATTTCCATAAGATTAAGATGGCTGGAACACACAGTGAGAATGAATAACAGTCAGACCAAAATATTAGTAGAATCAGTTGTCAGAGAAACTCTTCTGCAAAATAATTGTTGACAAGTTCTACAATAGCTAACATCTACCAACTTCAAAACAGTTTTCTAAGATAAAGAGTGCCATTATTTCTGTAAGTGTAACAAAAATATTTGCCACTAAATTCTGCTGCACCTCCTCCACCATCTTCATCTGCTAGGGGTCACACAAGGATAGAATTAAAACCTTTCCTTTCAACTTTAACATTTAACTCATAATCTACCATGAGCTGTTTCACTTTTTTTTGGTTTTTTATTTAAAATTAAATAACTTTAGTCAGATTGTTTTGTTGTGTAAGCTGAGAGATCATAATTTTATACTGCTATAAACACTAAAGATTGGCATTGTATTATGTCATACTAAAATGTGGCATCCATGACATCTTACATTCTTCTCCTGCCGCTAAATGTCACATAGGGCTCGCATGATAGTTCACCAAGTTTTCCTGTTTTTGGCGAGCTTTTCAACCTCATCAAGGGATTTTATGCCTACTAATTTCTCTCTCTCTCTCACTGAACCTTAAGTGCCCAGGGCACATGGGGCTTCCACAAGGGTTTTCCACAAATACCTGTCCTTTGCCTTTTTTTCTGCTCTTGCCCAGGTGAGCCCTCTATTGCTCAACATCCTTTCTGTTGTTCTTCTCCATGTCTCTTTTGGTCTACCCTTACTTCTATTCCCCTGTGGTGTTCATCTTGCCTATTAATTTGGCCTCTCTTAACAACGTCCTCTTTAGAGTTTCACATGGTCGACCTCTTTCTTCTTTGGCCTGTTGTGTTCCACTTCATAGCTTGTTTTGGGATTCTCTGATCATTTCTTCTCATCATGTGACTGATATATGTTCATCTCCTTTTCTGATCACCCATAAGAAAGGTTGGTGTTCATTCATCTGCCTTATCTCTGCAATATTCTTTAAATCATTCCACTTTATACAGAGTATTTTCCTTAGGCATTTGTTTTCAAAAGAGTCTAATTTCTTGTCTATTTCTTTAGTTGCTTTCCAGCTTTCACATGCATAAATGAGGGTTTATATTACATTTGAATTGAATAATCTTAACTTGGTTTTTGTGCATATAACTTTTGAATGCCATATGTTCTCAAGATTCCTAAAGATCAATGGTGCTTTTGCAGTTCAATTCTGACTTCCTTTCTGGTGTCACCATCCTGGTTTATGTAGCTGCCAAGGTATGCAAATTGGTGTACTTATTTGAAAACATAATCCGTAATATGGAACTGGGAAATATTTGTGTATGTATCATGGATGTTGTTTGGAAAGCTAGAGTTAAACTTTTCTTTCTTCACTGCTTGTATCTGCTCTTTCTTCAATGTTGCTGTAAGATGAAGGCTCAGGTCAAGACATCACGTTGGTATGCTCATACAGGAAAAAGCTTGTTACTAAAATTTTTACTAATTATTATTCAGAGCCTGCGCTGGATATTTTTCAGTTGCCGACTTTTTTTACACTTTGATTTTCTGCTTGGGAGGTTCATCTCATATATATAGGGGAGATGGAAGGGACAAGACCATTAGGCTGACCAAAGTAAAGAAGGTGAGATGGCATGTAGGAAGACTAAAGAAAATTCTGGAGTAAAAACTGGAGATAGAAAGCCAGAAAAAGAGATAAATGGAGGAGATTGTATCTGCAACAGGGAGGTGTAAAGAGAGGGAGAGAGGGAGAGAGAGAGAGAGAGAGATTCCTGGATGCTACTTAATTTAATCTTAAAATAATAATATTAAAGACCAATATACAGAATATTTGAAAACATAAATGTTAAAAAATATAGTGTAGATCTCTTGATTAATCTAAAGTAATGTGATTATTTAAGCCAAATGACAGCTAGAAAAGACTAAAGTAATATGATGTTTAAAGCAACAAGTGCTTGGAATGACCAAAGTAATGTAACTGTTTAAAACAAACAACTGCTAGAAAGGAATGAAGTAATGTGACTGTGTCAGGAATAAACTGCTAGACAGGAGCTGTCACAGTAAGACAGTACTCACTGTTGGCTTTCCAGAGAACAATGACCACATGGTATTCCACCATTTGAATGACAGCAGCAATGATAACAGCTGCCAGCGCTGACTTGGGAATGTAGTAGAACCATGGTGTAAGAACACAGAGGGCAAGGATGACCAAACCACCTGTCCAGATGCCACCCAGTGGTGTACGCACACCGCTCTGAGAATTGACAGCAGTTCTGGGAATAATAGGAAATGTTAAAATATTACGGTAACGATATCAGTCTGAAACAAAATTAAAAACACCATCACTGGGTTTTCAAGTCAAATAATGGGATGAAACAATGATTACCAACAACTTGGCATGAGTTTTCTTGAAATGAATGCTTAGAATAAATGCTGAATTAATAGAAAACACAATTTAAAAGTTTTATTAATAAATGAATACTGATAAATTTAAAGTCTATAGTTTTCTGCAAATGGATGCATCAGCAGCAGGGCATCTTGCTTACAACCAAGAGGCCTACAGGAGAGCTGTTAGGGAAGCAAAGTTTCACAAGGGACATGCAAATGACTGACTGACTGAGTTTTCTAACAGAAAATCACAGATCAGAAGATATAATCAATATAAACAAAAGGCCATAAAAAGAAACAAATATAAATACAATTAGTAAACCTAACAAAGACCCAGCAATGTAAATACAATAGTATGGCATGGTTTGGTCTAATTAGCTCTTTTTGCCTAACCTTGGTAGGTTGGAGCCTACAGTCTGAGAACCACTGAGTCTAATGCTCAGTGAGGCTCATGAAGCAGAGCTAAGAGCTAAGGTGGATGTTTCTGAGGCTTTTTGTATTTATATAAATACATTTAACAAGATATAAATACAATTATAAATACAATTATAAATGCAATTGATTTTATACATATATACAAAAAATGTAACTTTGAAACAAACATAAAAAACTATAAATACAGTCAGTAAAACTAAAATAAATATAAATACAAAATATAAATACAATCAGCAAACATTTATAAATGACATCAAATAAATGAAGGTCAACAATAACCAAAAAAAAAATATATGATTAAGTTGCTAACCTGGAGAAACTTCCTGTTACTGGATATGATGAGATGAATGAGCTGATAATGTTTGATATTCCTATAGCGATTAGTTCCTGAGTTGGGTCAATTTTATAATTATTTTGTCTGGCTGTAAAAAAAAAAACATAAATAGATAAAATTCAAAAATGATAACTGAATATGGTAAGCAATTTATTGCTATAAATGTCAATAATAATGACATTAATTTGTTTAAATCTTTGATTACCATCAGTTGTTTACACAGTTTTTTTTTAAAGAAAGTTTCACAGTTGGGAGTTTATAATCTTAAACTGCCATAAATGCTAAAAGCAGACAGTGGTATTTTTCATTAAAACACAGGGACTGTAATAAATGATAACAAAACATTTTGTCAGCCATAAATGCTATTCAGTCATCAAAGCCTTGAATATCCCTATTTTGATTTTCTTAAATAAAAAAATAAAAAAACTGTGTCAAAGAAATGAATACAAAACTTTAAAAAATTCACAACAGACCAAATCAGTACCAAGTGACTTATATGAAGTGAAATATTATAATTACCAAATGCCTTTCCAATTGCCATGTTCTCCACCAGAGCCAGCAAGGGAACAATGCCAACTCCTGCACCAAGTTTCTATTACCCAGAAAGAGAATGGTAAAGTTTGCAGATTTTTCAGTTTTAATTATTAAGTGTTGTATTATGATCAGTTATTACAACAACAAGTAGGAGAGATGAACAACACATCCTAATGTAGTTTTTGATTGGACCAGAGAGCTCAGTTATAATGTATGATATAATATTTGGGGGGGGGGGTGAACCAGGCAGAAGAGAAGGTCATATGAATGAAAAGTTGAAGATTTGTTACTTCTTAAATAAAGTTTGCTATTTAAAAGCCATAAATTGTCGCTTTACCAACTCAGCAGCACAAAATTAAGAGAACAAATATTGTAGGATTAAACCTCGAAAAAATCGTAGACAAAGCACTTTAGTGAGACGTGAGAGAAAGAAAAATCACAAGAGAATTACCTGGGATTCGAATACGGACTCCGGTAGGACGAGCAGGCTAAGTCGATAGTACGCTGTTCTCTCGTGGCTAGACGGCTGCTTGTCCTACCGGAGTCCGTGTTCGAATCCCAGGTAATTCTCTTGTGATTTTTCTTTCTCTCACGTCTCACTAAAGTGCTTTGTCTACGATTTTTTCGAGGTTTAATCCTACAATATTTGTTCTCTTACTTTACCGTACCAAAACCTCGTAGTTTCCTATTTATAAAAAATTGTTCCAGCAGCACAAAAGATGCCAGTGATGTTTGTCTGTTACTAGTGCTGATATTCATTTTGCTCGCTAACAAAGCATCATCAGGTCCAGTTGATGTAGGAGCTGCTTCTTCTTCTTCTTCTTCTGGCTCCCTGCTACTGTGAACTGGAGTTCTCTGCAGTCAGCGTTGTAAAGAGACTGAGGAACAACATTGTATCTTACTGGAGACGGGTTACGGGAATATTTTTTTCTGTCAGTGAATGGAGCTAAAACCCAAAAGGTGGGCAACACTTCTTTAGAAGACGCTACTGCTATGGGAAATATGGCAACCCCTGGCCCATTACCCAGGATAGGCCTGTTACTGTGAGTACTAATGAAGAGGCAGGACAGGGTCTTGGCTGGTAACGCTTAGCCAAACTTGCCATTAACAGGTCAGATATGGGTCATTGACTGTCAGATTAAACAGTGTCTTTGGCATCCCCCATCCTACCCCACCCCTGCAGAGAAATCACAGATATAGGAGTATAAAGAAAAAAATGTAATCTTACAACTTCTGCCTGTTCTGTACCATCTATAACCATGCTTGAATCTTCTTTCAACAATTCATCAGTTTTCTATGTTTCTTATTTTCCTGTATACAATGCCCCTCATTCTTCCAGATGTATCCATCCCATTGTGGATGGTTATGTGATGTATTTGATGGCTAGAAAAACAAATGAAGTTCTCAAAGAAGTTGCAAAGCATCACAAATTTACAATAACTATATTTAAAAAATGATAATCAAAATTCTCCTGACATTCCAGGAAAGAGTGTAAGTTAGACAATCCAGCAATAATAGAAAATCTGGCAATTATTGAAAATCTCAAAATAAAAATAAAATACAGGAGATTGAAAGAGAAATACCTTGATGGGCTTACACAGTGTTGCAGTAAATTAAAAATGCAAAACAGATCTGATTAGAAACCTCAAAGACAGGACAACATGAAGGAGCATAATTGCCCATGCCAGTCAATACAGCACAGTATACTGATATATTGCACCCAAAGAATGATCTTATCTCATTTGTTCAAATACTTACAGTAAATATATCGCTAGTGGACATCGTGACATTGCCAGTTTCAATTTGAAATTTTGGTAGTTCAAATGATGGCAATCCTGGTTTGATTTTGCCAGTGACACTGATAGCATCTTTGATTCCATAGCTCTCCAGCCCTGCTACAACTCCTGCAGCTCCAATCACAACAATAGCATTTCCACCTGGAGAGATAATAGCAACAATTTTATATTATATTCTCAGTCATACACTCAGACTGTTAACAAAAGATAGGAAGAGCTTTAATGGTGCACACAGAAAGAGACATCAAAATATTCTAAACATAAAGTTGAAGTGTAGGTTAAACAGCATCTCCTCTTCCTGGATATTATTTTGCAGAATGATTCTTAACTCTTTCTGTGCCTCAGGAAAAATGCGGATGTTCAGTTGGGTGCCAGATTAAAAGTGCGAGTCTTGATATGTATAGGGGGTATAGCTGTAAAATTGAATGAAACACAGTATTTCCATGTACTTCCATGTACTTATTATGTTTCAAAATACAACTAAATGTGTGAAGATTTCATAAATGCAGAGTTTTTTTAGTAAAAAAAGAAGTAATGCGGTGTTTTTAGACAATGACTGTGTCCAGCTTATCATCGGATAGGTCTAGAGGTACAATATGTACCATCTGAGATGCGTAGATCTACCTGTTGATGTCGTATTGTGATTCAATGTTGCATTATTGGTAGAATAATGTCAGAAATAACCTTTTAACTATTTCTCCAGTCATCTAATATGTCTAGATTTACTTGGGATACATTCAAGCACAGTGGTCTGGTCATAGGGCATGTCCATATCCCTATCTACATCACCAAAAATTGAAATTCCTTGCAGAAAACTTCAATTTCTCCCTTGTAACTAAGCACTCTTCTACCATTTTGAAAAAGGTTATGGGGCATGCACACTAAATGTTTACAATCTAAACGTTACACTAGGTTTTTAATGAAACAAACCAAACGTTGCTAGCATGACTAAAGGCACCACGTGAGAAACCAGAACTGTCGTCTAAGCGACAAAAGGCATAGGAAGAGTTAATGTGTCTGGGTGGCTTAATGGTTAGTGTACTCATCTCTCACAACAAGGGTGGTGGTTCAGGTCTGATCAGAGGTACCCATGAAAGTTAATTTGTAGATAAAGACACCTAGCTCCACCTGGTGCTGGAGAGGGAAAAGTCAGACATGGTGATGTCCTGAGATGAATGCTAAAGGAAAACATCATTACTAATACCACATTCCTCATGGTGCTTTACTGCAGAGTCTTTGTACATATTTATATATTAAGCTTCACATTGTTAGGGAGGCAAAGTTCCACAAGGGGCATACATATGACTGAATGAGCTTCACATGGATCATGACTAATATTTGATAAAGCAGTTTTGTAGTCTTAAAACAACAAAGTACTATTGCCAAGATCATTCATTCACCAGGTCAAAAGTTTAATACATGATTCTTGTGATAAGCTTGTGGAAAGAATGGTGACATTTTTGTTTATTTACCTGTCCCAACAAGCCAGATAATCTTTCGAAAAATACGAGTACCAATAGATGGTGTTGTCCCTGGAGTGTTTTTCCATTTGATGGTTCTCAACTGCCTCATCAGAATTACAACTACAAGAGATACCAGCCCCATGGTCAAGTCCCAAACACTGCAGGAAATTACAAGCAAGTTTTTTTTTTAAGTTTTGTTTAATAAAGAAAACACTTTTTCTTACTAAATTTTTTAAAATATGCAGCAGAATAGAAGGAAAGGCAACCTTTTTGTTACCTTTTAAAATATTTCTCAGTCTATTTTATTTTTCTCCTTTATATTTTGTCTTGTACTAAAATGTGGGAATGTACAATAACATGTTTTCCTTCTAATATTTAAGAAGAAAAGTTTCCAAATGGTTAGGAGAAATTACAGTAAGTAATTATTTGCTTTTATAAGACTGATAAGTCGTAAGATATTTTTTCAAGGATGAAATATGTAAAATAACTGACTTACCGAGTTTCTGGTATTTTTGAGCAAGTATCATATACCATTTGCAGAAAGTCATTTGAAACGTTTTTTAATCCAAGAATGTTCTGTGGAAAACCAATAAGAAGTAACGTGATTATTTAGAGAGACCAAAACTGACAAGTAGGTAGGCCTTTTACAAGTTTTATACTCTGATAGCAAGCAGAATCTAGATGAAATTTACATAAAAGTGTTCATTTCCTCCTATCCTCAGCTTCTTCTGGAACTTCAGATCAAACAAACCCTCTCCATCTGTACCTGTTCTTGACCAGTCATTCCTGTTCATTCCAGGTTTTATTATCTGTAATTTAATCATCATCTTTGATCACATTTTTAAAAAATTTGAGAGTTTCCATTTCACCTATAAAAAAAGATTCAACAGGGATACGAGTTCTCCTGTAAATTTTCCACTTCGCCATTCCAGTTGATTTTCTTGATCATATACTGACATTATGAGTTCATGTTATCCAAGCAGCTTCAGCAAACCTAGAATTAGATGTACACATTTTTGATGAACTTCTTACAAACTTCATGAGACAGAAAGAGGACACCTCATTTTCTCTTGGTAAAAAAAAAAAAAGACAAAATTCTTGGGTAAATGACAACTAGTTTTAGAAAATAATAATATACAACAACAACATGGCAATCAAAAGTTTCCTTTGCTGCAAGGAATTTAGTCACCTGCAATTTGTGCTCCTCTGTGAAGCATATTAAAAAAAATACAGCCTAATCAAGCCATTGACGCACATAGAGGATATGGTGTTAGCCCATATTTTCCTTATTTGTGGTGACAAGGTTGTGTGCGTGACATCACACCTGGCCATCTTTTCTTCCCCAGCTCCAGGGGCAGCCAGGTACCTTATTATAACAGAATCAATGGGACACCTCTGGCAGGAACTGAACCACCAACTTCAATGTGAGAGACTAGTGCATGAACCACTATACCACTCAGGCACCACTGAACATAAAGCAACCTAAATGTCATATAAACAAAACTGAAAATATACCTAAATGTCACATAAACAAAACTGAAAACACACCTAAATGTCTCATAAACAAAACTAAAAATATAAAATTGATGATAATCATGATGACAATGTGATGGGTAATGAGAATAATACTGAACAATGAATTTTTTAAAAATTTTCAAATTGGAATTAAATAACTTATATCTTATAAACTTCCTGTGCCATTAAACGTCACATAGGGCGTGCAAAGTAGTTCGCCAATTTTTCCTGTTTTCAGCGAGTCTTTCAACCTCATCAAAGGATTTTATGCCTATTAATTTGGCCTCTCTTAACAATGTCCTCTTTAGAGTTTCACGTGGTCTGCCTCTTTTTCTTCAGCCTGTTGACTGCTCGTCTTTCATATATATACTTCCATGTGTTTTCTGATATCCATGCTTTTCTATTTGGTTTTTTCAGTCCAGCACTTGCTTTTGCTGCTGTGATTATGGCTGTGCTGTAAGAATTCCATAATTCATCTATACCTATCTCCTCTACTTCACTGAGTGTTGTGAAATGATTGGCAAGTTCCTGATTGAAATTAATGTTAATATTCTCCTCTTGTAGGCTGTGGCTGTTAATCTTTCTGTGTAATGATTTCTTGTGTTGGCTTTTCAGTTTTAGTTTTATTTTCCCTATACACAGGTTGTAATCACTGTTGACATCTGCACCCCTATATGTCCTTACATCTATCAGATATGTTCTATATTGTTTTCTAATACAAAAATGATCTATCTGGTTTCTAGTTCTATCATCTAGAGATAACCACGTTGTTTTATGTATCTCTGTGTGGAAACATTGTGCCTCCAAAGACCATGCCCTCTGTTAGACATATTTCAATTAATCTTTCTCCGTTCTGATTAACCATGTCAGTTCCTTCTTTCTCCATTACTTTTTCGATGTTAGTGTTATCTTTCCCTGCCTTAGCGTTGAAGTCCCCAGTAGCAATTATGATGTTGTGTTTAGGGACTCTTTTTAATGGTTTGGTGTAATTAGTGACAGAAAGTCGTCTTTCACTTCATCATCTGCATCATTCGTGGGTGCATAACACTGTGTTATTGTCATTCTTCCATGTCTTAGGTTGTATTGTGCTCTTATTTTATGACTGTTCACTGGTTCCCATTCTACAAGGCTCTTTGCTGCTACATTTGACATAATTATACCTACTCCCCTCTTAACGTTTCCTGTCGTCTCTGCCTGATTGTATTATTAACTTACTGTTTTCCGCCGATCTTTTACCTGCTTCTGGCCATCACATTTCACTGATGCTCAATACTGTCTAGGTGATATATCTAAATTTCTCTGATGACCTAAGTAGTTTTTGTTGGTGCTGCCATCGTTCTTACATTCCAGAACCCATTCTTTGTCACGTGTTTAGGGCTGACGAATGAGCTCTTCGGAGCTGGCATCCCTGATGTCTGAGTGAACAACAAAGAAGAACACTTAGACTCACACAACACACTTCACTTACCTTGACTTGCCCAAAAGCAATAGTTATTGCTGCAGCTGAAGTGAATGCTGAGATCACAGGGAAAGATATGTAATTGACAAGAATACCTGAAACATATAATAAATATTCATGCACGAGATTTCAGGTTCAAACATAAGTAACTCACAATACTATAACCATCCACATGTATGGTAAACCACACCACAACTCATAACCTATCATATCTAAACAAGGTAATATGTCCCCCCCCCCCAGAATTTTCTGTGATGCGCTGAAATGGCTTTCTTAAAAATTACAAAGAAAAAAAACAAAACAAGATACTATTATAACCCAATCCCATGAATATAGGACAGTACCAAATCCATAGTGGGTGAATAGAAAAAAACATATTATCTGTTTTAGCACTATTTACATGATTGTATATATAGCCTCTACTTTTTTTTATGCTCTTGTAATCATTTTGATATATTGATACATTTTATACTACAGAAAATAAAGTTTATTATTTTTTTATGGATTCTGTTTGCAATTGTTAGTTCAGATGAGGGATATTCAAACATCATTTGGTTTTTTTTTTTTATTCAGATATCCCAAAGCTGTTTGTACTTCAAAAACGCAACGGTACTGTTCACACAACAATTGTCAATAAACCTTGCACTTACTGTGTACTTGGGTGTAAAAACTGAAAGATGGAAACGAAACAAACTACAAACCTAACTTTAAGATCCCCATTGCCAGTTCTATGACACCTGATATAAGAGTTAGGATGATGGCTATGGTTGGGTCCTTCCCCCCTCCTGGTAATTCTGGAGCAATTTCTGTGCCGAAGGTGGCTGTCATGAGAGACATGATGGCAGTAGGTCCAAGAGTGATATCCTTGGATGTTCCCAGAAAACAGTACACAAAGCAGCCCATGAATGCTGAGTAGAGGCCATACTGTGGGAAGATATCCATAAAGAGTGTACATTATCTGCTGTTTAACTGGAGAAAATGGTCACATTTAAATGGAGTGTAAATGATTTTATATATTTATGTGAAGTCTAAATGGTTATATATTTATGTGATGTCTAAATGGTTATATATTTATGTGTATGGCCAATGGTTTCATGGTCATCTGGGGTCAAAGGTGATATATCGTCATAAATTTATGTGGAGTTAGATTCTGAAAAATCCCCAGGAAACAAACTATAAATGCCCAAATGGTCACTGACCAAAAAGATTAGTCACAGATATTTTGATGAAAGCTGCTATTTCTCTTTGTTTTCTTTTTTTCTGAATTCATCAGAAAGTTGTTGCTTTTTTCTTTCCCTTTTTTTTTTCAAATTCTAACAATTGTTATTGAATGTCTCCAGAAGGGAAAGAGCTCAGAGTATAACATGTTCACTTCTGAGGAGGCCTCAGGTAGTAGCATCAATAACAGTGCAAGTGACATTGTTGGGTAATGGAAAGCAGAAGTACGAGTATATTCTTGATGGCTGTGGCCAATCATAGCAATTTTAATCTCGTGGAGGCAGTTTCACAGCAATTCATAGCTATTTTAATCTCATGGAGGCAGTTTCATAGCAATTCATAGCTATTTTAATCTTGTGGGGGCAGTTTCATAGCAATTTTAATCTCATGGAGGCAGATTCATAGTGATTTTAATCTCGTGGAGGCAGTTTCACAGCAATTCATAGCTATTTTAATCTCGTGGAAGCCGTTTCACAGCAATTCATAGCTATTGTAATCTTGTGGAGGCCGTTTCACAGCAATTCATAGCTATTTTAATCTCGTGGAGGCAGTTTCACAGCAATTCATAGCAAATGTAATCTCGTGGAGGCAGTTTCACAGCAATTCATAGCTATTTTAATCTCGTGGAGGCAGTTTCACAGCAATTCATAGCTATTTTAATCTCGTGGAAGCCGTTTCACAGCAATTCATAGCTATTTTAATCTCGTGGATGCAGTTTCACAGCAATTCATAGCTATTTTAATCTCGTGGAGGCAGTTTCACAGCAATTCATAGCAATTTTAATCTCATGGAGGCAGATTCATAGTAATTGTAATCTCGTGAAGGCAGTTTCACAGCAATTCATAGCTATTTTAATCTTGTGGAGGCAGTTTCACAGCAATTCATAGCTATTGTAATCTCGTGGAGGCAGTTTCACAGCAATTCATAGCTATTTTAATCTCATGGAGGCAGATTCATAGTAAGTGTAATCTCGTGGAGGCAGTTTCACAGCAACTCATAGCTATTTTGATCTTATGGAGATATGAATTTATCAGAAAAACCAACATTCTCCCCTCTTCTCACTTATTCTCTCACATACACATACACAAGCAAACACTCACACACATGACCCTGCTTATCGCTGCAGGTCGTGGTTTTGCCATGAAAAAAAATCTGGCAAGCCCAGATGAAAGAGAACATACCTTTTTTTTTCTTAAATATAATGAAACTTATTTAGTCGCAATTAAAGTATACGTGTTGTAACGTGTATGAGTGCTAGACCTCCTTGTGCAAGTTGTTTAAGCTATTATTACCTGCGGAGGTAGATTTGCCACCTGTGCGTAGGCCAGGCCTTGTGGAATGACGGTCAGTCCAACAGTCAGTCCTGCTATCAAGTCAGCCTGGAATGTGTTAAACCTGTAAATGAGGTAATTTTAGTTAAATTAGCAACTCTGAAAATTATCATGGCTGTGTTACATAACTTTTTTATAGTGCATTGAAAGACTCATTTTAGATGTTGAAATATGATATAGACTTTGGTGCCCTTATATTATTGAAAGTTCAAGACCTATTTTAGATGTTAAAATATACACGTTTAAAAAAAAATTAGTCAACTGAAGCAAAATGGAAATACTGTAATCTCTAATGACGTAAACTGCTCCACTTTTAACTTTCTCTCTGACACTGTCTGCTAAATCTGGACAAAACGTTCTTAAAGTCCAACGTTTTTTTTTAACAATGCCAGTTAAGTCACGGGTTAAAATAAAATGCCTATGAAGTAATACTTTTACGACATTAAGCACAGTCTTTCTTCTTTCTGCGACATTTATGCTAAGTTCCTTTTACCGAATGGGTTCTTTATAGAAAAAAAAAACATCTTGATGTCGAAAAATATTCTTCCAAGCCCAATTTGGCAATGTCAAAGCAAATACAAGCTGTATGCTAGCTGTAACTAGTTACATTATAACTAGAGGAGGGGAGGAATAAAGATTTTTTTAACCTAAAACTCCACAGGCTTTGCTGCACTAAAACTTTCCATTATTAACTTATTATTTTTGTTAATAGCTTACAATATTTTATCAATACCTGTGAATTAACCTCAACAATTCCTCCCCGTTTCCTCTTTGTAAGAATTCGCACAATTGTTTATGATTTCAAAGAAATCATTATCTTTATACGTAACCAACAAAATCTGAATGTGTCTGACGCGCATCTGTGACGTCGACGTAGGTGTAACCGTCGTGGCCGAGTGAACGAAGACTCCTATCTGTTTCTAGGAGAACTAAAGGCAGGTACGAAAAAGTTTTGGCCTGTTACGGTTCACTGATCCTGAAAACTGTGCCATCTTTGTTCTCGGTGTAGCGATCTTAAATATCCAAACAAACGAAGCTTTCATAAATTCCGTAAGAAATTGCTTCTTCATGGCCATAATTATGGTCTACGGTGATAAAACAGGTGGAATACATCAATCGGAGCGCTTTGCTAGCGCAGAAACTACAACATAATCGCACCGACCGCTCTTAGCCAGTTTGGTCTTAGGTGAATGAACGCATTTTCTTTCAACAGCGTATTTCAATCAAGCCAATAGTTAATTTACTCATTTCCTCCATTTTTCCATAAACACTATCACCATTTTCATTTTCCATTGCCTAAGATCTTTCCTTCCTTCCTCATTTTCTTTCAGTGTTCAGCGGGAATAACATTCCGTCAAAAGAATAAAAGTAAAGTCGAGGTTTAAAAATTTCGCATTTCGTTATCAAGAGTCCTACTTTTTAAAGTACGTCAACAGGGCGAGACCAGAAAACGGCCATATAAAATATGTACTTGTTATAAACGTACATAAATACTGTTTCAGGCTGAGCCTCAAGTTACAGTTTTGGACTTTTATTTAATTTATAACAGTCAAAGACGTATACAGTCTTGGACTTTTATTTATTTTATAAAAGTCACAGACGTTTAAGTATACCAAACAACTTTTTTTAAAGGCAGAAAAACATTTTTGTTTGTTTTGTTTTTTTCCTTTATGAATGTGAAAATGATGTCAGGCCTGCATTTCACAATTTTCATAATCGTCGGCTCCCGTACTCTTCAACAGTCACCCACTAAACTCTATTCTCGCATTCTGCTAAGAAATCTCAAAGCTGTTTCTTCTACTTATCTTTGATATCGATCAGTTTATTTGTTGGCAGTTCATCTTTATCTCTCTATCCAGTGCCATGCCGACTGGAGGAATTGGCGGGTCATGTTTCTGCACAATTCTCTATTCCGGGTGTTAATTACGAGCTGGACTGATGTTCTTTCTCCATCCCACTTCATCAGTCTATCATCTTTTCTCTTTGTCTGCCTCTGTCTCTTTTGCCCTCTATCATTCCGCTTGTTATCAAATATTCCAATCCACCTGCTCTCATAACGTGTCCTTTGAATTTGGATTATCTCCTCCTTGGATTTTGTTATTTTTGAATTTGGACTGTCTCTTCCTTGGATTTTGTTATTTTTTAATTTGGATTGTCTCTTCCTTGGATTTTGATATTTTTTAATTTGGATTGTCTCTTCCTTGGATTTTGATATTTTTGAATTTGGATTGTCTCTTCCTTGGATTTTGTTATCGCTTGTCTCTCTTCTTCTGCTTCTTTCATGACCTCTTTGTTTGATCTCTTCGCTGTCCGTGGTATCTTTAGCATTCTCACAAGGAACCACATTTCCGTGGCCTCCAGACGGCGCTGTACTTCCCTGGTGATAGTCCATGTTTCACATTCTAAAGATAGGACTGGTTCAATATAGCATTGGAGTGCTCTTTTCCTGACTCTCAGTGTTAGTGATTGATTACATAAAATATTTTTCATCCTCTGAAACATTATTCTAGCCGGTGTTATTCTGTTTGTTTTTTTTAAAATCTCAATTTCACATCTTCCGTCTGAAGTTGTTAATGTCCCCAGGTATCTGAACTTGTCTACCTGCCTCATTGTTATGTTGTTGACTTGTTATTTTACATCTTCGGATCACCATCTTCTTAGAGAAAACCAGGACTTGGACTTCTGTTTTCTTCTCATTCAGGCTGAGTCCTTTTATTTTCACTTTCCATAACTACCTTATTTATCAGCTTCTGCAGTTCTTTTTTCATTCTTTAAGACTGTGTCATCTGCATATCTCATCTTTATAGAAATGATAATTCCATATACGCGCATATCGCCAGATCTTATATTCAGTTACAGAGACGAACTGAGTAGAGTTTCTTGTCTTCGGTTTCACATATTATGTTATTGTTGCCTAATATATATATATATATATATATATATATATAATATATATGTCGTCTGGTTTCATTATTTGTCCAAATATTTGAGTTAAAGCAGTTATTTATGTAAGCGTTGTTCTACTTATTTTGTTGTTGGTGTTGTTCTGACTTCCGTGAAATGTGAGCAGGATGTACTTGTTTAAGTGTTATTCTACATAGTTTGTTGGTGTTGTTCTATCTTCCGTGAACTACAAGAAGAATGTACGTGTTTTACGTGTTATTCTGCTTTTTTCCCTCTGTTGTTCTATCTAATGGGAAACACGAGCTGCCCACGCGAAAAGTACTGAAACATAAACATTGAAATGATCTGAGATCAGATCACAATGACCAACCTATCTCTAGGAAAACACAGCTGTCTAAGATATCGTCCATCCTCCTCATGTGTGCTCCTGGTGACAAGACGATGTACTCATTCAACTCGGTTAAGAAGCTACGCCTCTACGTGAATCCCGCGGATGGGGAGTGTATTCAAATAATGGAGTAAAAAAAATACTAGAAATATAAGAGTATTTTGTACCATACCTGTATTTTGGTAACCATTTGACAATAGGGAACTTCTTCAACACGTTCTGTAAGGTGAAGGTCTCTCTGCAGCAGCGCTTCGCGTGTTCTCTGATGGAGATATTTCCAGATTCGCTACCTGCCCTCTCAGCATCATCGCTGCTGATGCTGTGACGAGCACCGGATCCTATCAGACCATTCTCAATAGGCTGAAAAAGAAAAAGGTAAATGGTTACTTTACGAGGACCCTCAAAAAGGTTTGTTTTTTTTAAAGAAAATTCATATATCCTTTCTTTGTCTCTGAAAGCACGGGCAACTGCGTGCACTGATGGTACCTGCGTTTTCTCCTCATGTGTATGGGTACTCTTGGTCTTCATAGAATGACATCCAGTTGCATTTACCAGGCGATTAGTGCCAATGAGGGGCATCAAGGATCAAGCTTGACATCACGGGGAAGAGCATGACATCACGGGGAAGAGCATGATTTCAAGGGGAAGATCATGACATCACAGAGAAGAGCATGACATCACGGGAAAGAGCATGACATCACGGGGAAGAGCATGACATCACGAGGAAGAGCATGATTTCAAGGGGAAGAGCATGATTTCAAGGGGAAGAGCATGATTTCACGGGGAAGAGCATGATTTCAAGGGGAAGAGCATGATTTCACGGGGAAGAGCATGATTTCACGGGGAAGAGCATGACATTGCGGAGAAGAGCATGATTTCACGGGGAAGAGCATGACATCACGGGGAAGAGCATGACATCACGGGGAAGAGCATGACATCACGGGGAAGAGCATGATTTCAAGGGGAAGAGCATGACATCACGGGGAAGAGCATGACATCACGGGGAAGAGCATGACATCACGGGGAAGAGCATGACATCACGGGGAAGAGCATGATTTCACGGGGAAGAGCATGATTTCACGGGGAAGAGCATGACATTGCGGAGAAGAGCATGATTTCACGGGGAAGAGCATGACATCACGGGGAAGAGCATGACATCACGGGGAAGAGCATGACATCACAGAGAAGAGCATGACATCACGGGGAAGAGCATATCTCAAGAGGAAAGTCTGACATCATAATTCCAACTCAGCATGATATTTCTCAATCCTGAAAGCGGTCCAGCTCCCATATATTAATAACAACATATATATGTCTCTGTTTCACAATTATACATGTATAATTATGTGTTTCTGTTAACGTATTACTGGTCAAATAGGAAATATACGACTGAAAACTATGGCACACGGTCCACGCATGTTTGAGAAATGTCTAGGAAATCGGCTCGTGCACAACTAATTATTAGGTCTGGATCAGATGGGAAATCTAGGTCCCATTTCAAACTGCCCATTTAGCATTTTCTTTCTCTTAATCAATGCTAAATACATATGATTTATGTAAATCGTAGGCCCATGCCAAGTGTTCCACCTGCATCCCCCACCCCCTCCACTTCTGCCCTGGCTTGAGTATATACACCTAATTCAGTCTTCTGTACCATGCACGCCGTTATAGGAAAACCAAGTCTGAAAATCTCACTTTTCTTAAGAGTTTATAAGAAAAGGCTATTGGTACAAATCCAGACTGTAAAGAAATTCACGTTATTAATACTCTGCTCTCGTGACTTTGCAGGAGATTTGTGTAAGTGCATGAAGCACTGACTGGAAATGAAGCACGACGCCGTATTTAGAGCCTCCTACCCTGCTAGTTCCCATCAATATAAATAAATATATTACAGACGGTTTAGCCTGCCATACATCTACCTGACATCTAAAGGTCCCCGGAAAACTGGTCTGCCAGACATTATAGTGATAAATGAACTGCAAAACCGGCCAAGCGCAACGGTTCTTTTCAGAGGGCCGAGAAAAGGGATTCTTTGAGCACAACCCACAAAATATGAATAAATTAAACTTCGAAGCTTATTCACGTTTTTCTTTATTTTCCATGCTAGCGCCAAAACACGTTACAAGGGCTTCACTGTTTCTATTTAACATTACATTATTCCGATATATAGAGTCTTTTCTAGGAATGCTTTCTGACAAAACAAGTAAAATCTAATATTTGTATAGAGACTATACAAAGCAATTATCGGTTATTTCGCAATGTTTCTTTTTTCTGTAAGCCTAATCGTATGAAGTTGCAAGGAAGAAGTATACTTGCTTCATTTCTAAATCATGAAAGACTTATTGTTACCGCTGCCGGCTGTTGGGTGGAATTTTGTTACAGTTCACAAGATTTTGCTCTCTGAGTGAGAATGCAGTGAAAGATTCAAACAGAACTTCCTGGATACAAGCTAGTGACCAATCAATCAATCATTTGCATGTCCCTTGCTGAACTTTGCCTCCCTAACAGCTCTCCTGTAGGCCTTTCATTTGTAAGCAAAATGCCCTGCTGCTGACGCATCCACTTCCAGATTATCAGCGATGTCTTGCAGCCATCTTCGCCTTGGTCTTCCTCTCTTTTTTCCATTATGTATCCTTCCAGTTCTGTCTTCTCTAAATTCTCGTGACGTTTAATGTGTCTAAAATATTTAAGTTTTCTCTGTTTAATCCTCTTTAGTAGCCAACCTTCTTCAATATTAAGTTCATGTAGTATGGACATATTTGTTCTTTTTTGTGTCCACGATATTTGGAGAACTCAACTCTTCTGTAGCTTTTACATCCAAAGGCATGTACGTGTTTCTCAGCTGTTTATGTGTCCAGGTCTTATGTTAGTGAGTAAGCTCGAATTAAAAACATACGGGACAAAAAGTGCAACGACAACGAAGGCCACAGGTGAGAACTGGGAGTATATCTACGCAAAATGTAATGCACTACAGATATGCAGCTCTGATAATACACACGTCTTCATCAAAGTTGCTTCCTTTTTGTAGGGTTTAAAAAAAACAATTCTTTATCCTAAAAAAGGTAGAATGTTCTAGATAGAATTAATGTGTTGCTGTACAAACGTAAATACTGGACGAAAGGAGTATAATGTTTATGATTATAAGTATAGTGTTGAATTCTTTCAGTGTAAACATGTGACAGTACTTGTTTGTACGATGATTATTGCTTTTCACAACTTGAAGCTTAATATTTTATTACACGTAATGAATGCTTCTATTCAAATTCTGTTATTTTTATGTCATGAGAAGACACGAGTTACAGAACTTGAAAATCACGGAAAAACTCAAAGGCAAAAGAAAGAAAGGGATGCTGAAATTTAAATATCCTTACGGGCTGATCAATTGGCACGGGGAAACGAAAGGCAACCGATCTGATCAGAAAATCCAAGGATCGCACAAAGTGGATAAATCTATCCACCAGATGATGGAATACACTGCCACTGTTAATGTTAGTAATCAAAGTATAACATTACTACAGATGTCGCAGGCAGTTAAACAATAGTTGTTTGTTTATTTCATAAAACAACGAAGCAAGCCTTTAAACATCAGCTCCACGGCGAGGTATACTAGATTCCACTGCACACACTGTTGTCGGTGATTGAAAGGAATGTAAGACGTAAAGGCCAAGATCAGTCCTGTAAGGTAGGGAATTCCCCGACACCAAAGCAGGGAAAAAGGGGACAATAAAACCAGCGTTATAAAGTAATGTACACCTGGCAACAGGGCCGTAGAATCGTAGACAAGAGTTTTGTTGTTAGTCGATGGCGTTTATGAGTAAGAATTCCCCATCAGTTTGGCATATCCAGCCAAGACACACGACTTTATTTTAAATAAGTCCTCTGTGGATAAAGGCTCCGCAGATAAAAGCCCTGCTAAGAGAGCACAACCAGCTACATGAAAATCCTCTGAGGACTACATAGTGGAGCTACATGAAAATCCTCTGAGGACTACATAGTGGAGCTACATGAAAATCCTCTGAGGACTACATAGTGGAGCTACATGAAAATCCTCTGAGGACTACATAGTGGAGCTACATGAAAATCCTCTGAGGACTACATAGTGGAGCTACATGAAAATCCTCTGAGGACTACATAGTGGAGCTACATGAAAATCCTCTGAGGACTACATAGTGGAGCTTACTTAAAAGTATCACACTACTGCCGTTTCGGAGGACCTTGCTCTCGTCTTTATTTCTGTGCAGGCTGTTTGGAGTTATAGAATCATGAAAAACTATAATCACTGGAAGAATGATGATGACGACGAAGACGATGATGAGTAAATATGACCCAGATAGTAATGCTGGGTGGGTAGGTGGGTGTTGTGTGCTTGTGTGCTTGTGTATTTTTTTCATCAGAAAAAAACTAATGAAGTGACATGTGAGTAAACTTTGCTAGATGCTACAACGCTACATTTTTCTACACAACACTATACCCTAAAAGTTCTACATGGTGAGCACAGAGTCTTTCTCTTAAGGTTCTACATGGTGAGCACAGAATCTTTCTCCAAAGGTTCTACATGGCGAGCACAGAGTCTTTCTTTAAAGGTTCTACATGGTGTGCACAGAGTCTTTCTCTAAAGGTTCTACATGGCGAGCACACAGTCTTTCTCTAAAGGTTCTACATGGTGAGCACATCTAAAGGTTATACACTGTGAGGACAGAGTCTTACTCTAAAGGTTCTACACGGTGAGCACAGAGTCTTACTCCAAAGGTTCTACACGGTTAGCACAGAGTTTTACTCTAAAGGTTCTACACGGTGAGCACAGAGTCTTACTCCAAAGGTTCTACACGGTTAGCACAGAGTCTTACTCTAAAGGTTCTACACGGTGAGCACAGAGTCTTACTCCAAAGGTTCTACACGGTTAGCACAGAGTTTTACTCTAAAGGTTCTACACGGTGAGCACAGAGTCTTACTCTAAAGGTTATACATGGTGAGCACACAGTCTTTCTCTAAAGGTTATACATGGTGAGCACACAGTCTTTCTCTAAAGGTTCTACATTGAGAGCACAGTCTTACTTTAAAGGTTCTACATGATGACCACAAAGTCTTACTCCAAAGGTTCTACACGGTGAGCACAAAGTCTTACTCTAAAGGTTCTACGTGGTGAGCACAAAGTCTTACTCTAAAGGTTCTACACGGTGAGCACAGAGTCTTACTCTAAAGGTTCTACATTGAGAGCACAGAGTCTTACTTTAAAGGTTCTACGTGGTGAGCACAAAGTCTTACTCTAAAGGTTCTAAATGGTGAGCACAAACTCTTTCTCTGATTTCAGACATTTATTACACAAATACTACCCTAGGTAGCAAATTTTACCTCAGCTTAAAGGGATTTTTTTGTTGTTTTTTAAAATTTATTCGTACACCTAGAAACGGGCTTGTTTTGTTGCCTGGTAAACGTTTAAATGATAGTAGGTGTCTTGTCACGTGCTATCCAACATATCTTTGGTCGCCGTCGCTACATCATCCGTTATCCTTTCCTTCAGAGTTTCGGTATCAGCGAATGGTTTAGCTGAACACTTTGTTTTTAGTATACCCCACAAGGTCAAGAATGATAATGTTCGGTGATCATGGCCATGGTGCTGGATCATCCAGCCCGATTAAAGGGTTTGAAAAGTTTGCATTCAAGAACTGAGCAACAACTAAACCAAAGTGTGGCGGGCCCAACATCTTGTTAGAAAATTACCCATGGCTGAAACTCTTCCAACTGAGGCGCAACGTAAAGTTCCAAAATGTCCAAGTAAACTTTTGCTCAGACGGTCGACTGACTGAATGACTGATCTTAAGACGTAGTATCACTGCAGTCAGGACATTCCTTTCTGCTCCCCTGCTAGTCCTAGTAAACGACGTATGATGTGTAATCATAGTCCACAGCTGTCCCTGTCACGTCTTGTCAGGACTGTGGGTGTGTGGCTTTGTCCACACCGCCAGGTTATCCTTCCTTCGCCTTGCTCCACCACCCCTCCCCTTTCATTCTACAGATGTATGAATTATTCAGGCTCTGTTAAGAAAAAAAAATATATCCAATAACTGGGATGTGTATTAGACCACATCAAACATTCACACTTCAAAGGCGCCATTTTGATACCGGCGATTGCAGCGCTACCTGTGGGAAAAAAAACCCGAAGGCTAAGAACTGGCTTACGTAATACCACAACTTTCATGCTAGTTTTAATGTCATGATTTTTCTTCATCATGGAAGGACTTTACGATGATCCTGCACTGTGAAAATATGTGCTATGATATTTATTCATTGTGTACCTCACGTACGAAGTTTTGTGATCGCGTTTACCCATTCATGATGGTACTTGCTATTTCCAGTCAATTCGGCTGCTTCTTGTTTTTTCTTTGGCCTGTGTAACTTAGTAAGCTGCTTATGCTATCTTTGTTTCTGACCCCCCCCCTCTCCCTGTCCCTCCCTCTCTTTCTCCTCCCTCTCTCCCTCTTTCTCCCTCTCTCTCCCCCACACTCTCTCTCTCCTCCTCTCTCATGTTTTCCAGTGATTATCTGTGTCGTTTTCAGTTTCCTATTAAAGTCTTTACTCAGATGAGTGTTGTTTAGTCATAAAACACATGTCCACAACATAAAAACCTGACACTTGATTGCATGTTTTGTCGTAGGTAAATGAAACTACGGGATAGTTTAGAAAACGAAACACACACCAAAATGCTAAACTGCCATAAAGTTCTATTATGCTTTGCTTTTAGGCATAAACTAAATAAACTAAAGCGTAGGGCTTCGCGATTAAATATATGCAGAATTTCAGTCTTTTTTTTCACAAGGAAAACTCCAAGATTTTTTATATAACTTTCGGCCTTGCGAAATCTAAATCCAGCATTGCAGCTTACAGCGTACGGTTTCATTCATTCATTTGCATGTCCCTTCCGGAACTTTGCCTCCCTAACAGCAATCCTGTAGGCCTCTTGGTTGTGAGCAAGATGTCCTGCTGCTGATGCATCCATTTGCAGATCATCAACGATGTCTTGCAGCCATCTTCGCTTTGGTTTTCCTCTTTCTTTTTCCCATTATGTACCCTTCCAAGACGGTTTTCTCTAAAATATCATGACGTTTAATATGTCCAAAATATTTAAGTTTTCTCTCTTTAATCCTCTTTACTAGCCAGACTTCTTCAATATTAAGTTCTTGTAGTATGGATATATTTGTCCTTTTTTTGTGTCCACGGTATTTGAAGAACTCTACTGTAGCATTTACATTCAAAGGCATGTGTGTGTTTCTCAGCTGTTTTGTTAAGTGTCCAGGTCTCACAGGCATATGTTGCAATGGGAAAGATGCATGCCCTTAAAAATCTTATTTTTGTGATTCTGTCTGTTCCTCTCCACAGATTCTTTAGTTGTTTTACTTTCTGAAAAGCGACAGTTTTTAGTCACACTAATCTATCCGACCTCTGACCTTGTCTTATTGCCTTTAAAAGAAAACTACTGAATTTCTAAACATAAAGAAAGTATCGTGGGTGCCAAAATCTGTCAAAGAAAAATTACCCCTACTATCCTGTTTTTGAAGCAGAAACCCACCATTTTTCAAAGTTCCTAGGTACGTCGCCTTAGTGCACCATGTACCCAAAATACAGTCCCCCCCCCCCCAAATCTAGGTAAACAGACTATTTATAAACATTTTTATTATTAAATATGTTTTGCGTTGCATAAATAATTTCTTTTAATCTTTTCATGAATTTTACTTCTCTGTGTACTAAATTCAGAACAGGTTTATTCTGCTTTCAGGCGGCCACGGGATGACATGAAATATTTTTACAACTGAATTCTCATCACTGAAAGCGAAAAAGAGTTACTCGTTCAAATGAAGCTTTATGGTCCTTTCAGACTGGAAGGAAATAGCCTGAACTGAATAGATCAGACGTTGGACACGTGGACACTGAATGTGTAATGGTACAGTCTCGGGGAGGGAGTGTGGCGGTATTTTAGATTTTCTTAGTCAAGGAAAGTTTCAGTGTGATCAGTTTTCTTTAGTTAATTCCGTCATTCCTTCGTTTTAACGTCTAATTTATCAATAACATTCTGTCTGTCTGCTTGCCCGTCTGTCTGTTCTCCTGCCTACCTGTCTGTTCGACTGCCTGCCTGTCTGTTCGACTGACCTCCCTGTCTGTCTGAGAAGTGTATTTTATATTGTTGAATATATAGGTTATACATTTTAGTTATTCATTTCAGTGTTATTGGTCTTTATACGTAGGCAGGAAACTCTCTACCGTAGAGAGAGGAACAACAACACAACTCCTTCAGATCATCAGAAGAAGTACCCCTCAATCAAGTGTTTCGGCCCTTTAAACTCCTGACACTCTAAGGGGGGTGGGCCCCTCTGGGTCATGACTCCCAGAGGTCTTGTGAAGAAGATAACATTTGAAGTAAAATCAAACTGAATGACTGTGTTATAGTGAACACTGAATGATGAAGTGTGGAATGTTACACTAGTCTGAGTGTCCATTTCTTCACCGTTTGGACATAAGATTTGTTCGAGCTCTCTCTCTCTCTCTCTCTCTCTTCTCTCTATCATCTCTCTATCTCCCTGTATTCTCTCTCTCTCAGTACAAATTATAACCCTATCTAGCGTTTTACACCCAGAAGAAGCACGCATCCGAATAATAACAATATTTTAAACACCTCCAAAAAGAACGTTGAGATTATTGAAAAGCGAAGAGCTAAAGACACAAAACTGCATTATTTTGTGCATTCACGCATTCAATACTCTGAATACCGAAGCTGCTTCTATAATATAAGGTTGTGTTACATATACAGGGTGTTCCATAAGTAACTGTGCACTAACCCAGTATCGATTCCGGTATCGTAGTGATATCTTAATGTCTGCGGTATCTAGCGACACCTACCTGCCATGGCTGGAGTCGCCGATTAAGCAACATAACAGCAGGCTTCAATACACTAACATACGCAGGTAGATGTGACTAGATACAGCAGTCATTAAGATATCACTACGATACTGAAATCGATACTTGACTAATGCGTAGTTATTTTCCGAATATAGAGTAATATTTCTTGAAAGCAAAGTAGAGGCAAAATGAGGTAAGGTAATTTTTTTTTCTCTTATTTCAACCTTCCTTTAAACCATCTGCTTCTGCGTGCGAGCGTTTTTCGACTTGCGTACTCGTTTGGCCTTTTTAAGTTTTAAGCAACTTCTGTCGTAGAATTTCCGTGAATTTCCATTCAGCTTCGTCATCTTTTTCATCTCTTAATTATGTACTGGCCACGGTCTTCTGCAAGGGACATCTCTATAGTATTGTCAAATAATACATTTGGATAGCCAGCAAAAATTAAGAAACGCGCATATTTTTAAAAATACGAAAGGTGAAACATACGAGGCTGAATATGCCATTGACGTTGTCAGTATCTATGATTAGCTTTCAAAAGATACGAAGTATTTTAGACACGAGAGAGCAACAAAATAGTAAGACAATGACCCTGATTCGAACAACAGAACAAAGTAAGAGGGTGGCAACCCGGCCGCCAGAGACGAGCCCATTGTACATTTGGCCATCTCGACCACGCGCTGTCCTCTCGTGACTAAGTGGATGCTCTTCCCATGGGAGTCGGTGGTTCGTGCCACGGTCATTCTCTTATTATTTCTCTTTCTTTCGTGCTTGATCGACTGAGTGGTTTTCTTCCGGTCTACTAATCCGGTGATACAAGGTTCACATCCCAGCAGTGGGCATTTTTTTTCCCTCTTACTCATTCATTCATTTGCATGCCCCTTGTGGAACTGTGCCTCCCTAACAGCTCTCCTGTAGGCCTCTCGGTTGTGAGCAAGATGGCCTGCTGCTGATTCATCCATTTGCAGATCATCAACGATGTCCTCCTTTTAATTTCCCTCACTGTATCTCCATTATTAGTTAGCAGTGATCCTGGTACTACCACATCGAAAATGCCCTGGGGTCCACCCGCCTCTAAAAATGAGTAGCAGAGAAATCTGGGACGCTAAAGGCAGCCATGCGTAATATTGACCTCATCACACTCTCATGTGCCGAAGGTCTTGGAAATACGGGCCTAACACCGTATCCTCAATATGCCTCAGTTGCATGAAAACGGAGATGTTATCTTTACCTCTATGTCTAAAATAGTTCGTAGTTTTCGAAGACTAAACACACAACACTGTGATCTGTCATATTCATGCGCGCCAGCGTCACTGACAAATTTGTTCTTAAAATATCGCAGTGTTCATCATTAATAACGATCGTCTCTTTGGTTTCTGAAAAAGATAAATATTCCAAGTCCGATCCTATCTTGCGTATCTCCTGTTGTCACTTACTAGTTCTGTCTCAAAGATTTGTCACCACGTACTTCTGGCTCCATCGTGGATAATCTTTACACGTGTGATAGCACTCAGGATTTGGGAATGCTTGGCTAAAAATTATGTCATCGAAAATATTCAGACCCTCCATAAGATTCACAAACCACGAGAACCTGGTTCTGAACACATGACCTTCCAGTAGTTTCTAAACTAGGTCAATGTTATTATGTCAGAGCGTACATCGATTCCCCCCCCTCCCCGGCCCCTTCCCAATTCATCCACAGCGTGGGTCAAATGGATAACGATAACTGCGTTATCGCACATACCAACGGCAGTGACTGCAAGTACTTACACGACTTTGTCTTAACCGACAATTTCATGCATCAGTACACGTGTCACAGACTGTCACACAGCCGTTAAGTAGACTCTTACTGGGCACATTTCCTCCTTTTTATAAAATTTTTTGATAAGTTAGAACAGCTTTATTCATTAACGAGCACACAGTTGTAACCTTTCGGCTTACTCCTTAATTAAAAAAAAAAAAAACATACGGGGGAAGAAAAAAATAGGAAAAGAAAAGAAAAAAATGACAATAACATGTCTGATATATACAAGTACAACAAATAAGAATGGAAAAAAGGGAGCACTTATCTCTTCTATAGTTCTTACTTTTCATTCCCACGTGTCCTAGCTCAAAGATGACATTGATTTTTGTCGGTCTTAACGTCATCAGATACTCCAACTACTGCCTTCGAACCCAACCCGACTCATCTTCCAGGGCATGTTCATTGAATCACTGAGAACACGTGCTCGACTGAAGGTCTTTTGTCTCAAGCCACGTTGCTCAGTCCTCAAAGATGTACGCCCACGAAGAACGATGTTTTAGTCTCTTAGAACATATTTTGCTTACATTTGTCAAATGACATAAGACATTTTACTGGGTTTTCTTTCTTCATGAATGCAGACAATATGGTCTTAACTTGGTATAATCTATCCCGATCTCGAAAATGTTATCTGTTATTTAATTAAAGCTGATATTATGGCTAAATATTTGTATTTCTTTGACAAACATGGCGGATGCATTCCGGTGCATTCTTTGGAAAGTTGGCGGTGTACATCTGCTTACAGCTGGCTGTAAGTGCCTGTCTGCTAAGTACATTTGCGGAGGTGTATACATTCATCGTGCATGTCACTTTTCCTCACTATACATGGACATGACTTGGGGCAGTTCTTGCACATTCCAGGAGATGTTACTGGCACAGCCGGTGGAGCAGTTATGGGATAGTCTCGTTTGCTGTGATGGCGAAATCGTTCAGAACCTGAACCCAATTTGTAACTCTTTTTTTACCTACTTTTATGCAAAAACGTGCCAAACAAAACATACAATTATATTCTTCCATATTTCAGTGAACATTTTTTAACACATAAGCTTTCAAATATAAAGGGCTGATTGTACAGGAAAATCATTTTATCTTACCCACGGCAGTTGTATGAATAGTTACATCTGATGGGCTTCACCGAGGACGAAGGCGTTGTCTGATTTGGCAGTCAGCGATCCGTCACTGCCGTGACAACATCAGGGATATCGAATCATAGATCAGGGGAGGGTTTGGGTTAGGGTTAGCGAATCATAGATCAGGGGAGGGTTTGGGTTAGGGTTAGCGAATCAGAGATCAGTGGAGGGTTTGGGTTCGGGTTAGAGAACCATAGATCAGAGGAAGGTTTGGGTTAGGTTTAGAGAACCATAGGTCAGGGGAGGGTTTGGGTTAGGTTTAGCGAATCAGAGATGACCAAGACCCTCTCCCACTTCTCCGTTTGTATCCCCAGAAACAGATATTGCCTGGCTAACGGGCAGGGATCGCCATAGTCCCCATGGTGGTGGAGACTGTTAAAGAAGTACTGTACGCCCCTGGTTTTTTAGCTCCGCTTAGAGCTTGAAAACTAGCCGCCATAACCACCCTCCCCCCTCAGGCTGATCTGCTGCTTTGTCTTGACATCCTCACCAAAACGGCTGCAAAGAACACAAGCCCGCAGATCCAGAACATCCTCACCAAATCGGTTGCAAAGAACACAAGCCCGCGGATCCAGAACACCCTCACCAAATCGGTTGCAAAGAACACAAGCCCGCGGATCTAGAACACCCTCACCGAAACTGCTGAAAAAAACTCCAGCTCACAGATCCAGGGAGACTGAAGAAGAAGAAGAGAAGAAGAAGAAGAAGCGCTTCGCCCTGCAGACGGGTAGTCTCATTTTCAGAAGCGGTTTCATCTAACAGGAGTACCAAGTACCTATGCACTACAAGTAGATGCGCCGTAGCGCTACCCTTACGCGTCTGAACGCGACCACTTTACAGACATACTAAGGCCCCCTTGACTCAGTCTTGAAATGTTATCTCAGATCTTCACCGTTCGTAATAAGCTCAGATCTTCACTGTTCATAGTAAGCTTATCTCCCATTAAGGTACTTTGCCCGAATTCTGTACGAGTAAAAATGTTAACGTGCAAGGCGTTACGTAATATCCAAGGTCACGTAACATGAATTACGTTTTTCTATACTATTAAATACAAGTATGCGGGAAGAGGATACAGGAAAGGATGTCTGCGAAGACCGAAGACAAGACCGATTTATCATATTAATCTTTTCCTATCCTTTGACGAATATTTATTAGACTAGAGGTTCTCACTGTTAACAAAATTTATTGCTAATTATTATTTTTAAAAACATACAACAAATTCGATTCATTAACTTTGACTATATATCTTACATCCTTCCCGTGCCGCTAAACGTCACACAGCATGGTAGTTCGCCAAGATGTCCTGTCTTCGGCGAGTTTTTCAATCTCATCAAGGGTTGTTATGCCCACTAAACTGGCCTTTCTTAACAATGTCCTCTTTAGAGTTTCACGTGGTCGACCTCTTTTTCTTCGCCCTGCTGTGTTCCACCCGATAGCTTGTTTGGGGATTCTTTTTTTCTTCTCATCACGTGACCGACATATGTCCATCTCCTTTTCCTGATCAACCATGAGATTGGTTGTTGTTTGCTTATCTGTCTGATCTCTGTGTTGTTCTTGAATTCATTCCACTTTATATGAGTATTTTACTTAGGCATTTGTTTTCGAAAGAGTCTAATTTCTTGTATATTTCTTTAGTTGTTTTCCAGCTTTCGCATGCATAAATGAGGGTGGATATTACATTTGAATTGAACAATCTTAATTTGATTTTTGTGCTTATAACTTTTGAATGCCATATGTTCTCAAGATTCTAGAAGGTCAATGCTGCTCTGGCAATTCTAACTTCTTTTCTGATGTCACCATTGTGGTCTATATAGCTGCCGAGATATGTAAAACTGTTTACTTCTTCGACAGCTGTTCCTTCTACGTATATCTGTCCTTCGTCGTTAATGAGAACCTTCATTATTTTTGTTTTATCCTTGTTAATTTCAAGTCCTATTTTACTAGCCACTGAAGACAGGGCATCTGTTTATCTGTTTTTACTTGCATTGATTTCATATTGTCGCCGATAATATATATTATCGGCGACAAGATATATATATATATATATATATATATATATAATCTAAACATACACATCATTTTTTTTAAATTTGAATGATTGCAGACCCCTAGTGGATGGCCCAGTGTCTCCTTATCTCTTTTGCATGACTGCCAAATATTTTCATTAACAACAGTCCTACTAGCAAACAGTTTGAATCTAAAAGATGTCAATATGTTGCATTTACTTTATGGACAGAAATGAGCCACGGTGATTTATTTTTTTAATAAAATAACTTTTTTTTCAAGCTATCGTTAATTCCTCTCTCCCTCTCTCTCTCTCTCTCTCTCTCTCTCTCTCTCTCTCTCTCTCTCTCTCTATTTCAAGGTCCCTGTCTACATGTGCAGGATATCATGCACTTCCATAACCCTCGATCCCTTGTGGAACTCAACAGGCTTGTCACTGAGCATTTCCCGTGCCAGGATGCCGAACCATCAAACATCCTTTCTCTCTGTCTACCTATGTCTCTTCTACCTTCGATCTTCCCTGTTACCACTACGTGTCCTAGTCCGCTTCTCCTCCAACCATGTCCCCACAAATGTCTACATGAAACAAACTATGCAAAGGAAACTATAAACAGTTTTAATTTATACCAGATACGAAAAAAAAAGTTACGAGATTATCCAATACTTTAGACCATCAAACACTTTCTCTCGCCCAAAGGTTGCTGGTTAGTACTTCCACTCCAGCAGCGTTCCCGGCCAACCCGGCCGAAAAAATAGGTACCTGACGCAGTGGCGGTGGGGAAACCAATTCTCAAAGGGGAGAACATATACCTGCAGGGAGAGGCGCATTTGATAAAACTGTCAGTGAATGAACCTCAAATATACCACGAAAATGAGTTCCATGAACATGGGACTCTGGTCGAGTCTCGCAGTTGGTGACAGAGATAAGAAAAACATTATCTGGTCGAACTCTAAGGACGATAATCGCTGTCACGCGTGACCATTATGTTTGTTAATGGCAAGCTAACGCTGTCATACGTGACCATTATGTTTGTTAATGGTAAGTTAAGCGTGCTTCTAAACAATATGATTTCACGCTTTACAATGTCTCCTTCATGCCGAATGCGCACTAAATCCTAGATTTAGATTTCCTCTAGATTCGTCTCCTCAGAAATCTTAGGAATTTAAGAAAATCAAGACAAGCCAAACCTTTTAACATTGTTTAAAAGGCTCTGGAGAGCTTCTCCATAATGAAGGTGCATTCCTTTCTGTCCTAGCTCAGTGTACATTCATTTCCTACGTATTTCTCAGCTATAAGTCATAAGATGAAACCTGAAGATATTCGAGTGTAGCTAAATGAGAACTACTTGACACTCATTTTTCGGTTTTCAGTACAGACTGCTTTTAACAAAAATAGACTACGATGTTTAAATGTAATCAGGGATTCAACTGAAATCCATAGAAAACTGTGTGTAAACAGCTCTGTTTTACGCTAAGAAAACTATTTAACGTGTGTTTTTCTATTTATACGTTAAAACGATAGCAAAAGAAGTTTTATAAAGATTTGCACTATCTACTTTTATTATTTTGCCAGTTTTATATAGTAAAAGCTATACAACTTTTTAGCCTAATTACTTCTTAAAAGACTCCCTTAACTCCCTTCTACTGACTAAAGGACATTTCTTCAAGCTTTCTCAGAGATTTTTTCTGGTTATATTTGGAGGTTATCTCCATTCATCTTATATCTTATATCCTTCGATACATCGTTAAACGTCACACAGGGCTCGCAAGTTAGTTCCCAATTTTTCCTGTTTTCGGCGAGCTTTTCAACCTCATCAAGGGATTTTATGCCTATTAATTTGGCCTCTCTTAACAATGCTCCATTCATGCTCTCTTCAAAAATAGCATTATACCTTCATTTACATTGTAAATCTCCACTTGTCTTCTGGATATCTTATTCTCTTTTCTAAACAGATTTCATATTTTCCTCTGTTTTTTCACTTGTATTGATCTATGTCTTATACTGAACTATACTGACTAATCGTTCAGAAAAGAAAAAAACAAACAAACAAACACTGTCACCTCATAAAGGCACTGTTAATAATACAACAACAGTAATAAATGTTATATGAAGGAAGATCTGTGTGGTACAGTCCCAACGCTTCATACAATATGTAAGTTCTTCAGACGTGTTTTAACAATGGAGGAAAAAATCGCGACTCTGAGCGGCATGCAATGGGATGAGGAAGCAATGGGATGAGGAAGCAATGGGATGAGGAAGCAATGGGATGAGGAAGCAATGGGATGAGAAAGCAATGGGATGAGAAAGCAATGGGATGAGAAAGCAATGGGATGAGGAAGCAATGGGATGAGAAAGCAATGGGATGAGAAAGCAATGGGATGAGAAAGCAATGGGATGAGGAAGCAATGGGATGAGGAAGCAATGGGATGAGGAAGCAATGGGATGAGGAAGCAATGGGATGAGGAAGCAATGGGATGAGAAAGCAATGGGATGAGGAAGCAATGGGATGAGAAAGCAATGGGATGAGGAAGCAATGGGATGAGAAAGCAATGGGATGAGAAAGCAACGCTTATGTCCAATGAAATACCATGTACTCCTCGATTTACGAAAGGGTTACGTTCCAATGACCCCCGCTGTACGTTGAAAAATATCGTAAGTCGAACATAAATACGACATGATGAATAAATAGGTAAATAAACAGCTACAGTCACTTAATAAGTATATAAATATGTAATTTCTGCAGCTAACTAAACACCAGTAATAAAAAAAAAGTAAATAAATGCATGCAAGTCTGATTTATCAATAAATGTACAGTACTGAATGTGCATCACTGTCGCATCAAGGTAAAGTCAAAATATCGTAAATCGAACCATCGCTAAATAGAGGGGCACCTTTACTTCGAAACAAACACTGACCTATAACATTCAGTTAAAACAGATATCAACGTAAAGGAATTAGTTAATAAAACACCGAGTACAGGAACTTCTATAAAAAGACACCAACACAAAGAAACTACTTAACACAGGGAAATCTGAATGAACTACTTAAAACAGACAATAGCTTAAATGTACTTAAAACAGTAACCCAAAGAAGTACTAAAAGATACAAACATGAAGCTACATAAAACAGACAACAGCATAAAGTAACCACATAAAAGGCAACCAAACAGCTTAGAAATATCAATGGCAGAACAAAAAATGGAGGAGCATGATCTCCAAAGCCCTTCTGTGTTACACAAGGTGAATAAAAAAATTATTCTTTAGTAGTAAAAGCTAACCTCCAATCAGTCACTGGATTCTGTTCAAACACGACTCAAAGTTCCACAACATAAAAGCTAACGCTCACTCTATGATCTTTCAGTTCACAAAAGATTCTGAGAAGTTCCTGGAGCGTCTCAACGATATGCTAATTACAGAACAAAACTTCTCCATTATGTAATTCTCTCCCCCTGGTTTTATCTTTGACCCATATTTCCAGCGCGCTGTTCTCTCACACGGAGGTCAGTGATTCAAGGCCAGGCGGGGTCGCCCCCAACCACCCAGTTGTAAAAATGGCTACCTGACTTCTTCAGGAGCTGGGAAGGGAAAGATAGCCAGATTTGGTTGTGGCTGACATCATTCTCCGGTGACTGTCAAGCCAAGTAAAAACATGGGCACAAACACGACACCCCATAGTACCCCTATACCCTACTTTGAGCATAACAAATGTCTAATCTCCATGACAGTCTGTATTTCACTTAAATATACTCTGTGCTAATAATTTCAATTAAATTTCACAAAGTAACAGTTCAAACGAAAAACAAAACCGACTCAATACGCAGTCTTCCATAACAGCCATCCCTTTTCTAGAAACGGAACACTATAACGACACGATAGAGCCTTTGTTTACAGAACTTCTACTAAAATAAGCAATGCTAAAACCATATGATGACGAAAACTTAAAACAGTTCTCAAAAACATGAGATACATCTTGGACAAGGATCCCCAAACTTTATAAATAACAGTGATTCTAAAACTATGAAGTAGAAGACCTCCATTTCCCCTCTCCCTCCATGGCGACTTCCTTGTCCCTAATGTATGCATGTCCTTGCCGGGTGTTCTCTACTAAACAATATCACCTGAACATATAAAATGGTTATGACTATTATATTTGTACTTTTTTTAAAAGTTGTAATACAATTCATGTACTGACAACAAAAATTACATTGAGCTGGTTTAAAAAAAAGACCATTGGCCAAATACCGTTGGACCAACGTTTCCAAATATATACCATAGTAAGATACCATTTTCTTATTTTCATTACATTTTTCATTATGAAGTGAAAATAACGCGGAATACTAATTTGACTTTTTGTTGACCGAAGCAGTCGGGATGTTAGGTTGTCTACGCCAATTTCCGGGGTTGTCGCCAATGAGCTGTTCACTTGACAGATATTTCTAGAAACTTACTGAAGACTAGGAAGCAAGTATTTCTCTGCCGGGGCCGGTGAAAGGACAACAGTTTGAAAACCGCTTTCCTTGGACACCATACAGAGATGCTCATTGAATTTATACAGCGGGAGAGTGATGGAATGGCATCGCTGAGATGCTTAAGTCACAGAGAAGGCTGAACGCGCTGAACAGTAGTTCTGTTGTTGAAATAACGTCTGGTCTGACCAAATCGGACACAAAGACGGAAAAATGAATCGTTTTTGCTCTAAACAAACAGAAATACTTTAGCCACAGATAATATTTTCATCAGGAACGAAAGTCGTGTATCGAGTTATAGAACGGAGAACCTAATGTAAACTGCTTCTCCGAAGGTTAAAAAGTCAGATTACACTGCAGGAGTGGTGCAAGAGAAAGTGAACTTCATTCTCATGACGAGTGATGAATCTTAACTCTACTCTCTTCTGTAAACCCAGGTGCAAAAAATGCGTATCTGGCACCTTGTGTTAGGGAAATACATCTGAAAGGATACAAAATCTGCCTGCAGAGCGAGGTACGCCAGATCGCAACGGCTGTCAGTAGACCGTCAGTGTGAGACTACGCCCTTAACTGGTAACGAGGAAGCAACTGATAGGTGTAAAGTCATAGGAAAAAATTGATTAGAAAAACTAAGTACTGAGCTCCTGCCTCAGCTAAATTATAAACTTTCTGTTATGGAACAGACATGCGCACTGATTATCAAAGATACATAAGTCTGGAATAAAGTTTAAAAAAGAAATAACGGACAGTTATTAAAAGCTCCAAGTGTGATAAGAACAGAGAAAGAACAATAACATTTCACGTGCACATGAAACCTCTTACCTTGAGGGGAAAGGAAACCATTAATTCGCAAGACAATTAAACTATATTCACAATTCACTAATGGCTATTTTCACCATTCATGTGCACGAGACAATGAATTACATTCATAATTCACCTGCAGCTAGTTTCACGACTTATATGCACAAAGACAATGAAATTGCACTCAAAACGCACTAATATCTATATTCACAACTTATGTGCACGAAGACAATGAAACTACACTCATAATTCACTACAATACTTGCATGTAACGGCATTTCTGTGGGCACTTTTAACAGAATAGGGTCCATATTCTGTTTCTGATCCTTTTTGTCCGAGACCCAGTTGCCGTCAATTGTTGAATATAATACAAATATTTTATTTAACTATTAATTTATTAACTGCCTATTTATCCTTTCAATAAGATCTTGGGCCCTCTTTTGTACTGAGAGCTTCTTCAGTGTTTTTTTTAAACTATATCAATAGTGGAAAAATCTTATCACGATTGTGTTAACTGACAGCGCTTCTGCTGATACTAGGCGTAGCGCTTAGGAAATGAATTTTTCAGTCTGTTCGCAGCCAATCTTTTCTCGTGGAAGGAAAGGGGGCTTCAAACCAGCCGGGCAAGTTTGCTTTAGTTGGCAATATAAATAATGTGGTTCCAGCTCGTTTGAACTAAACCCCCTACCCATAAAGCGTCACCCTTGCTCGGCGTCCTTCGATGGTAAAAGACGCGCTCGAAAGCAATGTGATCTACCTTTACTTTAGAGGTGATGTAAAGGTGTATTTACAAGTGAAAAGAACCACTGAAAACTGAAGCGTAAATTGTATTTATTTTACATGTATATTTTATAACATATTCGTTTGAACAACTTAAATTCCCGCATCTTTATCAATATCCATATTTTTTTAAAAGGCACTCATGGTCATTAAACTTATTAATAAGACCTATTCGTTACAGTTATCAAGATGTATTGCCAATACATTAATGGTTAGTAAGCCACTTTTGTTTCCATGGGCGATTGCCAGATATTGGTGGAACCAGCAGTGACAGATGTTTGGGAAAAGGATCAACTTCCACAAACACCTGACATCTACTTGCTTCAGAAACGTCTTCAAAGAAGGAAAAAGTCATTACTGTAACCGCTGATTATGACAACTATTGTTGATATATTTTGTTTGTACTGCTTCGGTAGATGAAAAACAAACAAATGCCTTTAAATGTAAATGCTACAGAAGAGTCCTTCAAATATCATGGACACATAAATAACAAATATATCCATACTACAAGAACTTAATATTGAAGAAGGCTGGCGAGTAAAGAAGAAAACTTAATTATTTTGGACATATTAAACGTCGTGAGAATTTAGAGAAGACCGTATTGGAAGGGCACATAATGGGAAAAAGAAAGAGAGGAAGACCAAGGCGAAGATGGCTGCATGACATCGTTGATGATCTGGAAATGGATGTATCAGCAGCAGGCCATCTTGCTCACAACCGAGAGGCCTACAGGAGAGTTGGTAGGGAAGCAAAGTTCCGCAAGGGACATGCAAGTGGCTGATTGACTGCTTCGTCCCGCTTTGTATTTTTAGCAATGCAAAGTACTAAGACAGTGGACACACACACAAATAACGTCTTCCAATGCAAAAACACATAAGATAATATCTTTCCTGTCCGTGTGTATGTATGTATGTATGTATGTATGTATGCATGCACGTATGTGTGCGTGCGTGCGTTTTTTTTTCCTTGTCCTTTCTCATTTACTGTTAGGTGTAGAAGTGAAGTGGAATTGTCTCCCTTTTGGCGGCCCCTTCCTCTGCCCTTGTATGGTCTGTAAAACATTGCTCTCTGTGGTACACGTTCTGTTGGTAGTCTTGATACATGGCCGAACCATTTTATTTGCTGTTTTTGTATATAGTTCAGAACAGGTTCAACTCCTACTTTATTTCTAATGACATCATTTCTGATTCTGTTCATTCTTGATATTCCAAGAATTCTTCTCAAGAATCTCATTTCAGTTGTTGTAATTTTCCTTTTATCTTTTGCTGTCAGCGTTCATGCCTGGCATTGGTAGCACAACCTTGGTATGAAGATTGTCTTATTGATAGTTCTTCTGGTTTCCAGTGAGACATGCTTGTTGTTTAGTATGGGAGTCATTTGCCCGATAAGTTGGTTCACTTTGTTATATCCGTTTTCGATCTCTATGTCTATTTTACCTTTTGTTGAGAAAATGCTTCCGAGGTATTTGAAATGCGTTACTTGTTTCACAGTATGGTTTTCCAGTGTAATGTTTATTGTATATTCCTATATATCCACATTTCAAAGGTCACAATTTTCTTTTCCATTCTCTTGTTTAATGTCACTGTTTCTAAACCAGGGAGAAGTCTAAAGTATACGACACTTGATGGCTCTCAGCTTCACATGGTGTGCTATACAGTTTCCTACACTAGAGAGAAGTCTAAAGTATACAACACTTGATGGCTCTCAGCTTCACTTGCTGTGCTATACAGTTTCCTATACCAGAGAGAAGTCTAAAGTATACGACACTTGATGGCACTCAGCTTCACTTGCTGTGCTATACAGTTTCCAAGTAACAACTTTTTACCACGGATGGAGAAGAAAATAAACAAGAAAGTAATAACTTGAACTGAATTTGAAATGAGAAATACGGAAAACAGTTTAAATATGACGACGACGACGACGATGACGACGACGACGATGATGATGATGATGATGGAAAGAAAGTATTACAGTGCTATATTGAACCTATTTTACTATATGGATGTGAATC
This sequence comes from Achatina immaculata, assembly GCA_009760885.1. Classification (NCBI taxonomy): domain Eukaryota; kingdom Metazoa; phylum Mollusca; class Gastropoda; order Stylommatophora; family Achatinidae; genus Lissachatina; species Lissachatina immaculata. The sequence continues at coordinate 21,809,271 of CM019719.1, forward strand.
ATGGACTATTGGCAGAGAAACGAGTAAATCATTGGAGGCAACAGAGATGTGGTTTCGGAGAAGAATGATGAGAATCCCATGGACAGCCAAGATAACTGATGAGCAGTTATACTGTAAATATTATCTTCGTGCTCATAGGTTGTGATTATATATATCATATTCATGACACTCCCATACATTCACAATTCCAACATTCACCGAAGTGTCTGTATACTAATGGTCCCGGTTAAATGTTGGTTGTTTATTATACGTTTTCGCCCATTTAGTTCAGCTTTTCTTCCAGCGCCCATTCTCTGTCCCAGCTTCATCAATCTCTGTATATGCGCATTGTCCACTAAGTCCCTCTCTTCATTGTCTTTGTGCACATACATCATCATCATCATTATCACGTGCCATGCCAGGCGGCGTGGGCGGACATTCTCCTCCACAAAACTCGGCCCTTGACATTTCTGAGTAACTCTTTTTTCTGACTTCTTTCCATGCCACAACGTCAAGTCTTCTAACATCTGCTCCCTCGGTCGTCCTCTGTCTCTCCTGCCCTCAGTTTGCCCATTGTTATAACGTTTTCCAGTTTCTCTTTTCTCATCACATCCTCAAGAATGATGACTGCCTTTTCCTTATTTTTGCTATTATACTACATTTTTTTTTAGATTGTTTTAAACACTGCTCATCAGTTATCTTGGCTGTCCATGGGATCCTCATCATTCTTCTTCGAAACCACATCTCTGTTGCCTCCAATGATTTACTCGTTTATCTTCCGTCAGTCCATGATTCACATCCATATAGTAAAATAGGTTCAATATAGCACTGTAATACTTTCTTTCTCACATTCAATGACAATGACTCGTTGCATAAGATGGTTTTCAGTTTCTGTAATGCTACTTTTGCCTGCCACATTCTGCTTTTAATTTCTGTGATACATGATCACATCAAGGGACATAATATGACAAATGAAAATCACACTAGAGGGAAAAAAAAGATCAACGAAAATAGGCAAGAGGACGACAACTACGTACTGTTGGTGGGTGAACAACAAGAAGAACTAAATTAGATCCAGCTTAACCGGGTGCACTGTGAAAACAAGGGACAGCAAGTTGCCGGATCATTCCAGCCAAACTTTCAAGGGAAGACGGCACATGATGATTACTCGTATTATCCACTGGCGGAGATGCGATAACAGAAACTGATAAGAGTGAAATGAAAACTTGATTGATACAACACGAGGGAAAATGTTTATGAAAGCAGTCTTGGCACAAATTAACAAAACATCCTGTTCGACCTACGTATCAAATTCTTCGTGATAAAATATTGTTTGTTTCGTTTATTGTTTTCTAGGCCAAAACTTCCTGGTACAAATTTTAACCCCTTAAAGGACTACGGTTGCTGCTGGAGAAACAGACATTACACATTTTTTATTTCCTCAGTGTGGATTTGTGAAAGGTGAACTTTAGAAAAAAGTGTTAATGTCATTTATCCTGTATACTCTGTTGGAAAGTAAACTAAACTTGGATTATAATGGCAGTACAAAAGTGAAAACAAAGTGGTAGATAGAAGCTTTACATGTAGTGACAAAATAAACGAAGTCTTTATGTTACCCTCTGTCTTGTAAAATCATTTACCCGTATATATATTTTTTCCATATACATAACTTACTTTCCTTGAGGCAGCTGCTTATACGTATATGTGTATGTGTGGAGATATGAAACACAATATTACACTTCAGTATTTGTCCATTGAATGCCCATTATTCTCCTTCGTATCGTCAGGATGTCTTAATTATATTTATTCTCGTCTTAAGACAAAGGTTCTACACCTGGGAGTCTCCGGAGAGTAAACTGGTGGGTCAGTGTAATAAGTCTAGATTTAAAAAAGATACAAATGTTTACGTCCCACAATGCCCCAGTCCTGTAAGTTCTTCCTCTCTGACTGTCTAAACGACTTTTCGTGCACTGCCAAAGTGGCCAGGGAAGCGTGTGTTTGGATGGGGAAAGGGGGGCAGGGCCCATAGTTATCACTGCCCTCAGATTTCAGAAATCAGAATCTGGCATCATCTTATTCATGACACTCCCATACATTCACAACTCCAACATTCACCGAAGTGTCTGTATACTAATGGTCCTGGTTAAATGTTGGTTGTTTATTATACGTTTTCGCCCATTTAGTTCAGCTTTTCCTCCAGCGCCCATGCTCTGTCCCAGCTTCATCAATCTCTGTATATGCGCATTGTCCGTTGTCCCTCTCTTCATACTCCCGCAGTCTGTCTAATACGGCCTTCGCAATGTCCTCCTTATCCATTCTCAGCCTGCCTTATATACTACTGGACAAAAGTTAAGGGCCAGTGTTTTTCAATTCTTACAAAACAAAATCAACTGACTAACAAACAAGCCATTAGTACCAGAGAAAGTAGCATTTAAAACTGAACAAATTCAAAATCATTTCATTTGCAGATCGGAAAAGGAATACACATACAGCAAGCAGGGGAAATCACTCACCCCTCGTCCAAAAATTCACAAGAGTGGTCTTCAAACAACAAACATGTCAGTATCGCGTGTGGCAATTTTGTTGAAGGAAAAGGTTCAGCTGGGTGACATCAACAGATGATGTGTCGAAACCCATCTGCTTAGGACATCCCAAATGTGCACAATGGGCGACAAATCGGGCGACCGAGCTGGCCAATCGATTCTTCCCCCCCCCCCCCCACTTAAAAAACACGGACGTTACACACTGGTACCGATGCAGATGTTACATTCAGGTATCACTGGGCGGTTAGGGTGCCATGAATGCCATGGAGGGGAGTCCTGCCGTGCCTGCTGATGCCACCCCAAACCATGATTAATCCTCCTCCGTAACGATCCATCTCTTGGACGGTGGCGTCATGGAACCGTTCTCCTGGCCTTCTCCAAACACGGATTCTGCCATCATTGAAGGACATACTGAAGCGGGATTCGTCCGTGAAAAGAATTTTACCTCACTGGCACCTCGTCCAACGGATGTGCTGCCGGCACCAGGCAATTCTAGCTCTGCAGTGAGCTGAAGTAAGAGGTATTCTTATTGCTGGTCGTCGTGAAGCCAGCCTCTCTCTCTCTCTCTCTCTCTCTCTCTCTCTCTCTCTCTCTCTCTCTCTCTCTCTCTCTGAACATTAAGTGCCCAGGGCACATGGGGCTTCCGCAAGGGTTTTCCACAAATGCCTGTCCTTCGCCTTTTTTTCTGCTCTTGCCCAGGTGAGCCCTCTATTGCTCAACATCCTTTCTGTTGTTCTTCTCCATGCCTCTTTTGGTCTACCCTTACTTCTGTTCCCCTGTAGTGTCCATCTTAGTGCTATTTTTGGTAGTGAGTTGTCAGTCATTCGGACCACATGTCCCAACCATCGCCAGCGTCTTTCCTCAATAATTTTTGTCAGTGGCTTCATCTGCATTTCTGCCAATAAGATGTTATTTCTTATGGTGTTTGGCCAAACTATTTTTCTAATTCTTCGTAAACATTTAGTCTGGACAGAATTCAACTTGCTTTCTATGATTTTGGTGATTTTCCAGCATTCACTTCCATAGAGTAGTACACTTAGAACATTACTCTTAAATATCCTGATTTTCATATTTATGCTTAGTTTTTTTAAATTTCTATATAGTCTGCAGCATTGCAAAAGCCTGGTTTGCTCTAGTAAGTTTGCTGTTGATGTCCTCTGTGCTGTCTCCATTTTCTACTACTCTGCTGCCAAGGTATACAAATTCGTTGACCTCCTCCACTAACTTGCTATCTACTCTGAGTACATTTCTGTTGTTCACATTTTGCTTCATTAACTTTGTCTTTCCTATGTTGATCTTTAGTCCTATGTTGTTTGCATTCTGAGTTAGCTTGTTTATTTTATCTTGCATATCTTCCTCTTAAACGTATGCGAATTGTTCTGCCGCTAACATTGACGTCTGCCGTATCTATTACCTGGTTTCTGAGAATGGAAGACGTTACTGTCCGGTTGCGAAGTGTTGACAGCTGCAGGTATCTGTCATCTTGTCTACTCGTGCAACGATCGGGCTGAACGATGCTTGTCTTCTACTCCTTCGGTTGCGCGAAATCGCTAAAAAGCCTTCGGATAGTAGAATGGGACATTCACGAACGCCGTGAAATTCCACGGCCAGATAAACCACTTTCAACCAAGGCTATGACCTGATGACGCTCAAAGGTGCTAAAACGCCTTCGCGATGGCATGGTGCTTTTCAAATGACAAAAATACCCATAAACGGCTTTAATAAAAATGATTGGAAGGTGAGAAGTGTTCACTGAGGATGCCTCTTGCACGAGCGGCACAAATCAGCACCATTTAATTACCTCCTGGGTCATGCTGACACTTTTAAAAATGCCATAACATTTTGTCTAGGACGATGCTACTGCGCGTGATTTTTACACTTGTTGTGATGAACAGTTGGTGTTGTTTATGCCCCGGATGCATAGAGGAGTGCCTGAGAATGCAATTTAATCAAGATTCTACAATAAATTTATTTACTGTTTTAATACGGCAATCGAAATAAACATATGCTTGAAATTAATGACCGGCCTTAACTTTTGTCCAGTTGTATTCATTTTCCTGCCTCTCCAGCCAGTCTATCAGGCAGTTCATATCCATGCACACCCGCATGTCCTGGACAGAAGTTCCACGTTAATCTCCTCGCATGTGAGTGTCCCAACAGGTTCATCCATTCTCTACAAAGACAATTCTTCTCAATCTTCCTTAACATGCTCATTGAGTCACAACAACACCATGAGACACTTCTTGATCTACCAGTGACCCGACTGCTCCAATACCGTCTCAGCTCCCGTGCGCATGCTGGATTTAATCCTGCAAAGGCACCCGATCTCTGACCTCAGGGGTCTGTAACACGGAAAAATGTTGGGAAACACCACGCTATAATTTTACAGTAAACCTTTCATTACGATTACATTAAGAAGTATAAACCAGCTGTGCAACAACATTTACGATAGCACAGTCTACAATGAGGAACGAAACTGCTGGTACTGTCTGGAATACTGTCAATGAGTTACATGTAATAATGAACCCATTATAAGCATTAGCACACGGGCCACGGTCTTCTGATTCTGAACGAGTAGACCATAAAGAATAGAGGAAACAGAAATAGGCAAAAGTACCTGTAAATACGAAGAGCATTCAGAAAGTAATGCACCATATCGTTTTATTCAGCTAATAATGAAGATAGAAGCATGAAATTTTGCACCTTTAAATATGGCATGTGCCGACTGTGTGAACCAAATTGCACCGCAACCGGCCAAAGAATATGGCTGCCATAACTGTTGAAATGGAGCGTGTTAGCAACTTGCAATATAAGCAGCGAATTGTGATAGAATTTCTTGTTGCGGAGAACGAAACTGTTGTGAACATTCACAAGCGTCTATGTGACGTGTATGGAAGTTTTGCAGTCGACGAGAGTACAGTCAGTCGCAGGGTTCAAAGAATCAAAGAATCAATAAGGAGTTGCATGATCGGCCGCGCTGTGGACGTCCTGCCACAGCCACCAAAGCAGAAATGTTGAAAGGCGCTGAGGGCATTATTCTTACTGATATGCGTATCACTACTCAACAAGTGACCTTAAATCTGTCAGTCAGCAGTGGTAGTGCAAATGCAGTTATAAAAGCTCTCGGATTTTCTAAGGTTTGTGTAAGATGGGTTCCTCGAAGACTCACAAATGGCCATCGATTACAAAGGAAAGCAATTTCTTCTGAATTTTTGGGGCGTTTCAATGCTGAAAGAGATAACTTTTTGGCTAAGATGACGAAACCAGGGGACATCATTTTGAACCTGAGACAAAAAAAGACAGTCAATGTAGTGGCATCATCCGCAATCACCACGAAGAAAGAAATTCAAGACAACTCCTTTAGGTGGAAAGGTCATGATCTCTGTCTTTTGAGACACTGAAGGTGTGATTCTTGTGGATGTTATGCCAAAAGGAGAGACAATCAATTCGCAAGCTTACGTTAAGACACTGAAAAAACTCAATCAACGTTTTCGCAGACTTCGGCCGCCCAAGAATCCAGCAGACCTGCTTCTTCTTCACGACAATGAGCGCCCTCACACAAGTCTGGCAACACGGGAAGCAATTACCTTGGTAAATGAGTTGGACTGTTCTACCCATCCACCCTATACTCCCGATTTGGCACCCTCTGATTTCTATCTGTTTGGACCACTTAAAGATGCACTCCGAGGGGTAAGATTTGAAGAAGACGAAGGAGTGATTTATGCAGCGAAGAAATGGCTGCATAATGAAGAGAAAATCTGATACGGGCTAGGAATACATGCACTTGTTTCGCGCTGGCGTAAAGCCATACAAGTTGGTGGGGATTATGTTGAATAATACCGATGTTTACATGACATGTCCATGTATATTGTGTATAAATTTCACGTTTTTTTTTATAAACAGGTTCTGAGAAAAACGATGTGGTGCATTACTTTCTGAACGCCCCTCGTAAATAATGCAGGTAGTTCGAAGACCGTCCCAGAACTCAGCCAAACAAGCGAAGAATACCCTAGAGGCTAGCTAAGCAGGCGAAGACTACCCTAGAAGTCAACCTAACAAGCGAAATCTATCCTAGAATTTAGCCAAACAAGCGAAAACTGCATTAGAAGTCAGCCATATAAGCGAAGACTACCCTAGAAGTTAGCCAAACAACCGAAAACTATCCTAGAAGTCAGCCAAACAAGTGAAAATTACCCTAGAAATTAGCCAAACAAGCAAAGACTACTTTAGAAGTTACCCAAATAATCGTCGACTGCCCTAGAAATTACCCAGATAATCGTAGACAGCCCTATAAATTACCCAAACAAGCGAAGACTGCCGTAAAAGTTAGCCAGACAAGAGAAAACTGCAAGTCAGAAAAACAAGATAAAGTGCCCTATAAATCAGCCAAACAATAGAAAACTGCCCTAGAAGTCAGTCAAACAATAGAAAACTGCCATGGAAGTCAGCCAAACAAGAGAAAACTGCCTTAGAAGTCAGCCAAACAATATAAAACTGCCCTAGAAGTCAGCCAAACAAGAGAAAACTGCCCTTAAAAATCAGCCAGAGAAGAGAAGATTGCCCTAGAAGACAGCTAGACAGTGTTAAGCTTGTGTCTGCTAAGACGCCCTGTTGGCAATCTTTAATACTATAAAATCAAGACAATTCAGAACAAATAAGTGATCCTTTCTGTCGGATATCTTCCAGCTGCTGTGGAAAGTTTTTTTTTAAACTCTCTCTCTCTCTCTCTCTCTCTCTCTCTCTCTCTCTCTCTCTCTCTGAATGCATTAGCTACAGGAAAGAAAAGGGAATGTTATCTGAACTATACTTTGTCCTATTATGCAACAAGACATTCGGCCGCGGAAAAATTGTGACGTATTTTCAAGAACCGATAAGAAATTTTTTAACTTTTATATGACATGATCTTCGCTGGTATGTAGTGTACTATTTCTCAATGGCCTAGAATGACTTTAAAAGTATGTGACACGGATTACCTAAAGTGCGACATGAAAAGAGAGTGAGATAAACCGAAATCAGTCAGTCAGTTATTTGCATGTCCCTTGTGGAACTTTCCCTCCCCTGTATGCCTCTTGGTTGTAAGCAAGGTGCCCTGCTGATGCGTCCATTCGCAGATCATCAACGATGTCTTGCAGCCATCTTCTCCTTCGTCTTCCTCATTACAGTTAATATAACTCAAGAAAGAACTCCCAAACTTCACGGTATTCTGTATTAGTTTACTTAATTTATGGGTCGTATATAAATAATGACGGTTAAAACTACAGGGATAAAGAACACAAACTAGTAAAGAAAAAAAAAGTCATTTGATGTTTCCTTTATTTTGAGAAACCGTCTGTGTATTCGTCTGTCACGCGAAGTGTAGGGGTTCCATTCTCCCGAGGGAATCCAGTCACTCAGCTGTAGAAATAGGTACCTAGCTCCTGGGGCTGAGCAAAGAAGATGGCAGGAAAACATGGGCACCAACATAACATCTCCCCTAGATGTCTCTATGATAGAATAGGCTTACTTGAGATGTCTCTATGATAGAACAGGCTTACTTGAGATCTCTCTATGATAGAATAGGCTTACTTGAGATGTCTCTATGATAGAATAGGCTTACTTGAGATGTCTCTATGATAGAATAGGATTGAGATGTATCTATGATAGAATAGGATTGAGATGTCTCTATGATAGAATAGGATTGAGACGTCTCTATGATAGAATAGGATTGAGATGTATCTATGATAGAATAGGATTGAGATGTATCTATGATAGAATAGGATTGAGACGTCTCTATCATAGAATAGGCTTGAGATGTCTCTATGACAGAATAGGCTTACTTGAGATGTCTCTCTGATAGAATAGGCTTACTTGAGAGGAGACTAAGGGAGATGGGGGATAGGCCAACAACCTGTTCACCCGGAGAAAAAAAAATCGTAGACTTATAGAAACACGGAGGAGACCAGAAAACTTGTCTTGGAAAACTCATAAAAGCGCGTGTGAAGTTATATAGTCAAAGCCAGACGGATTCTATGATAGAACAGGCTTACTTGAGATGTCTCTATGATAGAATAGGCTTATTTGAGATGTCTCTATGATAGAATAGGCTTACTTGAGATGTCTCTATGATAGAATAGGCTTACTTGAGATGTCTATATGATAAAATAGGCTTACTTTAGATGTATCTGATAGAATAGGCTTACTTGAGATGTCTCTGATAGAATAGGCTTACTTGTTTCTTGCAGTAACAGCTGTGATACTGGTAACACAAATAGAAGACGTAGTAATAGTAGTGTGACTGATAGCAGTTTTATGAGTAGTAATAGCAGTAACAGAAAAAAAAAAGATGTGGCTAGATGGAGTCAGATACCTATTTCTACTATTATAGTTAATACAATTGCTGCTTATTTTCAGTCTTCTATTTCCTTGAAATAATAGACATACTAATACCGCCATCTCTTGTTACTACAATATTTATATAGAGCGTCCGTTGAAACTCATAAAGTATCAGAATTAAATGTAGCAAAGCCATAATACCGACACTACATGGAAAAGCAATTTTTTGGGTGGATATTTGTGTGGATTTAGTTTCGGATGCGTAGTTAGTCACGTGATGGTGACACATACAAAACGTCATTCCACCAACATGTGGTGCATCAGTTCATACCCACAGCGCTGGACAGGAAGGGGCGGGTACATCTCGGCCACCACGATCACCACATAGAATTACGCTAGACATGTCTAACAAAACATGATGATTTACTCTTTCATTCAGTGTATATTTTCTTTCTGTGTATGATTACATAAACAAATAGTTTTTAAACCGCGCCATGATTTTCCCGACACACTTTACATCAATGCTTCCCAGGCTGGTTCGGGGTGCCGCCCTCTCTTTTCTCCCGGGCCACGGCTTCCCTTATGTATTACTCGTGCAGTGGCCTAGTAAACTAGGATATACGTTACACAAATAAAAACTTCAGCTAGCCAACTAATTTATTTAACAATACGAAGGAGTATATATATAACTTGCCTACTGCATTATTTTCTCAGCTTTTAATGTGATGGATGAGTTTCATGTAATTTCACACGAGCTTCTCAATATCAGGCTGAAAAGTGCTAAGAAGGAAGGTATAACTGCACCCGTCTGCTGCTTCGTTTTCTTCAACACCCCCTACTGCCCTCTTTTCTTCCACTGCCCCCCCCCCCCCAAATCTTTTCCTTTCACCACCCCCTGATCACTATCCAACGCCCAGAGCAGAGAGGGCGTTATCGCCCACTTTGGGAACACTTCTGTACATGAATTGCTAAAACCACACCTGTATGGGCACGGAGGCTCATATCTAAATCTGAGGATAAAAGATTAGGACCACTGCCACCTTTCACGCTTGTCGTAAGAGGAGACTAAGGGAGATGGGGGATAGGCCAACAACCTGTTCACCCGGAGAAAAAAATCGTAGACTTGCAGAAACACGGAGGAGACCAGAAAACTTGTCTTGGAAAACTCATAAAAGCGCATGTGAAGTTATATAGTCAAAGCCAGACGGATTCTGCAGAAAGGATATCCAAAATGAGTACCAGACAGTGGGCAGACACAAGGGATACACATGGAGGGAAGCAGAGAACAAGTCCAAGAACAGGGATGACTGGAGAGAATTCATCTCTGGCCTATACTCTCAAAGAAGCGACTGGAAAAGACGACGACGACGACGACGATGACGATGATGATGATGATGATGTACACTTAGCTTGTTGCTAATGCACTGGAATAATACTACACATCTTCTGGTGTGCTAATGCACTGAAATAATGCGACACAAATTCTGGTGTGCTAGTGTACTGACATAATACTACACAATTCTGGTGTGCTAATGCACTGAAATAATCACTCTGTCTCCTCACTTCAAAATTTCCATTGCTAATCGCCTCATTGCGTGCAGATGCTACAGCCAGGTTATGTATCTAAAGAATACCATCTCGACATATACATATCTACCAGCCATGCGAACGAAGGCCTTGATGGGCTAGATATGTGCCCATCAAGCTTGTGACGATCAACCACGAATCTGATAGAATTTCCTCATGCTACGAGAAAAACATAATCCACATCACATATGATTTTCATAACACAATATAATGAAACTGTGTGAGTTGGCAGGCGCTGAGTATTTCACGATACATGCCCAGACAAACGAACCCAGCCCAACATAAAACTCTCAAGCTACTCTCTGTCTGCGTGCCAACAACCTTCCCACTATATATGGATCAACGTTACTACGTGGGCGATGACGCAACGCCCACGCGCTTGCGCTATTCTTAGCCTTGCGTCCTCGATGATGATGATGATGATGATGATGATGGTGAAAAACGTCACTCCCATTCTTCTCAACTTCCTACGACACAGCTTCGGTTATATAACGTAACTGTTTCTCTGAGTATTTTCCTTGTGTTTCAACTGGTTCTCGTCCAAGTTTCTGTTCGATTGTAATATTTCTATTAATGAATTTCTGCTTCTTCTTCTTCTTCATTGATACAATTTCTTTCTTCCATCTGAATAATTTAGTCTGGTATTTTACTGTGTTTTTTTTTCACTTATGTACTCAGCTTAACCCTTTACTGAATGTTTCTCTTCTGATTTATTTACATGGTATGGTCTTTTACAGTGTTTCTTTCACTTTATTTACACACATTTCTTTCACTTTATTTACATAGTATAGCGTTTTACCATGTTTATTTCAATTTACATTATAGTCCTTTACTATGTTTCTATCGCTTTATTTACATAATACACTGAAGATTCAGTTAAACAGACTAATATGGGAGAATAAGTGTTCCTTAAGTCCGAAAATCCGTTAACTGTGATGTAATCCTGGGGCTACATTGAAGTTATTAATTCATAAGTTCTCTACTACCCGCCGCAGAACTACATCCTGTATTTTAAAAACAACTTTGTCATTTGGCCTATGATTTACGAACGTTTGAAAGGGGTTTTTTTGTTTGTTTTTTATTTTTCCCTTAACGTTGTAAATTTCGCAAACGCTTAATACAGAGACGCCTTATTCAAATTTCTCAGTTAGATCTAGTTTCTATGCCACATTTAAGTTCGCATGGTTTTTCTATCACTTGATGCCATTTTGAATTGTAAGGATTACAGAATTATTTACTAAAGTCCCAGTTCCGATACCATAGAAACACTCTACATATAACCTGACCCTCGGCATGACAGCTTGAGACAGAAACACTCTCCATACAACCTGGTTCCAGGATAGCTTGAGACAGCCTGAGACAGAATCACTCTACATACAACCCGGCTACTCTACATACAACCCAGCTACAGGATAGCTTGAGACAGACTGAGACAGAAACACTCTACATACAACTGGCTACAGGATAGCTTGAGACAGAAACACTCTACATACAACCTGGCTACAGGATAGCTTGAGACAGAAACACTCTACATACAACTGGCTACAGGATAGCTTGAGACAGACTGAGACAGAAACACTCTATATACAACTGCCTACAGGATAGCTTGAGACAGACTGAGACAGAAACACTCTACATACAACTGGCTACAGTATAGCTTGACACAGAAACACTCTACATACAACCTGGCTACAGGATAGCTTGAGACAGACTGTGACAGAAACATTCTATATACAACCTGGCTACAGGATAGCTTGAGACAGACTGTGACAGAAACACTCTACATACAGCCTGGCTACAGGATAGCTTGAGACAGACTGTGACAGAAACACTCTACATACAACTGGCTACAGGATAGCTTGAGACAGACTGTGACAGAAACACTCTACATACAACTGGCTACAGGATAGCTTGACACAGAAACACTCTACATACAACCTGGCTACAGGATAGCTTGAGAAAGACTGTGATAGAAACACTCTACATACAACTGGCTACAGGATAGCTTGAGACAGAAACACTCTATATACAACCTGGCTACAGGATAGCTTGAGACAGACTGTGACAGAAACACTCTACATACAACTGGCGACAGGATAGCTTGACATAGAAACACTCTACATACAACCTGGCTACAGGATAGCTTGAGAAAGACTGTGACAGAAACACTCTACATACAACCTTGCTACAGGATAGCTTGAGACAGAAACACTCTACATACAACTGGCTACAGGATAGCTTGAAACAGAAACACTCTACATACAACCTGGCTACAGGATAGCTTGAGACAGACTGTGACAGAAACACTTTACATACAGCCTGGCTACAGGATAGCTTGAGACAGACTGTGACAGAGACACTCTACATACAACCTGACTACAGGATAGCTTGAGACAGAAACACTCTACATACAACCTGGCTACAGGATAGCTTGAGACAGACTGTGACAGAAACACTCTATATACAACCTGGCTACAGGATAGCTTGAGACAGACTGTGACAGAAACACTCTACATACAACCTGGCTACAGGATAGCTTGAGACAGACTGAGGCTGAAATAACGCAAGCCTACTCCTCACGACACAAAACAAGTACGATATGAAACGTGCAGGGTGGGGCGTTCAAGATTTTTAATATTTTACTTATTATTATTATTTGTCTGGTTTGTTAAATCAAAAATCCGTTATATTGGGATCCGTTAAATTGAGGATTTACTGCATAAGATTTTCCCACATAATTCTTTTCACTTCATATATATATATATATATATATATATATATATGGTCCACCATAAAGCATAGGTCGATTTTAAAAATGGAAAATAAATTAAGCAGAATACATGTTTTTGTTTTAAAAAAAGTGAAATGAAACTCAGAAAAGTGGATAATTTTATTATTCCTGACAATCATATTTAAGTTTTGAAAATTACGCCGGTTAGATGGCTGCCATTACATTTGATACATTCACCCAAGCGTCTGGAAAACTCCTGCATAACACCATTTAACCTGTTCCAAGGGATATTTGGAATGCAGGTGTGCCAAAAAATATAAGGAAACCCCTTATTGCTTTAATAACAAGTCTACTGGTCGTCCATGAACTGAACAGACATTTGAACGGATTCAAGAAGTCCCCAACGCATTGCTTCCTAACCCTCGGCGATCAGCTGTTAGGCATGCTTTGGCACTTGGTATGTCGGATCGCTCGCTACGTCACATCTTCCATAATGATCTGCATTTCCACCCTTACATGTTGCAAGTTGTGCAGAAACTGAATGATTTGGATAAAATTAACAGACTTGACTTTGCTACCGATTTTCTAGAACGCATTGAAGAAAATCCGAATTTGCCCAGTAACCTCATAATGTCTGATGAAGCAGATTTTAAGCTGTCAGGAAGTGTGAACAAGCAGAATTTCAGATACTGGTCAGCTGAAAATCCACAATTACTTACATGAGAAACCGCTCCATAGTGACCGAGTAACAGTGTGGCGTGGCGGCGTTGCATCATTCGGCGTCATTGGTCCATGCTATTTTGAAGACGAAGACGGGCATCCTCTTACTGTTAATAGTGATCATTATGTGCAGATGCTAACTGAATACTTCATTCCATATTTAGCCAATAGAAAAAAGAGATTAATATGGTTTGAACAAGATGGAGCAACTGCCCACACAGCCCGTCAGTCCATGGTCATGCTGCGACAAGCGTTTCCCAATCGTCTTATTTCCAGATTTGGGGATTTATTGGCTGGAAAGGTCACTGGATTTATCGACCGCAGACTTAGTGGGGGTACCTCAAGAACACGGTCTATGCTAGTCGACCAGTCAACTGCAGACCTTAAGGATCGAATCCGACACTGGATTCAAAATATCCCTTTGAACATGTTAAATGGTGTCATGCGGCAATTTTCCAGACGCCTGGTTGAATGTATCAAGTAATGGCGGTCATCTAACCGGTGTAATTTTCATAACCTAAATGTGATTGTCAGCTATAATAAAATTACCCACTTTTCTAAGTTTCATTTCACTTTTTTTTTTCTTTACCAAAAACATGCATGCCGCTTAATTTATTTTCCATTTTTAAAATCGAGCTATGCTTTATGCCGGGCCCTGTACTACCCGCCATTAAAATCGCACCACTCTGTTATTATTATTATTATTATTTTGAGCCATAAGTCGTTGTACTAGATTTAAAATTTATACAACCACTGATTTTACATTTCTCATCCATTTACTGATATAAACTTGCTGTATTCTTAAACATGACACAAGTCAGATGCCACTCATAAGACTTGGTGTAACAACAAAATTCACGCTCGCTGTCATGACGTCGCAGCCATTGTCAATGCCACGCTTGGCATCGGCTTCTGATGCTGTCGTACATTCCCGGACACGTGCACTGCTGTCTGAGCTGCTGCTTGGAAATGGCTGTCCTGACGTATCAATAGCATTCATCGATCATGAGCTCGTGTTGTCACACGTGGTTGACCAGGCCCGGGGCGGTCATTTGTGGCACCTGTTGCCTGAAATCGCTAGTTCGGCCTCACTATAGTTGAATGGTCACAACGAAACTATCTGGCAACATCTCTGGTCGTCATCCCACTGCCGAGCATACCAACAGCTTGCCTTTGCTCTTGTGATAATAATCTGAGTGTGACAAAAAAATCAACTTCCTCTCTATGGAAACAGATGATGGCCTTTTATTTGCTTAATTTTTCCTAATCCATGCGCCACATTTCAAAGCCATGTGACTTTTAATAAGGCTATAAATTAATAAAAAGTTGACTTCCATGTGCAGCATTAACAAATGTAAAATAATCGTCATAAATGTCATAACATTAACTGCCGTACTTGTGTAAACTTAGCTGGCGCTAAATCTATATTTTTATGGATAGATCGGGAAGAAATAGATCAACCCAGCTGTTTCAGACATTCCCTTGGCATGTACTACCGTACTATGTGGCCAAGATCTCGCGACCCCCATGGCCGCCAACCCAGATTCTCCCCTCCAGGGACATTGCATGTCAGTTAATTCAGCATTTTATATACATTCATACATCACATCAGCATGAAATACATATTACCATGTCAGCAAATTAATTTACATCCATTTATTAACACTCTCTACATATATTCTAGTGACGCCACAACAGACATTACAACACAGGACATCAACATGTATCATCGTGATAATAACAAGGCATGACATAAATACAGTGTATTATCTCTAAGTACCGACTAAATCAGTACGCACATTGGCCTGAGCTCCTCTGGCTCCTATAAGCAAGCATACATATATATCAATATTGTGCCAATGCACTGCATAAAACATTCAGCCGCTGCTGCCATAAATTCCCCATCCCCCTATCTCACATAAGCTCCATTGTGCTCATGCACTGAATAACATATTTACATTTGTGCTAACACACCGAATAACATATTTCCATTTGTGCAAATGCACTTTATATTTTTGTGCCCTTACACCGAATAATATATTTCACTATGTGACAACGCACTGAATAACACATCATGAACCTAGTTGTGCCCATCCAATATGATAAGACTCAACAGAATCAGCGACATCTTCACGTGAGACGAAAGTGACGATAATCCAACAGCACAGTAAGATTTCATGACACACAATATAATCCACAGTATAGCAGAATCAAACATTTGTGAGATCGCCTGGGGCTAACACAGACGAGGCGAATTTAGCTCCCTGCCATGTCTTCTGGTTTTCTGCTCTTCTTCCAGCTTCATGAAGTTCACATGAAATTAACAGCGTGATGGCATTACCCGTGCCATTCAGTAGAACATTAATCATCATGAATCATATATATATATATATATATATATATATATATATATATATATATATATATATATAAACACAATATTCAGGGCGACTGGGGTTAAGTATTTCTATTTCAAACACAGCACACAGACGAGATCGAACTTGCCCCGCAATTTGCCGCTGGCTATACTCAGTCTGAGTTTTCCCGCACGCTTTTTCCTTTATATAGGTCTTCCGCCCCGGATTACGTGAACGGCCATGCTCAGCCCACGACGTAAAACCAATGAGCTTCGAAATAGCCGTTCACACTTGCACGGTTTCCGGACCTTGAAAATCGCTCACGTGCATAAACATTTCAGGATCCATAACAGTTCGATCAAGCGATGCGTTTTTAATGGTATTTAGTATAGCTTCGTCTTTTACTATATCTTTCTGCCACGTGATGTGCATAACCCACTATTATGTCCTGTCACTTGAACCGCTTTAAAACATGAAGTTCTTCCCGCTACAAGATTATAAACATCGTCTTTTCTCATGCACCACAGACTTAAACGTTTTCTGTCTGCTACTAAAACAAGGGTGTCTGAGTGGCCAAGCAATTAATGCACAACTCCCTTATGAGGAAGGCCTGTGGTTCGAATCCGGCAGGAGGCGCCCCAATCATTCAGTTGTAGAAATGAGTAAATGGCTTTTTAGAGCTGGGGAAGGAAAGGCAGTCAGACGTGATGGTAGCCACATCACCCTCAAGTGTGGTGACAGGTCAAAGAAAATATGAACACTAACATCATATGTCTCCATGCCATCATAGGGATACCTTTACTCCAGGAAAACAAACAAGACATTCACTGGCAGAGCTACGCCCTGAGAAAAACATGTATTTCTCTTACAGAAACTTAAATCTGTTGAACGATTTGCGAGTCATTTTAACTAAGGTATTTGAAGAATTAGATTGTTGATGAAAAGCTTGCTTACAGATGAACGATGAATCCTGGGCTTAGTTTGAAGACATCAGTATGTGTACACGTAGTCAAATGGCGATTTCTTATTTGAAAAAAAAAACGGGTTATTTGCTAAAACCTATAGCCCCAGTGACTGCAGAGTTTTACATGTCCAATCCTCGACTCCTCCTCTATTTTTCTTATTTCCGACATAGATTCCTCCATAAATTCTACATTTCTACCGACTCACATTCAACAGCTGCCTCTGTTACTGGTTTCAGTATTTTTCTACTATCGCATTTCCACCCAGATTCATTCACTGCATTCAGAGATTCTGAATGTATCCAAAACTGCTTACTATTCGTGCTTCATTACTTCTACTCGACGGGCTTTGTAACCGATATATCACAGCCGTCTGTACAATATCTGTTTGTTGTGTGTTTCATATTTTACTGACAAATAAAATGAAAATACTCCGTGACTCGAGCACAGATTTGATTTCAGGAAAACTAGTTCCAGAAATATTCGTGCATCAATAGCTGATCTACTCGCCCGTCTACTGCAGCTGTCAGCTTTCCTAGTCATATTTCCACTGTTCGTTGCTGTCAGCTTTCCTAGCTATCTTTCCACCGTCTGTCAAATCTTTTTACTGATGATTCTTTGGTGAAAGAGTATGTTCTGCAGAACTAAATTTGGCACACATCTTGTGTACAATAGTTTCACAACAATATATCCACTTTTATTTTACAAAGAAATCCACAATCGTTTAAAGACGAATATTCTGCAATGTCGAAAAAAAGGTGAACTGTCATCTGAGATCGATTTTATATTATCATATATGCACATATATATGTTGGAACATCTATTTGTTGAAGGGACACGTTAGGAATGTCCGCTCACGGGGTAGATATCTGTCAAAAAACAAAGAGGATCTGATGACTAACATAACAGATGAGAGTCAAAAAACCAATGAGGATCTGATGACTAACATAACAGATGAGAGTAAAAAAACAATGAGGATCTGATGACTAACGTAACAGATGAGAGTAAAAAAACAACAAGGATCTGATGACTAACGTAACAGATGAGAGTCAAAAAATAATGAGGATCTGATGATTAACATAACAGATGAGAGCCAAAAAAAAACAATGAGGATCTGATGACTAACATAACAGATGAGAGCCAAAAAACAATGAAGATCTGATGACTAACATAACAGATGAGAGTAAAAAAACAATGAGGATCTGATGACTAACATAACAGATGAGAGTCACAAAAACAATGAGGATCTGATGACTAACATAACAGATGAGAGTAAAAAAAAAAAAACAATGAGGATCTGGTGACTAACATAACAGATGAGAGTCAAAAAACAATGAGGATCTGATGACTAACATAACAGATGAGAGTAAAAAAACAATGAGGATCTGATGACTAACATAACAGATGAGAGTCAAAAAATAATGAGGATCTGATGACTAACATAACAGATGAGAGTCAAAAAACAATGAGCATCTGATGACTAACATAACAGATGAGAGTAAAAAAAACAATGAGGATCTGATGACTAACATAACAGATGAGAGTCAAAAAACAATGAGGATCTGATGACTAACATAACAGATGAGACCCAAAAAGAAACGGGGCGTGGGAGACAGGGGCAGATACTAGTAAGCACTTTTGAGTGACAGTTAATGTGAAGATACTTAACAATCTTCCAATGTTAATAGAACCAGGAAGATTAACACGCGGAAGTAAACAACATATTTTTTGACTTCAGTTTCTCAAAATAACTTCAATAGAAGACAACAGATATAAAAAAAAGTAAAATCTTAGCACTGAAACTTAATATACTATTGTAATACAATAATACTAGTGTATACTTAATGTATACTATTGGACAAAAGTTAAGGGCCGGTCATTAATTTCAAGCATGTGTTTATTTTGATTGCCGTACTAAAACATTAAATAAATTTATTGTAGAATCTTGATTAAATTGCATTATCAGGCAGTCCTCTATGCAGCCGGGGCATAAACAACACCAACTGTTCATCACAACAAGTGTAAAAATCACGTGCAACAGCATCGTTCTAGACAAAATCTTATGGCATTTTTTAAAGTGTCAGGATGACCCAGCAGGTAATTAAATCGTGCTGATTTGTCCTGCACGTGCAAGAGGCATCCTTAGTGAACACTTCTCCCCTTCCAACCATTTTTATTAAAGCGGCTTATGGGTATTTTTGTCATCTGAAAAACACCATGCCATCGCGAAGGCGTTTTAGCACCTTTGATCGTCATCGGGTCATAGCCTTGGTTGAAAGCGGTTTATCTGGCCGTGAAGTTGCACGGTGTTCGGGGATGTCCCTTTCTACCATCCAAAGGCATTTTGAGTGATTTCGAGCAACCGGAGGAGTAGAAGACAGGCATCGTTCAGCCCGACCTCGTTGCACGAGTAGACAAGATGACAGATACCTACAGCTGCCAACATTTCGCAACCGGACAGTAACGTCTTCCACTCTCAGAAACCAGCTAATGAATACGGCAAACGTCAGTGTTAGCGGCAGAACAATTTGTAGGCGTTTAAGAGAATTTGGGCTGGCTTCACGAAGACCAGCAATAAGAATATCTTTTACTCCAGCTCACCACAGAGCTAGAGTTGCCTGGTGCCGGCAGCACATCCGTTGGACGAGGTGCCGATGGCGTGAAATTCTTTTCACGAACGAATCCCGCTTTTGTATGTCATTCAATGATGGCAGAATCCGTGTTTGGAGAAGGCCAGGGGAACGGTTCCATGATGCCACTATCCATGAGATGGATCGTTACGGAGGGGGATCAATCATGGTCTGGGGTGGCATCAGCAGGCACGGCAGGAATCCCCTCATTGTCATTCAATGCACCCTAACCGCCAAGAGATACCTGAATGAAATTCTGCAACCCATTGTCCAGCCTACCTTGCAAGTCATTGGTGCAGGGGCAATCATACAAGACGATAACGCAAGACCACATCGGGATCGTGTCGTAGAAGATTTTCTTCAACAGCAAAGGACCATTAGAATCGATTGGCCAGCTCGTTCGCCCAGTCTGTCGCCCACTGAGCACATTTGAGGTGTCCTGGGCAGACGGGTTTCGACAAATCATCCTCAACCTGTTGATGTCACCCAGCTGACCCTTTTCCAGCAACAAGAGTGGCAAGCCATTCCACAGAATTGTTGTCCTAACAACCCTGGTTAACTCGATGAGGCAACGGTGCGTCGAATGTCTGGCAGCGAACGGTGGCCACACGCGATACTGACATGTTTGTTGTTTGAAGACCACTCTTGTGAATTTTTGGACGAGGGGTGAGTGATTTCACCAGCTTGCTGTATGTGTATTCCTATTCTGATTTGCAACTAACATCATTGAATTTGTTCAGTTTTAAATGCTGTTTTCTTTGGTACTAATGGCTTGTTTGTTCGTCAGTTGATTTTGTTTTTGTAAGAACTGAAAAACACTGGCCCTTAACTTTTGTCCAGTTACTGACAACGCTTAAGACTAATGTTCTTATTGTACTTTTATACAGTAGTTAAAACTCATAAGATCTTTTGTGTATAAAATTCTGCAGCAGAGCTTCCCGCCTGTTATGCTGGCACTTGTAGTGTCCTTGAGCTAATGGTACTTCGCATGCTCAGAACTCGTGCTAAAATATTTGCCTTTGACACTAGTCGACAATTTAGATCTTCTCATGCGCCATATTTAGGTTTGCTCCTGTAAGTAGAATGTCATACGCATCTCTAATGATTAAATGAGACTAATGGGTGCCGTTCCCCATTGAAATCAGATTCACTAATTTGTAACTTCTCGTAGCATGACATGGCATTTATAAGGATATTTTACTGTATTTTTCTTATAATTTTAACACGTTTTCGTTGAGTAACATTAGTTCTATATACAGATATATACGCCTGTTTAGCTCTTCAGGATGTACTTACTTGCATTAACATTTTCATCTCATAGAACATGCGCCGTTCTTACTGTAGACTTCGTGTTAGCTGTGGAGTTACTATGTGGTAGTTACGGTGTAATGTTGAAATGCATAAAGATCACTAGAAGCGGTAGAGATGTGGTTTATCAGAAAAATGTTGCCAATTCCCTGGACAGCAGACTGGGAGCCCGAGAAAATAACAAGGTTTTTTGGGTGGGAGGCACTGTTTTTGTATTTGGTGGTGGTGGCTGCCAGGGCTGCTAATATTGCCTGCATCTCTGCACCATAACTGGAGCAACGAGATCCACAA
This sequence comes from Achatina immaculata, assembly GCA_009760885.1. Taxonomy (NCBI): domain Eukaryota; kingdom Metazoa; phylum Mollusca; class Gastropoda; order Stylommatophora; family Achatinidae; genus Lissachatina; species Lissachatina immaculata. The sequence goes on from CM019719.1 coordinate 21,830,691, forward strand.
AGAGCAGAAATGTGCCTTGTTGTCTTGTCTGGAAACATTATGAGTACCCCATATCCTGCATTGTCTGTTTCCTTGAATGCTGACCCATCAGTGTATGCATGAATCCAGTCCCTGGGGTAAGGATTCTATGGTCTCCAGTGCACACAGCTTTAGGGTGTTGGGATCTGATGATTTGTTCATTAATTTGTTCTTGAGTCTGGTGTTAGTTTGAGGAAGTGTGTAGTTTGTGTTTGGTGGGATGTTTGGTACTTTTGTAAGTTCTTCTCTGTCTTAAGGGAGTTTGTGTCTTATGTTTAACTGTTCTGCTACGTGCACTGGAGTTTTCAGTTTCAGTTTATTATTATGCTTCCATTTATCAACCACTGTTCTGTTAGGATGGTCTGGGGGCATGCGTTTATATCTTTCTACTGCCTCAATGGTTGACTTTTCGCATCTTATATCTAATGGCTCTATGTTTGCATCAGTTTCACATGCAGCTGTGGGTGTTGATCTCATTGCCCCACAAATGAAATGAACGGCTTGGTTCTGGATTCTGTCTACTTGTGCACGAGAGCTCTTTGATGCTGTGATCTGTAGGGGGAGGTTGTAATCTATTATATGTCTAACATATCCTGTGTACAGTTGTCTGAGTGTTGCTTTGTCAGCACCCCAGGATGTACTTGCAAGTCGCTTGAGTAAGTTTAGTCTTTTGGATGTTTTTTTTTTTTTTTGCTAGTCCATCCATGAACTCAATTTTCACACCAAGGTATGTTGAATTTTTTTTCTTTCATGATTTGAGCGCCATCAAGAGTTATTTTCAGTTCAGTCTTTGCTAGTTTGTTGCTAAGCGTGAAGACTGTATATGTAGTTTTACTAACATTGATCTTCAACTTCCAGAAATTTTAACAGGCTGATATGGTGAGGAGGGCTCTATTAAGTCTCTCAGCAGCCAGCTGCAGGTCTGTTCCACTAGTCCATATGACAAGATCGTCGGCAAACACGGTTTTGTGGGTGTTCAGCAGGTCGGAAAGGTCATTTATAAAGATTAGGAACAAGGTGCAGCTAAGAGCAGAACCTTGTGGCAGACCTTCCTCCGGGGTGCATTTGTCTGACAGTCTGTTATTGACCTGAGTTTGTATAGTCCTGTTACTCGGGTAGTTTTTAACACATTGATACATTTTTCCATGTACGCCCATGTTTTGCATCTTTAACAATAGGCCTTTTCACCAGACCCTGTCATATGCCTGCTGGAAGTCTACAAAGACAGCTGCAGAGTTTCTCTTGTGTAAAAAAAAAACCTGTCTTTTACACTTTGAGTGAGGAGAAATAGCTGGTCTTCGGTTCTTGATCCTTTGCGGAAGCCTGCCTTGAAGTTACTGAGGGACCCCGAGGATTCCAACCACCAGTACAACCTATTGTTAAGCATTCGTTCTGTTAGCTTTCCAGTGCTGGAAGTCAGTGAGTTTGGGCTAAAGCTTTCCTTTTTTTCAGGATAGGTCTAACTATGGGTGACTTCTAAGATTTTGGTAGTACTCCATTTTGTCAGGTCTTATTAATGAAGTTGAGCAGCGTGGACTTTCCTACAGGGCCCAAATGAAGGATCATTTCATTTGATATTTTGTCTGGTCCTGGTGCTTTTAGTAGCTGTAGCTTACCCATAGCACTCTGGAGTTCATGGATGGTAAAACTTTCATCAAAAAGTGGAATGTTTGCCAAGCTTGATTTCTCTTTACTTCTCAGAACTTTTCTCAGCGCCTTGTCAAGTACTTTCCTTTTGGAGGATTTGTTGGTGGCAGCAAAGAATTTGTTCAAAGTACTGGCTTTGTCTGCGTCACTTGAGAGGACTCGACCAGAGATTCCCATTGGCTTAAGGTTAGTTTGTTTGTTTTTTCCTGACATGTCATCTAAGAGTTTCCAAGCCTTCTTTCCTTCAGTTCTGAGGTTGAGATTGCTGCATGTGCTTAATCACTTCTCTTTCTTTGTTTTTTTACTTTCAAGTCTTACCTTTGCTGTTAGTTTATTGTACTCTATTCTGTTTTCTGGAGTAGGATTTTTCTCTACATTCTTCCTGCCTGCTCTTCTTTTTTTTTTTTAACTAAGTCTTTCAGAGATTTTGTCCAGAAGGGGCTATATTTCTTTCTGCATCCTCAGGGGATTGTTTTGTAGGCTACTCCAAGTATGGCTTGGATTATGTTGGTGTAGAGTGTGTTAATGTTTGTGTTGTCATTTAATTTTGATAGGTTTTCATCTGTTTGTGTTCTGAATTTTTCCCAATCTGCTTTTCTATAATTCCAACGAGGGGGTTTGTGTGGTCTTTGGTTTCGTGTGTGAGAGATTTGTAATAGGATGAGCAATGGTTGCTTCCTATGTCATCAAGCACTCTCAGAGTACAATCTTTGTGGATGTCTGCTGAGACAATGGTGAGGTCAGGTCTGTATGTCCATCCAGTAGCTCTGTGGATGAGTGTTGGCGGGGAGGAGGAGTCTTGCAATATTATCATGTTGCTGGTGTTGCACAGCTCTTCAATGCTGTTTCCCATAGGGTTTCGGTCTTTTTATCCTAGTGATGGTAGATGCGCATTAAAATCTCCTGCAATGATAGTTTTCTGCATCTGTGCTGTGTATGTTGATTTGACTTTTAGAATTTGGGGGACAATAAACATTATACAGAGTTTACCGCAGTCCATCATGCTATACTGTTATCTCTTGGATATCATTCTTTTTGCACTTTGTTTTTAACTTCTCCTTGGATGTCATTTCTCAAGAGTGTGGCAATACTCCTGCATTTACCACATTCACGTTCGTACATGGTGTATCCAGGCACTGAGTGATCTTTTCTATATAGAAGGGTTCCTTGTATGATTCCAATATGGATGTTGACTTTTTTTCAGCTGTCGGCTTAATTCCGCGGCCTTTGGCCTAAGTCCAGAAATGCTGATTTGAAGAATGTTTAGTGTGTCCCACCCGTAGAAGATTTTTTGCTCAGGGTAGCCGGGGGGCGAACCACCTGGCGCTGACCTTTTACGAGGCGACGTTAAGGCTTCTTTTTTATTCTGACACTTTCATATTGGGTTTTTGTCCTAAGTCTTTCTTTTATACTCAGGAGGCCTTTCCAGTGAGAAGCTGAGATCAGGCCCCAAGTGCAACACCGGCCCGTCCGACGGCTTTGAGACAGTTCCACAGAGACACTCCGACTTTTGGATGAGGGATCCGATGGTGTTTCAACGATGTCCATTCCCCGCCACCTATAGTCTGCTGGCTGCTCTGTCTCATTCTGATAGCCACTGTTGTAGAGCCCCATAGGCTTGTCACGTCCTGGACTCGTCGATTTCCATCAGACTTTCCCCATCCCCGCAGGTGATCTCTGTGTCCCCCATCCATCATCCCGAACAGCCCAGCGCTGCCCCAGGCCAAGATCTCAGCTCCTCCTATTGACGGGTGTGCAATGTTAAAACCTGGAGGGGCTTCTATCCTAGGAGGGGTATTTGTGCTTGTCATTTTTTCCAACAGAGTAGGTTTTCTTAGCGTACATAGCATTTTGTTTGAGTTATCTGACACTCCTATAATAAACATGCAGATTTCTCAGTTCTATGTTCCTATGGACACCACAGGGGAACAGAAGTAAGGGTAGACCAAAAGAGACATGGAGAAGAACAACAGAAAGGATGTTGAGCAATAGAGGGCTCACCTGGGCAAGAGCAGAAAAAAAGGCGAAGGACAGGCATTTGTGGAAAACCCTTGCGGAAGCCCCTTGTGCCCTGGGCACTTAAGGTTCAGAGAGAAATGTTCCCTCTTTGTCTGACAGAAAGTTCTGTTCCCTAAAAATTCTGCCTTATAAGAGGGTGACATTATATTTTACAACAATAACAAATAGTGTTGGTTGCTACAGGTTTCTGGACTACAAGTCAGTTGTTTAAGCAATCAGATCTGATGTTCCCTGTATCACAAATACTATGTTAAGATAAGTGAGTTCTTAACATAGTTGTTCCCAGGGAGAAGGCCGAGAGAAATGATACTAGACACTCTCTGACGAGATGGTGTCAGAGGAGATCACCAAATGAACTGACGGCCTGCATGAAGGCAATGATACTTAGAAGAAATAAAACAGTCTATTATGTCGGCACGGCACCTACTGATGATGATGATGAATAATGTTCTTTTGAAGGGGGCTTGTTTTTTTCAGACAACGTGAAATGAGCTGAGAAAGTGTTGATGACTTTGGCTTTCGATTCTGCTTAGTAACAAAATGGCGTTTTCCCCCTACATAGTTCAAGCAGAATATTGACTGATCCGGCTCAAAATAACTGAAATGGTTCTGGCTCCTCTATATTTTTCTTATTTCAGTTAAGTATGTTTTGTACAGTTGGTCAGACCCGTGGGTCATGTTCACTGTTAATCAAACTATGACCTACTTTAATTTTTGTTAAATACACTGTAGTTTCAACCATCGATTTGACGGAATTTTGGGGGGGGGGGGGAATGACAAGAGAGAAAAGGAGTGCCCGAACAATCCGGTGCTCAGAGCTTCCGAATAAATACTTAACGAAAAATTATATGGTTTAGTATCAGCAATAAGGATGACTGATACATAAATATTGTACACACGGTACCCTTTCATTACGTATAATCAATTTTTTTTCAAACAGATAATCTATAACACGTGTATAAATTGCCAGAGGTCCCCTGAATTATGGTTGGGATCCAGAAAATATGTGATAATGTGCAGTTTCGATTATCCAGAATTCGGGAAAATGAAGTCTGCTAAAACGAAGCTTGTCTATTCGTGCTAGGGATGGATGGAGCAGTTCACTACTGTAGATAATCTCTCTACATTCATCTCCGATGTCGAGCATCGCCCATTTAATATAAAAATCTATGGATCAGAAATTCTTGATCCGCCAGTAATTTTTCTCTTTCAGAAAATAATTCCATTACAGCGCAGTCAACCAGCTTTAAAAAAAAAAAAAAGAACTGGTTCGCTTCAGTAAGTTTATATGTTTATTTAGTGTTTTTGATACATTATTATACATTATATCTGAAATTTGTTGAGGAACCAAAGCAGCCTACTTGAGATTTTAATAGACTCTCATTGATGCATTCAAAATGAGTAGAGCTGCGAGTTACTGCACTCATCTCTCACGATGAAGTCCTGAGTTGCCATCCTAGTCGGCCCAGCTGTAGAAATTGATGCCTGGTCCCTTCTAAATCTGGGGGAGGACAGACGAGCACGTGTGATGCTGACTAGCATCGTCATATTGTGCCATAGAAAGAACATAAGGAACTATACTGTAGATGTACTTAGTGAGCATTATGGTTACCTTTACCTTTTTACTACTTCTACTACTACTACTACTACTTCTACTACTATTACTACTACTACTGCTACTACTATTACTACTACTACTACTACTATTACTACTATTACTACTACTACTAATACTACTACTAATACTAATACTCTTACTACTACTACTACCACCACTACTACTATTTATTCCTTTCTTTTTTTCTTCTTCTTCTTGTTTTCTTTTCCTCTTTTCACCTCCTCTTCCTTCTTCTCCACCTTCTCTTCGTCTTCTTTTCATACTCCTTCTCTTCCTTCTCCACCTCCTCCTCTTCGTCTTCTTTTCATACTCCTTCTACTCTTCCCCCTTCTCCTCATCCACCTTCTCCATTTCTTATTTTCTTCCTCCTCTTTTTTCTTCATTCTCCACCTTCTCATTACTACTACCACTACTACAACTACCACTACTAATACTACTGTTACCACTCCTAATACTGCTACTGCTACTACTACTGTTGCTACCACTACTACAGCTCCTGCTGCCACTACTACTTCTACTACTGCTCCTGCTACCACTACTACTTCTACTACTACTACTACTACTACTACTACTACTAAAAGCAGATAAAAATATTTCTCAAATTTCTGAAATGAAACTAACGCAGGAAAGCCCTGTTTTTTGTGATATGTAAACAAATCTAGTTTTGACTTCTAAATATAATTTAGTGCTTATAATCTCTTCCTTTTAATCATGGACCTACAAGTGTCCAAAAAATGTCATAAAATATAACTGACGCAATTTCGATGTCGTGGACCGAATTTTATCGAAAATTCCCGAAAGAAAGCTGTTTCAACACGATTTCATTGTATTCAGATAGATACCATGAATACCACATCATCAATATGCCATAAATCAATACTGAATCACGACACAGATTCATATACATCATTCTTATGATACTTATAATCTCAGTACCAACAGACGTCTCGAGATAACCAGTCTCAAATTCGTCGTTATGTGCAAGTCCTTTCAAGAGGAATAACCGGGAAAATATAACCTCGGGACCGGGGTAACATGTTAACGGCCTCTGCTAAGGGCTCGGTTAATAAAGGGAGGTTAACGGGCAAATAAAAGTTAACAAGTCGGGATACCTCAAACTATATCTTTCCTGCTTTCTTTAGTTCTTCATGTATTGTGCGCCTCCATGTCCCCAGAGGCCTGTCCCTCTTTCTTTTTCCTTGAGGTGTCCAAGTCAAGGCGGTCTAGGGGGTGTCTTGTTCTTTCCGTTCGTAATATGTGGGTCAGCCATTTCCATCTTCGTCTTCTGACCTCTTTAGTAATGTTCTCAATGCCTGTTCGTTTGGTTATTTCCTCGTTTGTCACGTGTACTTTCCAGTGTATTCTTAAAATTTTTCTGCGCCATCTTCCTTCAAATCCTCTCAGTCTTTGAAGAAAGATGCCCCATATATATATATATGGAAGATACATTCTTAGAAATCATCCCCTGACACCTGCTATTAGGAATACCCAAAAGATGAATCCTACCAAGCGAAGAAGAAGAAGAGTAGGAGGATGAGAAAATGGCGGCGATGAAGTATAAAGAAGAATGAGAAGAATACGGAGGAAATTAAGAAAGGGGTGGAGGAGAAGCATAATACGACAGCCGGTCCGTGTCTTACCAACAATATCAGTGTAAAATACACTTGGACACAATCTGTGGTAAGATCTTGTTGTCACCAAAACTTCCATCATAGCATTGTAAAACTCATCGGAGATCACAGTCTTCATAACAAGTTGTTGATCAAAATTGTTATGTATAATTTATGTCGGAAACTGTCACGTACTGATTTTTTACAATAAAGTTCTTTTTTTTTTAAAGGAGATGAGAACGAGAAGATGAAAAGAACGAGAAGATGGAAAAGACGAAAATGGGCGATGAGGACAACGATACGATACAGAGGAAGAAGAAGGAGGAAGAAAGCGAAGAAGTAGAAGGAAATGAATGAGGAGGAGGAAAGAAAAGAAGTAGAAGGAAATGAATGAGGAGGAGGAAGAGAAGAAGAAGAGGAGGGAGTGAAGGAGGAAGAGAAGAAGAGGAGGAAGAGAAGAAGAGGAGGGAATGAAGGAGGAAGAGAAGAAGAGAGGAAGAGAAGAAGAGGAGGAGAAGGTGGAGAAGGAAGAGGAGGTGAAAAGAGGAAGAGAAGAAGAGAGGAGGAAGAGAAGAAGAGGAGGAGGAGGAAGTGGAGAAAGAAGAGAAGAAGGAGTATGAAAAGAAGACGAAGAGGAGGAGGTGGAGAAGGAAGAGAAGAAGGAAGAGGAGGTGAAAAGAGGAAGAGAAAACAAGAAGAAGAAAAAAGAAAGAAAGAAGTAGAGATGAAAGAAAGAAGAAGGTGGATGAGCTGAGAAAACAAGAAGAAAAAAGAAAGAAAGAAGTAGAGATGAAAGAAAGAAGAAGGTGGATGAGCTGAGAAAACAAGAAGAAGAAAAAGAAAAAAAAGATGATAAGGAGGAGGTGAAGGATTAAAATAATACGAAGAATAAATTGTTTATATATATATATATATATATATATATAACTTCCTATTAAACTATGATTAAATAAACGTATAAACAAGAGGTGCATTTATTTGAATTGTCCACGTGTACTTCTTCCAACCTGCTTGTTGATGTTTAGTTAACATTTCAACTTCTCTGCCAAACTTTTTTCTGAATCAGTTTCAGAACAGCTTCAGTCCTGTGTCATGGCTGCTGCTGGAAGACACAGCGGCGTTTCTCACTCTAATTTACGCTGGAGGCACCCCGTGAAACAATTTTCTAGAATTCAGTAACCCCTATATATCTGAGCTATTATATCGAACACTTATGGACGTCAATGTGGCCAGTAAGTTGTAATAATAGTAATGCAGTATTAGCTGTTGCTACTCTTTTGAGTATAAAGTGATACGTTTTCTGTGGTACGTTTATGGTCACATGTTTATTTTATTTATTTATAATCACCATCTCTTTTTTTTTATTAGAAAAAATGTTAAGAGTACAGTGGATAGATAAGGTGACAAACAGGAAATGTCCGACAAATGCGAATGTAGAAAGGAGCCTTCTTAAATCCATAAGAAAATGACAGTCGTCATTCACTGGACATATGAGTGACATAAGAAAGGGGGGGGCTTGAAACAATCATAACAGGAAAGATAAATTGGAAAGGAGGCAAGGGAAGATGAAGAGAAAAAATTATGGACAGTCTGCCGTGATGGCACAACAACAACAACAACAACAACAACAAAATGGAGCCCACGAAAAATATCAAGACCCGAGATCTATAGAGAAGCAAGACCGTCAATGCCTACAGCCACGGCACCTGATGATGATGATGATGCAAAAATTTTTTTTAAAACCAATTCAAAATTTCGCCCAAATGCCTTTATCAAGGACAATAAAAATGCCAAAACAAACAGACTTAATGCGTGCAAAAGAAAATAACTTAGCTTTCAGAGATCTCACTAGCATTAAGGTCAAGCCCTTTACGCTTGACATCACACAATGTTTAGAAAGTCCTCCATTTTAAATTATGAAGACGTTTAGGGCTAAGCTAATTAAATAAATAATATCACAGAAAGTTATCAAAAATAAACATAAAGAAGGACTACACTGAACTATTTGTAATGACACACACACACGTAAATGCTAGAACAAGCCCAACTAGGCTGCCAGTCGTGATGCTGATCACATCACTCTCTAGTGTGCTGACAGGTCAAGCAAAATATGGGCACCAACACTTTATCCCCTATGTGTCACTAAGGCATAAAAAGGTTACCTTCACCTTCACCCAAAACAAGATTGACAGACGTGCTGGCCAGCGCTCTAATTCAGTTAAGATTTCAATACCGTGATTCATCAGCCGTTTCTCTGCATTTTGTGTCCGCCCGTCTTTCTTACTAGAAGGATACCAAAAGAGTTAAGTGCTAAATCTTTCACGCTTTTTATTTGCTGTATTTTTTATGTGATCCTTGGGAAAAAACATTTGCTGAAATATTGGATTGTTGCGTGTTTTTTTTTTAATTTATACGTATTCGTCTTTTTTTCTCTTCTCCCCCTCCCCCCCCCCCCCCCCCCCGTCCACTTTCCTTACCTTTTCTATTGTTTGTAAAACTGAACTATACACCTCTGTCTACCTTTATTCATAGAACTCATTAAATCTATGCCCAATTAATTAAAAAAAAATAACTCAAGCTGACATTTTCTACAAAAATAACACCTAACTCCATAGTCATAGTAAAGAAAAAATATTTCTGTCTTTATTTATCTTCACATTCCCGTCCGTCTTCTTACTAACTGTAAGATTTATTCACATTAACATTAAAACCTGCTTTTGGTTCACTAGTCCTGGTCTTTTAGTGTTCCTTTGACGAAGACATCATCATTATCAGTCCTTTGTACTCTCAGTGGAGCTTTAGGCATCAACAGAGGTTCCCCAGCCAATCATATCTTGAGCAAGTCGGGATAACTCACTATCGCAGTCCCTCGCAGCTCCACCAAGACTTGGCACGTCCTTTGTTAGTGTTTCTGTAGCAGTTTTTTTTTTTATTTGGTATGTCGCGGGTCCAACGTCGAAACACCACAACCTGGATGACCGGGTCTCTCTTTTCACCAGTCCTCTCTCCGTTGACCTGCTCGGTCTGGGTGGCCCTTATCTTAGCCACGCTACCGCCAGTAGCAACCCCCCCCCCCAACCGCAATAAGGTGGATACACCATCAGAGGAATTGATGCAGACAGTTTGTAGGTCTGTTAGTTATCTTTTTCAGTCTTGAAGCTTTCTGAACGAGATCGTAGCTGTCTGATCCCCTACGCGGTAAATCTGTACTGAGGAAATAAATCTGACAGGTTTTTATACACCGCATTCACTCCCCTCCCCCATTACAGCTGTGACCCAAGTGCTCTAGACATACCTGTAAGAAACATCGCATTACATTCTGTATAAATGTAACGTCACGCTGCAATAATTTGATTACAATATCACAGCTGATTCCAAAGTTTACAAAGATAGCTTCTACGTGTCAAATTTGAAACAATTGTTGACACTAATATTATCTGTTCATAATTCATTTCTCTCTGTCTGTCTTTTGTTCATTCTGTCTTTGGAAATATTACTGTTCTTTTCTCATTAGCTAATTCAGACTAACTTCTGCTTTTACCAACTACAGCTCTAAGACTGATGATTTTAATACCATAACTTTTTAGAATAACGCTTGCTGTCTCTAAGTTCTCTTGTCACGACTCCCTTCTGTAACTTATTCGGTCTCGACCTCACACAATAAAACTGAAGTTTCTGTTCACAGCACAGCCTTTTCTCTACAGCCAAGCAAGGCTGACAGACAAGCATGTGCGTATTATTCCAGGAGTGGCTAGAGTTGACGAAAAAAATGAAAACAAAAAAAGCAGTATAACAAAAGAATCTAACTTCTGTGGACATGTCGTGAGACAAGAGAACTCAGAGGACCTGACAATCTGACAATCACTAAGAAACTCTCTCTCTCTCTCTCTCTCTCTCTCTCTCTCTCTCTCTCTCTCTCTCTCTCTTTGGTGTTTATCAACATATCATTTTTATTACTCCATTTAATCAAACTGTTTATATCATTTTGGATCGTTGTCTGTAGTTTATTGATGTCATAGTCACTATTGTAAACAGTACAGTCGTCAGCGAAAAGATCACATGAAGAGTGCTTTAAATGTAGTGGTAGGTCGTTAATATAGATAGCAAAGAGAAGAAGACCAAGAATTGAGCCTTGAGGAATACCGGTATCAACCACAGACGAGCCAGATATTTTGTTTCTAAAGCAAGAATTTCTTGCAAAAAAGCTGGAAGGCTACAACAAAAATGTATTACATCTTTTCTCTCAGGTAGAAAACAAGTAGTTTGCTTTAGAAACAAATTATCTGGCTCGTCTGTGGTTGATACCGGTAATCCTCAAGGCTCCATTCTTGGTCCTCTTCTCTTTGCTATCTATATTAACGACCTACCACTACATTTAAAGCACTCTTCATGTGATCTTTTCGCTGACGATTGTACTGTTTACAATAGTGATTATGACATCAATAAACTACAGACAACGCTCCAAAATGATATAAACAGTTTGATTAAATGGAGTAATAAAAACAGTGAGTTGATAAACACCAACAAAACAAAATCCATGCTCATCACTACAAGACAGAAACTGCAGAATGCAACAAAAACTTCACTACAGCTTTGTGCTGGGACTAAGGCAATAGAAAATGTTCATGAAAATAAAACCCTAGGACCCATCACTGATCAGCATTTAACTTGGAATTCTCACGTACATAACATAACACATTTGATTGCACAGAAAGTTTACCAATTAGCCAAAATTAAACACTTTATCGACAAAGACACAAGAAAAATATACTACATATCACACATACAAACACACTTAGATTACTGTTCCACAATCTGGGATGGATGCTCAGTATCAAACACAAAAAGGCTCCACTCACTTCACAAGCGAGCATTAAATCTTATTTGTGACAAACACCCAGTACAGACTGTAGATCAACACAAACAACTCAAAATTCTACCCCTCAAAAATAGAATCATTTTTAACAAAGTTACGTTTGTTCACAGAATTCTGTCGCAAAATGCTCCGCCTTATTTGTGGTCACTGTTTACATATAACACTAAACATAGCCAGGGTTTAAAAAACTGTCTTCTTCCTAAACCCAGGATTGCTCTGTACAAGAAAAGCCTTGCATACTCTGCAGTACAGCTCTGGAACACCCTCCCCTACAATTTAAAATCCTTTGGTAATACTTCATCCTTTAACTCAAACCTGTTTCAGTATTTACTTGCTTGTAATTATATGCCCCCATAAAATAACCAGCACTCTCTCAACACATGGCTCGTAAACCATCAAGTACTTCAGTGACATAGTTAGAAAAGCAACTTGTTAGATATTAGATATTGTTAGAAATTATTTTAATGTTTGTTAAAAAAAAACATATGTTAGAAGATCTGTATTTACAATGTATTTTTGTTTATGTATATGTCTGCGTGTGTATGTGTGCGTGAATGCTATTTTATTAGGTTAATTACTTCTTCTCTTTTACTTTGAATGTAGTATTTAAATCTTACACTCTTTTGATATGTTTTTCCTAATTTAATTTGTATATTTGTACTAAATCAACTATGTGGGAAGAATGAAAGATGGAGTGATGAAGGGCAGAATGTAAGACGGGCCTGCGTGCCCAATTCTTTACCCTTGAAAAATAAAGATTATTCATTCATTCATTCATTCTCTCTCTCTCTATATATATATATATATATATATATATTATATATATATATATAATATCCTTCCCGTGCCGTTAAACGTCACATAGAGCTCGCAAAGTAGTTCGCCAATTTTTTTCCTGTCTTCGGCGAGTCTTTCAACCTCATCAAGGGATATATATATATATATATATTAAGGCACATGGGGCTTCCGCAAGGGTTTTCCACAAATGCCTGTCCTTAGCCTTTTTTTCTGCTCTTGCCCAGGTGAGCCCTCTATTGTTCATCCTCTCTGTTGTTCTTTTCCATGTCTCTTTTGGTGTACCCTTACTTCTATTCCCCTGTGGTGTCCATCTTAGTGCTATTTTTGGTAGTGAGTTGTCAGTCATTCGGAGCACATGTCCCAACTATATATATATATATATATATATATATATATCTGAATAGGTTCAAGAAAATAGCATAAGAAATGAAAGACAAAACCTCTAACTATAAACACCAAGGATTTCATAAAACACAGAAGCATGATCGCCAACGTCTACGTGTGCATGTAAATACCGAATGAAGAAAAAACAGAAACCTACCGTAAAAAACTGCATCACTGAGGAAGCGCTGATCCTTGAGATAACACGAAATATGTCAGCACTGATGTGCACACAAACCTTTGCATGACAATTTTCTGCTGCAATGGAACTATGCGACCTGGATTATACCGGTTTTTAACAGAGACCAGCGTGGCGCGAGCCTTGGATTTAGTGGGGATATGATGTCGCAATGATGTTAGCAATTTTCATACTAAGTGGCACACAAATTCTCCGTGTAAAATTTTGAAAGAAAAAAACTCTGGTTTCGAATATCTGTAGAAGCGTGATATGAAACGGCACAGGTCTCTAGTGCATCAATTTCGCGCCCAAGACAATCCGGACTAGGCCGGATTATTCACCGTGTTTTACAGTTTTCCTGATCAAGACTGGCACACCCAACGTCCAAATCTCTGGATGAACTAACTCGCAAAAGAACAACTGTAACAAACAAAACTCTAAAACACATACCTCCACTCACGTTCTGAATGTTCTGTGCTCAGACTTTTACTCATCTTCCTGATGAAGACACGTAAATGGTGACAGGTGACATTTATAGCATGATGTCACTGTTGCTCATTTTCCTGGGGCGTAACTCACGAGATTGGATTCTTCCTCTCATGGGCATCAGGGCCAGTAAAACTCTACTGTCCTTCCTCGCTTTATCTACCCCTCATCTGGGGCAAAGACCATCAACAAGGGCTCCCCATTTATTTCTATCAAGGGCTGTTTTAAACTCTACTATGATTTCTTTAAAAAGTAGCAAATTTTATTCCTTATGCTAGGTGCTAGACGAGGGTATCATTCTTGTTTTGTCTTGTCTTGTCTCTTTCCTCCTATACCTTTCGGTGTTGAGGGGACAGACGTCTTGCTTCATATAATGAGTTATTTAATGCATCTGTAATTTTCTCTCTCCATCTCCTACCTGGGCGGCATCTTCCTCTGTTGCCTACAAATCTTAGTGTGAATGTTGTCTGTGATACACTGTCTGGTGGTAACCGTGTAACATGTCCAAACCATTTGACTTGTTGTTTCTGGATATAGTGTAATACTGGTGTTACTCCAACTTTTGCCCTGATGGTGTTGTACGGGAAGAGATAAGAACATAGCAAACCTAGGTTGACTGGCAACCCTAGAGTAAGAAATAATGGGTCAGCAGCTGGGCAGCTCATGAGTGCGCAATTCTGAGTTTGATCAGTTCGCCGGACCCAGTATATAAAGAAATTGTAGAGAATTTTAATCGGTCGCGATTTATAAGCTGAGCACATAGGAAGTCGGAGGATCGGGAGAGTCAATGTTATTGTTCGAGCGCGAATGAGAATGTTTATTCGTCGAAGGAGAACCATGTGTGTGTAGGTTAGTATTGGTTTATACTCTGTGATGTGGATGCATGCGAGCTGTGCAGTCGACTCATCCGGTCGAATCCCAGCCCACTTAGGTAATGATTTAAATAGAAATAGCACATATATGATAAAAGTTCTATTATAACATAATTAATCTATGTAAGATGTTAGTGTCTTAATAACGTGCAAAATTAGGGTTTATATGTGCACATAAAAATACATATTCTGAAGTTTTGTATATGCATGTTGTATGCAATTATTACTAATTAGTACCTCTGATTATATCCAGAAACTTAATCTTTAATGATGAAGGTTAGAGAACTTTGCAAGGAAAGATTTTATTTTATTACCTGATTTGCTTTATTGCATCTGTTCTCAATCTCAGCATCAACTTCTCTAAGTTTGATATTATGCTACCTATTTGAAATGTTTCATTTGTTTCAAGGGCTGGTTGTCTAGGAAGATCTTTATTTGGATTTCTTCTCTCGCTATAATCATGACTTCTGTTTCTTCAGCACTGATCTTCATGTTGTGGCTTTTACATGCCTTGCTAAATTATCCATGTTCTGTTGTAGGTCTTTTTATGTTGTGGCTATAAGTGCTTGATCGTCTGCAAAAAGGGTTCGCTTAAGGTCCTCCTATTGGGTATATCTTCTGGAACCACTTGTGGGTTTATCATCATTCTTTCTGGGGTTGGGATGTTGGGCAGCTTTGTGGTGGAGTTTTTACAATGTTCGAGGGTCATACCGAAAGTTGTGAGCAAATTTTTTTTTTAAAAATCAGAATTTATAGACAGAGAAAATATAAATGTATCACATTAAGATGGATCCTTTGCGCTTCGTGTAGAGGTCATATGACGTCACCATCATGTGCCATGTGACTATACGGAGCATAAACACAATGGTGGGTGCTGAAGTTTCGTTTCGTCAACGTGCTGTTATTGAGTTCGTCGTTAAAAGAGGAAATCTCCGCTGTTGAAATTCATCAAAGACTTCAACTTGCTTATGGAGATGTGTGTATTGGTGCTAGCAGTGTTAGGAGGTGGGTGAAACATTTCAAAGATGGAAACATGAGCACCCAAGATATGCCTCGCAGCGGTCGCCCTCGAACTGCTTCCACTGAACGCAACGTGGAAAGGGTTGACGACATCATTAGAGAAGACAGACGTGTCACAGTATCCGAAATCGCTGTAAATCTTAGAATAGGACACAATGCAGTAAAGGAAATTATTGAAACTCTAGGCTGTAGAAAAATGTGTGCCCTGTGGGTCCCACAGGAGAGAACGTCCAGAAAGCAGTGCGTCTGTGTCGTCGGTCAGCTGGAACGGAATTCTACAGGGAGGGTATTTTCAGATTTGCAGAGTGATGGGGAAAATGTGTGCAGGGAAATGGAGATTATGTTGAAAAATGAAGAAAAGGATGCAGTTTAGGTGATACAGTTATATATAAATTCTGATTTTTAAAAAAGATTTTGCTCACAACTTTCGGTATGACCCTCGTATGTTAGCTTATGTGATATCAGTCATTGTACGCAAAAACGGAGGCACTGAAGGAGATCAGAGCACCAATGGACATGTCCAGGGTATGGAAAATACCGACCCCTTTTAACTAACAAAACTATAGATAAAGACCGATGGTTCACTGCCTAGCTTCGACTTAATTATCGTTCTTAACTGTCTCCCTTTGAGCTATCAAAATCGCATTGATAAACTGTTATCGTTCTTGACGGTGTATGGTTCAGTTTTACAAAAAGACAGAAAGAGTGAAGAAAGCGAGCAGAAACAAGAATGGCAGAGAGTAAGATGAGCATGTATAAATGATATATAACACTCCAATGTTTCGGCAAAAGCCTTTTTCGCAAATATCACATACAAAAACAACAGAACAAATAAAAACACCAAAATTACATGAGAAATTAAACACTTGGCTTTTGTGGTATCCTTGTAAGAAAATGGGCATAAAATGGGCCCAGATTAAGCACAAAGTGGAAGTAGGCGTTGGATGAGAAATGAGATAAAGGGAAGATGACAAAGGGTATCATATGGTAAATAACTTCGCGTTATGCTTCAGATGACCCCAGCTTGCTCCAGTCGAATACATAGGGCCTAAACAAAAGCTGCCCAGATGGGGCAGATAATTAAAGTGAGGAAACAATAAGGGGAGGGATGAATAAAGGAGGGTTCAGAAGGAATCGAGATGATTGTCTAGGCATCCCAAGCTAGCACTCTTATCCTTTCAGTGTTCTCCGTGCTGTTAAAATCCCATTTATAAGTCGTTTTTGTTCCCTTCATGTTCTGAATGCTGGCGCATAATAGTATCATTTAACCCCATAGTTCAGTCGGGAAATTGTGTCGCAATTTTTTCTCTGGATATTCTGCAAGTTTCACAGCGGTTCTCAAGTTATACACCACATTCGAACCGTAAGTTTTAAGCTTTGGGGTCCTGATTTAATACATAAATATAAATTCTTCCATGAACTTCTATACTTCTATATCTCTGAACAATCTAGCTGTACATGACTTGTACAAGAGTTATTACTTTCATCATTTTACTCCCCTGGGAACAACTGTGTTAAGAGCACACTTACCTTAACACAGTGTTTGTGAGACAGGGAACATAGATCTGTTTGCTTAAAAATTCTGACCTACTTATGTAGCCCAGAAACGTGTAGCAATCAACATTAATTGTAATTGTAATTGCTATTTTTGTAAAATGTAATGTCAGGTTGGTGGACGGATGGGGACATGGAGATCTCTGGCGGGGATGAAGGAAGTCTGGTGTGAAACCAATGAATCCAGGACGTGACAAGCCTATGGGTCTTTACAACAATGGCTATCAGAATGATGTAAACAAAACAGAGCCAGTAGACTATAGGTGGCGGGGAGTGGATATCGTTGAAGCACTCATCAGATTCCTCATCTCAAAGTCAGTGTCTTTGTGGAACTGTCTCCAAACCATCTGACATGGAGAAGGGACTTACATACGGCCACCAGAGGCTGGAAAACAAAGTTTTGGCCAGGCCAGCCACACTGTCTTCATGGCAGTCCGAGCAAGACCACAGTCTGCCCTAGCAAGGAAAGGTGCTGAAGTCGGAATTACCCAGCCAAAAGGCGCATCGCAAAAATCAGGGTAACACGCATTATCGCTAATGAAATGTCTCTATCTGCAGTATTCAAACATGGTGCTCGCCCTGTGAAGACTAACCAGGCAGGTGCAGTGCCGGGCCCCCTGCCTCGAAAGGGTCCACCCAATGCTACTGGAGGTCCTCTCAGTTCGTCTTGTGGAGTCAGGAGACATGAGAGTAGAGCTACTGGCCAAAAGATACAACGGAAGAAAACTGCCAAAAAAAACAAGAACTTAAAATAATGCAGTGGAGTGCTGAGGGTGTCAGCAGTGTTAAGATGGCTATAGCAAAAAGGTGGAACTAGAGAACATACTTTTTGCAGAGCAGGTAAGTATATACTGGTGAATGTTTTATGTGGTATATTGTCAAATGACCATCTTAATATGGTATTTATATGTACGAAATAACCATCTTAGTATGGTATTTATATGTCAAAATAACCATCTTAGTATGGTATTTATATGTACAAAATAACCATCTTAGTATGGTATTTATATGTCAAAATAACCATCTTAGTATGGTATTTATATGTACAAAATAACCATCTTAACATGGCATTTATATGTACAAAATAACCATCTTAGTGTGGTATTTATATGTACAAAATAACCATCTTAACATGGCATTTATATGTACAAAATAACCATCTTAACATGGCATTTATTTGTACAAAATAACCATGTTAGTACGGTATTTATATGTACAAAATAACCATCTTAGTATGGTATTTATATGTACAAAATAACCATCTTAGTATGGTATTTATATGTACAAAATAACCATCTTAGTATGGTATTTATATGTACAAAATAACCATCCTAACATGGCATTTGCACATGGACCACTACAGTAAGGCTGAGGCGGAATGATCGGTGCTAATAAACAGCCTTCAGTAATACTGACTCGGAAGTAAGATAACATAGATATTTCAGCTTGTGCCTTAGTTATGCAATAACAATAAAGAGAAAGAAAGAAAGAAAGAGAAAGAAAGAAAGATTTTAAACATTCGCTGAGTGAGAAACTGAAAAAAAAAGTGCCCAGGATATTTACCTCCCCACAAACTGGCTGGGAAAGATTTTGAACATTTTCCGGCCATAAATTATAACACAGATCTGGTAGCTCAAAGGAGATGGGAAGGGGACGTTCACTATCATAGAAAAAAAACAAAAGAAATAGGCACTGGAAAGCTCCCAACATCGCTTGGCTGCCACGCAGATGATGTTTCATAACATGGTTTCTTCACTTTGAAATACAGGCCCTATACCGATACACTACCTCTGCGCTCGCGAACAGTAATTAATTATCGTGAGCCGCCAACTGGAAAAATACATTATAGAACCCAAAATATCAGAAGACAGCAAGGCGAATATTGGTCTGAGAGTGCGCATACAAAACTGAAAGATACTGCACGCCAAACGAGGACATGGCTGTCAATAAAGATCTCACACATGATGTATCCAAGCGTGCCACATCGATTCGCAATGTGAACAAAGCACAGATGGTGAATCACCCACTCACGCGCACAAACGAATATGTGTTAATAGATTTCATCGACCATTGCCAGCCAGCTAAAATCCACTCAACACATCATAATCTTTAACATTTAAAACTTATCAACATCTATATTTTTTTTTAACTGCAGAGGCAACAATTCTGACAAAGTTATTAGAGTTGCCAACCATGTCAGTCACTCCCGTTTATTTTAATGATGTGCAAAACTGACTACGTTCATCTGCGTACTCTGTGACGCATCAAAACCATCGTGTTGTCAAAAATGTATCAAAGAAAGAAGGTTATACATAAAGACTAGATACACCAAGATCTCTAATATACATTAAGCTCTTCACATTTGCAAGGATGGAACTTTTTTTTTTTTCATTTACTGGGGACACAAGCGTAAAGTGAGCCACTAGATCCCTAGGATCTGATATTTGGAATGTATGAAGCTTGGCTGTCATACACAAAAAAAAAGGTAAAGGTAACGGTAATCCTGTCATGCCTTGGAGGCACATAGGGATATGGTGTTAGCGCCCATATGATCCGCCTTATCCCCCCCCCCACCCCCAAAGATCTCAGTCTAACCGAATAACTAATAAGAAAACTGAAGTTTGAAACAGGAAAACAGCCGTGGTATAAGCTGATTGTAACACTATACTTGACCAAACAAGCAAAGTATAAGCCGTACGAGTGATCCACTAAGTCAGTATTTATTCTCTTGAACAGCTTCATCAATGTCGCTATGGAGAGGGCTGAACGTTACAGCGCAATGCATTATGGGTCGTATTAGAAAGATTACAAGACATGGCAGCAGTTTCAGAGACAGGAAAGTTCGCCCTGTGCATTCAGTTTTGGGGCCTGAGAGCCTTTCCCTTTCTTAAAGGGGCCCATATTGAATGAAAATAGAACGCCTTATCAATGGGGGCTGAAAATAGTTTGCACCGTCTTACAAAGACCTTGCCAGACGCGAATAACTGAAAAAATAGACCATGAAAAGACTGAAAATATAAAGTTCACTCACTCACTCACACACAAACAAACAAACAAACAAAATAGAAATACCTAAGAAATAGCCCAACAGTACAAGATCAGATAAAGAACAGTGAACCTTAGCAACGAACTAAAAGTGAATACGCTGCCAACAGTGAGAAACAGATTAAAGTGAAAACATTTATTTCAGTAAAAAGAGGAAAGAGAAACATAAAATCGGAAAGAAGTTACTCACCCTCATACTTTGGTGAGATAACGGCTAATGTTAGCCACCCAGGAAGAGAGTGCCCACACACCTGCTCTGTGACATGCGAGAGATCCAGGTGCAATATTGCGCGTCCCACAACTTCAACATTACAAAACTTTATCGACAAACGCATAACGTGCAGGTATTTGCAATAGCTATAATTTACATATGCAGGAAACTCTACTGTACAGAGCGAAACAACAACACAACTCCTTCAGATCATCAGAGGAAGTACCCTCAGACAAGTGTTTCGGCCCTATTAAACTCCTGATACTCTGGGGGGGGGGTGGGTAAGGGCCCCCCCCGGGGTCATGACTCCCAGAGGTCTTGTGAGTTGTTGCTTTTTTCCCGGGATTGAACCCATGATCTTCCAGTTAGCACTGCACTTTGAAGTGTGTCTTTACCGATTTAGCTACGGAGGACTGGTACTGTTGTACTGGTACTATTGTGACAAACGAAATTATTTAAGTTCTCAATACTTGTTTCGCATACTCCACAGCCAGCATGAGGCCTTTTCTACTGTTTCTGAAAGGCTTTTCAATGCCCTTGCTCTTGCTTGTCCCTTTATGCCCAGTTGCTTACATAGGTCATATGCTGATGTTGTTACGAATCCTCTCGCTCCCACTTCTACAGCTATCACTTTTGCCCTGACTCCTGCCCCCTGCCTCAGTTGCTTGACCAGTCATTGACTTCTCACATTTTAATAAATGCTGCTCCTCTATTCTTGTTTCGTGCGGAACCGTAAGCTCGATCATTATTAGTTTCTATTTTTCTATGGAGTACACTACAATGTCCGGTCGCATTCCTGTGTTCTTGATGGCAGTCTGGTATTCTCTTCTTCCTGGTATGTCCGCTATCACATCCCAGTCATTTCCACTATCTAGCAGTGATGGCAAGGGAATGTCCCTGATTTCAATATTCAATGTACCAGCGCCTATGAAGTATTTAGATGGGACCTCAACTCTTATGCTGTTATTTGCTTTATCTTTTGCCCTGTCTACAATGGCTACTAGTTCCTGCAGCTCTCTTTTGTGCCGCCAGGTGTAGCGTCCTTGGCTAATGATACTCTGCACGCTGACAGCACATGTTCCAATGTTTCCCTTCAGGCATGTATGCGCAAAGCAATTACTAAAAACATGAAAGAAAAAAAAGAACACAGTGGCACTCACGGTATAATGTTGCAGGGCATGCGCGTGAAGTCAATTATTAATTTAAACAACTTGTGTAATCGTACTAAAATATCCTGGCACAGTACTTGAATACGGAGTAGTAGAAAAATTCTAGGCAAACTTAATCTACCTGAATATAGATACTAGAACAGCTGTAGGTAAACTTAATCTACCTTAATATAGATACCAGGACAGATGTAAGCATACTTAATCTACTTGAAGTCACAGAAAAAATAATAAACACTAGAACAGTTGTAAGCAACCTTAATGTACCTGGATATGGAGTCACAGAAAATACTAAAACAGATGTAAGCTACATTAATATATCTGGATATGGAGCCACAGAAAATCATCATCATCAGGTGCCGTGCCGACTGGCGTTGGCTATTATGCTTCTCCAGAGTACACTATCCTTCATGCAGGCCATCAGCTCAGTTGGTGATCTCCTCTCACACTATCCCGTCAGACTGTCCAGTATCATTTCTCTTGGTCTTCCTCTTGATCTTCTTCCTTCTATTTTTCCTGTTGTTATAATATTTTCAATGCCCCCTCTTCTCATTGCATGTCATATGAAAGTACATTGTCTCTCTCTTATCTTTTTGACAAGATTTTTTGTCTCTCCAGCTCTTCTCATACATTCTCCATTAGTTATTTTTTCTGTCCAGGGGATTCGCAACATTCTTCTAATAAACCACATTTCTGCTGCTTCCAATGATTTTTGTGCAGACTTGCCTACTGTCCATGATTCACTTCCATATAACAAGATAGGCTCAATATAGCATTTTAGGACTCGTTTTCTAACATTCATTGATAAGGATGTGTTGGCTAATATGTTTCTCATTCTCTGAAATGCAGTCTTTGCTTGGTTTATTCTGTTCCTAATTTCTGTTCTGCATTTCCCATCTGAAGTTATTACTGTTCCAATGTATTTGAATTTCTGCACCTGCTTTATCTTCTTCTTTTTCTTCGTTCGCTTCTACCACCAAGACCGCCCTGTGATCCTACTGAATTTACGCCTATGGTCCTTATTAAGTCCCGTGGTCCCCCGTGTGGTCCCCAAAAGGATCCCCGAGAAGACCACAAGAGGTTCAGAGTATCTCAGGGCTTGTGCCTGTATTCTTAGTGGGTATCAGATGCGGGATTGCGTGACACCGTGGTTTTCATTACACCAGTTTAGTCTAGAGTTGGACTTTCTCACCGGAAAACCTCGACGTGTTTTGAGATACCTTTGTATCACCGCCGGGTGAGAGGTGGTTGCCCATCCAGTCCAGTGCTGGACTTTCTCACGGAAAAACTAGCGTGATTAGGATATGCATACATCCCCGCCGGGTGAGAGGTGGTTGCCTATCTAGACTGCCCTGGTCCAGTGTCTCCGACTTCAGCATTTTGTGATCGTGGCCGCTACCCTTCCTAGTTGTGACCAGGATAGAGCTTTTGTCCAGGAGGACGAATCCTCGCCACTAGTAAGTTTCACCCCTTGGTTAAGCCGGTTTAGGCATATTATCCCAGTATGGCGTGTTTGGGACGTGACCGACCTCTAGAGCAGAGGTACCGCGACATGCATAGCCTTCAAGTTTCACCCCTGGTGTGAGCCGGTTTAGGCATATTTCACCAGTATGGGTGAATATCGGGCGTGACCGACCTCTAGAGCGGAGGTGGCGTGACATGCCTGGCCATCAAGTTTCACCCCTGGTGTGTGCCAGTTTAAGTATATTTCACCAGTGTAGGTGTATTTCGGACGTGGCCGGCCTCTAGAGCAGAGGCGCCGTGGTATGGTGTAGCTCTCGCAGCGATACTACTGGACATACCGATTAAATTTCACTTTATCCTTTCCTTCACCTTTTCACATCGGCGCCGCACAGCAACCCTTATTTCTTTTCCGCATTTTCTTCCTTGGCCGGGAGGAGCTTCACTCCACGCGCGGCATTCGACGAGTCTCGCCAGCAGTGTGTGCACCTGCTTTAGAATAGTTCCGTTTAATTTTATACTACATGTTGGTGGATTCTATGTCTTAGATATAACCATAGTCTCTGTCTTTTTTATGTTCAAAGTAAGGCCTTTCTGTTCACTTTCTTTGGCGACTTTATCCAAGAGATTTTGCAGGTCTTGTTGGTTCTCAGCTATCAGTACTGTGTCATCAGCATACCGAAGGTTGTTAATACTGTATCCTCCAGTTTTTATGCCTGGTTCTGTGATGATCGTTCTTAGAATATTCTCGCTGTACAGAGAAAAAAGTTCTGGAGATAGCACACATCCTTGTCGCACCCCTTGTTTTATAGGTTGATATTTTCCACTTCTATTTTCAATTCGAATTGCTGCTTTTTGCTGCCAGTATAGATGTTTTACAATCCTCAGGTTTTTGCCGTCTATACTGATGTCTTCAAGAATTTTAATAATTTCATTATGTTTCACCTTGTCGAATGCCTTGGTGTAATCAATGAAGCATAAGTAGAGATCTTTCTGTATTTCTAAAGCTCTTTCTGTTAGTGTTCGTAAAGCATAAATGGCATTGTGTGTTCCCTTTCCTTCAACAAATCCAAACTGTTCATCTGCTATTTCCATTTTTTATCTTTTTCCTTGTTTTTCTCATAATCATTCTCAGAAGTAGCTTTGTTATGTGACATGAGAGGCTGATAGTCCGGTGGTAGTCACATTTCTTTGCACCTGGTTTCTTTGGTAGTGCTATAAACATGGATTTAAGAAAATACTAGGATATTTAAATAATCTTTGAATGTAAATGCTACAGAAGAGTTCTTAAAATATCATGGACACAAAAAAGAACAAATATATCCATACTACAAGAAGCTAATATTAAAGAAGGCCGGCTAGTACAGAGGATTAAATAGAGACAACTTAAATATTTTGGACACATTAAACGCCATGAGAGTTTAGAGATGACCGTCTTGGAATGCACATAATGGGAAAAAGAAAGAGAGTAAGACCAAGGCGAAGATGGCTGCAAGACATCGTTGATAATATGCAAATAGATGCATCAGCTGCAGGGCATCTCGCTTACAACCGATAGGCCTACAAGAAATCTGTTAGGGAGGCAAAGTTCTTCACGGGACATGCAAATGACTGACTGAATGAACCTTAGTCTACCTGGATATGGAATCACAGAAAATACTAGAATAGATGTAAGTAACCTTAGTCTACCCGGATATGGAGTCACAGAAAATATTAGAATAGATGTAAGTAACCTTAGTCTACCCGGATATGGAGTCACAGAAAATACTACAACAGACGTAAGTAACCTTAGTCTACCCGGATATGGAGTCACAGAAAATACTAGAATAGATGTAAGTAACCTTAGTCTACCCGGATATGGAGTCACAGAAAATACTAGAATAGATGTAAGTAACCTTAGTCTACCCGGATATGGAGTCACAGAAAATACTAGAACAGACGTAAGTAACCTTAGTCTGCCTGGATATGGACTCGCAACAAACGCTGGATCCTTACTGTTTAATCTACAGTACTTTATTTTCATTACACACTGTGGTGAATGGAGCGTGAAAAATGTCAAAGTATTGAAAACAAAAACAAAAAACACTGGATCACACTGTTACGTGCAAAATTATTCAAGGTCTGGATGGGTTTTTTTTTAGAAACACATCCATTTTTACTTTTCATTACAACAGTTCAAAATGACAAACTTTACAAATTGTATTTAAACAAAAATTTCACGAGAAATTTGACAACCATTTCTTGTACATACTGTAGAAATACTGGTTGTATAACTAAACTTAAGGAGTATCTAAACTCAAAGAGTACCTAAACTTAAGGAGTATCTAAACTCAAAGAGTATCTAAACTTAAGGAGTATCTAAACTCAAAGAGTACCTAAACTTAAGGAGTATCTAAACTCAAAGAGTATCTAAACTTAAGGAGTATCTAAGCTCCGTCTCGAAATTTACATCAACAGCCTGGGATCTGTATTTTGGCTGTAAAGTCTGTATGTAGAAAGAAAGAAAGAAAGAAAGAAAGAAAGAAAGACTTTGACATCACCGAAACTCTAAACACCACATTCACGAAGAATCTAGATGGACAACAAGATGTTTTCAGATGGGCTACCAAGAAAACAACGTTCACAGTGGACGTCATGCTTTATGGAATAGAACAGTGAAACCAGCCTATGCTCAGCTCACATGTGGAATAGAGCAGTGAGATCAGCCTGAGCTCAGTTCACATGTGGAACAGAGCAGTGAAACCAACCTGCGCTCAGTTCACATGTGGAACAGAGCAGTGAAACCAACCTGCGCTCAGTTCACATGTGGAATAGAGCAGTGAAACCAGCCTACGCTCAGCTCACATGGAATAGAGCAGTTAAACCAACCTGCGCTAAGCTCACATGTGGAATACAGCAGTGAAACCAGCCTGCGCTCAGCTCATATATGGAACAGATTGATTGATTGATTGATCTTTATTTCAAAAGGGTTAAGAATTGGGCACGCAGGCCCGTCTGACATTCTGCCCTTTATCATACATCTTTCACTCTATTCCAGACATTCTACAAATATGCTGTTCATATAACAAGCATAACTAACACTGAAGCTGAGAGACATAAAATAAAATATAACATTTACGTTTCGCTCTTAAACATTCACTCAGTACAGAAGTAACTACATACATTATAAATGACTATCTACTAAACAAAATTTTCGGGACTATTCAGAAAACAATTAATTGTATTCGGTGTCTGTAAGAGCAGCTTAAGATAACTTTTAAGTTTTATAATTCATGGAGGCATGTAGTCGACATCAAATAGATATTGGGAAAGCTTGTAGTTGTAGGAAGGAGTATAATTTATATTTTTTATATAGGATGGGAGGGTATTCCAAAGATGAGCAGCAGAATAACTAAAGCTTTTCTTGTAAAGATCAAGTCTAGGTTTTGGAAGACATATGTTGTTCAAGCGTTGGCTGTACTTTGGGCTAAATTTAAACAGGTTCCATAGATAAGGCGGGGCATGCCGTGAAAGAATTTGATGTACTAACTTGGCTTTGTTGAAGAGGAACCTGTTCTTAAGAGGTAGTATTTTGATACGTTTATGATGATTAGTTGTTTGTGCTTGATCTTTGTCACTAATAAGCTTTACTGCTCGCTTTTGGAGAGAGCAGTGAGATGAGCCTGCGCTTACTTCAATACAAGGTCCGACAATTAAGTAATGAGACTAATTACATTTAAAATAAAATAAAATAAAATAAACAACAGTTGAAGATATAACCACAACAGTTGAAGATATAACCTATATTTTATTCAAAGTAAGCCCCTATTGCATTGATACAGCGAGTGGCACGATCTAACAAACACTGGAACTACCTCTGCAGTTCTTTTATTGGTATGACCTTTAAACTCGATGTTACAGCCCTTTGGATGCCATTAGTATCGTCGAAGAAGAGTCCTTTCAGTGGTAACTTAAATTTGGGAATAGAAATAATCGCAGGGAGACAAATCTGGGAAATAGGGTGGATGGCTGAGAACACACACTTGTTTTGGGGCCAAAAATTCCTGTGTAACTACCGCCCGGTGAGCCGGTGCATTATCATAAAGAAGAAAAAACTGCCAGGTGTTGAATACTTGGGGCGGACTTGGAGAATCCTTGTCAATAAGTGTTTCAAAATACTTAAATAAACTTTGGGAGTGACAGTCTGTCCCTCTGGAATAAATTCTTTGTGAATAACTCCTTTGCTGTCGTAGAAGCACACCAACATTATCTTCACTTTCGACTTTTGAAGACGAATGTTTTTTGCCTTTGGTGATGATAATGACTTCCACTGAGCACTTTGGCGTTTAATTGTGGGATCATAGTGGAAAATCCATATTTCATCCTCTGCAATAATCAAATTTAAGAAACGTTTATTTCTGCGACACGTTTTGATGATGTCTTTTGCGTACTCAACACGCTGATGTTTTTGGTCATCAGACAACGAATGTGGTAGAAACCGGCAAGCAACTTTTTTCTTGCCCAAATCTTCCACTAAAATTTTACGAATGGTCTCTCTGTTACCACCAAATTCATCTGCATCATCCTCACAGTCAAACAACGATCTTCTTATATCAGTTCTCTGACTTTTACAATGAGTTCCTCATTACGAACAGTAATTGGGCGTCCATGTCTAGTTGCATTTGTAATCGTTTTCACACTACTTTTGAATCATGAATACCACTTTAATATCTGTGCACGAGATAAACAATTATCTTCATAAACTTGTCGCATCAATTCAACTGGCTCAATGGCACTTTTTCCGAGTTTTAAACAGAACTTAATGTTAGCTTTTTGCTCCATGCTGATTACGTCACAGTGCACCTCTGACTAGGTCAACAAAATTTCGGCTTGTTTGTCGTCTGCTTATCGGGCGGCGATGAAAAGTTGCCAGATTATAGATGAAGGTTGCCTCTTTGGATTCCATGCTTTGCTTCACAGTTGGCATTTTTGTCTTGGCCATAATAAAATCAGTCTCATTACTTAATTATCAGACCTTGTAGCCTACATCTTTTGAACACTTTATATTTTGCTAATGTATGTGTTCATTTCACTCAGTAGGAAAGGTTCTCTCTTCGACAGTCATACCATATGTGTAACTGCTTCCAAATATTTTATTTACTACATATTAAACAAAGAAACTTAAATATTTTGGAGACATTAAACGTCATGATAATCTAGAGAAGACCGTCTTGGAATGGTACATAACGGGAAAAAGAAAGAGAGGAAGACCAAGGCGAAGATGGCTGCAAGACATCGTTGATGATCTGCAAATGGATGCATCAGCACCAGGGCATCTTGTTTACGACCGAGAGGCCTACAGGAGAGCTGTTAAGGAGGCAAAGTTCCACATGGGACGCAAATGAATGAATGAATGAACTATCTAATGTGATGAGAAAAGAAATGAAAATGTTAAATTTACTTTGTGAAGGCTTCACTCCACTACAGAATTACATACTTTCTGAAAAAAAGGAAGCGTACTAAAGCGATAAAATCTGTGAATTCAGTCAATATACGGTTATTCCTCTTTGACTTACACAAGAGCTCATACAACTGTATGGACAGACTCTAGGACATTATACAGTTAGACAACAATGAAAAATGGACACTAAACAACGCTCAGTTCTCAAATAATATTCTTTATACATACTAACTGGAAGCTATTTTTTGTTAATTATGTACTGAAAGGCCATATGTTGACACCTGAGGAGGAGAGGTATTACTTTTGCCGATGGGCCAAGTACACAAACTTTATTATACAGCCATGGTTCATCACACACATTAAACTGCTCTAAATTCTGAATATGTGGAGCTTACATACCTATATTCACAGTGGCATGACACACAAAAAAACAACAACTCCAAGATCATAACACAACAAAATTATAATAAATACTGCTGCCATTTCTTTTTACCAGGAAAGTACTCAGGTCTATCCATCGCCGATGTAGTCCTTTACAATTTTAATCTCCAAAGCATGGAACACACCAGCAGATGCATTCTATAAAAAAAATTATACAGTGTTGCTTAACAGAATCCACCAACATGCAGTATAGAATTAAACGGAATTATTCTACAGCAGGTGCAGAAATTCAAATACCTTGGAGCAGTAATAACATCAGATGGGAAAAGCAGAACAGAAATTAGTATCAGAACAGGCCAAGCAAAGACTGCATTTCAGAGAACGAGAAACATATTAGCCAACACATCCTTATCAATGAATGTTAGAAAACGAGTCCTAAAATGCTATATTGAACTTATCTTGCTATATGGAAGTGAATCATGGATAATAGGCAGGTCTGCACAAAAATCATTGGAAGCAGCAGAAATGTGGTTTATTAGAAGAATGTTGCGAATCTCCTGGACAGAAAAAATAACTAATGAAGAATGTATGAGAAGAGCTGGAGAGACAAAAAAAAATCTTGTCAAAAAGATAAGAGAGAGACAATGTACTTTCATATGACATCCAATGAGAAGAGGGGGCATTGAAAATATTATAACAACGGAAAAAATAGAAGGAAGAAGATCAAGAGGAAGACCAAGAGAAATTATATTGGACAGTCTGACGGGATGGTGTGAGAGGAGATCACCAACTGAACTGATGGCCTGCATGAAAGATCGTGTACTCTAAAAACATAATAGCCAACGCCAGTCGGCACGGCACCTGATGATCATGATGATGTTGCTTAACTGACTCACGATAGCAATAAATTAACAATATAATAACACAGCCCAACCAAAATAAAAATGTTCCTGCTGCCTTGGTTTTTAGGCCCGTTCCTGTGGTTATTTGGGGCGCTGATTCAGAAAATTGCACGGGATAGACCGCATCAGCTATAGTTTCTTAGATATGGTTGGCATCAGCTAGTTTCTTAGATATGGTTGGCATCAGCTCTAGTTTCTTAGATATGGTTGGCATCAGCTCTAGTTTCTTAGATATGGTTGGCATCAGCTCTAGTTTCTTAGATATGGTTGGCATCAGCTCTAGTTTCTTAGATATGGTTGGCATCAACTCTAGTTTCTTAGATATGGTTGGCATCGGCTCTAGTTTCTTAGATATGGTTGGCATCAGCTCTAGTTTCTTAGATATGGTTGGCATCAAGTCTAGTTTCTTAGATATGGTTGGCATCAGCTCTAGTTTCTTAGATATGGTTGGCATCAACTCTAGTTTCTTAGATATGGTTGGCATCGGCTCTAGTTTCTTAGATATGGTTGGCATCGGCTCTAGTTTCTTAGATATGGTTGGCATCGGCTCTAGTTTCTTAGATATGGTTGGCATCGGCTCTAGTTTCTTAGATATGGTTGGCATCAGCTCTAGTTCCTTAGATATGGTTGGCATCAGCTCTAGTTTCTTAAATATGGTTGGATTTATAAAATTTTACTCTGTTCTTTAACAAATCTGTTCTGCAGAATTGGGATGTTATAACAAACTGTGTTATTTGCATGGATAATTTGTGTATTTAATTTGCCCACATTTGTTGTGTATGGAACAGAGTTTCACAACTATTCGTCTATCTCCTTTCCTAGAATGCAGCTGGCATAACAATGTATAGCTCAAATGACAAAATCGCTTTTCTTCTGTTTTATTACATAATTATATGCAATATAAGAGAGCGGTTACATTTTCTAGTGCCAACATATGCAAAGTTCTGCTACAAGTGGCTATGGACGAGGATGTCCTTAAGATTTGGTTCCCCTTTGTATGCTAATAGGGGTAGATCAGAGAAGATGTCGCGCGTACTTTGATCAAATAGTGGTGTCGTCATGGGAATGAAAATGGGTCCCAGATATGCATGTTCATTAATAGGCTTTCTGGAAGTCAAATTATGGGAAACCTACACTGGCAGACTTCCAGAATCCTATAAAAGGCACATCGATGATGGCATTGGAGTCACCAGTATGCCACAGGACAAGATAAAAAAAATTTACTGAATTCGCCAACTAGCACACGGGAACCAAATCTTAAGGACATCCTCGTCCACAACCACTTGAAGCGGAACCTTGCATATGTTGGCACTAGAAAATGTAACCACCCTTGCTGTATTACCTCCCCTGTAGTCTGCGAAACGAAAACGATCACCTTTCCCAAAACTATCGTCATTCTTCATCAGGGATTCACATGCGAGTCCTGTAATGTGATATATATCGTAACATTTTGGAAAAGATCAAGGATAATTTCTATTGGTGAAAATGGCCTCGGATTAGGGGACCGCATGCAGAAACATCGGTACAATATCACTCAGCATACTTCGAAATCAATCCTGAATCATTTCAATGGCCCCAGCCATAGAGACAAATCTGACTTTCTGATATCAGCCATCAAACAATGCCACTCAGATGACAGAAGCCGACTAGCGCTTGAGAACCGCTACATTCAGGAATATGGGATGCTGGAACCACATGGTTTGAACTCGTTATTCAGCAACACCTAACATTCTCCTCTTCCACAGTCATACTCCCTCCCCACTAAGTTCCACTCCCTTCTCACTTGTTACACATAGCTAAGAACCTCCTCACAGCATCACATTACAACCCCTCTACCCTAACTATAATCACCTATTTTTTCACCTTCTCATGGCTAGATTACCATTGTATCACTCTCTCTTCCCTCCACGGTTTCCCCATCCACCACCCTCAGTTACGACCCACCTATCACACACCCCAAGTCTCCATTTAAATACTTTCTACATTCCACAATATGCATTTCTGATACATAGCGTCAGATAAGCCACAGCTTCTTATAAATTACAACTAAGTGCTCTATTCATTTTAATTGATTTTTGTAAAAACACAGCATTCATGTGAATGTATACTTCATCTCCTCTCTCTCTATTTCTTCGTCCCGTGTGTTTTTTGTATGATTAAGGCTCACGCCGAAACGTCATAACTGTGTACTCGTTAAGTAATAATGCTGTTTCTACTTTTTTTCCTAGTTTATACATCACAGCTTTACTACAGTGGCTTAGCGTATGGTTATATACTCATACACTAATTATGGTGTAAAAAAAAAAAGAACGTACTTCAGCCAGGAACGAAAATTACATTTTATCGAAGGGGAGAAAAGGATTTGCATTCTTGTTCTTTATCGAACACAATAAGTTAGTATTCTGTAATGACATTGTAAACCTTGTGAAGAAAACTAGAATGTATAAAATCGGAAAAAAGTAGGAGCAGCTTTATTACTTAACGATTGCAAGGTGTGGCTTGTCCGGCGGTGTGTGTCAGGAATGGATCTGGTAGGACGTGGAAATTGTTTAAATAGAGACCTGTGACATGTGGTCGGTGGGTTGTAACTGGGGGTGGTGGATGGGGAACCGGGGAGGGGAGAGAGAGTGACGCACTACTGGCCTAGCTGGAAGAAATTGAAACAGGTGATTAGGGAAGAGGTGTTGCAGAGAAGAGGGGTTGCAGAGAAAATAGCGGGGTTGCAGAGTGATGCTGTGAGGAAGTTTGAAAAGTAAGAAGGGGTGGATTTAGTGGAGAGGTACTATAATGATTGAAGAAGATGATGTTACGTGTAACTAAACAGCGAGTTTAACCCGTGTTGTTCCAGCGTCCCATAATTTTGAATGCAGCGGTTCTCAAGTGCCGGGCGGCTTGTGTCATCTGCATGACATTGTTTAATGGCTGTTACCAGAAAATCAGATTTGCCTCTGTGGTTGGGGCCATTGAAATGATTTGGGACTGGTTTCGAAGCATGCTGGGCGATGTCGTACAGATGTTTTTGCATGCGGTCCCCTAATCTGAGGCCAGTCTCACCGATATATGTTATCCTGCATCTTTTGCACACGATGACATATATCACATTTCGGGACTCGCATGTGAATCCCTCATGAAGAGTGAGGATAGTTTTGGGAAAGGTGATTGTTTTCGTTTCCCAAACTACAGGGCAGGTAACGCAGCGGGGGCGGTTACATTTTCTGGTGCCAACATATGTAAGGCTCTGCTTCAAGTGGCTGTGGACGAGGATGTCCTTAAGGTTTGGCTCATGTTTGTATGCCAATAGGGGTGCTTCAGAGAAAATGTCACGAGTGTCGGAGTCGAGTTGGATTATCGGCAGATGAC
This sequence comes from Achatina immaculata, assembly GCA_009760885.1. Classification (NCBI taxonomy): domain Eukaryota; kingdom Metazoa; phylum Mollusca; class Gastropoda; order Stylommatophora; family Achatinidae; genus Lissachatina; species Lissachatina immaculata. The sequence continues at coordinate 21,863,734 of CM019719.1, forward strand.
GATAAAGGATTTTCTTAACCAAAACAGTATTCATGTAAATCTATACTTTATCTCCTCTCCCTATTTCTTCGTCCTGTATGTTTTTGTATGATTAAGGCTCACGCCGAAACGTCACAACTTTGTAATCGTTAAGTAATAAAACTGCTCCTACTTTTTTCCGATTTTATACATTCTAGTATCACAGCTTTACTGCAGTGTTTAGTGTATAGTTGTATACTTATACACCAATTATTGTGAAGAAAACTAGTTCAGAATATAACCCAATTGAGTGGTGTCTTTTCATCGACAGCTCAAAACGTAGTTGTGAAATGTGTTCTTTTAACTAACATCAACAAATGCGGTTCTATTCCAATCGGTTATTCCATCAGGATGAAAGAAGAGTACAAGGCCATCTCTTTAGTCTTGGAAAAGATAAATTACCAAGAACATCAATGGGTGATTTGTGTAGTCTTGAAGATGGTTCATTTTCTTCTTGGTCAACAATGAGGCTACACAAATATCCTTGCTTTTTATGCCTTTTTGGATAGCAGAGCCAGACATGAACATTAGGCAAGAAAAGATTTACCTCCGAGGGAATATATGGTGGTTTGAGGACAAAATATAATCAGCTAACTTTGGTAGCACGAGATAGAATCATATCACCATCACTACATATAAAACTAGGTCTAGTGAAACAATTTGTAAAGATTTGAATAAAGACGGTTCGTGCAGTGAACACATAGTGCATAAGTTAACTGGACTTACATGGAAAAACTGAAAGCAGAAATTTTCAATGCTCCACAGATCAGATAACTTATAAATGAGCCATATTTCATAGCATCAATGAATGAAATCGAATCATGTGCCTGGTCTTAATTTCTTCTTGTTGTGAAAAGCTTTCTTGGCAACAAGGAGCCAGACAACTACACACAATTAGTAGAGGATATACTCTTCCATTTCAACAGGCTTGGCTGTAACATGAATGTTAAAATCCATTATCTGCGCAGTCACTTAGATCGCTTTCCAGAGAACCTTGTTGACTTAAGCGAAGAGCAAGGTGAAAGATTTCACCAAGACATAAAAACAATAGAAACCAGATACCAAGGATGATGGGATGCACGCATGATGGCAGACTATTGTTGGGATCTTATGCAGGATTGTCCTGGCAGATCCCACTCTCGGAACTCGTACAGCAGGAGCTTCGTGCGCGTGGAATGAGTGGCAGGTTTGTATCATAAACTTGTGCTTGTGGTAGGAAATAAGCAGATTTTCATGTAGTACACTTTTCTTTTAATTTTTTTTATATGTCTCCTTCATGCTTAAAAGATATTAATTTAAACACTACTTTAAAATGTCCTGATTTGTTATGGG